>CM075484.1:28990000-29737500 GCA_037950665.1 Hypophthalmichthys nobilis
GCAGCGTGGAGAAAATGCCTGCATTCCTGGGACTTAACATGCATAAGACAGATGTTTAGGGTGCTGGTAAGTGTGCTACACCCATCAATCACATCAAAGGGCCAATAGTACGGTGCATGTGAGGGGGCCTTCAGAGCACTCCTAATGGCCGTCAATATCTCTACCATCACTCAAACTGTCTTTCACAGCAAGACAGATTTCTGCCAGTGCCTCCTAAACCCTCCTAACAAATGGAGCTCTAACTTCATAGCCACCAGTAAAACTATTTCTCGTATCTTCACTGTAATAGTATTAGTGCTAGTCGCAGTCATGAGCTTGATTAGTCATGCAGGAGTCGGTGTGCACGGACGCATCTCTCAGCAAGTGGGCGTTAAAAGCCCCAGCGACTAAATGCCCTGCCGGTAATGGCCATACTGGCTCTTCAACAATGTTTGATATGATTTCATGCTTTTTCCATTGCAAAATACAAAGACACAGATCATAAACACTGCACAAATCATACAAAAATCTAGTGCTGGAGAAACATCTACTATAATAACATTTATATGTTGCTTGCAAAAGTTTTTTTCAGAATACACGTCAATTTTTAGAGTCATCAATGGAAAAAGGTGCTTTGTAAGCATGTAATGGTGTAGTTATGGCGAAGCTAACCGGGCAACTTTCCTTAAGCTGGTTATCCATAGAGGAATGCAGCAAGTCGTTTATTTATACTTTACCATTACTAAGTTGCATTGCAACATGATACCTCTCTAAACAATCAATACAGCATATTGCACAAGGGCATGGCATGATTGGATCAATGTAACGTTGAGAGAATGGAACCCAAACAACAATGTATCCTGAGATGCACTGTCTGATGTTAAAGCTAAACGTTGAACAGATTTTTGTAAAACATCATGTTTCTATATAGCGATATAGAGCGATATGCTGATGTAGAGTGATATATCGCACGGCTATGAGTGTGATATTGCTTATATAAAGCTATAGTAATGCTGCTTGTGTTGGGGGTCAATTTGACTCGAACAACAATAAAAAATATAATAAATAAATAAAAATAAGGCTACTTCAGGTTCACCTGACCACTAAAAACAGCTGTCTAAATATAGAAAATACAAATAAAAAAATAATAAAAAACCACTAAAGCGAATTTTAAAAAATCTATTTCATTTGAAAACAATCAAATAAAATGAAATGAAATATAAAGTAAGAAAAAAAACTAAACTTTATCTAAGTGATGGACTACACTTTTCTACGTGCATCAGAGCACACTCATCTCTTCGATCTCGTTTTTCACATTCTGCTGAATCTGATAGCTGATAGTCAGTCTAAAAAGCATTTTATGTGGGCTTTTCACATGCAGCTAGATAACCCCTTTACTGTTAAGCAAAGATTGATGACCATTAATTACTGCCCTTCGCTTGGAAGCGACCCAAAAGCATCCAAACGATTGAATGCATGACATAATCCCCCAACAGAGTTGAGGCAGAAAGACTGCGGCAAGCCGTTTCTATGGCTGTGAGTCCCAACACTGCAGTCAGTCTGTGCTCTGCCTGACAAGAGCTCTTGTCGATGAGATGAAATGCACTCAGTGCTTTTAGACAGCAAACTTCAAATGCCCATTACGGAGATTAAATCTCTGAACATTTTTCATCCAAACCATGCATGTAAAATCTATCAGCAGCATTATGCAATTGGATCAGCATTTTGAATATTAGCAGAAGCTCTTGATTCACTGTTGGTGGGAATTTATTCATGCAGTGCTCACGCTGTTACAAAAGAAACCTGAGGGTCATTTGGGGCTGTTATGTTGCCATAACTAAACCACTCAGCTAGCCTGCCCCGTGCAAACACTGACTGGTGGGTGATCTCATTGCAGGCGGCTCAATAAAACACACGCTTATTCTAAGGCCAAAGAGTGCAATGTCACCCAGGCTGCGGCATCTCAACCACCCCTGTGATCCAAACAATCCTTTACAACTCAGATATTTTGAGTAAATTCCACTCCACGCACATTTGAGTCCTAGACGACGCCTTGTGACCCTGGAGGATGGGCTGACCCATAATTAATAGGGCCGACATGGGTCATGTCAATCAAAGTGGAAGCTCACTAGCATAATGCTTCGCACTTGAAACATATATGATTCATGTATTTCTGTGCGAGGAAACATTAATTAGAGCTATGTTTGCATCTATAAGAATGTTTTGTCACCTTATGAGAAAGTAGTACATTTAAAAAGAGTACTTATTATAGAATTAAAATACTATATTTCGAACTTAAGTATGACACTTAAAGGTATACTTCACCAAAAATGAAAATTTTGTCAATAATTACCCTCAAGTTGTTCCAAACCTGTATGAGTTTCTTTCCTCTGTTAAATACAAAAGAAGATATTTTAAAGTAGGCAACTAGAAAGTTGATGGCACCTACTGACTATAGTATTATTTTCCTACTATGGAAGTCAATTGGTGCCGTCAACTGTCTAGTTACCTACTTTAAAATATCTTCTTTTGTGTTCAACAGAAGAAAGAAACTCAAACAGGTTTGGAACAACATGAGGGTGAGTAAATGATGACAAAATTCATTTTTCATTTTTGTGTGAACTATCCTTTTAATTGCATGAAGTGAAAATGTATAATAGTTTCAATTTATATTAAATGCAATTAGCTTAACTTTAGAGTGCTATTTTGACCCTCTTAAGTGGTACACCTTTATGTAATTTCATAATTACTAGGGGTGTGACTATACACTTAGCTCACGAGATGAGACGATACAAGATATTGGGTTCACAAGAACGAGACTAGATGTATTTTAACACTATTTTTAAGAAATATTCAATGACAAATTGTATGACTGGAAAAATAGTATTTTATTTAGACTGAAGGTCACAAAATGCAAAACAATGCAGGTTCATTTTGAACTATTTTAAACAAATCTAGGGCTGTCATTAACAATTATTTTGGTAAACAAGTAATCAGTCAATTTTTTTTTTTTTTGTGTGTGTGTGTGGTAATAAAAATAGACCTAAGTGAACAATAGCCTTTAAAATGACTTAAAATACATATATAATAACAATGAGGAAATAATAATGGATTCAATAAAGAATCGAACAAAGATCCCCATTCATACGGACCTGTGAAAACAACTAAAAATGCTGTATTATGCATGCCAGGCCAGTAGTTGGCGATGTTAGGATTTGGCATATGTAAATAATTCATCTCCGCTGGTTGAAGTAGTAGTGGTGCGGTAAATCTACACTTTGCTGGAAAAGCGTTAATAAACTCGGTATCTTGAGCAGCACTCGGAGACTTAATGCGCAATACGCATGACGTCACAGTTTTCACAAATGTGAGTTTTTGTAGTTTACGTGTGGAAGATAACGGCGTCGTTTTTTTTAAAACTTACACTCTGAAACCTGTTTCCAAAAGTTTGCATTTTCAGGCCCCCAAAACGCTGCTGTCGTGTAAATGAACGGACAAAACACATAAAAGTTTTCCGTTTTTAGTTGAAAACGGTGTTGTATAAACGACCCCTCAGATGGCAATTTACAAAACATTGATGTCTTATTGGTGGGTAGGTGTTTAGAAGTATACCACAGCTCCTCAAGTTGAGACGTGATGAAAGTCCAGTTAATCCAGTAAGAAACAACAAGTTCCAACTCCACCTCTTTTAAAAGGAAACTCTTTTCATGAGCATATTATTGTGGTGAGGTGTGAGGAAGCAAAATATTAAACGAAGGGGTTTTTATGAAAGGAAGTACTGCAGTACATGGTCTAGTTTCACTTTTGAGGTGTGACTGAGTTTGTAATTCAATAGTGATTGCACCACCCAGCTCAGGTTATGCAGGTCAGAGCTAATAGGATGGAAGATGAAAATGAAATTACACGTTACAGGCATACAAATCTGGTGTTCCTGTGCCAGTTGACAACTCAACCTGATTCACATAGCTGATCATTTTTGATTAAGATCCATAGGAGCTTATCCAACTCTTCAGATACAGCAATGATGCCAGGAACTAGACATAAACCTTGATGTGTGGCTGAGATTGCACTGAGTGAGGACCAGTCGTAGCCTCATTTCTAGGTTAATCTGATAATCAGACAAATGTGGATCATTTTCAGAAGATATAGACCTTTTTCATTGCTTCGATCCCAAAATTAAGCTGGATACAGTACAACCGATCCTTTTCAGCAGAACATGCTACATCAAAAGGGAAATTAAAATCTTAGCAGAATGTTTTTCAACAGACATGAGAGACATTTTCAGCTGTCAGACATATAAGTACGCATGCTTTGATCTCACTCATATTACAGTCCTGATAGCAGGATAAAGGCCCATCTCTCTACAGCTCTTTGAAGCAGCACTGAGCTCTTTGCAGTGGATGATGCAGAAAATGTTCAAACACACACAAAAAAGGTCTTTCAGATTTAAGGAATTTGGAAAACACCATCAACCAACAGTATGATTATTTAGAAAATAAGAAATAATAAGGCAATAAGACCTGAATAGATGAACAGTTGGCATGGTCTAAATAACTGTATGTTGATATATGCAGTATACACACAGGCTTGGTTTTTCATTCAATATAATATAATATAATATATATAATTGCAAAATCAGTCTTAACTAAAATCCCTATATAATTAGGCTACTTTGGGGTACACCTGACCCCAAAAACATGTCTGAATATATAAAATAGGTCTGGGCATTGAAAGAAATTAGATTCGATTTTGATTCATTAGATTATCGATTAATCAGGTACAATGCATGGCAAATTTCCTCAAGGAAAAAAATATCTCTCTCAACTAATGTTGTAAACTATACAGGGAACCCCATTTGGTGCATTACTATAATATTAAAGGTTAAAATTAACTGATTTGTAGGCTACTTACATTTAAATTACATATAAGTAAGTTTTTTTTATAATAATAACGTTAATATAATACATTTCTACTCGTTTTTTTAAAAAAGAGAAACATTTAAATGGCTGCCAAAAACATAATTTTACTTATTCAAACATACATTAAATATTGAAGAGCAGGTTAAGTAAAAATACAGTAAATATGCAATATAGTGCATATATTTAGCAAAATGCTCCTCTCTAAAGTTAATTTTTCTAGTTAACTAATGAGTTTTTGGACATTGGCTTTTCTGAGGTAAATGTAACATTACGTGACACTGTTTACAAGGCGTTTTATTAAACACTGATTAAGCGATTACATGTAACATGATACAGATTTCGGTAAGTTGTACTGTATTTTTCAACGTACCTTCTGATGTTCATTTATCCTTATTTCATGCTGTAACTGAAGTGGAAGAGATGATCCGTTCACGTGCGCTCTGCCCTGTAGCTTCCTATGCTCTGATCAGTAACATCACATTAAAGAGCGCCAAAACGCTGTTTGAATTTTGTAATAAAATATACATAATTTGAAAGCTTAAACTGAAAAGCCAAAAAAATAAAAATAAATTAAAATTATTGGGTGGGAGACGCCCTACAAAGCTTTGTTCATACATCAACTGAAAACAGCATAGACTGAAACATCGATTCTTGGGATTTCTTCAAAATCAATCACATCAACCTTACACAGATTTTTAAAAGAAAGGTTTTTAACCATTAAATGATTATTGATATATTGAAATAATCTAAAGTTGGAGTAACATTAGTGAAATTATAAACATGCAATTATAAACAATATAATATAAATGCAAAACCATGGCTGTTCATTACAGTATATCCGTTATGATTTTACCTATGAGCGGCAGAGGCCAAAATGCTGTCATCGCTGCAACATGGAATGAATGAAGCTGTTAGTCAACATCTAAAGCACAAGTACAGGACCTTGGCCTCTATAAACATGCCACATCTTTGATCCACTTTAATAAATCATTCAAACAGCAAGCATATCCTACCTCTCTCCCCTCTTTCTATACAAACACAAGTTAGGGATGCTTGGACTGTACTGCACTTTTCACGCAGGAAGCTTTCAGGCTGTTGTTGCTTTAAAGCACATTGTTCCAGTTGGCTTCTTTTTACATACTGTACAGTTGCACACACACACACACACAAGCTTCTGCATAGGTAGAAAAATGGTGAATGGCTGCTATGACAAACTGGACAATAGGGCATTGCTGGACTCTTTTGTGGCCATATGGGTTTTTTAAAAGCCTTTATGTCAGTGGTTATCAACCGGGGGCCTCAGCAAACTTCAAAGAGGGCCACAGAATGACTTAAATATTTAAATTAATAAATGATTATTAACATATTAAAATTATCAGTCACATTAGTGAAACTGCGTGTAGTCACATTAGCGAAACTTTAGCAAAATTTGTCTGTTGGTCAGCGTGGTAAATCCATGTGACCAAAATTTGCCTGGAGAAATCTTTCACCCTTACGCAAAATTCCAGATTACATGGATTCCTATTGAAATGACTGGATTTCGCTGGTAATTGTAATTGCACCTTGAAGAATGAATATTGTATATTCAAATATTATGTTGGACAACAAGAGTAAAAAGGTTGAAAAACATTGGTCTGTGCAACATCTCAGAAATCAATGTATTTGCAGTGTTATCTGATGCAGTGTAAACTTTAGCATGCAGGCGTCCTAACCTGCACTGACTAAGCAAATGTTAAAGGCGACATCCCTTCACTCCCTCTCGCTGTCACATGATCGGCAGGCTTCACCTCACTCATACATACTCACAAGGTTACAGTGACTTTAAATCATTAAATATCTCCAAAATAAACCTGTCAGCTCAGATCAGGTATCAGAGGAAAAAAACAAAAACAAAAGTAGCGTAGCATAAAAATTGGCCTGCTTAAGGGGAGCAGAGCAGTTGTGGTGTGAATCTCTGCATGGTCAGTGTAAGATATCCTTGAGAGGCTCAGAGAAGCCATTAGTGGACTAAAGGCCACAATCTGGAATGCTCTAGGAAGATATCAGATCACAGGTCGTCTGTGTATGTGTAAGTGTCCTCAGTGTGGTTACAACTAGGCTAAAGTCCATTAATCAACTGGACTAACTAATGAGTGCCATTTTAACTACACATGCAAACTAATACACATATGATTCACACACACATACCACATTCTCGCTGGTGTAAGAGTCACGGACACGCTTCAATGTCCCGGTCTGTTTAAAATAGACCTGCATAATACATGAAACGCAGACACGCAAGAGGAACAGGTGTGAGACAGAAGGTGTCAAAGTGTGTGTGTGACAGCGGCAGGCAGCGGACTAAGAAAACAAACATACTTGCCCCCTTCAAATGTGCCTGTGAATGACCATTAAAATTTCAAAAGTTTGTGCACTTATTGTGTCATACCAAAAAGCTCCCTCTGCTGTTGGGATTTCTTTCTGTTTCTTTCCAGCTCTCTCTCTCTCTCTTATCAGGGTCAGAAGCCACTGAAAGACAAGCAGACAAATGTTAACTTTTGGTCTGTTTCCAGCTCCAGAGCAAATTCCCACGTAAAAGCCCCTGGGAGAGAGAGAGAGAGTATGACCGGGAAAACCAGAGGGGAGGCTTGTGACGTCCCTTAAAGACGCATGTTTAAAGACTTCCCAGCAGTGAGTAAAAACACAGTGGCTGCTCTCCCCCCAGGCCTCAAGTACTGCTTGCTTTACAAGACTCAAATACATGAACCCTATCAGAGCTTCTGACGCTCGTTCCCACTGTCTGTCACCCGCACATCATGCGTTTATTTGTTATTTCAGAGGGTTATGCATGTTATCGGGAGGCCAACTAAGATCAGCAAACCAACTAAGGCTGGTTTAAGATGTTTTTTTAGTGCTATTGCAGGTTCAGAGTTGGTTCGACTGGACTTCTAAGAACTGGTTCTCCTAAGAACCTAAAAAGCCACCACAGAGCCAGGTCTTATGTCACTGTATACGTCTCATATTTCCCAGAAATGCTACTGCACAGCGCCAAACACAAACACACCAACAATGGCGGACGTTGCATTACCATTTATGCTAATGGCTTTGCGAACCTACATCGGCATCCAAACATGGCAAATCCAGCGTGTTCGTTCAGCTCACCAGAATTGTATAGACAGAGATTGCAATCGAGCGGTCATTTGCTCAATTAGCTGCTATAATCAAAAAAAAAGTTTCTGTTCGTCTTTGTTGGTCACGGTAACCCTGCCCCCAGCCCCTGACAGAAGCTGTTCTTACTTCTAGACCAGCAATGTTTTGGTGCTACTTACAAACCACTTTTCCTAGTTCAGAGCTGGTGCTTTGGGTGTTGAAAGACAAAGAACTGATTCGAAACCAGGGTCTGAACCAGCACTCAAACTACCTCTTGTCTTAGCCAGTTTAAGATGGTTTCCCAGAATGGCCAAGTAGCAAACTGGTCTTACAGACTGACCAGCTGAAAAGTGCACAAACCCTCTCTAAATCCAGCTTGAGAGACCATATAAGATCAGCAAAACCAGCGCAGGCTGGTTTAAAATGTTTTTGGCAGGGATTGCACAATCATACAGCTCTCAATGCTTAAAAAAATTGTTAAACCAGCCTAAGCTGGCTTGTTGGTTTAAGATGGCCAAACTGGTGTTTAGTTGAGCAGCCAACTGGTCTTACTGACTGACCAGCTAAAGAGTGCCAAAACCCCTCTACAACCAGCCAAAAGGCCATCATGGAAAGGAAATGGTTATTCCTGCTGAAAAAAAAAAATGCTTCACACTACAGTTAAGCTGGTTAAAAGCTGGTCTCTCAGCTGGATTTTAGCTAGTTTATCTGGGTAGTCAACTGGTATAGTAGAAAAGTAATCAAACCACTCTAAAACCAGACAATAGGTGAGCCTGACCAGGCTGAGAGACCAGCTAAGACCAAGCGTGCCAGAAGAGTCCTGAAAAGTGAAGCCAAAGCATCTCAATCGCCCCAAGGTGGCTAAATGCAGTATAGGTCATAAACCCCGCCCTCTCCATGTAATGTAATGGGACGTGAGACAAACTAAACAGTCAAATTTTTTTTTCCAAAGATGGTTTCTGTCATTTTAGGCAGTTTTTAATCACGCTGATGTTAGTTCAAGTGTTCGTTCTTTAAATACGTTTGGTTTAAGTTAGTTATTTGATGCTATAAAAGCGGGGGTGAGACATCATGATTGACAGCTGAAGTTGACAGCTTCTCTGAGTGAAGTAGTCACCGAGGCACCAACAGACTTTTTTCTGGATCTTCGGGAGGAGATTGGAGCTTTAACTTTAATTTCTACATTTCCAGAACGGTTTATTTCACACTGACATAATGAGTTGTTCTGCTTTACTAATCGATTTTGCAGGAATATGGGCGGGACCCATCGCGGCTCCAAGTTCACAATGCGCAGACTCGAGACTCAAGTTGTCGGCACCATATTGGCACACTGGCGGCTTCACTTACTACAACGGAAGAGAGTGAAGGTGCATCGTCCATCGTTTTTTTTACAGTCTATGGCTAAGACCAACAAACTAAGCTGATTTTTTTTTCTTTTTTCAGTGGGGGATGGCACACTCATACAACTGTCTCTGCTGAATAAAATAAAAATTATAAATCAGCCTAAAGTGATTTGCTTGTCTTAGCTGGTTTATTTTGGGTGGCCAGCTAGTTTTCCAAGCCTGATCAGTTGCCAAAAAACTCTTTAAAACCAGCTAACAGATGAGCCGGACCAGGCTGGGAGACCAACTAAAACCAGCTTAAGCTATTTTTTCAGCAAGTATAGCACAATCATACAGCACCATTCTTAGCACAATTTCTCGTTTTAATAATACGAAACATCAAGCATTACAGAAAGAATTAATTCAGAGTACATAAGATGTTTTTTTTTTTTTGAGCAGAGATTGTTATGGAGTGTCACATAGACTTATAACTGTCAGAAGTTATTGACATGAAAAAAGAGATTGTGTTTGTGTATTACTGTGTCTGTCCTTCAAGAGTGTGTCGCAACACTCGTCAGAGTTTGAGCTCCTGCCAGAAGAATCTAGGAGCAAATAAGACTAGTGCTTATTTACATTCCTTGATTCTACAACCAGAGCCGATAACTGACCCAGTTCTTTAATCCAACCAAGTTAAAAATCTCTTACACTCACACATGCACATGCAGAGGCAGGTATATAGTAGCCAGCCAAGCAGGAAGAATCAAAGTTAAAGCTGGAAAAATAGCCTTGGGATCTGATGACTTGGATGAGAAACAGGTGGTGTAGAGGCCTGAGAATGGGGAGCTTTATATTCCGTAAAGATACTACGAAGAGATACGGCCTGCATCTGTCCTGCTTTCACTCTTGACCTAATATGTAACAGGCTGCTGCTATAAAGTCAGCCGGTTCTTTTTTCTGTGTATCTTATTCTTATTTATTCCAAGCTGGTCTTAGCTGGTTTAAGATCTAGCATTTGAAAAGTGCCCTTAACCCCTCTAAAACCAGCAAAGAGACCATGCTAGGAGACCAAGTAAGACCAGCAAACCAGCTTAAAATGGCTAAAGCAGTTATTTAAATGTCTAAATGTTTCAGAAGGGCCAGGTAACTTGTCCAAATGTCCATTCAAATGCACTCCCTGACTTATAAACTCTGTTGTCTAGTAGTTTATGGTGTTGTATTGTATGTGACAGAAGCTGCAGTCAGGCTGTGCACTATTGATATAACAGGCACCGGTTTTTACCAACTAGCCAAACACGTTCTGACAGCCTCACACAGGCCGACCATTGTCAAGTCTCCTGTAGCCAGAATGCTATTGCCAGCTACTGTCTTTATGGATCAGACCAAAGAAAAACACAGGGCAAAGACTAACAGTGCAGTCAGCCCTGATGCTCTTCTTTCATGTCATCTTTTCCACCTCTACACCTCTACTGTCATGCTCCAAACTTTCCAAAAACTTTTCCAAAAATTACCATTCCCTCCAAGTCTTCACAGAGAAGTAGGTCTAGATTGTAAACGGCATGAACGTTCAGCTCTTTGAAGATGGCTAAAATTGCTGTGTTTGTTACCGTTCCCTTCAGACTGGAGTGGTTATCTTCTGTGTGCAGCTGTCCAACAAGCTGCTGGCTAAAAAGAAAGGAAATCTCTCATTGGACATGAACTTAATGTGCAGATTTGCACTGATTGCACATGCTCACATGAATACAAATATGGTCATCCATGACGACCTAACTCCCAATGCTGGGGTCTTTATAGTAAAGACCTTCTTGCTTCTGTTGAACACAAAAGAAGATATTTTAAAGAGTGTTTTAACAGTTTTATCCATACAATGAAAGTCAATGGGGTCCAAAACAACACAATTGGATCCCACTGACATTTGCAATTGATATTTAAAAAAAATATCAACATAATGAATATTCCACAGAAGAATGAATATCATTTTGAACACACTGCAAAAAAGAATTGTTGGTTTAACTTAAAAAAGTAAGTTACCTGGTTGCCTTAAAATTTTGAGTTCATTGAAATTAAAAATTTGAGTTGATACAATGAAGGCAATTGGTTTAATCAACAAAAACTCAAAATATTATGTTATCTGAACCATATTAATTTAAGTTGATTTGACAAAAGAAAAAATGCTGTGATAAATCATGAAAATATTTTTTTACAGTGCAGTGAAATATCCTTGAGAAAAAGAAGTACACTTAATGGTATTAAATTGTAGTGTACTTCATATCTTAAAAATATATATATTTTTTTAAAATCTACTGGTAGATAATATATTATTAATGAAATAAAAGGCCAGTTAATTGTACTTAAGGAGAGTACACTTTCAAGTTTTATACTTTGTAAAAATGTCAAATTAAATTTTTTTTAACATATTGTAAATAATTGTTTTAATGATCTTTTGTCGTGCTTTATAAAAGTACACTTATTTTGACACTCCAAAGTTTTAATATAAATTTAACCTATAATACATTTTCATACAATTACAATTAACATGCAGTTAAGGGTCTTTTATATTCATTTAAAGTAGATTTATGCAATAAGTAAAGGTATGCTTAAGTATACTGCTTTCTCATAATGGTTTTCCTTTAATTTAAGAGCTTCATGCAGTTTTCCCATGTAATTCAAATTAATATTCCTCCCTAAATGCTTTTTTTTACTGAGAAAACCAACCCACATGTCAAAAAAAGACCATATTTCAGTTTCATATTTACTTCTGTGGGAGGCTTTGGGTGGTAATACATTGATAGTCACTATATAAATGACTAAACAGGCTAGAAGTTTTCGTTTCCAGACAAACACCTGTAGTGTTCACTCCCCTACATGCCCTTGACCAAATCACAGATCTCTAAAGATGCCAAAACCACATGATCTTTTAATGGAGAACCTCACACTTCTCACTTTCCAATTTTTCCCTTTACTTGCAAAGCCCCGTTAGGAGTTCATGGAAAGTTCCTCCACGCCGACACTGCCGCCTGCCACATATACGCTCCCGTCTGCTGCCAGAGAGTGTGTGCAAAGATACTAACTCCACAGATCAAGAGACAGAGCTTTAAGCTTCTCCAAGTCAAACTGCCAAAGAGCTCATTCGTACTGGCCAACCTAAACTAAAAACACACCCTGCAAAACTGATCGTTTGAAACCAAACCCAAACAAACTGAGGCACTTGAGGCACGCATACAAACAGAAGCAGACTGAGCTCGCTGTCCTGTGATCCGCTACAACCGGCTATCACCTTGCAGATAAGGTCTTACAGTAGAGGGATTGTCTTGTGTCAGCAAACACCCTCCCCCTCAATCCCTCCCGTCCCAGCAGCCCCTTGCAATAACAAACCCCCGTGCAGCCACGCACTCGCCCGGAGCGTCTAACAGAAGTGCGGCGCTATAAAAACCTTTCATTTGCACACTAACCAAACACTTCCCGCAGACACGAATCAATCATTAACAGCAACCAGTTAAAGGCACTGAAGCAAGTAGCACTGACTACTTACTCTCTTTCAGATACAGTTTTCCAACACGTTCCATACAAAAAAAAAAGAAATCCCAGTGGAAATCAGAGTCCTTAAGGATTGTCAATAGATCCAGCTTTGAGACTGCCAGTATCAGCTGTTTAAAGGTCTGGATGTGGGGTTGGTAGTACAGCGCTCACACTCGCGCTCTGTCTGCTGCTCTGACTGAGTGTGTATCTGACACTCTGGTGTAGTAAAGCCTCTCTCTGGCTTAATCACTGCTCCTCCCCTCACACTCACTCACATAGTAAGAGAAGCAGAGAGAGAGAGAGAGAGAGAGACAGCACTGCCCTTGCTAATCATTACAAGGACTGAAGGGAAACCACACGATTTCTTGCTAACCTTTAGTTTCAGTTTTACTTAAACTTGAAGTTTGAACAATGATAATTTTTATGAGCTTAAATGATTAATGCAACGGAACTAGATGAAAGCATTTATAATAAATAATTTTATGTCTTCTTTAGAGGCAGAGCAAGAGTGTAGTTTATGATACGAAAGACTTACGAACAACAAAATAATTAAATATTCGATGTTGGGCGGACTAAATGCAAAAGTTTAAGAACTTTGGAAAACAACGATTGACCACTATCCTAAATATTTGAAGGGGGATATTTATCATTAAATTAAATTATACAGAATTGTTCATTTAATTATATTAATAATAAATAAATAATTTAATGAATAATAAGAGGAAAATAAATAAATAAATAATTTACATTATTATTATTATTATTATTATTATTATTATTACAGGCAGACTAAATGTAAAAAGTTTAAAAACATTGAAACTTTGATCTACCACTATACTAAAAATTCATCCTAAAAAAGTAATATTTTCATATTTTTTCAATTTTTTTCAATGTTGATAATCAAATTATTTAAATTATTATTATAATTATTATAATAAACTATTTCAATTATCTTATTATTATTATTAAAAAATTAAAATGTAAACCATATGGAATATAATTATATTATTATAGGCGGGCTAAATGTATGCTTAAAAACGTAAAAACTTTGATCGACCACTATCCTAAAAATTAAGCAAATATTTTCATATTTTTTATCCCCCTCAATGTTAACGATTAAATTATTTAAATTATTATAATTATTATTATAATTTACAATGTAATTATATTAAATATAATTATATTCAATAATATTAAATCATTATATTACATGTAATATATTAATAATAATAATAATAATTAATAAATAATTTTAATAATTTTAAAGTAAAAAAATTGTTATAATGGCTATGTAAGGTGAATTACCTCTGTGTATGAAATTGCTAAATAAACTTGCCTTGCCTGTGATGTTACAGTCCTACAAGCACAAGAGATATTAATTAACATTTATAAAACATCATATGAGGGGTAAGACACCATAGTGTAGTCCAAAAAGGTCATTATTTGAAACTAAATACTCCTAAAGATCAACCGGCACTGCCGGCACTCGGCTCAGGTTACAACACCTTCAGTGAATAGAGTTATTCCTGGTTGAGTGACAATCACCTTGTAGCACGAACGACAATATTCATTGACCTTATGCATTACAAAGTCTTCTCCAAAAACAGTTTTTCCAATCACAGCCTAAAGAGCCAGAGACTCTTCGTTCTATGTGAGTTGTTCAACAAGACACATCGGTGTTAAAACCAGTCCTTAAAATGTCACTTAAATGCTTAAAACGGATGGTGCTAGAACAACTGAAAGATCTCAGTGACAGATCGTCTAATCATGCCCCAGTTAACAAGGGAAGAGAACTACAGAGTGCAATAGAGGAACAGTCACAGTTGGGAATCCCTGTGACTGAAATAGTGCTGCTAATTATGTATTGAGGGGAAATGCTAAGCAGGCAGATGGAATGGTAGGTTTGGGGTGTCAGGCTTCGGGATGCCGTCATTAGGAGACGGGGGACGAGCCAAATGCAGACACAAGCATGTCAAGAGAGCCGGGAAGCAGAGCTGAGCCACTTATCAGCCTCTTACTTACAGACGCCAGATGCCGACTGGGACTTCGCCCCTTTATACCAGTCAGCCCTGGTCTACCATTACGCATGTCATTTTGAAACCAACTGATTGTAGTTACCTGAAAAAAATAAAATCTATTTAAAAAAGAAAGTGTAACACTTTATTTTAATGGCCCACTTCAGACATTCTACCAACTATAAGTTACTTTGTAACAACATGTCAACTAGTCTCAGCCTCGGACTTGGACCGTTGGCTGAACGTCTAATGCATAAGACACACAAAATGGGAAACACATCAGGAGTTTCAAAGTCATCATTTGATTGGTTGAATTCTACAGGATTTCTGGGAGACGTGTGTCGTGTTCTTTAACGGTCGGCCTGGAAACAAAGTTGTTGTGATGCCAAACCCCCTCATGGAAGAAGAAACTCGTCGTATTTACAACTGTGACAATGAGCGTTTATCAGGATCAACTAAACGCTGAATGTTCCAAAGTATGTGAAGTTCGCGGCTTCAATGTTACAGTAAACTTGCACAATGTTCTTGAATTAATCATTTTATTAGATGCCGGTCTGTTGTAGTAAGGACAACGACTTTACATTTTCACACCCCTAAACATGATGCAGAACAAAACGAACTGTGATTGGTTGTTTTTCATGTCAGTTAGACATACTCTTGGGCAATTCTTGACCAATGAAAGCTGTGATGGAGTCCAGACCTTCTGCCTTGATGCAAGACTACATCAACTAATTCTCATTAGTAGACTATCTGCTTAATATCAACACTTTATGTTGATGGTCCCCAACATGACTACAAGTAACTTTGCAACTACATGTCAACCCGAATCCTAACACCTAACAGTCTACTTCAGTCTACTAATAATCTAATGAGAGTTAGTTGACAAGTAGTTGCAAAGTTAGTTAGTAGAATGTCTAAAGTGGACCATCGAAATTAAAGTGTAACATAAGAAAAGAAAAGGGATAGAAAAAAGTGAAAAATGCTGGGTTAAAAACAACCCAAGTTGGGTTGAAAATGGACAAACCCAGCAGTTGGGTTAAATGTTTGGCCAACCTCAACTATTGCTTAAAAATTACTGTATTGCTTGCTTAAAATGAACCCAAAATATGTTGGAAATTAACATTTATTAACATGTTCAATACATGAACATTTATTAATAAGTTTAATAAATAATAATTAAATAATAAACATTTATTAAATTGCTTATTAATAAATGATCACCTTTTGATTAATATTGTTGCCTCTAGTAATTATGTGTCTGATTTTTCTAATTTCCAACCTATTTTGAGTTTATTTTAAGCCAGCCATATAGTCATTTTTAAACAACAGTTAAGTTAAATAAAACTATTAAAAAAAGGTTCCAAAAGAAGTTTTTCACAGTGATACCATATAGAAGAAACATTTTTGGTTCCCCAAAGAACCTTTTTATGGACAGTTCTTAAAAGAACCATTGTTTTTTTCTTAGTGTGAAGAACATTTTAATAATCTAGTGTTTCCACTATAAAGAACCTTTTGTGGAATGGAAATGTTCCATTGATGTAAAATGTTCTTTATGGAACCATCAATGGCAATTAATTTTTAAGAGTGTATGCCAGAGTAATAATCAATTCAAAATGTAATCTTAGAAAATAAGGAAGTGAAAAAATAAACAGTTTCTTAAATTCACTTCTCTTCAGTCGTGATGCATTTTGGTGGGCTAAAATCATTTCCATCCACTTCCTTCCCATCATCAAGTTTGCATTTAGCTATAAATCATTTGAGTTAAATTTTTTGTTATTTGCAAACTTCACATTTGTTTAAACAAACATGGACAGAACTTCCTGTATGACATATAAACCAAATCGTGAATGACTTTGTTTATAAAGATTCAGTAACACTTTAGCATGGGGAACAATTCTCACTTTTAACTAGTTCCTTATTAGCTTACATATTGGCTGTTTATTAGTACTTATAAAGCACATATTAATGTCTTATTCTGCATGACCATATTCTACATCCCTAAATCCTACCCCATACCTAAATTTAAATGCTACAACAACTACCTTACCTACTATTAATAAGCAGTAAATTAGGAGTTTATTGAGACAAAAGTCGTAGTTAATCGTGAATGTGTGTACCCCATACTAAAGTGTTCATACATAAAGATTTGACCTACGAGCAGCTAAATTCAGAATGCAAACTTCATCAGCACCACAAAGATCACCCGAGTGTATTTTTCCCCCTCCGAACCTCTTGGTTGACTGATGTGGCGTGAACATCTTACAGACAGCTTTGCCGCGGTCCCCTCTGTCTCATTTGTCATCTGAAGTTAAACTCCCAGGGCTTCATGTGCACCCAGCAAGGGGAAGCATTGGCTCAAAAGTTTTCGGCTCTGTTAATCTCTCTATAGGGGGTGTGTAATCCCCTAAATTGGAACACAGATTACAGTTGTTTATATTATTCAGAACTGACATCTTTAAAGGGATAGTTCACCAAAAAATCATCGCCATGTCCTTCCAAACCTTTATGGCTTCTTTTTTCTTCTTCTGCAAAACACAAAAGAAAATATTTTTAAAAAGTGTTTTTTGGCCATACAAAAAATCAACAGGGTCCAAAGCAATGGTGAACCCCACTGAACTTCATTATATGGGCAGAAACATTCTTCAAAATACCTTGTTTTGTGTTCCACAGAAGAAAAAAAGTCACACAGGAGTAAATTATTTCATTTTTTGTTTTAAATAAACAGAATCTTCGGTTTCACATTATTTTAAGGAGACATAGTTACATTTTACTTACTCAAATATATACTGAGTAATATTAATTAACTACATGTATTTACTATAAGGCTATGGTTAGGGTTTGGGGTTACACTTTATTTTACAGTACATGTACTTAAAGTGTAGTTACCTAAGAAAGTACTTGTAGTATAAGGTACCTACATGGGTTAAGGTTAGGTTTAGGTTCAGGGTTAGTACCTAGTTATAACCCAGTTATTGTAATTGCTATAATAAGTACAAAGTATGTACATGTGCAACAGGACTGTAAAATAAAGTGCAACCAGATTTGGATTAGGGTTAGTTACTTGTAATTACTATAATAAGTACATGTAGTAACATGTAACTATGTCACCTTAAAATAAAGTGTTACCAAATCTTCATTTTTGGTTGAACTGACCTTTAAGCCTGTCTTGTTATCCAGCGAAGTAATGATTATTTTCTTAAATATTTTAATAAAAAAGCTTATTTTCTCAAATTAACATGTATTTAAGTATAATATTTTATTTTGTTTTAATAATACATATATAAACAAGTCATGAAAAATAGTCCAAAATAACCTGAGCATCAATATTCTCATCAGGGACAAATAGTTATTCTGACCTCTGTAGATTTGAATGGGTATTGCAATCATTCTCAACATGCTCTAACTTGTGAAATCATGAATGTAGCTCTTTTTGCAAAGAATATTGCTTTCGCAAGCGCATTCTCATCCTGAGAACGGCAAGAAATAGTGCATAGGTTTGACATTGAGTTTGTTCTGATGTGAAGCGCCATTCTCCTCTCTAAATCTGAATCAACAATTGTGTCTCTGTACAGAGACTGACAGATAGCCAACACCGCAGGAGGGGACGGCAAAGCTCCTTCTGAACAGGATTATGAGAATGAAACAAATAAAGACGCTTGGCTTATGTTGAATAAAGCACAACATTGATTACAGCTTCAGTGTGAAATGTGCTGAATGTGCATGTTTAAATACAGCCATTTGTTGTTATTGATTGATTAAGTGTATAGTCAAATAAATTTTGATTCAGTTCCTGATATGTTTTATAGATTGATAAAGCATAACTTCAGTAACTAAATGTCTGTTAATATTCTCTACAGACCAGTTTTCTCACTAAACACTAATTACAGGTTACACCGATTACAGAGTCGGAACACTGATTACAGGTCAGTCAGAAAGTGAAAATGGTGCATCACATTGCTTTAAAATGCTCATGTTTACTGTGTGACATGCAGTATGTAAATCATGAACATGCGCAGTAATCTTTTTTTCCAGCATATTTGAGGGAGGATGCCTCCTGGGGTCCAGATTAAATTCTGACTGGTGAAAGATCAAAAACTTCTCACATTTACTTTCATCTGGATGACTAATGTCCAACCCTCATAAAACCTTACAAGCTCTGCCATCAGCGTGTGTAGACGCCAGTACTCATCAAGAGCCCTCAGGCCTTTCGTTTCTGTCTCTTCTCTGCTTGTGAACCTCGTCATTAGTAGAAAGTTCATGCAAACACTGCATTTCTGGTAGTCAGCTAGAAAAAATAAATGGTTGTATTTCTGTTAGGATTATATTCAGGAGAATATTCAGTTTGGTGCTGGAACAAACAAATTATTATTACATTATATATATTATTATATTATATATATTTTATGCTAAAAGTTTATATTTACCATACCAAGTTTGTTGGTGAAACAAAATTAATATTTATCAATTAAACAAACAACCTATGATAATATATATATGGTTCGAACGAACCCCCCCTCACTGCCAAAGGTCCAGAATTTAAGAAAGGTCCGTTTTTTTTTTTTTGTTTGTTTGTTTGTTTGTTTTTTATGTGATTATTGTCATCATTGTTTTAATCAATGCTTGTGACAAATATTCTGGGTTGCTGTTTCAAATTAATATGATACATTATTGTAGCTGGACGTGTGTGTGTGCCGCGCGTGCAGTTCAGAGAGAGTTCTCGCAATACACTTTTCAAAGCAACGGTGAAGAAGCATCGCCTCTGAATGATGGGGGGGAGGGATTATAAATATTTTAATTAAAAGGATTTCAATATTTTATCCACTCAATAGTCTACAATATAATAACCATATAAACGTAGCGTAATTATAATAATAAAACATAGTGGGATATTCAGTGATATTGGCTGTGCAATATCGACTTTTGTGATTGGCCAATACCGGCAGACTGGAGCCAATGGAAATGCTTCTCCTTCGGTGCACGTCTTATTCCTCTGAGAACTTCAAAGCAGACCGCTTGAGGTAAATTATCTGGAATGATTAGTATATTAATTGATTTACGATGGTATTTCAGTAAAGTTCATTAAATCTATTCTGTTGTTAGTGTGGTCTTTAAACTTATGAACTGTGTATGGACTGACAAAGGTGGTACATGAGGAAGCAATTTGACAACAATGCAGTAAATATTTTAGGTGCATCAAAAAGTGTGCTCGTTAAGATACCAGCAGACAAGCTAATCCAGCACAAATTAGTGCATAAAAGGTCACCAAAATGAAGTAGCCTATTTGAACCTCATAATTAAATACAAAAGGAGGAGAAAAACTGCAAAAAGGTCCCCCCCCCCCACAATAGTAAATATATATATAGTAAATATGAGCAAAGGCAGCTGTGAAAATAAATCTGCATTGTTTATCCTTTTGATCTTTCATTAAAAAAAATTCACAAAATTCTAACCTATCATTGAAGTAAAACAATTGAAAATGGGGGGAAAAGCTCATTATGAAATAAATGTTTTTCTCAAGTTCACGTTGGCCACAATTATTGGCACCCAATTATTGCAACGTCCTTTTCCAAAGATAACAGCTCTAAGTCTTCTTCTAAAATGCCTGATGAGTTTGGACAAGATATCAGAGACCATTCGTTCATGCAGAATCTCTCCAGATCCTTCAGATTCCCAGCTCCATGTTGGTGTTTCTTCTCTTCAGTTCACTCCACTCATTTTCTTTACGGTTCAGGTCAGGGGACTGGGATGGCCATGGCAGAAGCTTCATTTTGTGCTCAGTGACACATTTTTGTGTTGGTTTTGATGTTTGTTTTGGATCATTGTCCCGATGGAAGATCCAATCACGGCCCATTATAAGATTTCTAGCAGAACCAGTCAGGTTTTGATTTGTATCTGTTAGTATTTGATAGAATCCATGAGGCCATGTATCTGAACAAGATGTCCAGGACCGCCAGCAGAAAAATAGGCCACAGCAGTATATTTAACCGTGGGCATGGGGTACTTTTTATCCATGTGTGCACCAAACCCATCTGGTGGGTGTGCTGCCAAAAAGCTCTTTTTTCAGTTTCATCTGACCATAGAAGCTGGTCCTGTTTGAAGTTCCAGTCTTGTCTGACAACTGAATATGCTGGAGATTGTTTCTGGATGAGAGCAGAAGATTTTTCTTGAAACCCTCCCGAACAACTTGTGGGGATGTAGGTGCTGTTTGATAATTTTTTTGGCTTTCTGAGACTCAAAACTGAACAAATCTCTGCAATTCTTCAGCTGTGATCCTTGGAGAGTCTTTGTCCACTCAAACATTCCTCCTCACCACGCATTAGGACGATTTAGACACACGTCGTCTTCCAGGCAGATTTGTAACATCTTTAGTTGGTTGCAACTTCTCAATTATTGCCCTGATGGTTGAAATGGGGATTTTCAATGCGTTAGCTTTTTTTCTTACAGCCATTTTCTATTTTGTGAAGCTCAACAATCTTTTGCTGCACATCAGAACTATATTCTTTGGTTT
This sequence comes from Hypophthalmichthys nobilis, assembly GCA_037950665.1. Classification (NCBI taxonomy): domain Eukaryota; kingdom Metazoa; phylum Chordata; class Actinopteri; order Cypriniformes; family Xenocyprididae; genus Hypophthalmichthys; species Hypophthalmichthys nobilis. The sequence continues at coordinate 29,011,389 of CM075484.1, forward strand.
TACTCATTGTGATGAATGATTACGGGAATTTGGCCTTTGTGTTTACACATATTTGTACTCCTCTGGAACAGTAAGTCATATATATATATATATATATATATATATAATTTATTATAGTATACTTATACTACTACTACTACTCTAGTATTATACTATTATATATTAAGGTTTTAAAGGATTATAATCAGAAGTTGTTGACTTCTTTATTTCAGCACCAAACTGGATATTTGATATAATCCTAACAGAAATACAACAATATTAGATCTTAACAATTTCAAGATATTGCCAAACACTTGTTGCAAAACACTGTCTGAAAAGTGTGCTGTACACAATGTATCTTTTCTAAATATGAAATATTGAGTTGAGAAATGTCTGCTGTTCACAGAGAAACAGAGAAAGAGAGTCAGCTGCGACCAACTTCTCCTCAGGTGGCTCTAAATGTCCATATCAATGAACTATGATTTGCTTTCATGTGTCTGCCGGGACGATTCCCCTGGCAGTGTGTAATAGATCATTTGTCCTCCCTCCTCCCCAACTTCCCCCTGCTGTCAGTAAAAATAATTAACAGACAATAGCTGTGTCAGTTAAGTGCTTCACTATTCATGAGCGGTGATGACATACAATCTGATTTTTTATGTATGGCAATACCTGCATTCAGCAAAACATGCTGGCATTTCAGAACAAACTGACCTTGAGGTGTGAGACAACAAGCAAGTTTTGTTTAAAACACAAAATAAATATTTGGCCAAGCACATAGCTCAAGAACGGTTGCACTTGACCTCCATCTCCCTGTTCAGTGTGGTACGTCCCTGTGGTGAGGACACAGCTCAGGGAAATGACTTGTCATTCAAGTCATTCAGAAAGGCCAAGAGCAAACAGAAGTCTTGTATTTGAGCCAGACCTCAGGGGGGCTTCAAATAAAACACTAAACAACTCTATCAAATGAAAACAAAAAAGAATTGCTGCTGCTTTTCTTTTCAACTTTGGCACACTGTTGCCTGGTATGAGGCAAAAGTGGATGGCCCCAAAAAATGGGTTTCAATAACCAGGACATGTCTTGAAAAAAGTGTAGCCAGGCTTTTTACTCTAGCGCTGCTGAGCCTGTGAAAGGAGCATCTGTTTTGTTTCAGCACAGCTGAGAGTAATGAACCTGGGCAAGCAACGAACTGTGACTAAAAAAACCTTTGGAAGTCAATATTAGTTCTTAATATTCATATTACTGCCAAGAACACACACACACACAAAGAGAAGGCACAGTGCTGCAGATAAAACACATGGTCTTACTGGAGTTTTTAGACACTTTCTCTGTGCAATGACGTCATATATTATTAATATACTATTTTCTTCTAACTAATATTTTTACAATATCCTTTAAACACAAAACAGATAATTTATAATCTACAGCAGACTCTCTCTACATTCCCTTTGCGACACAATCTTTCAGTCATGAAATCAAAATTGCAGTATTTATTTTAAATGATTTATCCGTGCACATCATTATTTTTAATTCATGTGTCCTCGTAATCTTTAATCAAAGTAACTTCCCCTTCCTCTTGCAGCAACATCTCTTCTCTGATGACGTCTACTGGCGTGAGGGCGGGACAACCTGTCACTCACATGAGATCAACCAATAGCAAACCACAACCATTCAATCAATTCCCGATAGTCAAAATCAAGTCCCGCCCTGCTTTTTTTTCGTTTAGTTTCACTTGGACATACGTCACATAGAGTAGAAAAGACTATCACAACTTCTGTTTCATGCCAACTTTAAGACAAACTGTATGATGAGGCTTATTTTAGTTCAAATAAATTAACAGAACTTACTGACAGAGCTCCTAAAGGGACATGGTGATGGGAAAAATATGAAATGGGAAGACGAAATATATTTTAATGCTTTTGCATTCGCTGAGAAATTTTGCGTTCCCTCGCAAAGATTCTTGGGGAATGTCTGTATTGCTTGCTTAAAATGAACCCAAAATATTTTGGAAATTAACATTTATTAATATGTTTAATAAATGAACATTTATTAATAAGTTTAGTGAATAATACTTAAACAAACATTTCTTAAATTGCCTATTAATAAATGTTCACCTTTTGATTATTATTGTTGCCTCTCGTAATTATGTGTCTGATTTTTAATTTCCAACCTATTTTGGGTTCATTTTAAGCCAGCCATATAGTCATTTTTAAACAATAGTTGGGTTAAATCAACCCAAACGCTGGGTTTGTCCATTTTCAACCCAACTTGGGTTGTTTTTAACCCAGCATTTTTTAAGTGAATCTATACTCTTGTTGCAAAAAAAAAACAAAAACTGTTTTTAAAATATGGGTAAAATGAGGTATCTTAAGGCTTGGGTATACTTCATTTTCCACATTCCTCTCTATCTAGTGCATAGTTGAGCATGCAAGCCATTCAAAGTACACCTAGTGAACCTTTGCTTTTCGACGGCTGTTGTCCATGAACAAGCACGCATGCACACAAAAATCGGGCTGCACTCGGACAGTGTGACCAGACATCAGCAAACGGATGACGAATATTATGGCACACGGACTGTCCGAAGCAGAACACAGACAAGGGATATATACTTTTTACATTAAGGTGGCATTGCATGTATCCATCCCATAACGCAATCCCAGAATGCATTCTGTTGACCTGAGTGAAAAAATAAAATCCAGCATAGTGGATGATGCAAGTTGATTATTAAAATAATTTATTAATTCCTGGAAAGCATTGTTTTAAAAGCCCCAAATCTGTTAAAAAACAAACAACAGACCAGCCTGACCAAATTGGGAGGTCAACCAAGACTATCCAAACCAGCTTAGGCTGGTTTTATTTCAGCTAAAAATTGAAATCATTTGACTCTCATGCATTTTACGTGCAGAGTGTTATTTGTATGATGCACAGAATTCCTGCCTATGTAGTGCTTCAAATCAGTCACTTCCACACTTAAAAAGAACATCTTATCCCATCCTAAGCTGGATTGCTGGTCTTAGCTGGTCGCCCAGCTTGGTCAGACTCGTCTGTTGATTAGTTTTAGAGGGGTTTGGGGCACTTTAGGGCACTTTTGGCCAGCTTAAACCAGCTGAATTAAGCAGGTTTTTTACAGAGAGTTGAGGTTTATAATTAACAGAAGTGATTTATTGCTCAATGTAACGCTCAGACACAAAATTTACTACGCACACTATGTGTGTCCTTTCAGAGGCCTTTGTCTTGGTTTATAGTTTGTGAATGTGTGAGAGAGAAACAATACAGCAATAAGACAAAGACTGTGTCAAGCCCACTCAGCTAACAATGCTACACGAAGGGCCATACGAGCCAGAGCTTCAGCCAGACTAAACAGCACTCCTCCAGAGATTCCCTGACCTTGCTCAGTGTTAGGGGACACACAATCCTACCGTAGTGCAACATGGAAGTGAACTCACTGGAGGACACCCCCTTCCATCGGCTCTATTTTAAGATCTCCAGCAACTTCTTTGCAGTTAAAAATCACCTGCTGCAGAGCTAAAGGAACGCTAAGCGTCTTAGCGTCAAAATGTCTGTTGAAATCCTTCAAGTGCAACATTGCGACTGTGTGAAATTTAGACATTTCCTGGGGGAAGGCTGCTGCTTTTTTTTTCTTTTTCTTTTTCTTTTTTTTTTATTTCAGACTCACTGTCTGGTAGAAGGAAAATCAATAAAAACACTCACTGAGAAAACTGTTTTTTGGGCACCACATGATACATGGGCTAATCATTTAGGGAACATTCAGGCTAAAGCCATTTCATGTCTTGCTCATTGGACAGAGTGACAAAATCTAAGCTTTATCTTTTTTAAAAAAGAGAGAGGTCTCAAGTTAGTGTGCTTCTTTTAGATCAATTTATTGATGCGTAGAATATGCGATTGTGAAGCAATGCTCACATATTCCAGCCGCTCACAGATAAAGCATGCTAGCTGCAGGAGCCAACCACATCCTGAGTAAACATAACCTTCTCCCCGCTGGGAAATCATAAATTGACCCCCGACAGCCCACATGGTCCCATTCCACCAATCACAGTGGGCCATTTTTCTCAGGTCTGCAGATTTCACAGATCCTCATCACAAAAGAAAATCTTTACACTATTTGATTCTGACACTGAGACAAGCCTACTGCTTCTTTAATAAACCCCCGAGGACTTTTAAAACGCATGTACCCTTAATCTATTAGAAATCTACAATTACTCAGGTTGATAAAGAACAAATTAGGACTATGAAAGACTGGATTTGAAGCTACAACTATAATTCATGGATTTATATTCACACAGTGCAGTAATTACTCAAACTTAGCAAATCAATTATTTATGCAGAATTGACATGGAGGCTGCTGGTATTTTCCGTCTCTTGATATAACAGGGAAAAATCCTCTGGATAAATTAGTCATGACCACATATGCACGTGGAGCAGCCCAGACACATGAAATATTAAAAAATTTCAAAAGACAAAGTATGGGATTTTACAGTGAGCTACCTCTGAAACAATTTTAACTTTATGTTTATATATATATATATATATATATATATATATATATATATATATATATATATATATATATGTACACACACACACACACACAAGTTGGGTTCAAAATGGACAAACCCAGCAATTGGGTTGTTTTAACCCAGTGTTTGGGTTAAATGTTTGCCCAACGTGTTTTATTTAACTTAATTATTGTTTAAAAATTATATACTGTATGGCTGGCTTAAAATGACTAGAGATAACAATAATAATCAAAAGGTGAACATTTATTAATAAGCAATTTAATAAATATTTATTGTTTCATTATTTTTCATTAAACTCATTAATAAATGTTCATTTATTAAACATATTAAAAAATGTTAATTTCTAACATATTTTGGGTTCATTTTAAGCAAGCAATACAGTATTCTTTAAACAATAGTGGAGTTAAATAATAGTTAAATAAAACTAGCCAGCAGGTTGGGCAAATATTTAACCCAACCGCTGGGTTAAAACAACCCATTCGCTGAGTTAAAACAATCCAACCACTGGGTTAAAACAGCCCATTCGTTGGGTTAAAACAATCCAACCGCTGGGTTAAAACAGCCCATTCGTTAGGTTAAAACAATCCAACCGCTGGGTTAAAACAACCCATTCGTTGGGTTAAAACAGCCCATTCGCTGGGTTAAAACAACCCATTCGTTGGGTTAAAACAATCCAACCGCTGGGTTAAAACAACCCATTCGTTGGGTTAAAACAATCCAACCGCTGGGTTAAAACAACCCATTCATTGGGTTAAAACAATCCAACCACTGGGTTAAAACAACCCATTCGTTGGGTTAAAACAGCCCATTCGCTGGGTTAAAACAGCCCATTCGCTGGGTTAAAACAATCCAACCGCTGGGTTAAAACAACCCATTCGTTGGATTAAAACAGCCCATTCGCTGGGTTAAAATAATCCAACCACTGGGTTAAAACAACCCATTCATTGGGTTAAAACAATCCAACCGCTGGGTTAAAACAACCCATTCGTTGGGTTAAAACAATCAATTCGCTGGGTTTAAACAGCCCATTCGCTGGGTTTAAACAGCCCATTCGCTGGGATAAAACAACCCATTCGCTGGGTTAAAACAACCTATTCATTGGGTTAAAACAATCCAACCGCTGAGTTTAAACAATCCAACTGCTGGGTTAAAAAATTACATTCACTGGGTTAAAACAACCCATTCTCTGAGCAAAAACAACCCAATCGCTGGGTTTGTCCATTTTCAACCCAACTTGGGTTGTTTTCAATCCAGCATTTTTTAGAGTGTACACACACAAACACACACAAAATAATACACATAGATACACATTATTCATTTCATACAACTGGAGTATAACAACAACAACAAAAAAAAAATAATTACTGGCAATTCTGGAATTAGAAATCATTGATTGTGTTTAAGTAGATTTTGTCCACGTCATAAATGGAGGAAGAAGAAAAAAACGCAAGAGCTGCAAGAGGGGCTTACCCTGTCCATACTATGAAGCATTGTCCACGCACACACCCAGTCCCTCATGCATAAATATGCAGGAAAATCAATCTACATGTCACATTTATGCTGGACAGGAACATATTTCCCACACGAGCTCAGCATAATTTATAAGTCTTAGTAGACAAAGTAATTAAACCTTTACAAAAAAGCACAAGAATCAATATCAGCTGGAACTTCACCTGTTCATTTAAACCTACAGAATAAAACAGACATTCTTACTTTCAAGCCACAATGAAGATCCATTCAGAGCTCAATCCCCTTTTGAAAAGGCTGCAGTCCAGGTGATATGCTGACCCAGCTATGAGCCAGCACAGGAATCCATCCTTTGCTAACCATGGTAACCAACACCTTACTAGAAGCAGTGCGTGTGTGCATGTGTGAGAGCCACAAGAGAGGAGAACTGACAGCGGCAGCCACGGGAAACCAAATTCAATCTATTGCCATGGCACCCGGTGCAGGCTTTCAGGACGCAGACCTTTTCATTCAGCTGTGCACCAGACCCTAAGCTCAAACCGCTGTCCTGCCTCACTCTCGTTCTTTTAAAACCTGCAACAAATGCAATTTGTCAGATTGGAGAGAAATTACCTCAGCCGACGAGAGAGGGTCTTTTCCGCGAGCGGGCGAGCCCTAGCCGTCACAGGGAGAAGAGGAACAGTAGCTCTGCAGGGATCCCCAGAGATGCCCAGGGCTGCAGCTCACACAGCACAGCGCATACAAACGCCAGCCACCAGCAGCAGTAGCAGCAGCGGCAGCGGATGGGAGGGAGAGTGAGAGAAAGAGAGAGAGAGGCAGAGAGAAAACGAGAGAGAGAGAGAAAGGGGGAATGAAACGCAGCAGAGGGGGGCTGCTCATTCTGAGGCAGCCAGGCACATTACATCATTGCTTTCCACTCCTGAGGAGGCAGAGCTGTGGAGAGGGGAGAAGAGGCACTCCCCTTTACACCTTCTGTCTGATAACGTAAGAACCTGCAGAGGAAAAATACACTGCAACCATCTCAAACTGCTATTGTGAAATGGATTATCATCAAATTGAGATGGATTTTACGTTTATGCACAATGGTTTTACATATGTACACACACCCTTTTTGGCATCAATAATGGATGGCAGGATGAAAATAAAATAATGCAGCTGTATTAATCTCTTTCAGTTTCAGTCTAACCCTCATTGAGAAGGAAACAATTGTTTCTGGGTAAATCACAACAGTCATTTATATTTTTAGTGATGCTTACTGGTCTGATAAGTAAAAATAGGCAGATACACACATATACTTGATATTTATTTAATTGTAAAAAGGGTTACAAAGGGGTGGAACATTTCCGGTAAATTTCCAGAAACATTCCAGAAACTTTCCACGGGAAGTTAATATTTTGGAAATATTCCATTTTGGAATATTAACAGGAATTTACGGGAATTAATTGGAAATCTGGGATAATTTATACAAACTGTATAATATACAAACATAAATATAAATATTTTGTTTGGTCATAAGCAGATATGCATGAATAAAATATACATATTCCCTATGACGAATTTTCTGAAGTGACACGTTTGCTTTATATGATGAACTGATTTAATTTAGGCTTTTATTCACATATAAACATTCATCATCTCACACATCAGTTGTGGTAAACAGAAGCTCAAGCATGTTCACATGACGTGCGAGAACCAATGCGGTTCATTCTCGCGTGTTACGCAGCACGTTTGAGCTTCCATAGGAGGTTTGTTTTTGCACATCAAGCAGGTTCATTTGAGCTTCTGTTTATGTTTGCTGATCAATGTTTATATGTGAATAAAATCCTAAATTAAATCTGTTCATCATATAAAGTGATCGTGTCTCTTCAGAAAATTTGGACTAAACCACTCAATTCATATGGATTTGTTTTACGATCTTTTTATTAACTTTTTGAAGCGTCAAAGTGTCAGTTGTGTAGCTGTCTATGGAGGGACAAAAAGCTGTCAGATTTCATCAAAAATATCTTAATTTGCGTTCTGAAGATGAACGAAGGTTTTACGGGTTTGGAATGACATGAGGGTGAGTAATTAATGACAGAATTTACATTTTTGGGGGAACTATCCCTTTAAGTTCCCTGTTATAGGCTAACCTGCAATTGTGCAAATTTCCAGTTTATTCCCATTAATTCCTGTTAATTCCCATATATTCCTGTTAACTCCCAAAATTTCCAAAATTTTGCAACCCTAATTATAAATTATACCCAAATGATCATGAGATTATTCTTAACATACTAGCAACATACTAAAACTAGAACATCTTAGAACAACCACTTAGCAACGCTCTGGCAACCTCCCACTAAACCCTAGAATTGTGGTGGCGAGTTTTGGGCGGGCAAGCACTACTCAGAAATATGCTTTGCTTTTAAATGGAATCAGGAGTGGCCTATTCTACATTCTTTTTGCCAAAGAAGCTCCAAGGATATAGAGCAGCTTCAGGCCAGCGAGGGTCCGATGTGGGAGTATGTGGTCACAGCGGTTGGCTGATGGTCCTGAGAGATGGTGCACACCGCCTTTCCATCCCCACCCACTACCACACTGCTCATGCCTGCAAACACATGAGAGTTTACCAGGACATGAACTCTTTTCAACTCTTTTCAAAGGGAATGTGAAAGGAAAAGCAGATACTAATATACACTATCGGACAATTTTTTGGAATAATAAGGATTTTTAATGATTTTGAAAGAAGTCTCTTAAGGGCTGAATTTACTTGATCAAAAATATAGTAAAAACAGTAATATTGTGAAATATTATTATGTTTTAACATAACTGCTTTCTATTTTAATATATTTTAAAATGTAATGTATTCCTGTGATCATTTTCAGCACCATTACTGCAGTCTTCAGTGTCACATGATCCTTCAGAAATCATTCTAATATGCTGATTTGGTGCTCAGTTATCAACTATTATTGGCACTCAATTACTAATAATAGTTTGTATTATTATCAGTGTTGAAAACAGTTTTTGCTGCTTAATAGTTTTGAGGCAATATTATACATTTTTTCAGGATTCTTTGATAAATAGAAAGGGTAACACTTTACAATAAGGTTCATTAGTTAAACATTAGTTAATGTATTAACTAACATGAACCAACCATGAGCAACACATTTGTTACTGTATTTACTAATCTTCGTTAACGTTAGTTAATGAAAATACAGTTGTTCATTATTTGTTCATGTTAGTTCACAGTGCATTAACTAATGTTAACAAGACTTTAATAATGTATTAGTAAATGTTGAAATTAACATTAACAAAGATGAATAAATGCTGTATAAGTGCAGGTCATTAATAGTTCGTGTTAACTAATGTAATTAACTAATGTTTAACCAATGAACCTTACTGTAAAGTGTTACCCATATAATAATAAAATAATTTTATTGTTTTAATAATTAATTTGCACTGCATTAATTTGTTAAATAAACAGCCCCAATTACAAGTCAGTATACAAACACACACACACACACCAGTATACGGACTCATTTACTTCTCCAACACCAACTATGTACACAACCTTACCGAGAGACAGCGGATTTGGGAAGAGCCTGACATAGAACTTTTTGTCAGGCACCAAAAAAACAAAAAAAAAACACCATTTTCTTTCCCAGCTGGAGGAGCCTGCTGTGATTGGCTTTGCAAAGAGACCCCGGCTATTATCTGCAGATTGCAGCCAAGTACTGACAAACAGATTTCAGAGTTGTCTTTGCTAAAGCAAAACCACTTTACATCAAAGTGATACACATTTTACAAAAAGGCGACAAGGGCAGATAAACAGGAAGCTCTGCTATTATTCCATTCAAAGGTCCATCTCCACACAGACCTCCAAAAAAGTCTTCCCAATGTTTTGCGTTCCCCTCAATCTACTCGGCTTTGCTGTTAAACGGAGTCTCCTGCCTTTCAGGACAAGAAGGCAAGCTGCTGTCTAAGTCTGGGCAACACAGAGTCAGCCAATGAAAACACAGTCCTTTTTGTTCTGCAGCAGACCTAACTAAGTGATCATGATTTATTTGCGCTAATTGCACACTCTTCAAAAAAAGCCATTGATTCATAGCAAGCAAAATCTTCCCAACACATAGAGCAGGCCTGTTTCTGATGAATGGCCTCTGCTGTTTTCACTGGCACTTGATTTCATAGAAACGATTTTTCTCAATAGTGGCAGCTGTTGGTCAATCGATGGATGGTATGAAGAAGAAATCATGGCCTTTTGCTGCAGTGCACTCTTGACTGGGTAAACGGCAGATGTTATTGCTCAAACTCTCTGAGATAGAGGATGATATTGATGCGGTTTAGTGTCCTCTGTGGAATGTAGTGTGTTGTGCATTCTTTGCTCTGTTCTATCAGTTCACAACATGATGCTAAACAACCACCTTTTTGATACCTGCCAAATATTTCATGACTCTTGTCCTTTAGCTATGCATTATTGATATCAATGAAAAGGCCTGATTTGCTTCTATTATCGTACAGTCCGTAAGACAAAGCCAGGTTATAATTACAATCATTTTCATGTATTAACTGATAAATGATTGATACAATTTTGTCTAAATAAATTAAAAATAAGAAACTAAAATAACTAAAATAAGCCATTTTACATGCTACAAGTGAATTTAGGCACAATTTAGCACTATATGAAAAATGGATATTCATGTTGAGATTTGCTAAAGATAACATATAACTGTGTTATTAAATCATAAGCGTTCTTAAAGATTAACTTTACAGAAGCATTAGATGATGGTGAAATAAGCATGCACAATCGACTAATAGTAATACCAGTAAATAAAATAAAATAAAAAACATCTCTGATATTGTACACTGTAAAAAATTATTTTCATGATTTGTTATCACAACATTTTTTATTGTGTCAAATCAACTTAATCAGATAATTAATGTGGTTCAGATAACATAATACTTTGAGTTTCTGTTGATTAATCTATTCTTCACTGTATTAACTTAATTTTTTAATTTCAATGAACTCAATTTTAAGGCAACCAGGTAACTTACTTTTTTAATTAAACGAGCAATTCTTTTTTTTTTTTTTTTTTTTTTTAGAGTGTACAGTTTTTATGTCAGTTTTGAATATCATAATTTAATTATTCAAACTAATGTTGAGATTTGCTAAAGATTGCATTTCATAGTGTTATTAACTCTTTCAACGCCATTGACGGAATTATCCGCCATTTATGACACAACGTTTCCCTGCCACTGACGGAATTTTCTGGCAATCCATGCTGTTATAATGTAGGAGGTGCTATTACGCATCTTCTGAAAGAGTACAGAATCTCCTGATCAAAACACGGGCAAAGAAGCAGCAGAAACAAGTGATAGAAGAGTTAAACTATTGGGCTACATCTGAAATCTCATCCTTCCCTACTATAGAGTAGGCAAAAAACAGTATGTGACAAAAGTAGTATGTCTGAATTCACAGAACTCAAAGAGTAGGCAAAAAGTACCCGGATGACCTACTACTTACGGTGCGATCCTGAAGTGTGCAAACGATGGACATCGTTTATCTCATGAGGCCAAGGGAGAAGATTTGTGAATGGCAGTGAAGCGACACAACTGACGCTATTAGGTCACATGATTATTACAACGTGGCTAATGTAGTACGTTTGGATTGCATTCATACTACACACACACACTCAAATCCAGTATCGACCAATACCGATAAATAAAAATCACACTATGCTTTCACACTTTATATTAGGTGTCTAACTACTATGTACATATATAAAAAAAATATACATAATTGTTAGCTACAATGAAAGTCCCTTTAAGGCAAGTCATTTTACTCGGCAGCCATCTTTGAAACGCTATTTCAGTATATCTCTTTGAATGTGAAAACATCAAATTCTCCAAAGGTGTTCACCAGGCTTACAATTAAATTTCATATTTGAAATCATCAATGAAATCTGACAACTGTTTCATAAATGTTGTTCCTAAAAACTCAAAATCATGACAAAAAAAAAAAAAAATGCATTTTTCAGGCTGGACCAGCCAATGCGCATGTGTGCAATGACTTTATCAATTGGCGGTTGTTTCTTATTTAGAAGACGGGACTTATTCTGTCATATTGTGCATTGCACTTTCTCATATTTATAGTTACATGAGTCTTTGTATATGGTAGATACAGTATAATGGTAATGGTAGAATGTACTTATTGTGTTCATGTTGCTGCTATTGAGGTGGGACATGGTTAAGGTTAGCAACAGGTTTGGTGGTACGGGTAGGTTTAAGGGTGGGTTAAGATGTATGGGAAGTATCAACAGTGTAATTATTGATGTAATAATTACAGAAATTAATTACAGCTGTAATTACATGCAGGTGTTTTTTTTTATATATATAAGTACAATTTACAATAAGTGATTAATTGATTCAAATGATAAATTTAAATGTTAGTACATGATTAAAGACATTTAATGATTAAAGACATGATTAAAGACATTCAATATAAAGTGGGAGCTAAAAAAGGTTTATATTTGATGGTCATTTTGACTTCTTCTGTCATTTGAAGACTATCCACAACTATTATAACTGGCTGATTTGCCCTTCACCACATCAAAACTGTATAAAACATCATTGTTCATGTACGCCCAAACAGACCAGAATAATAATGGAACATTGTCTGTTTCATATTGGACTTAATAAGTATGACGAGGATGGGACAAAATACAGTCAAATGTCTTTTGTGAGTCCCTTAGTGTCTTTGAGAGCCCATGAATGACATTCCAAATATGCCGTGTTGTAGGTTGACTGGAATGCAGAAAACGGATCAGACTGTACTGTTTTCCATCGTGTACAAAAACTCCTCTAACAGGGCAATGCCTTAGGCAAAGAGAGAAGCTGCAGGAATACAAACACCATGGCAAAAGAAGTTGACCTCTAGCTGTGAAGATTTGTCCTGTCTAAAATCCTTGCGATATTACAGTGAAACAGAGGGCTACAGTGTTTTCTGCTATTATGGACATGCTGATTGCTGCCAGTTTTTCAGGTTCAGATTACAGATTGTTCTAAAGTAGTGTCAATGTCTGACCATGACAGGGAAAAACCCCTTAGTCTATGAAAGAAAACTTGGGAAGAACCCAAGCTCAAAAGGGAAACCCATCCTCTTCAAGTTGACCTGTATGAGTAAGATATTATATGTTTTATGTGGTTACAATGATTACATATACATTCTGGCACGAAATTGCATTAAAAAACTAAAACAAAACGGATTTGGTTTAGGAGCGAATGGGCAGGAAATAAGCGAGAGTCTGACAAAAGAAATTACTTAATACTATTACTTAATAGTTATACATTACCTATACCAAACTAAATTCCTTACCTATTTAAACTATAAGCACACATTAATTTGATCAAAAATGGCAGTAAAGACAAAAGATTTCAAATAAATGCTTTTTTTTTTTTTTTACTTTTTTATTCATTAAAGAATCCTGAAAAAAAAATTCAGCTTTGATCACAGGAATAAATTACATTTTAATACATATTAAAAAAGAAAACAGTTCTTTTAAATTGTAATAATATTTTACAATATTCTTGTTTTTACTGTATTCATAATACTCTAATGTAGGCTGCATTTATATGATAAAAATAGATTAAAAACAGTAATATTACCACCATTTTAAATAACCGTTTTCTATTTGAAAATGTTAAAATGTAATTTATTCCTTTGATCAAAGCTGAATTTTCAGCATCATTACTCCAGTCTTCAGTGTCACATGATCCTTCAGAAATCATTCTAATATGCTGAAGAAACATTTCTTATTTTTAATGTTAAAAACAGTTGTGCTGCTTAATATTTTTGTGGAAATCGTAATTTTATTTTTCAGGATTCTAAGATGAATAGAAGGTTCAAAAGAACAGCATTTATTTGAAAGAAAAAAAAAATTGTAAGATTATAAACATCTTTACTGACACTTTTGATCAATTTAATCCACCCTTGCTGAATAAAAAAATTAATTTCTTTAAAAAAAAAAAAACCTTACTGACCGCAAACTTTTGAATGGTTTCAAAATGGCTTTTTAAATTACATTTATATCCAAATTTAAATCAATATGTGACCACCCTCTCAATCAATTTGAAACTAGCATGCACTGGGACTACAATGAAAATAAACTAGTATGTAATCATCCAAATTCCTATAGCCAGCCCTTGGATAAATAGAACACAAAAGAACTCTTATCACATCATTCAAACTTAAATATGCATTAATGATTCCTACACACCATCTTAAACAGCCTTAGAGTGCCATAAACGTTGGTTAATTGTGAAGTAATTACAAAAATGCACTCACACAAAGGGAGTCCAGTCTTCTCAGGCATGAAGTATGGTGCTGATTGATTATATTTAGCAGTGGCAGTGTGACTGCCCTCTCCCAAAAGCATTTCGCTAATTACACGGTCAGAGGTCAAAGAGCTGGCCCCTTTTGTGTCCATTCAACACTGCCAAGACAAATCAGATCGGCTGACAATCTTACTTTGTGTGTGATAATCTTTAATCTAGGAAAGAGGATGTGGGCTGAAAATGATCATATCAAATCTCTGGATATTCGTCATGCAGGAATGGCATCCAACCTTGCATGCATGAGATGATTACTTAGTCTGATTCATGCACTGATTTACCAACTTAAAATAGGACCAAAGGTCAAGAGGTCAAAGATCTTCTGTTGTCCTGCATGAAACAAGAAGGACAAAAATGTGACGTGAAAGCCATGCGAATATGCAATCAATTAAAAATGTTATATTTACTAAACAGAGCTTTTAGAGCGTGTCCTCTTTGGTATTTTGAATGATGGATGGGATGGATTTGGAATAATAAACAATTTAATGATTCCAGTTCCTTAATGGATGACATGACTTGGTTTTTTGTTATTATTTGAATATGTTCTTTGAGGTTCACTTATAATGTTAAAGTTTTTTGCACAAAAAAACAAAACAAATATATATGTGGAAAAAACAACTATTTTCAACCTTCATTCTGACCCTCTGTCTGAAATGATCCGTTTTTAAAGGATTAGTTCACTATAAAAAGAAAATTACCATCATAAACATACTCCACACAGCTCTGGGGGGTTAATAAAGGCCTTCTGAAGTGAAGCGATGTGTTTGTATATCCATATTTAACAAGTTATAAAGTAAAATATCTAGCTTCTGCCAGACGGCTTCATCACTTCCCTTCAGAAGGCATTTATTAACCCCCCCAAGCCGTGTGAAATGCGGCTGGATTATGATGGATTTATGATGGACGGATGCACTTTCTTGAGGTTCAAAGTCATTGGTCCCATTCACTGCCATTATAAAGCTTGGACGCATCAGGATATTTATTAATATAACTCCGACTGTGTTCATCAGAAAGAAGAAAGTCATATACACCTAGGATGGCTTGAGAGGGAGTAAATCTTGGGGTAATTTTCATTTGAATGTGAACTAATCCTTTAAGGGGCAGCTCCTTTAAGGTTTGTCAGTAAATGGCAACTGTCATGATTGGCTAACATCATTGCATAGGAAACAGTATCAACGCCCACTCGCTATAGACCAATTTGCTGTTTGCAAACAGCGATGATGTTTTTGTGGGCGGAGCCTACCTGGTTGCAGAAAATGACAGTTGAAAAAAGTTAATTTTGAGTTTATATCTCAATTTTATTACAACTTTTATTTCCCGCAAATCTGAATTTATATCTTACATTTCAAACAAGGAAAAACAGAATTGTGAGATATACTCGTTATTCTGTCTTTTTCCCCTCAGAATTGTGAAATAAACTCACAATTGCGAGTTATGAAGTCCGAACTGGGAGTTATAAACATGCAAATGCAAGAAAAAAAGTCAGAATTGCGAAATAAAAATGTTATAGGCTATGTTTAAAAGTTATCTATGTAAAATGTTAAAGGTTAAAATAATATTTCATGCTGTAACTGCTATGTACGTATGTCCCTTATGGACTGCATATGTGAATATTATGTAGACTTACTATTTACATCAAATTCATGCTTTAATAGTAGACTAATAATTGCAGGTTTCATCAGTCCAGTCTGTGACTTTCAACATAAATGTCTCCGTTTAGCTTCAAAGGGTGTCTTCAACGACGGTATTCTAAAAAATGAAGACTATATTTTTTGCATTCTGATTCCGACATCCAGAGGCACAACAAAACATTTTTCTCTAATTCTTTAGATTTTGCACATTTTTCTCCACTTGCTACCGCTATTTTTCTGCAAGCACTATGTGCGCACAGCTGCAAATGACGTAACTGTGACGTCTGCTCCAAATGGGTCTATTGCACGTGAGTAAGTGTTCTAAAAACATTATCCATATAAAACCGTCATTAACAGACTAAACATTACGAAATCGGATCATGGGAACAGTTCCAATGTCAAATGATAATTTAAAAAAAAAAATGAATTCAAAACATTTTTTTTTCATGTTACACCATGTTTAATGAGTTTAAACCATTTTAGAGACTGTAAATGCAATGCAAAACTGGCTTTAACTGTATATCAAATAACAATGCTAAATAAACAAAATGTGGTAACAATTAATTTATTAATATTTTTAAAATACTACTGGCAAAACAAATAATATGCATCTTCAACTAGACATTAGCATATGAACAACCATTCAGTAACTCTACTGATGTAAGTCTCACAGTAGTTAG
Organism: Hypophthalmichthys nobilis; assembly: GCA_037950665.1. Lineage (NCBI taxonomy): Eukaryota > Metazoa > Chordata > Actinopteri > Cypriniformes > Xenocyprididae > Hypophthalmichthys > Hypophthalmichthys nobilis. The sequence goes on from CM075484.1 coordinate 29,028,049, forward strand.
TTGAAAGTACAGTATGTATTTGATTCACTAAAAAGAACCAGTTCATAAGAGTCATTTGTTCAGAAATCAGACTGCGCTGATTTTGTTGAATGTTTATGATTCACTAAAAGAACCATTTCATAAAAGTGATTTGTTCAGAAATCAGACTGAACTGAATGTCTTTGACTAACTAAACAGAACCAGTTCATAAGAGTCATTTATTTGGGATCAGACTACACCGGCTGGTTGTATGTTTCATGCTGTAGATTCAGTATGGCTCTTGCAGCAGCATTGAACAAGAAACTTTGCCAGAGTATTTAGCACGGAATTCCGTCCACTTCGGTAGAAAAATAAACATGCAACAACACGTAAACGGAACATTATTTGTTTCCGGTACTTTTTATTTGGTTAATTCTGGTGCATTTCAGCATGTCATGTTAAAGACTCCCTGCCAAAAAAAACCAAACAAACACCAAAATCCAATCGTAACTTTTAAGTACCAGCACCTTTTCTTTGGAAAGATTCACAAAGTGCCAAATGTAAACACCACAGATTAATATTAAACCTGTTTTCTTTGTATTCTTTCAACACTTGTTACTTTTTTAACACTCACTTAACATTCATGTCTCTAGCCACAATCATGCCAAAACTCCAAAGCTAAAAAAGAAGCAATTAGTCTGTGGTTAAGAGAAAATGAGAAATCTGTTTTTTCCACTTGCATTTATTTGCCTGCAGAGCTGCTGGTGGTGCCCCACAGAGAAAGTAAAGACAATTCTATTGCACAGTGTTACACAAAGGAAAAGAATATCATTGCATTTGGGAAATATCAACAGGCACCATGGGAAACAAAGCTATAGTTTTCCTGGCTGAAGTATTATTAATCATTACTACCATAATTTAAGGAACAGCTTGGCTTTGTAAACAAGCATATAATACAGTACTTATCACCGATATCACACAGCTGCTGCACACTGCTGAAAATCACAACACAGTCTTTAACTGTTTATCTTGTGTTCTCCAGTCAGACTAGGCAAACTTGACCCCAAATTATCCAATAATTTTAACAAGTTGCTTTAATAGAGATAAATGCCTGCTCAATTCTCTTATCAAAACCACTGAAAGACATTAATTAATAGCAATTTGAGCCATCTAAAACTCTCTGTGATAAATGATTCCTCTGACAGAGCACTCCATATGGACAATTTGAATGTTATTATAGCGTGTCCCAAATGCTAGTTATTTTTCAGCCTGTGATCGCACAGATAGCCTATAGCAGCAGGTAGTACCATCTCTAGAGTCAACATTGAGGTTAGATTCCCAGGCCCAGAGCAATCGCACAGCAGGGTTTGATGTTGGTACAAATCTAAATGATGGACATCATGTAAACACAGCAGCTATACTGTATGCGAGTCTCTCCTGCTGTCATGGAGTTAAGGATAAGGTCTATTATTAGAATAAATTCAGTTGTGACTGGCAAAGTTTTGTGATGCAAGATTTTGTAATGATTCTCAGAATGAGAATGATAAAGGTCCAGCTCTTTATGGTTATGTAATGAGGACACAGCATTGTGAATGGTGCCATATCACTTGATTGTTGGATTTTCTACCATCTAATGAAATGACTTGGACCTTAAAGATCGGTGCAGTGGATTAAATTACACATTTTTCACCCTTTGATGGCTGTAACATAAAAAAGCAACCTGTTTTCTGACAAGACATCATAAACCGAAGCATGGTCAGGCACTTTTAATAGGCTTAATAGTGGTCCATATGCATCACCAGGGGCTTATCCATCATTTCAGAAATATCAAGTGCAAAACCATTTTTTTCCCCTGACTTATGTCTAATTAACAGGTTTTATTTTTTTCTTATCTCTTGCTTTTAATTGGCTAAGAAATCAAATACACTGCTGAACAATCACCTATAATTTGTATTCTAAAAAAATGTTTTCATATATTTTTCTAATGACAATTGATTTTATTGATATGATTGACTTATGTACTACAAACAGTTGTGCATTAAAGGGAGAGTTCACCCAAAAATGAAAATTATGTCATCATAAATACTATGGAAGTCAATGGCTACCATCAACTGTCTAGTTACCAACATTCTTCAAAATATCTTCTTTTGTGTTCAACAGAAGAAAGAAATTCATACGGGTTTGGAACAACATGAGGGTGAATAAATGATGACAGAATTTTCCTTTTTGGGTAAACAATCCCTTTAAGTCATCATGGATTTTATACAATGTAAAAAAATTAATTTTTATCAATAAGGCAGAAAATATATTTTATAGATTCTATACTGTAATAAAAGCTATGTAAGTAAGCACTGCATTATTCATTTGCTTTATTCATATGAAAATACCCTGAGATGGCTTGAAAAACACACATAAACCATATATTGTCATAATCATGAGTTTATTCTTTATACATTTCATTAGTCAAAACATTTCTGCTTTTTATTTAGCTACAGCGATAGCTGGATGCCTTGTCCATAAAAGGGATTTCCTGGAACGTCATAAGTTATTACTTCTATGAGTCCGTTTTAGACTTTCTGAGAGAGAGAGAGAGCGCCCTCTGGCTTCGAGTATGAATGAAACTTACATTACATGACAGATTAGCTCTCCAAAATGCTTACATTGCGCCATTTTGGATAAGAGTAAAACGTTAAGTCATGCATTGACTATCTGAATTTAAATCTAGATTTATTCACATTGGCCCATGAAAACATCTATGTGAATACACTTGCCCGAAAAAAATTGTAGGGGGCAAATTTACGTTTTATTAAAAGTGGGCATTGCTATATTAACGAACTAGGAAGTACATTGTTGTTTGTAGATGCAAAGGACATGGGGATTTTAAAATATATATGAAAATATATTTTGGGGAATAATTGTATCATAACATATGTACGTTGGGGTATGATTTTTCAATTTAAACAGCCACAATTTTATTTTATTTGACACTGTAATATTTGTAAAATGTACTCCAATTTGTAAAAATAAAAATATAAATATTATATAACACATTATTGGAGTACATTTTACAAATTTTACCAAAAAAAACTAAATACTTTTTCAGTCTTTCTACTTCAAAATTTCATGTTTAATTCAATGTGTTACTTGCTGTTTATTTGTAATTACGTGTGTAATTTAATAGCAATTTTTGAGTGAAAACTGTTTCAAAGTAAATCCTACTATTTTTTTTTCTTGGATTTTTTTCCACACCAAATCTGACCCCTATCTCTAAATTTTTCCATTTTTCAATATAAACAATATATAACACACCGGATTTAACAGGCAGATATTTTTTTAAAAATTTGCAAATACTGCAAGTCTTCCAAGGTCAAAAGATTGCTTTGTGTGAGGAACAAACCCAAAAGTCTCCATCCGCCATACTCACAAAATATGGGTTCAGTTGTTGATAATGCATGACATTTCAAGATTTTTTTTTAGGAGTTTGAATTAAATCTGTAAGTAAAAAATGTGATTTATGTTGTTGAAGCTAATGTATTAGCATGTGATAAAAGGGAAAAAATGCAAGAAAAATGATTTTTGTTAAAATGTTCAGTTTGTAATTTAAAAACAAAGAAAACACATATGCAGTGATTCACTGATGACAGCTTGCACATGACATCCATCCATCTTCATCAAAACATCACAAAAAGCCTGTACATTGTGAGATCAAAGCTCAAATAAATAGGACACAGTTTTACAAGTCAACCAGCGAACAGTGTGTACTATCCAAGAAAAGTTCACATGAAGGAGGAACTCACAACATACTTCAAGGACAAGATCATAGCAAGCTCAGCCAAGCTCTTATTCAGCAGTGACATATTGAGTTCCTCAGAAAAGAGCAGGACACATTTTGACAAACTGCGTTGTGTTGCGCTCTTCACCTTGAAGAGCAAGTTCTTAGTGTCCTTGAAGCAGGACTTCCCTCAAATTGTGGGAGTACGATCATTATACAACCTACGCAGAGGGTGACAACCGTTCTCTTATTTCACTCCTACCTGTCCAGCCATCTCCCTCCCCCCTCATCCCTTGTTCCCTTTCTTTCACCGTGGTGTCCTGTTCCACGTTACCTTGGCAACGCAGTGGTTATGTTCTGCTCTCCATTCAGCCGGCATTCTCTTGCCCTGGAGGGCAGATGCACTCTGCTTGTCCTCCTGTCATCCACACCAAAAAAAGCCCATGTGGACGGCTCCATCAAACCCCAGTTTAACCTTCACGCTGCCTGAGACAACTGCAGAAAAGAAAGCATGACTGCAGGCATCCCAAACACAAAATCAAGTGCTACCAGATGCTCTCGGTCTTTATATTTTCTTACCAGGAATACATTTGTCCCTCTATATCAACCTCAAATTGCATTGCAAAGATGCCAAACCGTACTCTGAGTGGGGGTTGAGGACATTTCTCTAATTGAGGAGGATGGTTGCCATGGCAACATATTGAACCGTTGCATAGGGTAATGGGAGAACACCTTACTGCTGCTTGGTTTCACCTAGCTGAAGTGACATCCCACCATCACCGAATCTCTAGTGTAAATCCAGCTGAAATCTCTAGGAAATACAGACTGCTTTAATCTTAAGAGCACTTCAGCTGCTTTAATCCATTTATTTCAACATTACATGAAAGAAAGCGATAATTTGTGCTTTTAGACAAAGCAACAAAAAGGCTCAACACATCCTTAAAACCACATGTTATTTTGTTTATCTTCTCTCAGGTGGGGGATGAGTATCTGAGCGTTATTAATTTGAGCGCTGACAGAACTGGTATGCTGGTATGATTAACTAACATAACCACAATGTTTATTCTGCACACACGCCTTGTCTGTCTCACAAAGGTCAAACACAGTAACATACAAGCAAAGTTTTTATACAGCAAACCATGTAGACACAATACAAGTGTTTCTGAAACAGCCTGGATTTTGTTTTAAAGCATATGTGATGACCGCTATGAAATCAAAATGTTATTTTTTCTACAGAAGACAACTGAATATTTGTAGATATTTTCAAAGTGTATATGTATATATACATATATATTTTATGTATTAGGATGCGTGTATGTACATAGATACACTGCCAGTCAAAAGTTTGGACACGGTAAGATTTTTAATGTTGTTAAAAGAAGTTTCGTCTGCTCACCAAGGCTGCATTTATTTAATTAAAAACACAGTAAAAACAGTAATATTGTGAAATATTATTACAATTTAAAATAACTGTTTTCTGTTTGAATATATTTTATAAAGTAATTTATTCCTGTGATCAAAGCTGAATTTTCAGCATCATTGCTCCAGTCTTCAGTGTCACATGATCCTTCAGAAATCATTCTAATATGATGATCTGCTGCTCAAGAAACATTTATTGTGTACAATTGTACAAAATATTTATGTACAATATTTTTTTTTCAGGATTCTTTGATGAATAGAAAGTTTAAAAGAACAGCATTTATTTGAAATATAATCTTTTGTAACATTATAAATGTCTTTTATTGTCACTTTTGATCGATTTAATGTATCCTTGCTGAATAAAAGTATTCATTTCTTTAATTTCTTTTCAGAAAAATTAAAATAAAAATTTTTACTGACCCCAAACTTTTAAACGGTGTATAATGTTACAAAAGCTTTGTATTTCAGATAAATGCTGTTTGAATTTGAAAAGAAATGCTTTTGAACTTTCTATTCATCAAGGAACCCTGAAAAAAAAAGTACACAGATGTTTTCAACATTGATAATAATCATAAATGTTTCTTGAGCAGCAGATCAGCATATCAGAATGATTTCTGAAGGATCATGTGACACTGAAGACTGGAGTAATGATGCTGAAAATTCAGCTTTGATCACAGGAATAAATTACTTTATAAAATATATTCAAACAGAAAACAGTTATTTTAAATTATAATAATATTTCATAATATTACTGTTTTTACTGTATTTTTAATTAAATAAATGCAGCCTTGGTGAGCAGACGAAACTTCTTTTAAAAACATTAAAAATCTTACCATATCCAAACTTTTGACTGGTAGTGTATATATATATATATAGAAAAATTTAAATTATAATTTATGTTATATGTTATAAATTATGTATAATTTACAAAAAAAAAGCCCTAATGCGTGACCTTTCCAACGTAATTATGTAATGCGTGGTGCATCGCAGAGCTATTTTTTTTTTTTAGAAAATGACCGATTGTTTCGCTAGATAAGGCCCTTATTCTTTGTCTGGGATCGTGTAGAGCCCTTTGAAGCTGCACTGAAACTGCAATTTGGCCTTCAACCCCAGTGAAGTCCACTATATGGAGAAAAATCCTGGAATGTTTTCCTGAAAGACCTTAATTTCTTTTCATCTGAAGAAAGAAAGACATAAACATCTTGGATGACATGGGGGTGAGAAAATGACCAGGAATTTTAATTCTGAAGTGAACTAATCTTTTAAAGCTACAAAAGTGATTTTCTCTTTGTATTTTGTTGTTTGATTAACATTTGATTAACACTTTAAAGCCACTAGGTCAGTGTTATATATTTTGTTCACTTGAGTACTTACAATAACCCAAATGTTTCCAACTATTTGTAAATCGTGAGAAAATTGCAATTTTAACCAAGGCTCCGGGACGTGTGAGGAGTCGCCTGTCAATTGCGTCATACCCGCGTTACCCTCGGTTTTCGGTTTTATTTTGTAGAAACCATGGAAACACCAAAGACGCTTCAATATATTACATGTTTTAATAGGCAAGGGAACAACTGTTTGGTTATGTTTATAGACAGAAAACAAATTATTGTTATATAGCTCAACACGTTTAGTCTTATTGTTTAAATCTAATTTTCTTGATTTTTTGCGCGTACCATGCTTTACCATGCCTCAGAGAAAAACACTATTTTGTGAAGTAGCTAACATAGCATGATCAGATGCAGCTTTATTTTAGTAACAGTAATACAGAATTTTCTCCATCATACAATTCATTGTAAAATTAATTGCAAGCCATTTATCAACACAAGCCATCCAGCGTTTAATATGATATTCTAAAATTGATCTATCTTACTGCAGTGTGCAACAAGTGTCTCACAGCAGCCGCCGAGCGAACGCACAGAGTAACGTTATAACATAATTTTCAACACGCTCAAATGTATCTAATATGATAAACAGAGCTGTGTTACCTCATACTCATGACCGGAAAAGCGGAAGCGGCGCCAGCGACTGTGGCATAATAAAAGTTCCGCTGCTCGTGAGGCTAATACACGGATCTAATACAATGATATGCATTCATTTTCTTTCTCAATTGTTTACATTCACGTAAGCCATATGTGACTGTATTTACAAGGGCACTCGCAGAGATGGGTATTTTAACATTATTTTGTGTGTATGTGTCTGTTCAAGCACAAATAGAGGTGGAAAAGAATGGAATTCGGTGTTTGCAGTGTTTCTCTGTGTGTACGCATCGCTTGAATGTTTAAACGGACAGGACCTAAGTGCAAATAATAAATTTTCACTCTATGATGGTTAAACTTTGCAATTAATCCGAGAATCACGAGCGTTTCAAACTGTTGTGCCTGGTCCATACAGATCACAGATCAACTACGATCCCTATACTTGACATCGCACATGCGCACATCGCAATGTCAATGCTAAAAGGATTTATTGTTCAACCCTAATATAAACAGTTGACAAAATTAAAATGTATAGTCCTTTTCTTTGAAATACAGACCAAATAATTGATGACTGTGCTGTATCCTCAGATTTTTGTCCAATCAAATGCTCTCTAGTATGAGAAAACCCCTTAGACAGACTAATATGTAACAAATCAAGGTTTGTTGTTGACTAATATTCCCATCCCAAACAAAAATCTGCTGTCGTCAAGAGATTTCATGGTGTTTTCAAAGGACTGGAGAACAAGACTTTCAAATGGCACATCTTAAAAATGTAACAATGAAAGTAAATAAAATAATTTGGAGCATAATAGGGGCGGTTGTTCCTCAATTTGAGGTCTCTGAGACAAACACTATGCTTGTTCCATTGGCCCACTTCAAAGGCAGAGACTAATAGTGTTTGTATATGAGCCTGAATACTCCAGAATTGCCCCATAAGGAGGCTGTGATCCATATCATTGCATCCTTTGGCTGCAGATCAGAGCCAGCGTGGGGGAATGAAGACGGGTCTCTATTAGTAGGTCCTACATGTAGCCAATAGACTGAATAAGCCATTTTCACAGATTCTGTATTAAACTAACAGGCAGTAACTGTTTCAAAAGAACAGATGCCCTTGGGATAATTTCCTCATATGTACATGTACTTTGTGTGTATTGTTAATATAAATATTCAGATTACTCCTCCTGGCTGATTACAATAAAATGGGAAATATAGCACTAAACTTTCATTAATGTATACACAAGCTTAATTATCAGATTTTTAGACGTGGAACAGCACTCAAAAGCCCTATTCGGACGGGATCAGTTTTACATGGGGAGATGGAGTAATGTAATTTTACCACAGGACATCTGTAATATTAATGGCCAGTTTGCACGGGATAAGACATCTCAGTAAAACTAGCAGAAGTGGGAGGGGTAACTTGATTTACGCACCGCCGTCACCTCCCTGTCGTCATGTGGGTATAAACATTGCTTCCTGATACCATGTGCACAAACACATATAATCTAAATATATAAACTATATATAAAAGTTAGGTCCAGTCAAACGATTTATTAATTAAATTCTGATTGCATTATGATGGTAATAGTTTTTGTTTTGTGCCTCTGACAAGTGCTTTCGATCTTCTTTTTGCTCTGAATGGTAGGTGGAAAATACTTGAGGTTTGCCACAGACTTGTCCCACCACCTACAACACAACTGAATGTTTCTTCAAGTGCTTCCATGCTTGAAAAATGAGCGGAAAACTACTTTTAAACAGGAAATGATGGAATTTTACCGTACATATTTACAGCGGGTCTATTTGAACAGGATTAGTATTACCTGAGGTGATTTTTCTGGACCTTTTTAAAGAAGGTAAAAGTCGCCGTAATCTTTACTGACATTGTCCGTAATGATTACTGAGATGGCACATTCGGATGGGACTAAAATCACTGAGAAGCTCTGGTAATAATTACTTTACCCCACCTCCCCATGTAAAACTATTCCCGTCCGAATAGGGCTAAAAACATGAACAGTGAAGCTTTCAAAATGCTAATAAATATAGACACAAGAACCAACAGCAGAGAAACCACCTCTTTCTTAATTATTCATATGTTCTGCAGAGGGTAATCCTCAACTGTGGGTGTGATTTTTTTCTTTTTTTTAACAGAATAATTCACTCAGCTGTGAAACACTCTGAAGAAGAGAGAACACCACACACCACTTTCATTTTCACACTTTTCTCACACAGCTGCTGCACCTTTGAACTAGAAAGCTGTATTTCAGTAAACTGTGATCAGTGCTGGGTTTTTCCTTTCTATAAAAGTCTACTGCTTATATACGTTCAGAAGGTCTTCCAGCCACTTGTCATGAGCCGATCACTGAAAACTGAGACCCACAGCATTTGATCACTGGATTTACAGAAAAGTGTTTTTTCTCAACATTGCAGCATTGCATATCTAATCAGCTCTTGACACTGAATAACACACTGAATAAACACATTGTCATTTAACCATGTATTACGGTCTTTGGAAGGTTTTTGTCTTTAAAACATATTAAAATGTACAAATTCATGTCACATATTTACATGCAATGCAGGGATTCCCCAACTTTTTTGTCAGCTGAACCTCTTTGACCTGATATATTTACTTCAAGTACTCCCTGAGACAAGTTAATAAGTCAGGTCAATAATAAAATTAAAGGGGAAAATCATGAAAATCTGACTTTTTCCGTGTTTAAGTGCTATAATTGAGTCCCCGGTGCATCTACCAATCCAGAAAACGTGAAAAAGGACAACCCAGTAACTTTGTTTTGGTAAGCCTTTCTCTGCAAGCGTGTGAAAAAACGAGCTGCTCAGTTTTTGCTCTCCTAGTGACGTAGGAAGGGGATCTCATTAAAATATCACCTTAATCTGAACATTTCCACCCACGGTTTTGCCATTTTGTTTGTTTTCGCAAGCGAGGCAAAGCTGTAGATAAATAAAGTATTTTTAAATAATGCAATGCGTTTCTTCGGTTCAGGCAGCTCCACTTTCCGTGTGCTTTCCCTTTGCCTCCGTACGCTATATTACTTTATGCTTGCACAAACAGAAGTCGTGTTTGACAGAAATGTATCGGTGTTACTCATGACTCACCCACAAAACAGCTTAGACTAACATTACTAATGTGATGTCATTTTACACCGGACTGCTTCACAAACGAGGGTCAATTCAACGCTGGATTTGCACAAATGATTAACATGACGGCACATGCTAGTCGATGAGTTGAAACAACTCCACAGCAACTACATAGATTTATCCACCAACCATTCAGAAACGTTCAGTTTCATTCTAAAAGTTGTAACTTCTTCCTGAGTCTCTCCATCAGTGTCGACTCCGGTTTGAACAATGTAAGGCTGAACACCGTTACTAACAATCGTTATTTTGGCTGCGTGAGATTCTCCAGCTTTGTTGTTGTTGAGCAACCGAAGCGCAAGCTGTTAAAGCTCCGCCCTCTTCTGGAAAACGGCGGGAGCAGCAGCTCATTTGCATTTAAGGGGACACACACAAAAACGCTCTGTTTTTGGTCACACCCGAATAAATGATCTGTGGGGTATTTTGAGCTGAAACTTCAGACACATTCTGGGGACACCAGAGACTTACATTACATCTTGTGAAAAGGGGCACAATAGGTCCCCTTTAAGTCAATAATAATAATAATAATAATAAAATTAAGTTCACCATCTGATGTTGGTTAATGGCCACATGACATGCAGGTAAACAAATAAAAATTGTTCATCTTTTTAGTGTTTTAATTTGATTGTTTTTATTTTAAAATTATTTATTTTAATTTTAAACTTATGATTTAATTAATTGCTTTTTATTAAACTCACAAAACCCACTCTGGGAAACCCTCATGTAATGTAATATTTAATGCACTTCATGCTGTTAATAACAAAGAATGGAAATTATTTTCAAAAAGATTTTTTTCCCTAGCTTTCCAAGAGGCCGAGAGCATTTTAAGGTACTGCTTGATTTTGTTAAAAAAAAAAAAAAAATGCCATGAAATTGTGGTTTTTGATTAGAGAATTGCAACTTGCAACTTACCAAAAACAGTACTTTAAATCAGTGCCAGATGTAATTTTTTTTTAATGGTAGACTTATTATTTGCAAATTAATTTAATAGGCACTTTGTTTTAGAAACAAGGCTGTTTTCCCATTCAACCAACCAGCAAGTAGTAATTAATGGCTCATGACTCAATCTTGTCATTAGATTAAAAAATTACCTAGCAAAAGAGAAAGAAATTTAAATCTTTCACTTTGCTTCAGCACTTATGATTATAGACTATCAAGTTAAGTATGAAACTGTTAAAGACTCATCATGTTAATGTCTTGTGAGTTTCATATAGTGCAGCATTTACAGCATACAAAATAACCCCTCTTATAAGCAGTGTGAGGAAATAGTATTAACCTCTACGATTGCTCATTGTCAGACACTGAGGAAGCTCATCTGCCCATCTCACCCTCACGACCGAGACCAGATGCAGCTGCTGATTTAATGGTGTGTCGTGAGAGCGTTCATTAATGTCTGTGCAGGATGTGTTTCAATGAGACTTGGCTGGTCCACTATCACAGATTAGATATGCGTCACAATGACCGACGATCATTTGTTTAGCACCCTAGTTGATCTTAATCATCCTCTCTCTCATTTATCTATTTTTATTGAATGATACACAATTCACTGTACTCGTTTGTGTGACAAAGCTCAGACGAACCCCCAATCCAAACCGCACCCATGCAGCCACCCTCCCCCATTCACCCCCAGGTCTGAACATATAGGCAGACAGATGGGTCCGTAACGCTCTGATCACACAGGGCATTCATACACTTTAGCAATTATGTTTCTTTCACCATTAGTTGCGTAAACAAAAGGATGGAAGTAGTTTTAATATACATAAACATGGATACAATGTACTGCATGGCCAAAAGTATGTGGACATCCTCTTGTAATTAACGGCTTTGACTTTTCCAGTAATTCCAGTAATGAAAAATCCTAATGCTACAGTACACAAAGACATTGTAGAGAATTGTGTTTACAAGTTTGTGGCAAAAGTCTGGGAAGGGTCTTAACTGTTCCAGCATGACAATGACCCTGCGGTTCACTGAGGTGGGGTTGAAGAACTTGACTGGCTTGCAAAAAATCCAGACCTGGACACTTCTGGGATTAAATGAGAAAAAAAGAAGAAGAATAAACTGGTTTTGAATTAGAACTGTCCTGAATAACAAATGGTCCCATTTTTCAAAATGGTTACCATCATAGTTCCACTGATGTGAATGGAATACATTCTAAAATACTACTTTCCTGCATTACTTACTTGCTAATGAATCTATAGTGCGAAACAAAAAGAGTGAAAAGTATAGTCCAATTCCCGAACAAATCAGTTTTTTTTAAGTAAATCAAAAACAAACGGTGCAAACAGTGTAGTTAGATTAACAAACAAGTGATTCTAATCAGCCGATTCTTTTTAGTGAATCAAACACACAGGTGCAGTGTAGTCCAAATCCTGAACACACAGTGCAAACTCTTGAAGTCTGGCTCCCGAAACAAATGACTTGAATGATTCAGTTCTTTTTAGTGAATCCAAAACACACAGCTCAAACAGTGTTGTCTGGTTTCTGAACAAATAACTTGAATGATTCAGTTCTTTTTAGTTAAACCAAAACACACAGCTCAAACAGTGTTGTCTGGTTCCTGAACAAATAACTTGAATAATTCAGTTCTTTTTAGTTAAACCAAAACACACAACTCAAACAGTGTAGTCCGAGTCTGAATGAATGACTCTAATGAGCTAGTTTTTTTCAGCGAATCAAAACCCACAGTGCAAACAGAGTGATCCAATACCCGAACAAATGAACAAATACCCAAACAAAATCTCATCATCTGGCAGTGGAATTGATTTTTTTTTTTTTTTTTTCTTAATTCCAAATAAAAGTACTAAAAGAATCATTAATGGAACCATCAAGGAACCAGAATCATTACTGACAGCTCCATTACTCTTTTAATCAGGCACTGAAAAAAATAAGAATAGAATAAAAAATAAAAAAATAAAAAAAAGCCAATTAGAATTACTGTATGGTTCCAAAACAAATGACTTGAATGAGTCAGTTCTTTTTAGTGAATCCAAAACACAATGCTCAGTCAGTGTTGTCTGGTTCCTGAACGAATGACTCAAATGAGTCAGTTCTTTTTAGTGAATCCAAAACACAATGCTCAGTCAGTGTTGTCTGGTTCCTGAACGAATGACTCAAATGAGTCAGTTCTTTTTAGTGAATCCAAAACACAATGCTCAGTCAGTGTTGTCTGGTTCCTGAACGAATGACTCAAATGAGTCAGTTCTTTTTAGTGGATCAAAAACAGACAGCACCAATAGTTTAGTCTAAGTCCCAAACGAATGACTCAAATGAGCCAGTTCTTTTCAGCGAATCAAAAACCCACAGTGCAAACAGAGTGATCCAATACCCAAACAAATGAACAAATATCCGAACAAAATCTCATCATCTGGGAGCAGAATGATTATTATTATTATTATTCCAAATAAAAGTGCTAAAAAAAATCATTAACGGAACCATCAAAGAACCAGAATCATTACCGAGAGCACAATCACTCCTTTAATGAGGCACTGAAAAAATCAGAATAGAAAAGAATTGCCAATTAGAATTATTGTCTGCTTCCCAAACAAATGACTCGAATGAGTCGGTTCTTAGTTGATCAAAAATAGACAGCACCAATAGTGTAGTCTAAGTCCTGAACAAATGACTCTAATGAGCTGGTCCTTTTCAGTGAATCAAAAACTCACAGTGCAAAAAGAGTGATCTGAGACCCGAACAAACGAACAAATACTCAAACGAAATCGCATCTGGCAGCGGAATTTTTTTTTTCTCTCTCTCTCTCTATTCAAAATAAAATTACTAAAAGAATCATTAATGGAATCATCAAGGAACCAGAATCATTACTGATAGCTCCATCAATCCTTTAATCAAGCACCCAAAAAAACCCCAAAAACAGATTAGTAGTTTCATTTTTTGGACAATTAACCAAATAAAAATACATGCACTTGTTTTGAACTCTGCATTCATTAACTGGGCAGGACTCCATTAGAGAGTAATTTCCAAAGATCTGCAACTCTCTTTCTGAGGTTTGCTTGGCAACCAGATGCTAAAAACCATGGCACTCGTCTTTGCTTTGGTGGCAGAGCTTGTGCCAGGACCTAATAATACACTGACTGGAGATTGCAGGCGTTACAGGCCTCCCTGCGTCGTTCTCTCTGAACCTCTAAACATAGCCCAGTAGGAAAATCAACGAAAATTAGAGTGATGTCTTGCCTGCTCCATGCCACATGGACCCCCTTATAAGACAAAAGGATCCGGGACAACTGCTCACATTCCAGGCATCACAGTGTGGACAGCATGGCACTGTGACAACAGTTGTAATCCCTCAGCGTCTGCTGGCGTGAGCTTGCTCCAAGATTCCTTGTGTCAAAAAGTGATCAGTAGCCGAGCTATGCGTGCACCTGGAAAAATGTAACGCGATATGATCTTGCAAATAGATTATTATACAGTTTTATGGAGGTTGTAGAACTTTCCAAACCTAATGTTGGACTTTAAAGTGGTGAAAATCAAGTTTTTAATGTTGTTTATATGTCTATGTGGTGTTTTTAAGACCATGTGCAAATTCATAAGTCAACACCATTGCTGAGTATTTTGTCCTTAAAACTGCAGTTTACCAAAGACAGTCTCAAAAACGCGGTTTGAAATCACCCTTGTTTTCTAAGTCACAAGTCATTTGCAGCCAATCACGGACTTTAGCATATCATTAACTATGCTGCGAAGCAGAGGAGTCTCAAGAGAAGCCAGGTTATCCCGGTATATTTTCCTGTTAATATGAAAAAATCGGGTAACATATAGCAATATAGCGGGTGAATTATGTATATTTTGTATATGATGCATATTACGATGTTATGATGAACTATATGCCTTATTCCACTAAGTTGTTCAAAGTGTTTTTAGAAGGCAGCTGTCTGATTCTGAGATGGCGAATGGGTTTGTGTAACATTAGCAACACATTATTAGCTGTTTGATAATGCAGTCAAGCAAAATGCTAATCATATCAGTTACCGCTATGTGTCCGATGTAGAGAGCGATAAATAAAACCACAATGTGACCACAATGGTTGACAGCAGAAGGAAATAGTATATGCTATTTATTTGCCCAAAACTTCAATGTGGGTACATATTGCACATGTAGTGTGTCCATATTATTTGAAAGACTCTCTATTCTGATGTACACTGAAGCTAACTCTCAGGTTCAGTTCATTTAGAGGGTAAATAATACGGCGGTTTCTCATATAAAACCACTGTGGCAGGCATTGTCCTGCAACCTACCTTGTCTTTCACTTTTTGAAAAACAATCCCATAAAAAAATGCAATGACCTCTTTCTGCGGTTACAAAATACAGTCTACTTCATTTGGGACTGTAACAAATCAGTCTAATGAAAAGGCAGGAAGGAGGTTTGTAGGTTAGCAAGGGGAAGACAAAGCTCATTAGAGGAGCCATCCTAGAACAATAACATTGTGCAGGCAGACAACGACAGACATTGTTTTATAGGAGGAACATCTGTGAAATGTGTCCTACAAAAAAAAAACCCACAGATAAAACGGTTCATACAAAGGAGAACAACAAAATCAGATTTACACATATTACGGTCTATTGCGCTAAAGCCCCAAGTGTTTTCAATAGTCCTGGATATTATTTTGTGCCTTTTTAAAATGTTTTTTCTTTGTCTTTTTTATGTGTGCACTGCAGTAATTGTACATGGAGAAAAAAATAAACTGAAAAACAATAAAAAATAAAAAACAAATAAAAAAACAAAAAACAATCCTACTCACTATAATATAATTAATATAATATAATATAATAGGACGCAAGCAGCAAAGCAAACACAAACTACATGTTATAAGCCCTCAGGTAAAATGCAGGCAAGCTGCAATCTTTTCATTTCATACAAAACATACACCTCAGAGCCCTTTATGTCAAAAAAAGTCATGTCTCTGCTACTGACATAAAATGTGATGACACCGAGACACATCAGAGTTGTGAAATAACAGCTGCAGAGGACTGAAGCGCAGGGTGACTGGATGAACAGCCTTTGACAGAAACATCCAGAGATGTGTCACAACTGAGCTGTTATATGATCATGAACTTGGAGTCACAATCCAAAATACTATAAATGTATAAACATGCCTTTCAAAGAAAACTCTGAAATGACTTTTCTTTTCCCACTGACATCATTTAAGCTGAGTGGGCTAAAGGATAAATGCTATTCACTTACATTCAAATCTTGCATTCATAACTGTCATTGAATATCCTATTTCACTTGGATATGTCACATTATGAAAGTAAAATGTATTATGAACATTCATGTTGACTTTAATAGACAACCATCGTGTTATTAGGTCTTCTTCCAAGCCATAATTCAATGTTTACTGCGATCACTCATCAAGAAGATATCTGCACAGATTCGTTTTCAAAGGACAGGACTTAACTTGCTTGGATTAGGGATAAAGACTTTCACTGGAAGATTTGCACTGTTGATTTTTGGAGAAAATCCTTTTTTATTTGCTTTGTTTTAGGCAGAGCACCATCATCTTCATGCTATACCCACCCTATGGGTCCAGCACTGCCATCACACAGGTTCCACATCCATGCATGGCTGCTTTCAATGAACAAATCCAAATACCTCTTGTGCTCTAAATCCAGCAGCAAATCTGCTTTGCTTCTTTAGCAATCACCATCTTGAAGCTGAAGTATGCCATTTCCACTCCAATAGTGTCACTAAAATAGAACAGTAAAAAATAATGACTGTTTTTCAAACAGATTTCCCAAACACTCTCCCGTCTGCCATTGGTCAGACAAACAAATAGTCAAAAATACACGTAAAACTCCAAACATCTTTAGCTGAGTTAATGTTGCTGTGTTGGGCTGGTTGGGGATGCTCAAAAAAACAGAGCACGTATACAACCACAGCATTATTTTTTTTAAGGAAATCATGAATGCCTTAGTGTTCACTCTGCATAAGAATAGAAGCCCATTTTCGTCTAAGAAGAAAAAAAAAAGAATTTAACTGTAAAGTATTTGTGGTAATTGTTACTTCTCGTAATGTGACATTGCATCTCACACAGCAACATTAATTCACAAATGCAACTTTATTTCTTATTTTAATTTTACTCTCATAATAATATATTTAATTTACTCTGAAGCAGAAAAGGACTTCATAGATAACATCCACAGAACAAAACACAAAAAAACTATACCAAACAAATTAAAACATCAAAAAACTAAACAAAACAACTAAAAAACTAAACACAAAACAACAAAAAACAAAACAATAAACAAACAAAAAAACCAAAATAAATTAAAAACTAAACTAAAAAACAAAAAACACAAAATAAAACAAAAAACTGAACTAAACAAAATAAAACATCAAAAAACTAAACAAAGCTAACCAACAAAACAAAAATGAAATAAACAAAAAAACTAACTAAACTAAACAAAAAACTAAACAAAACAAAACAAAATAACAAAAACCAAAATCTAAACAAAACGACAAAAAACTAAACAAAAAATAAAAATAAAACTAAACTAAATTAAACAACAAAACAATATAAAACTAAAAACTAAACAAAACAACAAATTAAACAAAACTAAACAAAATAAAACATCAAAAACAAAACAAACTAAACAAAACAAAAAACAAAATAAATTAAAAAACTAAACTAAACAAAGACAAAACTAAACAGAACAAAAACACAAAATAAAACAAAACATTAAATAAACAAAAAACTAAATCAAATGAAAACTAAACTAAACAACAAAACAATATAAAACATCAAAAAACTAAACAAAACAACAAATTAAACAAAACTAAACAAAATAAAACATCAAAAAACAAAACTAAACACAACAACAAACTAAAAACAACAAATAAACAAAAAATAAAATAAAACTAAACAAAACAAAACATCAAAAAGCAAAACAAAAAAACAAAATAAAAACTAAACTAAACACAAAAAGCATAAAAACACACAAAATAAACAAAACACAAAACAATAAGACTAAATCTTAACCTTTCATTCAAAAAGAACAAAATGAATAGATTTGCACTTGCAGCCACCTAAGCATTCAGTGAAACTTTCATTTAAGAAAGCATGTGTTATATCACATGTGCATCCAAACTGTATTTATATTACAACCTGTTATTGCAGCTGGCAAGGACTGCGTGCAGTAATGACACTGCGGGCATACAGATGTGCAAAAGGGTTCCTCCGGGGGATAGAGGTGCAGGTCCCAGAGCGCTGGGTGTGTGGAGCTGCTGCTATTGTACAACAACATGTGAGCACAGAGGAACCAGCCAAACCCATCTGGACGAGAGAGTCTCTCCCTGTTCCCTGTTCCCCACCCTATATGAGTCAACGGCAATGTTTTCAAGAGGCAGCCCATTTAAAAACACATGGTTACCCTCATGAAAGAGCAAAAAGTGAACTCTTCCATAAGGTCTACACAACAGGATCACTCCATGTTTAAGGCAGATGATAGAGGGGTGAGGAGAAGGCCAAAAAATGGAAGATTATACTACAAAGGGAGGTGAATCAGCAGATTTATGTGACTGCAGCACCTCTAATTTCATCCAGCCGCTCACAGGGGAATAAAAACAAGGACTTATATGAACCCAATACTGATTTGATAATGCATTGAAGACAGTGGGGTGATGAAAGGACAAGGGGAAAGGGATACTCAGATCAAGGAGATGAGGTAGAATGAGTAAGGGAAAGAACAGGTACGGACAAGGAACAAGTCAGATAAAGTTTTATCTTAATAATGCTATAAAATTATATATACACTACCAGGTAAATGTTTGGAATAATCACGGTTTTTAAATTAATAAAACAACAACAGCAATATTGTGCAATTTAAAATAACTTTTTATTTTAATATATTTTAAATATTGCTGAATTTTCAGCATCATTACTCCAGTCTTCAGCGTCACATGATCCTTCAGAAATCATTCTAATATGCTGATTTGATGCTCAAGAAACATTTCTGACTATTATCAATGTTGAAAACCGTTTTTGGTGCTTAATATTTTTGTGGAAACTGAAAAAATAATGTATTTATTTCAATAATGGTACATTAATAAAGTGACAGTATGTTACAAAAGATTTCAAATAAATGCTTTGTTGAATTTGTGTCCTAGAAAATGTGTCATGGGTTCAAATCAGCATATTAGAATGATTTCTGAAGGATCATGTGACACTGAAGACTGGAGTAATGATGCTAAAAATTCAACTTCACCATCACAATAATAAATTACATTTTAAAAGTAAAACATAAAAATAGAAAAAGGCAATTTATATGTAATATTTGACAAATAAATGTAGAGCATAAATGTGAGCATAAGAGACTAAAACATTCATCAAAATCTTACCAACCCCAAACTTTTTAATGCATTGTATGTAGACATTAACATTACTGAAGATTAATAAATGCTATAAACAGTATTGTAAACCGTATTAACAAAATGAATCATATTGTAATAATTAAGTGTTACTAATGTCCCAATATTATAGTATATAAAACAGATCCATTTCTGTGTAAGTTTAGATGTCATATCTGGATATCGATATCAATCAGGTTCCTTGAGAAAGGCGGGGGGGGACAAGATGAGTAAAGTGTTATGCTTTGATGACACCACATCAAGCATTAAGTTGAGAATTTACACTGACATGCCCATACAATGATTTACTCTGCCTTTAAGGCCTGACACAAATCTCGTCATCTCAGTATTCAGGTGTGTGACCCTGCCGGATCACAGTTACATTTACAGTGTATCTCTAAATACAGACCAGGCTGTTTTTAAACTAAAATACTGGATCCTATTTGATGTTCTCATACCTTACTGTCTTTATTCAGAAGCATGCAACAGGTGTGAAGACTTGAATTTGACATTCAAAGCCATTCCTGCCATGTTTCACTTGGTTTACCAGAAAAGGTATCAGGTCAAGTCAGATTACAATCAAAGTGCATAAATGACGAGGGCAAACTTGCGACAATGGCCCACAGACCAAGACGTGAAACCCAATATCCAAGTTCAAGCTCAGATTAGATTTCACAGAGCTTCTTTCCCCCCAGATTCATCAAAAGGCTCTGAGGGAACTTCCTTTCATCATGAAAGACATTTTCAAGAGAATAACACTTAGTCATGAACAAGTGGACTAATGTCAGTATTGGATTACTTCAATGCTTTTGTGTTAAATGAGTTACCCTCATCAGTGGAGTGGAAAACAACCTTCACACTTAGATGTTTATTAGACTGAGTTTAGTTTTGGTAGAACACACGAACTAACTTTTCTTGTAGCATTAACATAACTTTTCTAGTATTAACATTATTAAGATTATCATATCAAATTTAAAATGTATAATTTAATGGGTTTATCATTTATCTATACACTGCAAGCTATTTATTTTCTACTTTATTTTTTGTTTTGTTTTTCTTCTCCAGATGTGAATTTGTTGCAACTTGCATGTGTTACTTGAAATACCAGAATATTACCCACAATACACACCATATGCTGCAAAAGTCTTGGCTGTCACATTTCTTTCAAACATTCAAAAACATGGTGTGTTGTCTGAAGTAACGATAGGGGCAAAGACATAACGCAAAGCATTTGTGGCCCGTTCACTTATTTTTTTTGGACAGTAAACAAATTTGTCGCTATACTAAAACTATTAGACTAAAGGCTTCAGAGCACTGAATAATATCCTACACAAAACAAAAAGGAAAATTGCCTAGTTTGAACATGTTCAAAAATTTGACTTATCGATTTCCATGAAATAAACACATTTTAGACCACTGGATATAAATGCGTCTGAGGGTACATTTACACGACAGCAACATAATAAAAATGGAAAAAAATTTCATTTGTGTTTTTCGCGTACAGACGTCGAACGATCCCCGTTCACACGGATCCGATAAAGCTACTAAAAACGCTGCATTCTGCTGTCAGGCCAGTAATTGGCGACATCACTTAGTTTTTGTATTTTGTTTTTAGGTCTATTTTTTGGCGTTTTTCACTTTTTTTATATTGAGAAAGGACAATTAGTTGACAGGAAGCGAATTGGGAGAGAGAGGGGGAAGGGATCGGGAAAGGTCCAAGAGCCAGGACTCGAACTCGGGTCGCCCAAAGGGCAACTGCGCTATGTGTCGACGTGCCGACGACAACTACGTCACTTTGTAAAGAAAAACTACACGATTACAGAATGAACATGTAATATGCATGCACATTCGCATTTTTGTAGTTTACACAGAGACTTTTCAAATACTTGCACTATGAACCCCGTTTTCAAAAGTTTGCATTTTTAGGCCCCCAAAACACCATTGATGTGTAAATGAACAGCCAAAATGCATAAAAAGTTTTCTGTTTTTAGTCAAAAATGGTGTTGTGTAAACACTCCCTAAGACAGACAATTTCAGCGGTTTTACCATGAATACACACAAGTGATACCACCAAAAGTAATTCATTGTCTCTGCTTTACTATAAAACACAATGTGGCCACTTCACTACCACATAACACACACTCATTGTGACCCGTTTAACAGATGCATAATTGCAAGATTGCAGATGCAAGACAAACAAGAGCCTGCATTTGACATCATTGACTTAAAGGGTTAGTTCACCCCAAAATGAAAATTCTGTCATTAATTACTCACCCTCATGTCATTCCAAACCCGTAAGACTTTTGTTCATCTTCGGAACACAAATGAAGATCTTTTTGATGAAATCTGAAAGATTTCTGTCCCTCCATTGACAGCTACGCAACTGACACTTTGATGCTTCAAAAAGTTCATAAAAAGATCGTAAAACTAATCGAGACACGATCGCTTTATATGATGAACAGATTGAATTTAGGCTTTTTTCACATATTCATCATATTTTACATATTCATTCACATTCATCAACGCACACATCAGATTTGGTAAACGGAAGCTCAAACATGTTTGAACCAATGAGGTTTGTTCTCGCGTGTCAAGCAGGTTCAGTTGAGCTTCTGTTTATGTTTGCTGATATGTGAGTAGAAGCCTAAATCAAATCTTTTAATCATATAAAGCGATTGTCTCTTCAGAAAATTTGGTCTAAACCACTCGATTCATATGGATTAGTTTTACGATCTCTTTATAAACATTTTGAAGCATCAAAGTGGTAGTTGCATAGCTGTCAATGGAGGGACAGAAATCTCTCAGATTTCATCAAAAAGATCTTCATTTGTGTTTCGAATATGAATGAAAGTCTTACGGGTTTGGAACGACATGAGGGTGAATTTTCATTTTTGGATAAACTAACCCTTTAATTTTAACTCTAAAAGTCTGGCCTTGAGTAAACTAGTAAAATCCTCCAAAACAACTTGAATATGACACCACAGTAATGTTTGAAGCAGGATAAAAGAGGGGACATTTTTCTCATCACCTGCGTGTGTGTGTTGGTTCAACAGATCCACATGGTCATAGTCATCATGCTTTCATGTTCTCAAAATTCCCCAGTAACTAACGTTTAACTGGATCATTGGTTTCCGCTGGTGTGTCCCCAAGCAATCCTCTTGAAATGACAGAGCTGGAAAAAGAAAGGTTTTCTCACCCTCTCAGCCTGTGGACAAAGATCAATGGTGCCCACAATAAAGCAAAGGCCAAAGTAAGTGACTTTTGGGCCATTGGGTCATTCAGCTAATCAAAGAGGGCTTTTTCCGCACATCATGGTGAGTCAGACTGGTTAACTAACAGGATGTGATGCAGAGGACAGTGTTTCTTTGTCCCTATGTGTGGACAGAGACACAGAGGCCATATATAGGGTTGTGTTTATGTAAACTCACAAACTGAAAAAAGAAGAGATTCGAACAGCCTACGCAAGGCTTGAGTCTAAACATTTCTACACAATTTTCCAGAGAGCCCCACCCTAGCGAAAACATTCATAATATAAAGCATATGAATTCAATCACAACAGTGGCTTAACGAGTTATCTAGGCCTCTGACTCACTGAAAATAACGGGGCTTGTTTACGTTGAACAAAGGCTTCAGTTAACACAGTCCTACGGGTTTTTTCTTAGTAATCTATTGCCTCATTGTCACGCAAACCCCCAGAAACAGGATTAAAGGCAGGTCTCTACCTGAACATTGGTTCAATCCCATGAACTTGAGCAATCTTGCCCTCTTCATTGGAAATGTGTGAGCATTTCCATGTCACTGATGCACAGAGCCTGTCCTTCTGTGAATGATTAGCAATTGCCCACTCATGCATTCACCCCAAAAACTCACTCCAAAATGAAAACAATCTTTGCTGTCATCAAAAAACAAAAAAACAAAACAAAAAAAGTTTTCGAATTTCATGTTTTTATTTTAAGGCATGCCATTTTTCTCTTCAAGGCATATATCATGACCTATCTCAGGCTACTTTTGATGTTACATAAATTTCACCCCTTATTTATTTATTTAAAAATAAATAAATTTAAAAAAAAAAAAATTGCACCGCTCCCAAAATTTTGAACCATAGTGTATTAAAATACAAAGCAATTATTTTAAAGTGCAATAATATTTCACAATATTACTTTATTATATTAGTTTTTAACTGTGTTTGTAATAAAATATATGCCACCTTGGTGAAGATAAGGAAAGAAACATCAAAAGTCTTGCTGATCCCAAACTTTTGAACACACACACACACACAGAGTGTGGGGCGGTCGTGGCCTCGATATACTCACGGCAAAGTTCTTTTTCGTTCTTCACTTATGGGTAAAATGGAGTTCGAAATACATGAGAAGTGATATTCTGTTAGCGAACATCCCGACGCTGCCCACGCTGCTGAGAGAGCGACGTTGAGATGAATATGTAAATATGTGCTGTGTGCTCTCCTCTCAATAACACAACAAAAATGAGAAAACAGCATAAGAAAGCATAACAAAAGCATCTGATCATAGCAACAACCTCTAGGACATCTCAGTGTACTTGTAAAGGCTCTGTTGAAAGTTTTATTGAACCATTGCGAAACACTGATCTGCAATTGCTGTAAGAAACCTAAAGCCTATTATTTGGGTTAAGCAATGTTTGTACACAGATTAGGAAGGATCTCTTGCATCTAATCTTCACTTCAAACAATAAAACTGGTTCTGTGGACATCGCTAGGGCAGTCCCTGAGCAAGGCTATAAACTACAGAAACATGCGGTTTTGTTTATGGGTGGAAATATTAGAAGGCACAGTAAATAGCTGTGCTTTAACAACTTCTATTTCACTAAATATGAAGAAAAAAGTACATCTCAAAACTACAACTGCACACAACAAAATGTACAAACATAAAAGCTGTTTTCTAAGCTTTATAACTATCTAACAAAACACAAATGTCATTTGTATGTATAATTTACATTGGAAGCTTGTTTCTGCCACTAAATAAAACAGTTAAAAAAGGTAATTGGGACTTTTTCTGACAATTCTGACTTTTTTTCTCAAAATTCGAGATTTAAACTCGCAATTGCGAGTTATAAAGTCAGAATTGCGTGATATAAAGTCAGAACTGCATGATATAAACTCGCAATTTCGTCTTATAAAGTTAGAATTGTGAGACATAAACTCGCAATTCTGAGAAAAAACGTCATTCTTTTTCCCCTCACACTTGGACGTTATAACACGCAATTGCGAGTTTATATCTCACAATACTTTATAACTCGCAATTCTGACTTTATAACTCTCAAATCTGACTTTATAACTCTCAAATCTGACTTTATATCACGCAATTCTGACTTTATAACTCGCAATTTTGACTTTATAACTCTCAATTCTGACTTTATAACTCGCAATTCTGACTTTATAACTTGCAATTCTTATTTTATCACACAATTCTGACTTCATAACTCGCAATTCTGACTTTATATCTCGCAATTCTGACTTCATAACTCACAATTCTGACTTTATAATTTGCAATTCTTATTTTATATCACGCAATTCTGACTTCATAATTCGCAATTCTGACTTTATAACTCGAAATTGTGTGTTATCTCGCAATTCTGAGAAAAAAGTCCAAATTGTGAGATATAAACTCGAAATTGCGAGAGAAAAAAAAAGTCTAAATTTTGAGAAAAAAAGTCGCAATTACCTTTTTTATTTCATGGCAGAGACAAGCTACCATAATTTACTACACGATTATGCCTAATTGAAGTTTTTCACAAAATAATCAGTTTTGCACTGAAATTTCCATAATTCACCATATGTGCAATACAATTATATCTGCTAATGTCACCAAAAACATTTCCAGGTAGCCAAAATTTTAATGTAATGCCAAAGGTGCTACACATCACCTGAAAATCTAACCCTCTGAATGACAGTACATTCAAAATGACTGAGCGGAGAAGCAGGCGTACTGCCCTCCTACACTCTTCACGAACAGACTGGCAAGTACCAGCACACTGCATGAACAACATTCATCTCCACTTCATGGCGGATCAGCTGCAGGGAGTGTAAAAATAGACACTTGGTAGTGATTGCCGGTGCAGGTGGTCAAATCTCCCAGATACTGTGCATAAACACATACGTGCAGACTGCAGAGAAGACTTTGAAAGCTTCTCCTCAGCACTTTGCTGGATTCTGTACTCTGATTGGATGTGACAGCTGAGACAGGGTTATTATTTCCCATATTATCCCAGCGGTCACATCGCTGAGTGAGGACTTTCACACCTCACCACGAATACATGCTCACACACAAGCCTTCAGCAAACCCAACTGATATGTTGTCATGACGAATTGCAGAACTTGGCAAGAAATCAATTAGCTGAAACCTTTCAGCAAGGTTAAACCGCAGCATTATGTGTATCTGGTTGCAAAAAGAAAATGGCAACCAAACCAACTAACTAAATAAATGAAGTACGCTAACAAAAAGCAGTAGTCTATAAAGTCAGTGACGTGTCTTATATTTTGATATTATTTTAAAGATTCATATTTGGACAAAATTTTAAAGGAAATGGTGCAGCAAAGTCATAAAACTACTATATAATAATAATCTGCCCCCGGCAAATTTGCAGTGTAATATATTGACACTTGGGCTAGGCAATAAACAATATATCAAGATCGCGATAAAATTCACGTCGATAATAATAGCTCAGGACATTTTTACTCGACATGGATTAATCGAACAATCTATCACACAGCAGAAATAAACACGACAACAGCTAGTCAGTGCATGTCGCTATTAAGAGTTTTCTGCGTGTCTCTGTGTGAATGAAGCGCGTGGTTTCGTCTGATACACAACCTTACACACGTGACGCTCACTGTGTTTTCAGTGACTGCTGTCTCAATATATGAGGACATGAACAAACAAACTTTATCTCCAGAGCGTCTTTGAGAGTCACTTCACAAGCTTTTCACCGTATCATTTGAGGAAAAACTACTGTCAAACACACACTGAAACTAAAACTGAAAGACCTACACGACAAACTGTCAAAATAAAAGTTTTACCTCAAGAAATTATGACAGAAATATATCACTACTGTTTACTAAAATGTACTTCTCAAAGTAATAATAATATTATTATTTATTTCTAAGGAATATCAAACAAGATATTTTTTCATCCATGTTTTAAATTTTTACAGTTCTGTTGTGACAAAAAATAAAAATGCAATTTTTGTTGTAAATTAATCGTTATTTTTCATTTGAAAAAGCTTGATTAAATTGTTAAAATTTATATAAATTTGTATTAAATCATAAAACACAGAATCCCAGAAAAATAAAATGGAAAACACAGAATTTAGGGAAAAATAAAATGGATTTCATGGGGCCCTACATTAAAAGGTAGCTACTCTGTGGAGTTTAATTGTGAATGTGAACAAAAAAGTTTATATGTTTACATTCATTCTGAATGTCTAGTAAATATGTGGAAAGCATTTCCTTCCCCATTAATGGTAAATTAATATTGTGATAAATATTGATAACATCTGATATGGAACAAAATATTGTGATAATATTTTTGGCCATATCGCCCAGCCCTAATTGGCACACAACCAGTACTTCTTACTGTATGCCAAAGACTGCCTCAAGGGTAAACAAAAACCAACAACAGACAAATCAACTTTCACAAACCAACTTGTCACTACAGGGTTATTAAATAAAAGGGAAAACAGTATAAAATATAATATATAATATGATCAAATTTAATGTAATAATCACTTTAGAATAATGTTTCATCTGTTAACATTAGTTAAGATGAACAATTAACAATACTTCTACAACATATTTTAATCTTTATTAATGTTAATCTCAAGATTTGATACATTAAGATCAAAAGTTATATCTGTTGAAATCAGTTAATGCACTGTGAACTAACATGAACATTTTAATTAAGTAATATTAAAGGTGCAGTAAGCAATTTCTGAGAAACGCTGTCTAAAATTTAAATCAACACCAATTTTGTGAATATTTGCTAGATGTCTGTTCTGTGTGTGTGCTGAAAAAAAATATTGTGTTTGTACATAGTCCTGATAGGAGACGAAACAAAGTGGATTGGACTGATCTACAGAGCATCAAAACACTCTTGTAGCCAATCAGCAGGAGGGGGCGTGTCCACTAATGATGGGGGAGGAGAGTGAGCAAGATTTAAAGAAAGACTGTAGATCGCTAAAAGACATTACAAAAAAGAAAAGGTCAGAAGAATAAAAGAAGGGTCATGGTCAGGCAAGAGCTTTAGGACTCATGTTAATATTAGAAAAGCTTTCCAGCGCTGGAGAGACCCAAGCGGGAAGGCCTAAAAACGTACGCAGAGGTTGCTTTGTTTCTGTTTGATACGTGAATAACACTGTTTTTTTGCTGTTTCACAGAAACAAGATATGCTGTTGTTGAATTACAGCTGATTCATCCATACTCGCCCATGCTGTCTGATGCGGCAGCTGTTAGTGGTTGCCTGCGTTACATAGTGGGTTTGTTATTTTTGGGGGCGGAGCAATGAAGGGAGGGGTGTGTTTATTTGGATGCAGATTTCAAATATCAACAGTGTTTCTCATAAATCACTTACTGCACCTGTAAAAATATATTTCTCATTGTCATTAACTCATTAACTCAACAAATGAAACCTTATTATAAAATGTTACCAATATTATACTAATTATCAGTACTCTTGGAGTGTCAAACTAGTGTTGGCCTGACTCAACTGACCTAAGTGACCTCCAAAGCCTCACTGAACTTACAGACAAAACGCTGCAATAGAACTAAATCGTTCAGCCCCACTGTGAACTTCAAATGCAAACCAGCCCGGCCAGGATGAGAATCACAGCTCTTCCTTTATTAGCTGGCCGTCGGTCTTGGTCAGCAGTGTTGACTGCTGAAGGAAATAAAGGTGCCTCACACAACACAAACTACAGAGGATTCTTTCTGTCTGTAACGATTAGAGCCATGGTCACTGGAAAATAGAGGAGAGAATGCAAGCGTGGCCTGTAATTGACATTTCATGGGGCCACTTTCTTTGTGTGTCCATTAAGGCAGGTCTTAATGGAACCGAATTATTGTACAAACTTCTAGAACTCTGGCTGCGATAATGTTACTCTGCCTCACAACTCCTGGTTCTCTTTCTAAAGAATGGCTCATGAGGAAAAAGGATAGAGTCACTAATAATACTAGACTAGACAATATTAAATTGAACATTCCAGAATAAATACAAGTTTGGAAGTTCTTTCAATAGCATCTGTTTATCAATTATCACAACAGCTGTCGTCACAATACTTTATGCAAACAAAAATTTGCCCCATAGACTTTTATAGTAAGAACAACTCTCAAAGCATGTCTTTGTTTAAAATATTAAAGTGACATCCATCAAAAAAAAAAAAAAAAAAAAATGCATTAGTCATTAGATTTTCTTGGTGATGCATCAGTCTTAAAGCTATAGCCGAAACAATAACAAAAGTTAATAATTATTTCCATGTTTTGGCTGATAACCGATAAATTGCAGTTCACATTTTTTTTTATTTTGTCAAAATAATTTTAAATAATATATATATAAAAAAAACTAAAATCAATGGTCTGTATAAAAAAAAAAAAAAACTGTATTGTTCATTCAGATTTTCTTGGTGATGCACCAACATTAAAATTATGACTGAAACAATAAGTTGATAATTATTTCCATGTTTTGGCCGATAACCAAAAAAATTGCAGTTCTTACATTTTTTTTTTTATTTTGTCAAAATAATTTAAAATAATAGGTAACATTTTACAATAAGGTTCATTATTTAAACATTAGTTAATGTATTAACTAACATGAACTAACCATGAGCAACACATTTGTTACTGTATTTACTAATCTTCGTTAAGGTTAGTTAATGAAAATACAGTTGTTCAATGTTTGTTCATGTTAGTTCACAGTGCATTAACTAATGTTAACAAGAGTTTAATAATGTATTAGTAAATGTTGAAATTAACATTAACAAAGATTAATAAATGCTGTATAAGTGCAGTTAATTACTAGTTCGTGTTAACTAATGTAATTAACTAATGTTAACAAATGAACCTTATTGTAAAGTGTTACCAAATAATACAATAAAAACTAAAATCAATGGTCAGTATAAAAAAGATTGCATTGTTCATTCAGATTTTCTTGGTGACATACCAATATTAAAAACTATGACCGAAACAATAAGAGGATAATTATTTTCATATTTTCACCGATAAGCAATAAATCTTTATGAAATTATTGGTCTGTAACAAAAAAGAGCAATTGTACACTCTAAAATTGCTGGGTTAAAAACAACCCAAGTTGGGTTGAAAATGGATAAACTGAGTTATTGGGTTGTTTTAACCCAGTGGTTGGGTTAAATGTTTGCCCAACGTGCTAGGCAGTTTTATTTAATCCAACTATTATTTAAAAATTATTATATGGATGGCATTTTTTAGTGTAAATTCATATTCTCTTGGTGATACATCTTTTGCAATTGTATTGCATCTAATCTAATTATAAAAATCGGGGATATGACCATGCACAATTAAATATCCAATACGGATGACACTGATATAAAAAAATCAGTCCGATAACTAATGTGTTATGCTTATGCATCCCCAACAACTATGTATATCAAATCACATGATTTCATTATCTTCTATCTAGGCTGACTGTCTTATCCTTGCTTGTACTCTCAGTGGCATTTAATCGATATAATACTCCATGACGGAGCTTACATCTGTGTCCGCAGAGGGCTTTGAGAGCTTCTTGGATGTCTCTGTAGCAAGCAGCCACGCCTGTCATCAAAGCAACAGCTGTCAATGAGCACAACTCACTTGAGACACAAGAAGGAGGAAATACGCATATCTGTCCGGCCGCCACACGTTCTCACACAGCACCGAGGACACGCTGTACTGTAGAGCTGCACTGCACATTCCAGACCCCTGCTGGGAGGCTTTGGTGAGGCTTAATTATGGAGCACCGGTGCCATTGCTTTTCACACTCCAGACTGACTGTATTTCACATTGCACGTCACCAACTGGAAAAAAAAAAAAGAAAAAAAAACGGCCTGAATATATCCCTGCTATTAATGTAACCATATTCTTTTAACAGAGGGTGATTGAGGATCTTATTAGCTATGTTACAGGTGGTGAACCTTCTCTGGGAGGTGATTTTCCATCTTGGATGTAGTTCATATTTAAATGTCTTGTGTGTAAAAACATAAAAATTAATGAAACATAGCATTTTTAATGCCAGCGCCAGCATTTTTGATCATTTTCACAAAACCTTCATGGCCCCCAGAATATTTTGCTGTATATAAAATATATCAAAAGAAAGAACAGAGATTCACATGAACACTTGAATGTGGGTATTTCCATAAAAAATATAAACATTTTGAACAAAAAGCTGAGAAAATCGTGTTGTCAAAGACAGAGACTCTTATTATTCTAGCTTCATGCATTCTTGTTTTTTACAGCACTTGAATGTAGGTAGTTTCATAAAAAAAAAAATACACATTTTGAACCTGAGAAAATCACCTTTTTTGTCAAGGATGGATTGGATTCAGAATTATGATCAAAACACAGATCGAGTCCATCAACACCCACAAAGCTTCACAGTCCTGTAACTCTTCCTGGGTTGACATTTATTCAGTAACGTTTTGATTTATATGCTGTTGAATGTTTGATGATGGCGTTAGCTTACATGAGTGTAAGGAATGCCTCTATCGCTTGTTTCTGCTTCTTCACCAGTTTTTTTATCTGTACTCTTTCAGAAGGTGCGTAATAGCGCCCCCTACCGTGTAACAGTGAAAACATGGATTGCCAGAAAATTCCAAAAGAGTTAAATATTGTGTGGGCAAAGTTTACTTAAAGTAATAGAACAACTCTCCTAAACAGGTTAGATATTAAGTATCATTCATGTCATCGGTTGGTGCAGAAAACTTTACGCGGTCAGTCCAAATCTGATTATTTGTGAATCCTAAGGCCCGTTCACACCAAGAACGATAACTATAACGATAACTATATATATTTGCGTCCACACTAAGGAACGATAACTGTCCGTTTATTCTAAGCTCGCGCTGGGGGTTTAGTTTCAAAGTGCGTACAACATGTTTTGCGGTTCTTGTTGCATTTACACGGCTTTAACCAGCAGATGTCCTCAGCATGCTATGTTTAGACTGAATAGCTAGTGCAATCGATCTAATCTAACAGTGAATTTACCTCAATACAGTGAAATTAAAAACAACGCCTAGTCTTTGTCACTGCAACTTCAAAGGAAGCAAGACAATAATGTTGTCGAAACTAGCATAGCTGCATATCTAAGGCAATTTTATGAGTTTGCTAACCTGGCATTATGATCTCATCTCTGTTAATTACACTTCTCTCACCATTTTAAATGCGCAAGCCCTTAAATTAGAATGGATTCTGATTGGCTGTCAGTGTTTTATCGTTCAACAGCTGAAAGTGATCCATATCGTTTCTCTATGTCGTTATCGTTATATCTGTGGTGTGGACAGTGCTATTATTTATATTTAGAACGATTTTTAGAACTATACCTTTATCGTTTTCTTTATAGTTATTGTTCTTGGTGTGAACGGGCCTTTAGAAGGAAAGGTTCTATAAAGAACCTTTTAGGGGTGATCATTTTTAATGGATTTAGTTAATTAATTTTTTTTTATTATTATTTTGATTACATTTTATGAATTGAACAGCTTGTAAACATACTACACATACATACATATAGAAAAATTGAAATAACCTGTTAAACATGAAAGTATTAGGCAAACATTTAAGACATTTCTCTTTATATAGAGCCTTTTTGGCATAAAGGGTTCTTTAAAATTGAGTCAAGAACCCTAGGGTTCTATATAGAAACCCATTGAAACGGTTTCTAAGTGTGATATGGCTATAATGTTGCATTGGTAGGCATACTCCAAAAACAACATTTGCAATGTTGTCTTACAATATGACAGTGTGTAGCTGCGGCGCTGGACTACGTCTAAAACTTGCTGGCATGTGCGGCTTTATTTTGTGAAATTCAAAGAGGTGTGTGTGGACCAGACCAACTAGCAGTGACTGGTGGACTTGTGTGGTATCACCTCATCACTGGACCACGGAGATGTCTCTATTATATTATAATTTTCTGTGTGACCTGCACATCGACAACAACAACCTTGTTTCTGCAATGACGTGTTTATGTTTTAAGTGGCGTGAGAAAGTGAAATAAGAAAAGAAAAAAAAAACACTTTGTGAAATCCAATCAGAGTGGTCAGACTGAAATGGATTTCCAGATATGAGATTTGACCTCAAACCATATATGAGTATAGCTTAAAACGGATTTGTAAAAGTATATGATGTGATCAGATTCCAATCAGATATGCACAAAAATCAGATTTGAACTGACAGACATCAATAATAAGCTGCAATGAGGACGAGACTGTTTGCCTGGAAATGCGAGACCAGGTGAACTCTGACCTGTGAAAAAATGTGTGACCAATAGGGGTTCTAAACATCACAGATTGACCTCATGCTTCTGTACAAACAATACAAACTTCAAAGCTGCATGGTTTGTATAAACAATACATTTTAACATTTTGAAATTATTAATTTATAATGTAATATTAATTCAGGTAAAGCAAACACCTTGATTTGTATATCTTTCTTTGTCCATCGGTCATGACAGTTTGTGGATGAGGATGTGCATCAGCTTTCTACATGGATCTCATAGCAGGCAACAGAATTAAACACAGATCCCAGTTACTCACAGAAGTCATTAATGCATTTCACAGAATTCCACTGGTCATTAATAATCGTCATAAGTTATGTTCTGTGATATTACAAGTGAATGATTTCTGCAAGTCAACTAATTTCACTCTTCATATAAATTAAATGTATATATACACACAAAAGCCTTTTTTCCCCATGGAAAAATTATCAGTAATAGGCTGAATTTTATGTATGGCTGTAACATGATGAATGAATGTTTGTTCTGTGCATGCTGCTTTCTCTCTCGGTCAGGTGACTTTTTTAGAGATGGAATGGCCATTAGATTACCATGGAAACCTCCGCAGAGACTTGATGGCAAACATTTAAATGAACAGTCGTCTGACTCGAGGCTTCTCTCAAGATGCCTTTACATTTCATAGACACTTATGTTTTTTTATATAGGGTTAGTTCATCCAAAAATGACATTTCTGTCATTAATTACTCACCCTCATGTCGTTCCAAATCGGTAAGACCTTTGTTCATCTTCAGAACACAAATTAAGATATTTTTGATGAAATCCGAGAGTTTTTTTTTTTTTTTTTTGTCTCTAATAGAAAGCAACAAAATTACCACATTCAAGGTCCAGAGAAGTAGAAAGGACATCATTAAAATAGTCAACGTGACTACAGTGGTCCAACCTTAATATTTTGAAGTAACAAAAATATTTTTTTGTGCGCAAAAACAAAACAATAACGACTTTATTCAACAATTTCTTCTCTACCCTGTCATTCTCCTACGCAGTTTACATTGAAGACACATCGCAGAGCTTCAGTGTTCTACGTCAGCAGCCGAATCTGTATTTAATGCAAAGAAGTTTTGCATTTCGCTGCATTGCAAAGTTTGATGAACTCTGACTTACAAATAATAAAAGATCAATACATCACAGCGTGAACAAACTTT
This sequence comes from Hypophthalmichthys nobilis, assembly GCA_037950665.1. NCBI lineage: Eukaryota > Metazoa > Chordata > Actinopteri > Cypriniformes > Xenocyprididae > Hypophthalmichthys > Hypophthalmichthys nobilis. The sequence goes on from CM075484.1 coordinate 29,062,359, forward strand.
AAAGCTGCAGGTTTGCAGCATTGTGGGAAAGTGAAGTAGACTGTATAGTTTTACATTTTAGAAATTATTATTGTTATATGTTGAATTTATTTTTTTAAAGGCACCACAAAGTGTCTCATCTCATTCATTGCAGTTTCAAAATTAATTTAGCATGCTCAAAGTGTAGTGTGACCGTCCCTTGAGTCTTTGAAGAAACCAGAAGTGCTGCTTTGTTTCCTGTGCAAAGTTGTAGCACAGACTCAAGTGCAATGTGATAATTTCACAGCAATAGTGAACTTTGAGACAAATATTTGCCCTGTAGTTGACAGGTCCTCGTCTAGCGTTCCTCGCACATTGTAATCACCTCTTTTATCTGTATACAGCCAAGCCACAGCAAGCCCATAAATGACTTACAACACAATGAGCTAATACCCCTCAGAACACAAGACAAGACTTGTAACTTGTAAAAGCAGGCCATTTAAGAACATGAGCACATGGATACTATCTGGAATTACTAAAACATTCTGTTGTATTAACAGAATGTACTAAACAGATGAGAAGTGGAACACTGAAGCTATGTTGGAAGAGCAGCAATGTTTTTTGTCTTGACATTGAACAGCTAAAAACACTACATCAAAACCAGCTAAAATTGCACTAAAAAGCCTGCAAATTATTTATTTTTCTGCCACTGCCTTATTTAAACCAAGGACCATGTAACCATGTCTTGAACATTTGGCGGACCCTTGAAATGGACATTTTTATTTAAATGATTTAAAGAGGACCTTATAATGTCCCTTTTATAAGATGTAATATAAGTCTCTGGTGTCCCCAGAATGTGTCTGTGAAGTTTCAGTTTAAAATACCCAACAGATCACTTATTATAGCTTGTCAAATTTGCCCTATTTGGGTGTGAGCAAAACACAGTTTTTGTGTTTGTCCCTTTAAATGCAAATGAGCTGCTGCTCCTGGTCCACTTTCCAGAAGAGGGCGGAGCTTTAACAGCTCACGCTTCGGTTGCTCAACAACAACAAAGCTGGAGAATCTCACGCAGCCAAAATTAGGATTGTCAGTAATGGTGACTCATCTATACACTTAAAAATAAAGTTTCTTGGCATCTATGGTTCCATGAAGAGACTTTAACATCCATGGAACCTTTTCATTGCACAGAAGTTTAAAAAAAGTTATAGTTAAAAAAAAAAAAAAAAAGGTTCTTTAAATTATCAAAATGTTCTTCACACTACGAAAAGAAAATGGATTTTTTTATAAGAACTGTTCACAGAAAGGTTCTTTTGGGGAACCCAAAATTATGCTTCTATGGCATCACAGTGAATACCCCCTTTTGTAACCTTTATTTTTTGAGTTTATGACAAATTTTTACTCTGAATTGCAAACAAATCACGTAAAGTAAGGGAAAACTTCCCAGAAAACCAGAAAGCAGCATTAAAAAAAAAAAAAAAAAAGTGCAAACAGCAACAACATTAGTTTAAGCAATGGTGTGAGTTTGGGGGTGGGACTGTCCAATAGACCAATAGAAAACTACGGAAGTGTTTGAGAAACCTTTTTTTGTTTTGTTTTGTTTTTTTAAAGCAATTTTGGTGACCCCGTTTGTCCAGAAATTCACTTAAACTCTAAAAAAAAAATTAATTTGGACTAAAGTAGCATTCTTCAGAAAGTAGCATGAAAGTTGAATACATCTGCACTGTTTGTGATGCAACAAGGAGTACGCTATTTTCAGGCAGCTGTGATGGATATCGCAAAGTGTGTTTGTGTAGTAGAGAGCAAGAGAGTGAAGACGAGATGCAGAGATAGAGAGAAAGAGGAAGAAAGGTAGATAGAGACAAATAGGCAGTGAAACACAGAGCTGTTTAGCTCAGCAGAGGAAGCAGCAGCCATCTGGGTGTAATGACACGCCTCCACTCTAACACAGAGGTGCAGGTAGTGCTGCGGCCTCTGAGGCCCCACTGTCTCCGGCACTCACTACAAAGACGGTTTTCACGATGCAGGCTGACACACCGGCCAGCTGGCCCACTGCAGAGTGACCTTTAATACACAGACAGGACATGCTCACAGCTGCAGGGAGAAGTCAAAGATGCCAAGCTTTAATTGGCAGAGCTTTGATTTAGTTGCCAGAGCCCCATGATACTAAACTCTTTAACGAAACAAAACAGTCACGTCGTGGATCTTACAGAATATTGCCATGCAAAACTTTCAGAAGAGATGGAAATGTTTAATTCATGACTAGCCATTTAAGAGGATATTTAGTGAGTATATGGCTATGCCCAAAAATGAAGCCAGCTGTCTCGCTGCCCAGTCAGTCAATGACTAAACAGGCAGTGTTTGTGTATTAAAGTTCCTCCTAGGAAACCGGGAAGATAACATATTTAAAGTAGAGATGTGGAGACATTAAAATTCTGGCCCGATAAGCTGATAATCATTTTTTATAAATAAATAGATATTAAAAATTAAGGAGGCCATATAATGCTCTTTTACAAAGATTTTGTCAGTAATGCTTAAGCCCTGGGTATACTTTGTGTGTACGTGCACAGTTGAACACACAGCCTTGCAAAGAATACTTCACTTGACTCATACGTGTACACAGGCATTTGACGCATTCGCAGTTTTGAGCAATCTCTTTCCACGAGTTACAACCCATGTAAATATATTTGTATTCTTTCATGCTAGAGTTGTACAAATGAGGGTACTTTCTAACCACTTCACACAATCTGGTGCCTATACAGGCCTCCACTGTCGCTGTAGCTTGCATGCGTTCCGGTCTGTTCTGTTTATGCAGGTTTTCTTTGACTATCTTGTGAATCGACGCCCCCAGGGCACGGTTGCCACCTTGTGGATAAACTAATTATTGCAAAAAAAATTAAATGTGCATGTGCGACCTGCGTGTACAAAGTATCTGCGGATACAAAAATCCGCCGGTGCGCGTACTCTTCTGATGACAAAATTCGCCTGCGTGGAAAAAGTGAACTATACTTTGGGCTTTACATTTAGCTTCTGTCTCTATGAAGCCCCTCGCAATGTGCTCTGATTGTTTGGCTGGACCAGTGTATTGTGATTGGTCAACCGCTTTGAGTGTATTACAGAAATGTCACGCCCTTTACTATAATCACTAGTTTCAACACACAACTAATGCGACTCAACCAGGCCTCGTCCCTTTTTTTGTGTATGCCCTGAAAGGGAATTATTTAAAAGAGGAATACTGTGACGTGTTCGTTCCCGGAAGAAAACTCAAGACTACAATCGAGGTGTTTCATGGAGTTCAGAAACTCCCTTTGGAAGGACTTTGTGCTTTGTATGTTTGCAGACCTTTTTCATGCTCAAACAGCAACATTACACTCTAAAGAAAGTTGAAAATGTAAAAAAAACAAAAAAACAACCTGCAAGTCCTCTTTAAAATGAATCATTTTTAAACAAGCAAATTTAGGCATCACATTACAATTCAGTATAATAAAACAGCATATTTATTTTGAGATTTGATAAAGATTAAATTTAGCAGTCATTAAATTATTTTAAAGATGAAATTTAAATGTGTTAGGTGATGAAAAAAATAAATTTAAATGTAAAAAATTGGAGGAAATTTCAACGCATAATTAAATATCCAATATCATGCATCCCTAATATAAACAAATTTAAGTCAGATCCAAAGATAACCAAGCAAATATTTTGTGACCGCTTATTTTGACTTTATTTCTGCTTATTTTTGAGTCGATGTAACCACATTTGAGCAGCCTACTCTAAGCAGGACTCGAACATGGGTCTGCCGGCATGGGAGTCGGGCGCTCTAACAAGGGGAGTGATGTTTACTCGCACAGCTTTTATGGGGCTACGACAGTTACACTCACCCCCCTAAACCTCACTCCCATCCGGGTCACGGCACCAATGTAACCCCTCCTGTTCAAACCGCCTGCTCTAAGTGGGACTCAAACCCACACACAGCTCTGTGCATGTAACAGAATTTAAATCTAAAAAAAAATTTCACATTTACTTACATTTAATTCAATTTACTTTCTACAGTTCCATCAGACGCCATTTTATTCTTTCCAACAACCGGCTGAACAGCACACACTTGTGGGATATCATAGGCAGTGAAGGATATGTCTATCTATACTACCTTGAGAAACCAACTACACCAAGACATCTTTGACAGGACGTAACGCTTCCCTTACCTCCACATGTGAAAGCAAAGCTTTCGAACGCAGTCAATGAATCTTCCCTTGAATTTTGATAAAGAAACAGGTGAGAGTCCACATGTCTAGGCAGGCACACTGAGAAGATGTGGGCTAGGACAGATCTAACAGGGATTCAAATGGTTCAGAGTTACACTTTGAGTTAACTTAGCCTACAGCAAAATTATTCACGTCATATAGGAGAAAGAAACGATTGCTTAACAGAGAGCTCACTGTTTATATTGACATCAGCTCCTTCTTCTCTATGTGTGACAGCACCTCCTCAGAATGGCATCCTCGTCTTGTCCTTGATTTACGATGCATGAAATCCTGTCAGAATGTACTTAATCAGCCTCAGGCCATACTAAATACATTGTATGTACAAACAAGATCATTGGCACAGTTGCCCCTGCCTGCTAAAAGTCTGTCAGCAAATGAATTGACCAATTATAGACAATGAGCCCTATGAGTATTCTTACATAAATAAACAAGGTCAAGAAACTGAATTATACGGAGTTTAAACATTCAGTCTCAGCTTTCAAATGTAACACAGGTCAGGAGTGTGGGTGTATGTTTGAGGTTAATCAAATTGCAGCAAATGTGTATTCTCACAAGCCTCAAAGTGAACATTCAAGCCACTGTTTACAAAATCAGCATTAGTGTAGCTGTTTGGATAACCCATTTCCTTAAGCACAGAGCACAGGCTGAATGGAGGACTAGAGTGCTACTTAAAAGTATAATTAAAATATATATATATATAATTATAGTTACAAATTCAATTATTTTATTACATTTAAAGTCGGCATGAAAGGGAAGTTGCGATAGTCTTTTCTTTAAAGGATTAGTTCACCCAAAAATGAAAATTCTGTCATTAATTACTCACCCTCATGTCGTTTCACACCCGTAAGACCTTCATTCATCTTCAGAACACAAATTAATATATTTTTTATCAAATCCGAGAGGTATATGACTCCTCCATAGACAGCAATTTAACCACCACTTTAAAGGTTCAGAAAGGTACTACAGATATCATTAAAACAGTTGACGTGACTGCAGTGGTTTAACCTTATTTTATAAAGCGACGAGAATACTTTTTTTTTTTTTTTTTTTTACAAAAACAAAAAAATAACGACTTTATTCAACAATATCTTATCTACTTCTGTTTACGTCCAGCACTTCCGGGTTCTATGTCAGAATGGCGAGTCATTATTGGCCGACGCTGTTCACGTGAGCAGCACAACGCATGCATGTGATGCTGATGCAGGAGCCGGCCAATAATGAGTCGGCGTTCTGACATATAACCTGGAAGCGCTGGACGTAAACAGCATATGAGAATTTCCTGCGAAAACCATCATGTCAGGTCTAAAATATAAACACGTATAATAGGCTTACCATAGTGAATCAGGATAAGACAAAAACTTGTTTTGGAAGAAGGATTGATTATGTACTGACTCATTTAAATTTGAATTTTGAACAAAACAAAAAAAGTTAGGCTATATAAATGTACCTTTAAACTATAGGAAAGAACACTGCCTGAGAAAACAAACTACAGTCAGATGCTGAGGATGTCTATAATCAGTTAAGGGCACCATATCAAATCTGATTTTCCTTTTGGCAGGGTTATTTCAGAGTCATTAAAACAAGGTTTGTTTTGTTGTCATAAATTTACCACTGGAAATGTTAAATCTTGGAACGAATTCTGTTTAACCAGGGAAAAACAACTTTAACCACAAGAGAAAATACAAAGGACAACCTAATAAAAGACAGATATCACTGAGTGCAGCGCAGTCCTTGACTAAAGGAAGATTGGCAAAGCAAGAAAGAACAAGATGGAGGGCTTTACCTGACACCACAGGAAACCAGCTGCTGCTTTGGACACCTCAGCAATCCCTAGTGATTCTCACATCGTTGATCTTTATTTTTTCTTTTTTTCTTTCTGTAGCCGTTCCACTGAAACGATTGGCTCAAATCCCAGCAAAATATTCAACTATATATAAGTATATATGAAGTTAGTTCTTCCAACTGCACACAAAATAAAATACTTAAGGACGATTCATAAGCACATTACACAAATCCTAATGTAGTTGTCACAAGAGAGCTTTTCAGAGTTGTTGTTAGTCTTTTATCTCTTATGTTCTGTGAGAGGATTTCCTTCATAACCATTAAAATAGTCTAAATGCTCTTCTAAGGCAAAAAGGAAGTATGACATATGAACAGAATAACCTTTTTATAACTGGACTTCATTGTACATTGTTACATTGTAGATGTAATAATACCAAGGCTGATAAAACACTAGTCACCTCTCTGTGGTACATGTGTCCTGCCCTTCGAAGGTGTTTGATTCTGGCAAGGTACATGTTGCAACGAAACCAAGGCCAGACGCTGGTGTCATAATCGCTAGAAAAGAGAACAAACTATAAAGGGCAGAGAGTCAGTGTATGATACAGACTGAGAAAAGCCGCACAGACATCCGAATGAATACTATACACAAAGACAGGGGTCTCACACTTTTCAGGCCAAGGACCCCCTGAAGAGAAAGAGCAGGGACCCTATTACATACTGTAGTAAAATTAAAGTATTAGTTCACCCAAAAATGAAATTTCTGTCATTAAGTACTCAACCTCATGTTATTTCAAACCTGCAAGACCTTCGTTCATCTTTGGAACACAAATTAAGATATTTTTAATCAGAGAGGTTTTTTTATCTCCCATAGTAAGCATCAAAATTTCCACATTCAAGATCCAGAGAAGTAGTAAAGACATCGTTAAAATAGTCCATGTGACTACAGTGGTTCATACTTGATGTTATGAAGCAGCGAGAATACTTTGTGCGCAAAAACAAAAACTTTTTTCAACAAATCTTCCTCTTCTCTCTTCTACGCAGTTGGCGCAGTGAACGCAGTGCCGGCTTCCGTGTTTTACGTCCGAACGTCGACTCATTATTGGCCAGCTCCTGTGTCAGCATCACATGCATGCGTCGTGCTGCTCACATGAACAGCGCCGGCCAAAATACTGAGCCGCCGTTTTGACACAGAACCCGCAAGCATGCACTGCGTTCACTGCGCCAACTGCGTATGACAACAGTTCAATTTGTTAAATATAAATTTTTATTTTTGTTTTGTTTTTGCGCACAAAAAGTATTTTCGTCGCTTCATAACATTAAAGTTGAACCACTGCAGTCACATGGACTATTTTAACAATGTCTTTACTACTTTTCTGGACCTTGAATGTGGTAATTTCGGTATTAAATATCTTAATTTGTGTTCTAAAGATGAACGAAGGTCTTACGGGTGTGGAACAACATAAGGGTGAGTAATTAATGACAGAATTTTCATTTTTGAGTGAACTAACCCTTTAATGTTACATTTTACTCCTGTCCTGGCCTATATAATAACATGTGTAAAGTATGTGTAAATTTGTGTTGAATTTACATACTTTGGGATGACACTTGCATGCCAAAGCCAGTTAAATATTCAAATTATTGATATACAATGTCATATATTAAGTGAAATTATTATAATTAATATTATATTAATTATAAATGTGATATAAAGTTAACAAAAATTACTAACTATAGTTAGAAAAACTAACATTCATATACATATATATATACACACATGTATGTCCACAAATTAATTTAAACAAATATGATGGATCCCCTGCAGCACCACTGTAAGCATAATGATCATTTAAGTACCTTGAAAAAGGTACTTAAGGCTTGGAGAAAAAAAAAAAAAAAAAAAAAAAAAAGTCTTTCCTTGACTCAAAAATGTTCTTAAATGTTATGACTGGGAAATGCTTGATATGGGCTTATGAACATGGTTAAAGAATGCTTCTGAAGTTCAGTGGATTCAATCCAGGCAGCTCAATAAAGAAGCTGTAAACATAAGAGACGCAAGTTTAGGCCCAAGCTTCTCCTCAAAATATACAGCGAGTGAGAAAGGGCTCAGAATCAGCGTGAACAGCCCTGTGGGTTCCTTGAATTGCCACAATTTTTGGCTGACACACTGAGAAATCAAAGCTTGGCATGGTTTTGTTGGACTGCACTGAACAAGTACAGAAGCCGCTCTCCTTCCTACAGGTTTCAGAATCCCTCAATGAACACTGTCTGTGTTTATCAGGCCAATAAAGCCTTCTTTAAATCATCAATCCTGAGCATGATGATGAAAGAACATAAAACTAAATCCATCTAAAGGCAAGCTTATTTTTTGTGGTTATGTTATATAAATTTGTAGTACAACTTTGTAATTAGGTCAAGGTGGGTCTAGATGAACTGTGCCACAGATATGGCTTAGCTCTGTTAGCTGAAACCACAAAGGAATTGCACAAGCAGCTATACAAAAGTACATTCAGTATGGATGCTTCAATTACACTGATAATCAGCACCATCAGACTTCCCATCAAAGATCTCTGCATACACCCTGTCAGCCTAAAGGACAAGAAAAACAAGGGGGATTTATATGTGAAAATATTTTATATAAATAATCATTAAATTATGAGCTTTAATAACGCAACACTGGAAAATCCGTAATCAAAACCACTAGATTGCGACAAACATTTGGACTGATGACGTTTAACTCCATCTGGAAGTTCTTTTATTTCCTGTTCCACACATGTAAGACATCAGTTCAACTTTATTACTCCCAGAACCTCCACTAGCACCCTATTTGTGTGTTTGGTGGGGAGCGGCTTTGTTACATAAGAAGCATTAGTACAGAATTCCAGAAATTCCAGCTGGAGGAACAACTATGATCCCAGAAGAGCACAGAAAAATTGTGTGTTACAGCAAATGACGACAGAACTGACTCAACGCACGCACACAGCTGATGCATCTGCAGTGCTGGACATTACCCATTACCAAACCTCCAGGCTGTCATTTCCTTAAAACAGAGGAGTATCAGAGGCCTGGACTGTCTCACTGCGCTCATGGGAAACTCAGGAGAGGAAATGATCTAAACCGCCATAAGCATCAGGATAATACTAGTCTGATCATCTCAGAGCGTCTCTCAGGACATTATCTAATCAAGTCACTGATAGTGAGAAACTGTGAAGAGACTGACAATGCATTTGATCTGGAATTGCGTGTTTAATGGTTATAATTATCAAGAAAGAAAGAAAGAATAATTTAAGGAGCTCAACAAACTGTTGCAGAAGCCAAATAAAAGACAGAGGGAATGTTCTACTGCCATCTAGTGGCGAGACTCGTGTATTAACAGTCCTGCCATGCGACAAATTATAAACCAATGGAACATAAAGACTGAAATTACCTGACTACTCTGCACGTAGCCTATATAAAATACAATAAACATTATTAGATACTGAACTCAAAATATCTAGATTTTAGCATTGAATATGGGTGCTTCTTTAATTAAGAGCACTTTTGTCCCTTGATTTTCAGAAAATAAAAAGAGAATGCCAAATGCACACATTTAAATTATAGGTAAAGTATAATCCTATTTTAAATATAATAAATATAATCAAGCTTTGTGCATAATTAACCAACTTTGACAAACAGATAGATAAATAGATAGATAGATAAATCTCCTTTGAACACTAAAGAACAAAAAAATAAATAAAAATAAAAAATAAAACACCATCTTGTGGATATAGCACTAAAAAATTACATTTGTCACATAAGATGAAGATGCCACGAAGTGACTACAATTAGATTTTACAAGAAATCTGAGGTAAATTTTTAAAGACTGCCAAAACGACAGAAAATGGATCCCATTTTGTCTCAATATGTTGAATTTTGGGGTAAAATCATACTGTATATATATTGTATTTTTATATATTATTGTATTGACAATTCCTCAATTAAATATTTACCATCTTATATTCTGCATAATTGGGTGTTTAAATAAACATGGACAAAAATATGTTTTAGGGCTGGACGATATATATAACATTGATAAAAGCGATAACCCGGATTTAGACCTATATAGTATTTATAAAGCATTCACAGGCAAATTTGATGTTTTATTCGTGTTTTTGCAGTTTCAGGCTCTTTTGCTGAGGGCCCGTACGGCGGGAAAGTGAGGTCAATGCATACCCTCTATTAAGTCCTCAGAGTTTTAAATAAAACACGACACAATTTATAGTTACATTAATCACATAAACTATCTTGTTTAAGAGCTCTGTGTTTTTCCAGGGAATGTCTATTATAAAATATCATAAAATTGTGCAAAACTAATTTACCTTCCAGTACTGAGTCTGTCCTATAGAGGGCAGTGATTCAGAAATACAACGCCAATTACCAATCGTTTCCAATCATTCGACTGAGTTTAACTCACATCACAAATCAACGCAGAATACAGCGATGGTAAACTTGTTTCTTTAACGTTCTTGCATGTATATCCTTATCCCACGATTGAGGTTAATTAAGTGCAGCCGAATAACCAAACGGCGTCGTGTTTACTAGTGGCAGCAACCTGTGATACCTGAGTTCTGACGTTGGAAGGGGCGTGTCCTTACTTAAGATGGCGGAAAGCAACCTGCAAATGATGGTAATAAGTGATTTAGCAGTTATTTTAAGTTTATTGTTATATTTAATTAATAGCATGCTTTGCTAATTGCTTTTTTTAAAATGTAGATGCCATGCATTAGTAAATAATGTTGCTAGTTATGCCTACGCAACAGTAAAAAATCATTTCATTTTTCGTTTTGGTTTGCAGACCAATGCAGACCATGAAATCAAAATTGACAAATCTTGTGTTTTATAGAATATTGCAGTATGTATGATAAATGATTTATCTGTGCACATCACTGTTCTTTTAATTCATGTACCCTTGTAACCTTTAATCAAAATATCTTCCTCTTGCAACATCTCCTCTTCTCTGATGATGTTTTTCAGCATTAAGACAGGAGAAACTGTCACTCACATGAGATTGCGGCAATGGCAAACACAACAATCTAACTATCCAGTCCATTGCTGATGGACAAAATCAAGTCCCGCCCTACATTTTGTCTTGTTTGACAAACTGTTTCACTCTATGTCACGTTAGGGAAGTATGTACTTCTTTTGAATAAGAACTTACTTCATGAAAAAAATCTTTCCATCATCAGTTGCTTATACGGTCTCTTATATACGGTTGCAGCCTCTGAGCTATTTGTTTCTAGTAAGCGTCCTACTTCACCATGGTATCCAACTATATCAAGTTGCAGATCACTTTCTGCACTCCCATTGGACCATATGCAAAAACAGTTACAGGATGCAGATATCTAAATGTATATGACTGTAACTGTAACATCTAACAAGGTAGTTTCGAAAATGATCAATTATTGAAATTATCACAAATACAAATTGCAGAGATGACAGTTCAAATTGTAACTATGTCTTGAGACTAATGTGCTCATCATACAGAGTCCAAGCACATGAATGATTAAGCAAAGTCGTTTTTACAAGTGGGAAACTCGGAATTCTAAATGAAAAACGAGTTGTGATGTCATTTGGGGCATGTCACTTTGAAACACCGGAAACACTAGCCATGTTTTCATCCACCTTTTTATGCACATTTTTGGATATTGCATAAAAAATGCTGGATTGAAACGTGCGTAAGATGCACATAAATTCTAAAAATGTGCATAAAAAACCGTAAGTGCTGAGTTGAAGCGGATAATTTTTTTTATCCGATAAGAAGACGTGCATAAACTATGATGGAAACACATTACCAAATAAATTTCTCAATGCGCAACGAAAAAGTGTTGTTGACTTTGCCTCAGCAGTGGATGTGATTGGATAACTGCACTAACCAGCGGATAAGTAGCTGTTTCCATCACCCTGTTTTTATGTGCATTTTGAAGTATTGCTTCAAAAATGAGTGATGGAAATGGCAAATTTCAAAATGGCAAAAAAAATCCCTTAATTCACAAAAAAGTTCGCTTGAGGTGGTTTTTTGATTGCCGAATAAATTCTGACGTAGCGAACATTAAACCCACGTGACTAATCGGCCGTTTCCACTGATGGTGTTTTGTTTACTGTTGGTTACTAGGTCACTAATACCACCATCATCCGTTCGATCAACTTTATGATGTAGGAAAAAAGAGCCACAGTGGCTTCCCCGATTGCAGCAACTTCCATTTTTATTACAGATATTTTGTGCCAATTTTCCAGGAAGTGATGATTTTGTTCTCTTGAACACATGGATGAAAACTGTGCTTCATTCGCAAATGTTTTATGCGATATTCCAATTTTGCACACAAGTTAAGTTCACAACATTGGATGGAAACTGCTACTAATTTATAATATTGATAATATAATATATCTATTTATAAAACGGTTAGTTCCTGTCCTTGATTCTGATTGTTCAATAGCTGTTTTATTCACAATAAAACACGGCTATGACCGCTTCACCCAACGGTTCTGTGTGTCACTACACAACACCCTTAGCAACCACTCTTAGCAGCGTAAACTGTACGTTCTCAATTGATATTGTTCATTGAGGCTTACTGTATTATGTAGAAGAGTGTTGTGAGAAAAAGACTGAGTGAGCGAGTTTATTACCTGCATTCAGATTTAGCATTTTCCTTCAGGTCAGTCCTATGTTCATAATAAAAAATCAGTTTAAATGTCCGATGTATTATCTTGTCCTTTTAACAGTTAAGGGGTTTTCCCATGACTGACAGCACTAGTCAAAGCATTTGTCAGTTGCATCTTGTTCCGTGTTCACAACAATTCAGTCTTTTCAATGTAAAAGTCTTCGCTACTGACTGACACACTCATAAAGACAGTCTTTGCTGCTATCTAATGGTGTAATAATGTAACTTCTGTTGCTGTTTACGGTCAGGGACTGTTTTTTCCGATTTAGTAAGAGTTTACTTCATGAAAGTTGCATTGATACATATTTTTGGCTTTAATATTTGTATTGTGTGGTAACCGTTGTATAAAAGCAATAAGGGACTCGAGGCTAGTGCTGTATTGTGAATAAGTCATGGCTGAAGGGGTTCCAGACACGACGCCCTTCAGCCGTGACTTATTCATGATACAGCAAGCCTCTTGTACCTTATTGCTTACATATAGATCAGTGAATGGAAAGCAAGTCTGTAGTGAAGTTAATCTTAATATTTTTTATTCGTATTGTGACGCATATATTGTGGCGAGTGAAACAGCTTCTCGAACAAGAAAAAAATGTAGGCAGAGACTTGATTTTTTCCATCAGGAATTGATTGGATTGAAAAGAGAAGAGATGTTGTTGCCAGACTAAGGGGAAGTTATTTTGACCAAAGATTATGAGTGAATTTTTTTTTTTAATTGATGTGCACAGATAAATTATTTATAATAAATTGCAATATTCCATAAAAAAGAATAGTCAATTCTGTGACTTTGAATGACTTAGCTTCTCTCACATGTACTTGAAGGTAGCAATAAAACCTGAGTGAGACTTGATTTACCAAGTTAGACTGACCCACAACCTTTCCACATGAGAAGAGAAGAGAACCATTTCCGTTGTGAATGGTAGAAAATTATTGACGTAAAGCTTCCTCGTTAGCTGGTTTGCACATGCAAAACTCACTGCCATAAGGCTAAGGTGTTTTATGTGGTTGAGAGGGCACTGTTATGTGATAGCTAATGTGTTCTCAGTGTTTTTACATGTTGCTACGCAGTTGCATTGGGCATTGCTGGGTTGCTAGAGTGTTCTGGATGGTTCCTTAGAGCCCACCTTCACATATCAGAATCACCTGCACCGCAGCGCACACATAACACAATGAGATCTTGTGTAGTCCATAATTTATTAGGTTATGTTATGTGAGATTGTATGGGGGATAACAGCCCTGCCTTGCTTGTCTTAAACAGGTAGTGCTCTGCACACTGTACAGTTCTCCTTCATTGTCTATCTTCCAACATCTATTATTATTGGTAGTCGCATGCAGTATAGCCAGAGTGTATATGGAAGGTCATTGTTTTCAATTACAGATTGCATTTTCGATACCCAGTATCAAATTGTTTATCGTGACATGTCTGCTGGCAGGAGGAGAACAACTATATGGTTGACAAACTTTTCCAGCTAGCTTGGATAAATGTGTTGCCTTACTATACAGTGGCTTGGTGATGGAACTGCATATATTTAAATATAAATTCTGGATTATTGTATTTTCATTTGTGGAAATATTAGCCCACTTAAAAGGGAAATCTATCATCATTTACTGACGCTTATATCGTTTCAAACCTGTATGACTTTCTCTCTTCTGTGGAACATTAAAGAAGATATTTAGAGAAATGTCTCACTGTTTTTTGTCCATAGAATGGAAGTGAATGGTAACCAAAACAAGATATCTTCTTTTTGTTCCTTTGTTCCTGTAGGACTTTCTTTTGTTGCAAAACAAAAGAAAGTCCTATAGGTTTAGAACATCATGAGTAAATGTTGACAGATTTAGTCAGACATTTGTACGTTTACACAACAACGATGTACTAAAAATACATTTTTGTGTGTGTGTGTGTGTTTTTGCGTACAGATGACAACATCAAAATGATCCCCATTCATTCACATGGATCCGCGAAAATGACTAAAAACGCTGTATTATTTATGTCAGGCCGTTAGTTGGCGATATCACTCCAAACGCATATAGACCAAACACAGAATACGCAAGCGCATGACGTCACCATTTTCAGAAATTTAGGGTAGGTTATAGGGTAGGTTTACATGACAATGATGTACTACAAAACGGAAAAGTTTTTTTTCTTTGTACAGATGATAACGATATCAAAACTATCCCCATTCACACGGATCTGCAAAAATGACTAAAAATGCTGTATTATGCTGCCAGACAAGTAGTTGGCGATGTCACTTTGTAAAGAAAGACTACGCAAAACGCATTCTTTTACAGAGCACTCGCGCCAAATGCGCGTGCCTATCCATCTTATTTTTACAGTTTACTGCACTTCGATATTCTTCTTGTTATTTCCCTTATAGCGGCTAATAAATTGGAAGTCTTACACATTCACAGAAAACACCTTACCTTCTCGTTTAAAAATAAGGTGGATAGACTAAACACGTAATATGCATGTGCATGCCGTCACCGTTTTCACAGATTTGTGTTTTTGCAGTTTACACGGAGATGACAACGGTATCCTTTTCAAAAACTTGCATTTTGTTTTCAAAAGTTTGTGTTTTCAGGCCACCAAAACGTCATTGTCGTGTAAACGAAAGGGGTGTATGCAACGACTAATTTCATAACCGTTTAAACAGAAGTTTTGCAACCGACTAAATCGCAAGAAAAACACAATGTGACAGCTACATTATTTAACCGTATTTACTTTGTTAGGATGTTGATATAGCAACTGTTCAAGTGTCAAGTAAGTTTCATTCATAATGTTTCTCCTTTAATCCGATAAAAACTTTCGTACCATATTGTCACTCATGACTGGTAGTATTACGAGCCTAAGCAAGCTTAATTGTTATACTAGTTTGACATGACATTGAAGAAAACCAAAAAGTTTTGTGTATGCTTTCAAAATACTCCCTCACCTTGCTCATCTTCCAAGTGGACATTTCTCTGAACCCACTGCAAGCGCCACAGAGAAAACCGACGCATGCAAAATCGGAGGTAAAATTAAATTATTTTGTTTTCCGTTGCAGAAATACACTTCTCAAAATAATATATTAATTTTAATATGTAATATTAACATGGCGGTAATTTAAACGTTAACGACTAGTGTTTTCCAAGTCGACTAGATGCAGAAGTATTGTTTAATCGACTTCAATAGACCCCTAACGGTTGAAGGTCAAAATTAGTTTCAGTGCTGCTTCAAAGGGCTTTAAACGATACCAGACGAGGAATAAGGGTCTTATCTAGCGAAACGATCGGTCATTTTCTAAAAATAAAAATAAGAATGTGCTTTATAAACACAAATGATCGCCTCGCAAGTGCTTCTGCCAGACCGCCTTCCGTATTCTTCAAAAAGCTTACGCTGTATGTCCTACACCTTCCCTATTCAAATTACGGAACGAATGCGGCGCCAGTTCCGTTTTTTCCATAAGTTGAATGCGGAAGGCGGTCTGGCAGAAGCACTTGCGAGGCGATCATTTATGTTTATAAAGCATATACATTTTTATTTTTTTTTAGAAAATGACAGATCGTTTCGCTAGATAAGACCCTTATTCCTCGTCTGGTATCGTTTAAAGCCCTTTGAAGCTGCACTGAAACTGTAATTTTGACCTTCAACTCTTTGGGGTCTATGAAGTCCACTATAAGGAGAATAATCCTGGAATATTTTCATCAAAAACCTTAATTTCTTTTCGACTGAAGAAAGAAAGACATGGACATCTTGGATGACATGGGGGTGAGTAAATTATCAGGAAATTTAAATTTGAAAGTGAATTAATCCTTTAATACTGCAGAACAACTCATTATGTCAGTGTGAAATAAACAGTTCTGGAAATGTAGAAATTAAAGTTAAAGCTCCATTCTCCTCCTGAAGATCCCGAAAATATTCCGTTGGTACTTCAGTGACTACTTTGCTCAGAGAAGCTGACAATCTCAGCTGTTGATCATGACATCTAAACCCACATTTTTATAGCATCAAATAACTAACTAAAAACAAACTTATTTAAATAACAAACACTTTAACTAACATCAGCATGATGAAAACTGCCTAAAATGACAGAAACCATCTTTGGAAAAAAAAAAAAATTGGCATGTAATTTCACTGTTTAGTTTGTCTCACGTCCCATTACATTACATGGAGAGCGGGGTTTATGACCCACCTAGGCGTGACCGAGATGGTTTGGCTTCACTTTTCAGAACTCGTGCTACACGCTTGGTTTACACAGAGACAGCCATTTTCACAAACTTGCACTTTGAACCCCTTTTTCATAAGTTTGCATTTTCAAGCCACCAAAACGCTGTTGTCGCGTAAATGAATAGCCAAAACGCTAGTCAGTTAATTAATGTAGTTAACTGCTCTAATTTTGCGTCTCTGGAAAATAGTTATCTATTATGTTGAATATCAAAGGTTTTTGTATCTATTTGTTAATGAGGATTTGATAGCACATTCATTTTTCGTGGAGTAATTAGCAAATGTTTAACTTCCATTAATAACACATTTGCTGATGCAGCATCATCCTGCACATTCTAAACTTAAAGGGTTAGTTCACCCAAAAATGAAAATAATGTCATTTATTACTCACCCTCATGCCGCTCCACACCCGTTAATCTTCGGAACAAAAATTAAGATATTTTTGTTGAAATCCGATGGCTCAGTGAGGCCTGCATAGCCAGCAATGACATTTCCTCTCTCAAGATCCATTAATGTACTAAAAACATATTTAAATCAGTGCATGTGAGTACAGTGGTTCAATATTAATGTTATAAAGCGACGAGAATATTTTTGGTGCGCCAAAAAAACACTAAATATAGTGATAAATATATAGTGATGGCTGATTTCATAACACTGCTTCATTACGCTTCAGAGTGTCGAATCATGATTCGGATCGCGTGTCAAACCGCCAAACTGCTGAAATCACGTGACTTTGGCGATCCGAACGCTGATTCGACACCAAAGATTCATAACGCTCCGAAGCTTAATGTAAGTCCTTATTTTGGGGTTTTTTGGTGCACAAAAAATATTCTTGTCACTTTATGATATAAATATTGAACCACTGTACTCACATGAACTGATTTAAATATGTTTTTAATACATTTATGGATCTTGAGAGAGGAAGTACAATTGCTGGCTATGGAGGCCTCACTGAGTCATCGGATTTCAACAAAAATATCTTAATTTGCGTTCCGAAGATGAACAAAGGTCTTACGGGTGTGGAACGGCATGAGGAGTAATTAATTACATTATTTTCATTTTTGGGTGAACTAACCCTTTAATATAATCTAAATATGTTACACTTTAAAAGTAAATGCACATAAGAGTCATCTTTCCCCCATCTTACTCTACATTATTTAGACTTACATGCAGAGGACATGGTGTGATGTTTTGACTTTGGTCTTAAAATTAGAGCCTTCCTCCTTGCAATTTACCACAGATTTATCTGTCAAGAGTATGATGAAATCTTGTGATAGATGTGTAGAGATGGACTTTATAGCTCAATGCATTTAAACCAGATAAATGGTTTATTTCTGCCTTCATCAGTATGTAGGCTGGTTAAGATTTTCTTGTGCTATTAATTTTATGCCATTAAATCCATATTTAAAAAGAAAAAGAAAAAATACAGTTTTTTTTCCCTCTCACTCTCTCTCTTTTTCGCTTTCTCGCTCAGCGCTAGCCTTTGCTCTGCTTCTTTTTTCTCTGTCTCCCCCTCCCTCTCGCTGTCCCTCTTTCTTCTCTTTCTTTCTCTCTGGCTGCTTTTCATTCCTGTTTCTCTTTTCATTGTTTTTTTTTTTTCCTCGCTTTTCTTTAGCTCTTTGGGACCTCTATTTCTTCTCTTCCTCTATTCAGGTTTTCTTTATTCTCTTTTCTGAATAGTTGTGGTACTTAAAGGGAAAGGGGAAAGGGAAGGAGCAGGGGAGGGAGGTTAGTTTCAGTCAGATCTCAAGCATAACACTTCCTCCTACTGCAGTCAGTCTCAACCAGACTACAGGGACTTTTTCTTAGTGTGTTTTGTGTAGCGACTTATATAAAGCGCTCGGTTTAGCCCTAATGAAACACCCTCAGGTGCCTTTCTGTGCATGCAAACTTGTCTCATTTTGAATAATTTTGCGTAAAGTACAGGGGGTATTTTGTGTCTCACTGGTTTTCTTTGTTGTCGAGGTTGTGATATATTGCTTCATGTCACTGCTGCAGTTGTGTATGAGGACGGTTATCTCCTCATAGGAGGTCTCTAGGGTTCACAGGGACATCTTCATCACAGCACTGAGCTGAAAGGCCACCGTATGTCCTGCTACATACCACATTTTTAATAGGAACCATAGGCAGAGCATATGAAAGAACCCTAGAGGGGGCAAAACATAAGAAATCTCACTTTCTGTTATTAGAGTCAATATAAAATTAAAATTAGGCCTGGGTAAATTTGACTTGAGTCTAATTCTTTTGGTCATTTTTCAATCATAATGTGTATTTTGCTACATATGAAAGATATTCACTGTCAGTTAATGCTGTAAATTCTTGAAGTAATCTTGTAACAAGAGGACCCAAATTATGCTGATTATATAGCAGATCTAATAATCATTATAATATATAATAAGCAACATGACCAAAAACTCTATGGATACCAATTTAAGCAAACTTCAAATTGCATATCTTGCATTGTGTAAAATTATAAGCTCATGAAAACTTCAGTTATAAATGCCCATGAAAGAGTGTAGAAAGTCTTTTTCAATGATTCATTAAATAGAATGGCTCATAAGAGTCATTTGTTTGTGAATCTGACACTGGCTTTGCTTTTGATTCAGTAAAAATACCTGGTTTAAAAGAGTTATTTGTTCATTTGTTTTAATGATTCATTAAAAGGACCGGCCCATAAAAAACATTTGTTCATCAATCTGACTGCACTGTATGTTTTTGATTCAGTAAAATGAGCCACTTTAAAAGAGTAATTAGTTTGTTCGTTCGTCTGTTTTAATGATTCATTAAAAGGACCAGCTACAAGTCATTTGTTTGTGAATCTGACACTGCGCTGTAAGTTTTTGATTCAGTAAAAAGAGTCTTGCATTTTTGAATCAGTCTAGACTGGTTGTACTTTATGTCTCACTAAAAAGAACCAGTTTAAAAGAGTCTTGAATTGTACTTGCTCAGTGATTCACTAAAAAGAACTGGCTCATAAATGCCATTTGATCATGATTCAGACACAGAGCTGTGCGTACAGACACTGGCACAGAGTAGAAGATCGATTTTGGGATTTTAAGAATCAAGATCGTTCAAAATCTTGTTCTCTGAGGTCCACTTATAATTTTAGCAAGATTTTTACATCAAGAAACATCCTAATTTAGAAGTGATAGGTTATTTTCTATCCTGTTTTTGACACTCTCTTTGAAACACTTCGTTTTGATAGGCTTGCTGCATTGGAAGTAAACGCCCACTGCTATGATTGGGTAACAGTTTTGCATATTAAAATATTTTTAAGCATCCCCGCTGTACATGTGAAATTGTTTTGAAAACATCCGCCATACATGTTTGAGCCAGAGTCTGATCCTGAATCAGAAGACAAACCTACACCTAAAATACCAAGGATACTCGTCTGTGACAGCTTGGTAATTAATCATTTTTATTTATATTTATTCCTTATGTATTTGTGAGGTAATTTTTACATTAGATTAGTGTTTAAACAAATACACTACAAATAAGGTCTTTATCTTTTTACATAGTACATTTGTCAACTGTGAAACATTAATGCGTATTTCATACTTTAGAAGTCTTGATTGTGGCAAATAAAGTTTAAATACTTGGACTTAACACAGCTATAGTTGATAGGATAACTTGCGGTGTTTCTTGTAAACAAAATATGAATGAATGTACCATCTTTTGTCACACTGTCATCCTTAATCATCGTTCATCATTTTCAGTAAAGTGAAAGTAAAGTGAGTACGTATCAAACAATATGTAACAGACAAAGCAATAGACATGGTAAAAACATTGTTACTGACACTTTTGTGTTGCGATATTACTGTCGGATCCAATATAGTCGCGCTGCATCATCTTTTATTTTCAGTCTCTCTGAAAAGTCTGAATCGAGCAGAGTCTTGTTTAAAAAATGAATCCACAGTAAAATGAAGCGAATAAACGAACAGTGCCTTACTGACGTGATCTGAAACTGTTAAAAATAAAGTTCATCCATGCTTTCCTAAGGTTCGGATCACTAGGAAGGCAATGCAAAGACTGTTTATGCACTGCAAAACATCTTGTATTCCTCAGAGGCAGCTCTATCTTTTTGTTGCTCGAGTAATCCTGTGTTTGCGTCTTTCCCGTATTTACTCCCCTCCGACTATATGTGTGAACCAGTGGGCGGGGCTAAAGAGGCAACAATGTAGAAGTGGGCATTGATCTTCTTCTGCAGAGGCTTTCTGTGACGTCATACTGAGACAAACTCTGAAACGAGTTGTTTTGGCAGCTTAGTTTCAATAAAAGTTGTTTTTGGACTAACAATGACGTTTTGAGTTCTGAAACTTATATGCAGGGTGTTTTTTTTTTATAGTACAACAACCTTTTATATGTCAAAAGATCAAGGAAAATTTGATTCTCAATTTATGACCCCTTTAAAAAATTGTTTGGCTTTATAATCTGTAAGCAACTTGCTGAAATGACATTCCCGCTGACATCATTTAGGCCACATGAGTTTTGGATAATGTTAAAGGGTTAGTTCACCCAAAAATGAAAACTCTGTCATCAATTACTCACCCTCATGTCATTCCAAACCTGTAAAACTTTCATTCATCTTCAGAACACAAATGAAGATATTTTTTAATGAAATCTGAGAGATTTCTGTCCCTCCATTGACAGCCACGCAACTGATATTTTGATGCTTCAAAAAGTTCATAAAGAGATCGTAAAACTAATCCATATGTATTCAGATTAAATTTAGGCTTTTATTCACATAGAAATATTGATCAGTTTATATAAACAGAAGCTCAAACGAACCTGCTTGATGCGCTCTTTTGGAAGCTGAAACATGCTGCGTAACATGAGAATGAACCTCATTGGTTCTCGCATGTCAAGCAAAAATGCTTGAGCTTCACAACAACTGATGTGAATAAAAGCCTAAATTAAATCTGTTCATCATATAAAGCGATTGAGTCTCTTCAGAAAATTTGGTCTAAACCACTCAATTCATATGGATTTGTTTTACGATCTGTCGATGGAGGGACAGAAAGCTCTTATGGGTCTTATGGGTTTGTAACGACATGAGGGTGAGTAATTAATGACAGAGTTTTCATTTTTGGGTGAACTAACCCTTTAACAAACATCCAAATAGCTACTTAGGTATGCAATTCTTATATGCAATGTCAACTTTTCACACTCCAATCAATGTCCCACCCTATATCTTTTCTCTTTGAATATCCCATTTCACTCAGAAATGCATCACATTATAAAAGTGAAATGGGTTGCAAACAGTTCACTTTGAATTTAATTATAAACACATCACATACATCTGCACCATGCTGAAGTAACCATAGCGAGATGAGGACACACGATAACAGGTTTGATTCATCCTGTAATTCTTTTCACGCCAGAACCTTCCGAAAGCTCGAAGAACAGAGAAGCAGCCCAGGGATGAGCATTGAAGAACTGACCACTCTGTCTAGCACACATGTAAATGAGAGATTGTGCCAGTGGAAATGAAACGGGATTGGACGACTGGAAGGTGATTAAAAATGCAGAATTGATAGGGCAACAGATGAAACTTTTTTTTCTCTCTCTCGCTCTCCATAAGTAAGAAACTGAAAAAAAAAACAGCATGATGGAATGGCAGGCTTGAAGGGGAGAGAAAGGTGAAAGACAGATGAAAGTGAAAAGAGATAAAAGCCAGAGTGAGGAGGGTGTGGGATAAAGCAGGAGGAAGGGAGGCAGAGATGAAAGCAAAATGAGAAAGATAAGAACAGAGTGAGAGAGACAGAGAGGGAAACGGAGGGAGAGATAGATAGTGTACAGCGCAGAGAGAGGGGTAACCATGGAAACAAGAAGAAGGTACAAAAGAAGAGAGAGACAAAGGGGTTTTGATTTAAAAGAATGAAACTTGGGAGAAAGAAAAAGTAATTCAGGTTGAAATTTGTTACCGTGAGGTGAGGGAGAAATACAAAAGAGCACGAGCTCGCGCGGAAGGACGGCCACTTTTTCCCGTGCTATTTATGAGACCCCGCAAATGAGACTTTGCCTACGGTCAGGCGCGTTAGTATTTACAGGCCTCTTCATTTGAGCGTATATGAAATTGGATGTGAAACTAGGCGCTCAGACTCGTGCCGTCAGTCCATTTAACTGCCATTAGCAGGATTATGAGATGAAACGGCACGGGAGGCAGGAGGCAACTGTTCTCTTGAAGGCAGCGGCGGGAGTCAGTCGAGGCTTTGACCTCCCAACCTCAGACCGCAGGGAAACGCACACATGCAGAGGAGTGGCGCTCCTGAATGCTTCTAGGCCCGACACAATGAACTTGTGCCTTCACAGCTGAGTTTTTGCAGGGTGTGGACTCCCGCCTCATTCAGATGCATACAATATAGCCTCCAATGTTCATTCAAATTTGTCTATCTTCATGGAGCCGAAGCCAGACATTGCTTCTTCTTTTTTATTATTCTGTGGTTTTAGAGTCTCTTGTGTGTCTCTTTTTCTTTCTATCTCCCTCCCTCCCTTCCCCCTTCTCTCCTGTCTTTCTCTCACTGTCTCTTTCCCTTTCCTCTTTCTGTTTCTCTCTCTCTCTCGCTCACTCTCCCTCCCCCTCTCTCTCTCCTCTTTCTCCTTCTCTCGCTCTCTCCCCCACTCTCCTCTTTCTTTTCTCTCTCTGTTCCTTTTATATCCTGTGCTGAATGCTCTCCTCCCTCAACTGTCTTTCTCTTTTCTATTCACTCTATTTCCTCTCGGTAGAAACATTTCTTGCCCAATATTCTGTCCAACATTTTATCTGTAACCCCCATGCTGAATGAGGGGGGTAATCTTTTATTCAGGATTTGGAGAGCCTCTCTTCTTTGCATCTTCTGTGTTTGTGTGTGTGTGCGTATCTGAGTGCGATTTTTCTCAGACAAGCTGCAATGAAAATACACAAACATTGAAATCAAGAGCGCAGGATCATCAGGGCCGAGATGCAACTTTGCGTGAATGAGATTAAGACTTCCAGTGAAGTGCTGTAGGACTTAACTTGGTGTTTGGATATACTAGCTGCCGCTGTCTAACCTCATAACACGTTCACAGAAGTGGACAAATGATTTAGAAGTTAATTTAGAAAGGAACTAACTGCTGGCAGTAGTGTCTGGCTTGGGGTCAAGGGTTATGTCCATTGAGTTTCTGTGGTTAATAAGTGGCAGTGCTGGTGTGTGTGTTCTGGGCTTGGATGGGGGGGAGCGGAAGGCTGGCTGTATGCGCTTTAACACCTCACAAGATCTCCAATAAAACCAGTCTCGAGGCAGCACAGAGTAATAATCTGGTAGCTTGGATGATAGGTTTAGATCTGGCTTTCTGCTAATTCATGTTTGTTTGGTTCTGCCCATATTAAAAGCTTTTGAAAAGATTGTTTATCATGGAGACATGTTTAGATTAACATGACAGCATAGTAGGGGTAAGATGGGTCACCTCTTTAAAAGTTTTTGTCATGATATAGGCCTGTTTAAACTTGGATTTACTTAAAAGCAGTGTCAAGTGGTTCCACGCAACTATAGTCATTTGTACAAATAAAAATTTAGTTGTATGAACAAAAGAAATTCAAGTAAAGCTGACAATTTATTTGAGTACATAGAAATCATTTGAATTTGTCACTGTTACATAATATTTATATGTGCAGTTTACTTAATGTTATTTATAAAAGTTTATTGCATGAGGTGAACACATTTATTGACTTGATTTACTTTATTAAAGGATTAGTTCACTTTCAAATTAAAATTTCCTGATAAGTTACTCACCCCCATGTCATCCAAGATGTTTATGTCTTTCTTTCTTCAGTCCAAAAGAAATTAAGGTTTTTGAGGAAAACATTCCAAGATTATTCTCCTTATAGTGCACAAATGCTCGCCTTGCAAGTGCTTCCGCCAGACCGCCTTCCGTATTCTTCAAAAAGCTTACGCTGTATGTCCTACACCTTCCCTATTCAAATTACGGAATGAACGCAGCACCAGTTCTATTTTTGCGTAATTTTAAATACAGAAGGTGGTCTGGTGGAAGCTAGATATTTGACTTCATAACTTGTTTAGGCTAAATATGGATATTTTTCTCACACAAACGCATCACTTCCCATCAGAAGGCCTTTATTAACTCCCAGGAGCCGTGTGGAGTATGTTTATAATGGATGGATGTGGATGGAAGCTTTTTTTTTCAGCTCATACTCGTGGGTCCCGTTCACTGCCATTAAAAAGCTCACATGCGTCAGGATTTTATTAATATTTCTTCTATGATGTTCATCAGAAAGAAGAAAGTCATATACACCTGGCTTGAGGGTGAGTGAAGCTTGGGCTAATTTTTATTTGAAAGTGAACTAATCCTTTAAATTAACTATTTGCTCTACAAAATGCACTCAAAAAATAACTCCTTGAACAAACTCAATTTAATTGAGAGCAGGAATTCCATCCTAAACATGCGTATATGAGTGCTCACAGCCTGAACACTGAAGAGTGCCACTCTTCTGCATAATGGTAACCACAAAATTCAAAAACATTACAGAGAGAAACTTATAGAAACTCCTCTAAATGTCCAGCGTAACTGAACATTAAACTCTAACATAAACTAACAACATCTTTGCCTTTACTGAAAAACACATAAAATAACACTTTAATCACTTTAATCACACTTTAATTTTTGTGTGATATATATATATATATATATATATATATATATATATATATATATATATGGAAAGAAATTAACAATTTTATTCTGAAATGATGCATTAAATTGACCAGAAGTGACAGTGCCAAATAAATAAATAAATGCTGTTCTTTTAAACTTCCTATTCATCAAATCCTGAAATAAATATTTCCAGAAAGAAACAAAAAAGATTTTTTTTTAAATCAATATCAATACTTGTTAAAATGTATATGATTGCATAATGGATTCATTTTTTTTTTTAACATGTTTTGCCTTCACTGGATCTTTTTAAAAAATTGTGTGGTTTGATAACAGAATTTTAAAATAAATCCCATAATCTCTCATTTAAAAATGTCTTAAACGCTGCATGCATAATAATTTGCAAAATGCATTTTAGCTTATCACACCACAGGACACCTTTCTAAAAGTATTTCATGTCAACTGCACATCTTATGTTGGTAAATTTATTATAAAATCATGTAATTGTTTACTGTAAATGCAGAGTTTCCCCAAAATCGTACCAGTGGGGTAAAATGTGCCAGATGCTTTAGGATATGCTGTGTCAGTGATTTAACTAATAGTGTGTTTTGTCTCCAAATTCAGGAAAAAAATACTGTTAAATGAAATGTTGAAATGTCAAATATTCTGAATATTAAACTTTTTCTTGCCTGTCTTAAGAAGATGTGAATAATGTCCATCAAAATAAGACTTGAGAATGGTATTGTGCATTTGTAAATATTTTTATTTTTTTTTTCATTTATGTTCACATTTTTATTTGAAATGTAAATTGTTCACATAATCCCTTTTGATTCATCTTGCCCCTTGAAATGATACAGCTCACATTTTTTAAAGTAAAATATCTAAGGTTAAATTTTTCTAATTTCAATTGAGAACAGACATCCTGAAAAAAATATATTAAATGTATCAGTATTTAATGTATTAGAGGACAACTTCCATAAAAATGGCACAGTTTACCCCACTCTCTACTTTTGAATTCACCTCTCCCACACACACAAATTGCATTAGGAGTCGAACAGCTTGTGTTTGTGCCACACCCCTTCACCGTCATTGCGTCATAATGAAAATGTTAGTATGTACTAGTGGAGGGTTTCAAGTTTCCCCGTCACATCTCCGCTCAGGTCACGTTAGCACTGAGAGTTTTGGGAATTTAAAAACGACCTCACATCCTAGTCAAATCTCAGCCACTAACCCAACCGGTTCAATCCCACTTCCCTCAGTATCATACATTCACACTGCCGCAGAAAACAATGCACTGATGCAGACAAAAGTTCCCTATTGCTTCTCTTCAGGCAGAGGAGAAATACACAAACCATAAGTACAAGTGTCATGTGATATGCGCACGCACACATACACTTGTCAATTAAAACCTGTAGATGGATTCCCAAACCGCACACCACTCTAAAACACGGCTACACAAACCTTTAGAGAAGCAAAGACACACACGTGCAGAAGAAACTAGTAGGCGTTCATTATTCATCATGTATTCTTCCCTGTGTGTGTGTGTTAGGGCTGGTTCACACAAGTCTGATACTTCTGGGCAAATGAGGTTAGGACAGGTTTCAAGCCATTTCTTTTCTTTTTCTGAGGGAGGGGGAAAAACCCATGGGCCTGCATGGGTATTCTTTCTTTTCCCTAACTTTTGTTGTCTCCCCCTCTTCGTTTTCCCCACAGGCGGGCAGCTCTGTGTTGTTTTATGTACACGTCCCTGGCCGTTTCTTCTTCCATGTGGATTCTTTGTCTTTTGCGTCTTATCTCTTTGTTTCTTCCCTTGCACTCTTTCTATTTTCTCTCTTCTCTCTCAACTTCCTGCTATCTCTCCCCCTCACTCACACCCTCCCTCAATCTCTCTTTATCTCTGTCTGTTTCCCTTCGCTCCCTATCTCTCTCTCTCTCGCTCCCTGTCCTTTCTCTTTTCCCTCCCTCCCTCCTTTCCTCTCACGATCTCTCACACGCACACACATCTTTCTCTCACTCAGACGCACATATACTGACTCTCCTACAATGCTTGATTTTCTCTCTCCTTCATGGATTGCCCTTTCCTGCTCACTGATGAAAAATGTCCTCCACTCTTCTCACACACTGACGGTATACAGCAGCACAGTCCTTCACTCAGGTGTGTTCCATTCCATAATAGAGGCTCTTTTGTGGGACGGCCAGCCTATATCCCGGCGTTAATAAGCTCACGGGAAGTGTTAGAGTAATCCCATACCTTTTCCGTAATGAGGATGAGCGGGAACACCTCAGCACACACCCGGCAACGGAGCGCGCAGGTAGCCTATCACGCGCTCCTCCTGACAAGAGCAAACCAGAACTTCAATAGTTAATATCTTTCCTTGCTGTTTTTCCCTTTTCCTCTCTTTTCCCCTGCCCCCCCTTCACTCATCCACTCCCCCTCTTTTTCTCTTGCTGATGAACTCCTCTTTTTTATTTTCACACTCCACCATCCCCCTTTTTTTTTCCTCACTATCTCTCTCTCAGGCTGCTGAAACTCTCTCTCTTTCACTGCATTCTCTTTTTCTATCTCTCTTTCAGTCCCCACCCCCTCTCGAGCGCTCTCCTCCCTCTTCTCTCTTTCTTTCTGTCTTTCTCTCTTTTCTTTGACCTCATCTTTTCTTATGCTTTGCTCTCCCTCCCCAGTTCCTCTCTTCCTTCTTTTTTGCTGCATTCTCTTCTTCTCTCGCCCTCCCCCACCTCTTTTCTCTCTCTCTGTCGCTCTCTCTCTTTCTATTTCTCTCCCATTCACCCCCTTCCCTTCCCTTTTCTCTCTATACCTCTCTGTCTCAGTCCCCTCCCTCTTCCTCTTATTCTCTCTCTCCCCATGTCTGTCTCACTCCCTCCCTCTCTTTCCAAACTGCTTTTCTTTCTCCTTTTCTTTCTTTTGTCACTCATTTTTTTTGTGCGCACTGGCTCTCAGACATCGCACAGGCGTCTTGCGGCTTAATTATTTGAGATGCGCAAATAAACAGACCTGTAGAACTCCTCCCGGAAAACATTTCAGTGTATCTCACTCACTGTCTGTCTTGACACCGACAGACACACCTCCAGTGATTAGAGATCACTCTGTGTGTGTGTGTGTGTGTGTGTGTGCGCGCATGCCGGCTTGAAACATGTTTGCTATCATCTCTAAAGCGAAGAGAGGACGTACATGTGCTGAGAAGTGAGCTTTTGTTAGTACGAGAGAAATATGTTTGTTGAAGGGTCACGCCGTATGGAGTGTGTGCGTGAGAAAGAGAGATAGTGAATGCGTGAGAGAGAGTGAAAGAGAAAGAAAGAAAGGAGAAAGAGATGGGGGAGTGTGAGGAAGGGAGGGCAGAGAGACGGAAAGAAAGAAAGAAAGAGAATGGAAGAAATAGGTTTGTGTGTGTATGTGTGTGAGAGAGGCAGGCACAGTCAGTTCTGATAACAGCAACAGTAGGAGGAGGATGAGCTTGGCTCCGCCCCCTCTCCCTCACGCAGTTATAAATAGGAGCTGGTGTTTTTTGCTCCTCTCACTTCTCTTGAAGGATGAGGTCCCTGAAACATCTCAAACATCACACCAGGAGTAATGTGGTGAGTGCTCAACCCAAACATACACGCTGCCCGAAGCGGCTTGTGTTGATATATTGACTTGAACTGTTGGTTAATTGCTGCGTTAAAGTTTGTAACTCTGAACTGTGGAAATGAAATAACTTTTTTCTCTCTCACAGAATACCGCAAGAGTGTCATTTATACTTTAACCTTTCTCTCTTTTTCAGTCTAACCTCTCATATCATCTCTCTACCTCCAATGCAGTGTATCTCTTTTGTTTTCTATCTCTCACACTCACAAACACACACAGATTCATTCTATGCTAGTCTTTACACTAGCTAGCGTTTTTGTTTTTTATCTATTTTTATATTCACTTCAGCTCTCCTCATACAGTCACGGCTGCTATCTTGCCCGACTGGCTCTTTCATTTGTCTTTCTGTCTTAACACTCCTTCTCTTTCCTTTTGCCTCTCTCCTTCTTTCTCGTTTCTCACCCTCTTCTTTTCTCTCTCTTTCTGTCTCCTTCTTAGTTTCAGTCTTTCACTCCCCACACCCCTCCCTCTCTCTTTATCTCTCTGTTGTACTCTCTCACTCACTCAGTTTCTCTTAGTCTCTCATCCCCCGCTGCCCCTCCCTCTCCCTCTTCTTTTCCTCTCACTCTTTCTTTATCTCTCTTTATCTTTCTTTCCTCACTCCCCTCCCTCACTCAGTCACTCAGTCTGTCTCTCATCCCCCAGTTCCCCTCCTTCCTCTCTCTTCCTTTTTTCACTTGCTTCCTCAATCACCCTTTTTCTCTCACTCACTCACTCACTCTTTTTTTCTGTCTGTTTCTCCCTTCCTCTGTCTGACTGCTTTAAAAGCAGTAATTATAAATGACATGGTTATCAGGGCATCCAGGTTCCCCTTCTCATTTCTCGTTCTCTCCTTTCTCTCTCTCTCTCTCTCTCTCACCCCCACCCCACCCCCCCACTTCTCGTTTTCTTTCCTCTGTCTCTGCTTGTCTGTCTCTCTTCCTCTGTTTTACAGCTGTCAGTCTCTCCCTCCCTCTTTCCCTTGTGTATGCTTGTTTTTGCTTAAGCTGAAATCCGTATTTCATGGCTTTCTTTTTCAGCAAAAATCAAGGTACCAGCTTGTTAGATGTGATAATATACGTTAATGACTTTCTGAGCACATGACAGTGATTTGAGCATTCTGGTAATCTAGAACAGAGGTGTGGTAAAGTTACCCTAAACTAAGAGTTCAACCAAGTTCCCCTTAATTAATCCATATGTAAATAACATAATCATCAACCTCAAAGGAACAATTTTTCTCCTTAGTGCTGCAACGAACTGAATCGTGTTGGCTTCGGCCAATCTGTGAAGTCTGCAAATTGACTGGACTCCCTTATGTTGCTGGTACTGCTAAAACTTCACTGTCCAGCCTTTTCATAGTCAGCAGTGGCAGAGCTTGACCTCGCAGGAAATGCTGTGGATAGTCCACGGATGTAGACTTCCCGCTCGGACCCAGACACTCTTTGTGCTTCGCGTCCTTTTAAAGACTATGAAGGAAGGAAGCATGGCGCTTGAACATGTCTGTCTTATCTAAAGCAATCTCTAGTGGACACAGGCAAGGCGTTGTCAGAATATGTCTCTGGCTTACTGCTGTAAATATATATGTATTATATATAGTATAATTTTTATTTCTTTGATGAGAATGTTTACTGTTTCACAAAAAAAAAGATCAGGTAGAGGAAAGATTTCAGAAAAAACATTCCTGCCATGTTGCCAGAAATTACCTGATCTGACTAAGCTGTCATTTAGCTCTAAAGCAAATCCTTAAACTCTATCCCAACAGCTTTTATTTGTTGCCCCGCATCAGTCAACTTCGTTGTTCTGACACTCATGTTGATGTGACGCTATTGCGCTGACTTGCCATGACAGTGTTGCCATGACAGCGTTAGCCAGACTTTGTTGCTACGAGTGTATTGTATTGACGCTTGCAATGACAGATGTATACGCTGATTCTGATTTCATGAAATATTGCTAAGACCTGTTGTTCTCTCCATTGACAGGAAGAGCAGGAGGTTCCTCTGGTCCGCTGCTATTCTAAAGTGATGGAGCATGCGGTGGATGTCGGCACTCAGACTGACCCGGTGGTGGTCCTGTCCCTTGCCCAGGCTGCTGTGCTGGGCCTCATATCTCAGAACGAAATCTTCGGAGCCACAATTGCCCCAAATGGTTTCTACACAGGAGAGGGACGTGAAGGCCCTGCTCCCCCTGCAGAATCCATGGAGTATGAATATGCAGATCAGCTAATTGGAGCCAATGGAGACTATCTATCCGAGCCTCACGGGGAGAACAGGAGGCCAGATGGGCTCTACGGGGCAGAGCGCAGGCGACCTGGGCCCCGCGGGAGGACCAAGAGGCCCTTGATTGAAGGAGAACCGGAGGAGTCCACGGAGAGGTCTCTGGACACATCGAATGAGGTGAAAGGAGAGAGGCCTGATTTCCCTAGCCCCTGTTATCTCTCGAATCCCCAGCAAACTGACAACGAGCCAGAAGTGTTGGACCTAGCACCTCAAAGAGTGCCGATGAAAGAAGAGCAGTGTAACAAAGGCTACCCTGAGTCCTCGAGGGAGCCAGCAAGCAAACAGATAGACTCTGAGACTCAGTCTCAAGGCCACCAAAGCCCTGTGGGGCATGGAAAGGCATTGGTGGAGTCCCCCCAGGAAGGACGGGGAAAGGAGGAGGAACAACAAGAAGAAGAGGAGGAGGAAGTGGAGGAGAGAGCACTCAACCTGAAAACTACAGAGGAGGACGTGAGCCCAGCAATGAGGCGCTACTATGAGTCCAGTGTGACGGCGTACGAGGCTGCTGAGATGGGCCTGCCGGGAGATTATGAGGAGGGCGGACAGGCCATGATGTGGGCGGAGGGTGAGAACTCCTTGGGTAGACGGATGCAGATCGACCGACTAGATATCAATGTGCAAATCGACGAATCGTACTGTGTGGATGTGGGCGAAGGCCTGAAACGCTGGAAGTGTCGCATGTGTGAAAAGTCCTACACTTCGAAGTACAACTTGGTTACACACATCCTCGGTCACAATGGCATCAAGCCACATGAATGTCTGCACTGTGGAAAGCTCTTCAAGCAGCCCAGCCACCTTCAGACGCATCTGTTGACGCACCAGGGCACGCGGCCGCACAAGTGCACCGTCTGCAAGAAGGCTTTTACCCAGACCAGTCACCTTAAACGACACATGTTGCAGCATAGTGACGTCAAGCCTTACAGCTGCCGCTTCTGCGGCCGAGGCTTTGCCTACCCCAGTGAGCTGCGTACTCACGAGACCAAGCACGAGAGCGGCCACTGTCACGTCTGCACGCAGTGCGGCATGGAGTTCCCCACTCACGCCCACCTCAAGCGCCACCAGGTCAGCCACCAGGGCCCGACGACCTTTCAGTGCACCGAATGTCACAAGTCCTTCGCCTACCGTAGCCAACTCCAGAACCATCTGATGAAGCACCAGAACGTGCGGCCCTATGTCTGCTCGGAGTGCGGCATGGAGTTCGTGCAGATCCACCACCTGAAGCAGCACATGCTTACACACAAGGTACTGACACAGCAGGCCCTCGAACACAAGGTACTTAAACCTCATTAGTTTTTGTAATCTTCCCGCAACCATCCTGTTAGAATTGACTCCCCAGTGACTTTCAGATCCAGACCCCACCTACATTTCCAAACGCTACATACTCCCATAAATCCGTAGGTTATTGTGTCATCTTCAGCTGTGTCTCAGGTATTGCTGCAACAAGTTTCAGTGTAAATGGAGCAGTCTCTGTCAGTCCCTTCCAGCCATCCAACCCTGTCATTAACTCTGTCCCTTGCACTAGTATGGAGCTGTTTTGTTTTGTGTGTGCTTTGTGCAGTGAAGTGTGTCTCACATGCTGATACTTCCTCCTTTCATTTCTCACTCTCCATGAGTGTGATTCATCTCGTCATGACTGCAGTGTCAGTAAACAGAATGTGTCACAGGTCAGCAGGGTTATAAACAAAAAAAACACATCGGCAGTTAGTCATTTCTTCGGCGTATATATCAACAGTTGTCTAGTTTGGAATCTATTTTTAGATTTATTGCCATTTAGAGATAACGACTGAATGAGAACACTGGGTGATTTCAGTTAGTTGGGTACACTATATGGCCAAAAGTAAATGGACACCTGAATACTGCACCTGTACGTGCTTTATAATTGCCAATAATAGGGATGTTGGAACACGAATAAAGGAATTTGATACCATTCGGACATGAGCATTAGTGAGATCAGGGTGATGTGGTCAAAGCTGCCGTTCCAGTTCATCCCAACAGAGTTCAGTGGGGTTCAGATCTGAGTTTTGTGCCCAGTCAAGTTCTTCAGCATCAGACTCAGCAAACCTCAATTTGTGCACAAGGACTAAACTATTACCACAAAGCTGGAAGCGCGTAGTTCTCTAGAATTGTCTTCACTGAAATTATGGGTCCAAACACACTAATTAAATGCACTTATGGCCATGTAGTGTAGATTCAGTGTAGTTCTTCATAGCACATTCTGAAATGAAAAGGATGTTTCCATGTATGTTAGGACAGCAGTATTCCCTGGATACACTGGAAGTGTTCACTGAATAGTCAGATTGTTAAGGCGAATGTTTAACAAATGAAGAGGGTTAATGTTTTAGCTTGGTGGAGCATCAGCGCTCACACTGCAGTGTATACACGTCTATTTACCCTGCAGCATTGCGATAACAACAGTGAATGAAGTATGTGTGCGTGAATTTCTTGCTCTGTATTATGAATTCTAGTGAGCAAGCAAGACAGGCACCCTGCTGAAGGATTCAACTGCGCTTATGACAACTAACCACTTTTTCTCATTCAGCTGATGCCAGTGATAAATCATTTTTCCTCCTGCACTCAAAAGCGAATTAAAAAAAAATACACGGCTAATTATAAAAGTTACTTTTAAAGTGATTGAATCATATCTAAATATATCGCCGTTGTCTTTCTCTCTCAGGGTATGAAGGAATACAAATGCGACGTGTGTTCTCGTGAGTTCACACTCTCTGCAAACCTGAAGCGACACATGCTGATTCACACCAGTGTGCGCCCTTTCCAGTGCCACGTCTGCTTCAAGACCTTTGTTCAGAAGCAGACGCTTAAAACGCACATGATTGTCCACTTGCCTGTGAAACCTTTTAAGTGCAAGGTGGGTACAAAGAACTCTTCCATGCACAGTATAACCCTGCTGGAGTCCTCCAAGCAGTCTATATTTTTCTACTTGATATGGCTGTGCAGCAAACATAGACCTCTAATAGTTCCTGTATTTTTTTTTGTAGGTGTGCGGGAAGTCCTTCAACAGAATGTATAACCTGCTGGGTCACATGCACCTTCATGCCGGTAGCAAACCCTTCAAGTGTCCTTACTGCACCAGCAAGTTCAATTTGAAGGGCAACTTAAGTCGACACATGAAGGTGAAACATGGAATCCTGGACACCTCAACTGAAGGGCAAGGTAACATGCAAATTATACCTCAGATTATACTTACTCGTGACTCTTGTGGTTCTCAATGTTATCGAAAATTAGAAACGACAGGACAGGTATAGCCTAGAGGTTTATAGAGCTGCTTGACTCTGCCTGTCAGTGGGTTTATAGGGCAGTTGAAAAGTTGAAAAAAGTAAATGCTAATGCTAGTAAAATTTGCTATCAAGTACCAAGACTTGTGATGTCTGTTTGACTGATTCAGAGATTTTTGTCAGTGTTTAAAGGGTTAGTTCACCCAAAAATGAAATTTCTGTCATTATTTACTCACCCTCATGTCGTTTCACATCTGTACGACCTTCATTCCTCTTCGGAACACAAATTAAGATATTTTTGATAAAATCTGAGAGGTCTTTTTTAACATAATTACCACATTCAAGGTCCAGAGAAGTAGTAAAAACGTTGTTAAAATAGTTCACGTGACTACAGTGGTTCAACCGTAATATTATGAAGTGTCAGCATCACACGCATGCGTCGTACTGCTCACGTTAACAGCGTCGGCCAATACTGAGTCGGCATTTGGACGCCATAACGGAATCGCTACACTGCGTCAACTGCGTAGGAGAATGACGGTAGAGAAGAAATTGTTGAATAAAGTCGTTTTTCAACACAAAAAGTATTCTCGTTGCTTCATAACATTAAGGTTAAACCACTGTAGTCACGTTGACTGTTTTATCGATGTCTTTACTACCTTTCTGTACCATTAAGTGGTAATTACATTGCTTTCTATAGGGGATAAAAAAAACTCTTGGATTTCATCAAAAATATCTTAATTTGTGTTTTGAAGATGAAAGAAGGTCTTACGGGTTTGGAACGACATGAGGGTGAGTAATTAATGACAAATTTCATTTTTGGGTGAACTAACCCTATAATTTCATTAAATTATAAAGTATTGGTTAACCCCCCCGAATTCACGTTGTGACAAAAAGAAGTGTTGAAGCTAATCATGCCAGGCTTACATTTGTGCATCACCATTTCCTTTCTCAGATACCCTGCCTGACACAGAGGGTCAGGAAGATTATGAAGAGGAGAGCTTTGATTACAGTGAGAGGGAAAATCTAGCCAGCAACAACGCACAAGATTTGGCAAAACTCGCCAAAATTAGCTACTACAACTACACCAAGGTTGCTGCTCGCTACAACACGACTTAAGCAGCGGACTGAGACACTAAAATGTGGTTTGAGGGGGTGAAAAAGACTCCAATGATCATTTCTGTAGTACTCTTGGCTCTGATAGGAGCTAGTGAGGAAATAGCCATCATGAAGTGGATGT
This sequence comes from Hypophthalmichthys nobilis, assembly GCA_037950665.1. Classification (NCBI taxonomy): domain Eukaryota; kingdom Metazoa; phylum Chordata; class Actinopteri; order Cypriniformes; family Xenocyprididae; genus Hypophthalmichthys; species Hypophthalmichthys nobilis. Next base: position 29,098,247 of record CM075484.1, read on the forward strand.
GCACTGGAGCCCATTTTGGGTCTGTGAAACAAAAGTGATAGCAGACTGAAGCTTCATTTTAACAATGTCATTTCACATTACGGACCATCCTGAAGAATAAAGGACTGTGTGTGTAAGTGCTGTTCTTTTTGAAACAAATGTTCCACTTTTTCCCATTACAGAATGCAGTTTTTAAGAAGTATATAATTTCGGAGCTACATTCAATGGGGCAGTGGAATATGTACAGATATAAGAAAGCACTTAATCTATACAGACAATCCACAGCTCTTTTAAACGGATAAACCAAGACTGCTGTTTTAGACCATTGATTTTGTTGCTGGTTTTACTGTCCAGCAAGTTAGATACCACTTTATAGGAGTTAACCAAAGCTGACAAAGTGCAAATAGGTCTCATTACATGTTAACTTCCCCAGCATTTAGTTTAAGCATACTGTGACTTTTTATTAAGGTTCTTCTCCAGCATTTTTCCGATGGGCATATGTTGTTTGTTGCTCATTGTGGATTGATTTGAGTTTGTGGAAAGGTTTTTCAGTGCCTATTATTTTGTTTTGGCATTTAATCACTGTATGGCCTTCTGGATATTTTGTTTGTTTTAACATTATTGCAAATAGTATTTATTGTTCAATGTTTCTTGGCATTCACGAGTGTAAATACATTGCCAATGTTCCAGATGGACAGAATTTATTTCAAATTTAAAATATAGAAGCTAAGTCATGGGTTTAGTTATATTTGTGCGTAATTGCATTATTTACCCAAGTGCATTGTTTGGTCCATCATCTCTAAAATACAAGAATCTTCCATCTAAATTATATATTTTCCCATCTTTAGTTCGATGAATGTAATAATACTAAGATTTGTCCCTTTAAAGCGTTTAATATTTCACAGAGCCATGCGTCAGCAAAAAAAAAACTTATATTTTCTTCATAAATCTCTGAAATGTTTTTTAGTTTGCAGTGTTCTTTACTAATTGTGTTCTTGTACTACGTACCAGCTAACTACGTGGGCTAAATTTATTTTATATTTAAAATGTGATCTAGCATTTTTTTGGTGTGGATCTTATTCCAAACCTCATCCAATTTAGCATCCATTTGACAAAACCTTGTAACATGTACTGCATCTTTAACAAAGTCACCAATACTGGTTGAATTTTGAAGAGGATGCCCTAAAAACACTGGACAAAAATATTAACTGCCCTTGTGTGTGCAAGAGAGTGTCTCATCCATCATTCCTGCGCAGCGCTCAGGAGTGATGAACGACAGTCTGCCGACATGTGACAGGGCTCGAGACCCAGCAGAGACTGATTGGGGAAATTCACCATGTATTCTCCATCTAGCTAAGAAACTCAATGTTAATGTGAAAGATTTGGTGCATTTTTATCGTTTTAAATGGTTGTGTCCTTGCATTTTGGGCTGTTAGCTCCAAGCTAGGCAGGAGTTTTAGTTTTGTATAAGCTTTCAATTCTTTTGTTGCACAATGATGTGAATATGATGTTGATAAATGTCTGTTAAACGTTGTGCTCTGGACATTACTGTAAATTAATACATTTATTTACCTTTAAACGTGTGGAGTGGGTGAATTGTGATAAACAACACAAGAACAGGAATCCAGGGGACAGATTTATTAGAGGGTTTCTCATGTGGCCCTTGATCTTTCTTTTTCTCCTGTGGTATTATACAGTATCTGACATACAGTACTTCATCTTAAAAAAATAGACCCCTGGAGGTGCGGGAAGAGATGGGATCACCCATCAGCAGGATTCACTAACAGAACAGCTAGGAAGGAACATCACTATGTTTTTATTACTCCTCCCTTCACACATTATGTGGTATTCATGACCTTTAAGTTAAAAATGAGGTACAAAAAGACACTCTCCACCGTGTCCGGGCCCTGTTGTCCTTCATTTGCCCAGTGCCTTGTCGAGGTTTGTCTTGATGGCATCCAAGAAGTCTGTGGTGTTGACGTAATGCTCATTCAGCTTACAGCTGTGGTCACAGAAAGACAAATGTTAATAACATTAGCTAGAGCAAACATTACAATTGATGTCAGCAGTTTTATCATTAGGGCTAGTCATTTAATGGAGATTACAGACATTATACTTTGATCATTTTTTATATGCTCTGAATAATTTGCTGACTTACTTGGCGAGACCGTGAATGCAGCCAGCCAGATCCTTGGTCATCACGCCGCTCTCCACAGTTTCAACGCACACCCGTTCTAGAGTCTGAGAGAACCTGCAAAGAAACCGGACAATGATGAACAGTTCCACTTCCTTTTAAACATTACCAATATGACTGGAATGCTGCTACATCAAAGATAAAACTCATAATCATACAGTACAGATGACTGGCAGTAACAAATGAGCTTACTTGATCAGGTCTGGATTTCCATCAAGTTTGCCACGGTGCTCCAGTCCTCTGGTCCAAGCAAAGATGCTAGCAATGGGGTTAGTGCTAGTTGGCCTACCCTGTGCAATAAAGATAAACTCAATATTATGATACATTTTTATAATTCTTGTAGTGAATTCAGGGCTCTACATTGTAAGCATTTGACATGCAATTGCACGTGAAAATAGGTAGGTGCGAATATAATAAATATATGGGTGTGCCCCAACTGTAGCATACATACGTATATAAAAAGAATTTTAGGTGCGCCTCCTAGAAAATCATACATCAAGCCCAAACGTTACATTATAGAATTGTTGCATTTATTTGACAAATAGAGTAAAACAGTATTATTGTGAAATATTATAATTTAAAACAACTGTTTTCTATTTGAATATGTTAAAATGTAATTTATTCCTGTGATGCAAAGCTGAATTTTCAGCATCATTACTCCAGTCTTCAATGTGTCACGTGATCCAATTTGGTGCTCCAGAAACATTTATTATCATCAATGTTGAAAACAGCTGTGCTGCTTAATATTTTTGGGAAAAAGGTTTTTTTTTTTCCCCCAGGATTCTTTGATGAATTGAAAGCTTCACACAGCATTAATTTGAAATAGATTTTTTTTGTAGCACTGTCACTTTTAAGCAATTTAATGCATCCTTGCTGGAAAATTTTTTTTTCAAAGTTCAAATGCTGATGTTGAAGGCAGCTGTTTTTTCCTCTCACCACAAGATGGCAGGAGGCATCTAAATTCAGTTGTGGAATGTCCTGGTTGCTTTATTTAAGTTCTTGTTTTGTTTTTTTGTTTGTTTTTTTCCCCCAATTACCCTTATTGGTTACACTTTTGATGGCCCACTTTGGACATTCTACTTACTAAAAGTAACTTTGCAACTACATGTCAACTGACTCTCAGAGTACAAGAAGACTGTTAGTAGACTTAGGTTTTAGGGTTGGGTTTAGTAGAATAAGTTGACATGTAGTTGCAAAATTATTTAGTGTCAGAAGAATGTCTGTTAGGGCAGCATCAAAATAATGTGTTGTAGATATTAAGCAGACAGTCCACTAATACTCTAATGAGAGTTAGTTGACAAGCAGTTGTAAAGAGACTCCTGCACCGAATAGTTCTAGGAACTCAGTTATAGGAACTAGCCACTAGGATAGTTCCCCGGGAACTAATTTCTCCCTCTGGCCATGTTCCTGGTTGCATTCGCACCAGAAATAGGAACTGTGAAGCTGCCGACAGCCGGTGGATGGAAGACGCTGTGATCGGAGCTGTGTTTGTTGTGTCATGGGTTTCTTGATAACGGAGATGGAATGTAAACGCATAATTTACGTGACTGAAAGAGAAGAAAGTGGGGCTAAGAGACAAAATCTCCTATGACAACTTTAAGTATTACATACCATAGAGACGGAGAAAAGAACACAACTCTAATGCTTTCTTGTAGCTCAGTGGTTAGAGCATGGCACTAGCAATGCCAAGGTCGTGGGTTCGATCCCAGGGATTGCACATACTCCGATACAAATGTATAGTATAATGCAGTGTAAGTCGCTTTGGATAAAAGCATCTGCCAAATGCGTAAATGTAAATGTAAACTCTGCAGGCAACAGGTAAATGCTGTTATCGCTATTTTCCATGTTTGTGAAGTAAATGTTTACACGGCTCTTTAAAAATGCCGGGTACTGGTGTTTGACATGCGTTTGACCAATCAACGTACACTCACGTCACTGATAGTTCCTATAGTGCTGGTTTAGACCCTACTCTGAAATGGGAGCTAATTTAGTTCCCCCAAAAGGAGTTCCTAGAACTAAAATCGTTGTGAAAATGCAAACACGGCAAAATCGGGGTACTTCAGCCAATAGTTCTAGGAACTATGAAAAGGTTCCTCTGGTGCAAAAGCCTTTATAGTTAGTAGAATGTCTAAAGTGGACCATCGAAATAAAGTTACCATATCCTATATATGTATGCGGGATATGATACGTAGCAAGACAAAAATAACTGAAATACACAAACCTTCTGGTGCTCACGGTAATGCCTGGTTACTGTGCCGTGGGCGGCCTCGGCCTCAATGGTCTTTCCATCAGGGCACACCAGCACTGAGGTCATCAGCCCCAGAGAGCCGAAACCTGTAGACAATATTCAACATCCTTTAATTAGCTAAAAGCATCATTTCAAATATCCTTCATGAGCACTATGTGCCTTTACATAAAGGCAGAAAAAGAAATCATGCTACCAATTTTTAGTCTTAAATATGATTATGTAATCTCTAGAGCATAGCTTGAAAGTCTCTGTAAGTGCTAAAACCTGCAATATGATAAAACAAGAAAGACTGAAATGATTGAATATATATTTTCCTATGATTTTTACCCTGAGCAAGGATGTCAGACTGTACATCTCCATCATAGTTCTTGCAGGCCCACACAAAGGCACCCGACGACTTCAGCACCTGAGCCACCATGTCGTCGATGAGCCTGTGCTCATACCAGATCTTCAGTTTGTCAAACTCTGGCTTGTAGTTTCTGCCCATGGAAAACAAAAAAGACGCATCAAGATTTGCCAATGAAAATACTTTGGAAGAAAAGTATAGTTTCACATGTCACCACTGTGACAGCATCTCAAAGCGCTAATCTCATAATTACACAGCAACACGCGCTCATAGAAAACACACGGTGGAAGTGTGTAAATACAAAGCGTGCCAAAGACACCGATAAATCCTTCTCACTTCTCAAAGATATCCTGGAAAATGTCCTTGAATCTGCCATCGTAAGCCTTCAGGATGGTGTTCTTAGTGCTCATGTAGAGAGGCCATTTTTTCTGGATGGCGTACTGGAAGCAGCTGTGAGCGAAGCCAGTGATGGACTGTTAGAAAGAGACGAAAGACAGAATGTCACACAAGTGTTCCACTTTCACAATGGGGAATTCAGCTAGGATTTAGAAATGCTGGCTGTGTATTTCCAATTGGTGGTGGTGGGGGGCGGGGTATCACACTTCAAATGTGAAGTGGAAATGGTGTAAAAAAATCTATTTCAGCACCATCAATTGGTGGCCTGCATTGAACAGACACTTCATTCAATCTTTTCTGAGGGGGAAAAAAGAGCCCACCACCAGCACCACATCTGGAGCTGCCTACAGGCAGACACCTCTTCTGTTGTAAACCCAAACATTCCCTTCACTACAAACAAAGACTTCAGGCCACCAGGGTTCACTGCAGGAACACGGGCTGAAGTTAGGTCATCTATATCTAGACCTCATCCCTCCGGAGGTGTAAGTGCAGAACATAACAGAATTTGAGTCAAAAAGGCCTTAATTATACAAACTGAGAATACACGAGAGTCTAAAAATGTCTCTAATTTAAGGTGTTATTTTTACACCTTCAAGATAGATCACCAGAGTAAAAGCTCATTAAAGATATTTTTCAAATTCTTACATCCGTTTGCCAATTTTTTATTTCAGTGGAAAATAGGAAGGTCCCTGCAGATATGCTGTTTTGAAGTCACATTTGGATTCACTTCAATGCATTTTAGCACTGTTGAATGGATTAATTCAGGAAGTGAAAAACACACCTTTCACACCTTTTAACCAATGAATTTCCATGTCTCTTCCAATCATTTGTGATTACTGGATTTTTCAAGTCAACTTGCTTGGCATTCACAAAAAACAATTTCTAACAGAAGAAGCCATTAAAAAAAAAATTAACTTTAATATTCTGTAAATTATTTCATACAAACCACCTTTCAAAAGTTTGAGGTCAGTAAGATTTTGTATTGTTTTTGAAAGACTTCTTATGCTCATAGAGACTGCAATATTTGATAAAAGTAATATTGTTAAATATTACAAATTAAAATAACTTTTCTGTTTTTAATACGTTTTACAACTTAATTTATTCCTGTGTTGACTCCAGTTTTCAGTGTCACATGATCCTTCAAAATTCTAATATGGTGATTTGCTGCTCAAGAAACATTTATTATCAATGTTGAAAACAGTTGTGCTGATTAATATATTGTGAAAAAATGTTTTTCAGGATTCTTTTATGAATATAAAGTTCAAAACAGCAGCATTTGTTTGAAATAGAAATCTTTTGTAGCATTATAAATGTCTTTACTGTCACTTGCTGAATAAAAGTATTAATTTCCTAAAAAAAAAAAAAAATAATCTTACTGCCCCAAATTGAATTGTAGTGTAGATATATTTATGTTATATTTATGCTATTTTATTACAGGAAAGATTTGTTTGCCATGACTGTGGGTGGCATTGACATTTGGGGGAAAAAAATGTTATTGTTCTTTTCACAGATTATTTATGACATCTTGATTCTCCTTCAGTGTTTAAAAATGCATTATATGCATATGCTCACTGACCTCGTCAGTGTTGTACATGCCCATTCCACAGCCACCACCAGGGAAATCGAACACCTCCCACTCCTTGGTTTTGCTTCCATCAGCTGGAGAGAAGACCATTTTGAATTTTCCTGGTTGGCTCACAACAAAATCTGTTGCTTTGTACTGTAAAAGAAACAAGAGGATTGCAGGTCAGCAGGAATAAGAACAGAACACATTGGAAAAGAAAAAAAAAAAAAAAAAAAAAGCAAACAAACATCCAGACCTGGTCACCGTGGGCGTGTCTGCCAATGGTGATGGGCTGTGTCCAGCCAGGAACAAGTCTGGGAATGTTCTTACAGATGATTGGCTCACGGAAGACAGTACCACCCAGAATGTTCCTGATGGTTCCGTTGGGACTCTTCCACATTTTCTTCAGATTGAACTCTGTCAAGTGTAATTGATGACAAAGATTTACATAATGCACTTTTTATGAAAATACAAAAACGGCATGGTTATTTTAGCAAAAGCAGTTGTACAAATCAGAAGATGACCATTATGGATTTTTAAATGGTTATCTAGAAATCTGCTGATACCATTTTTTTAAAATAAAACTTTCACAACATTTGCTCAATTCACAAAAATATGCTGGAAAAAAAACTGATACAACTGTTAAATCAACAACATTATCAGCTGATGCTCATAATTTCAACATTTCAAAATGGCCCAACTGAACAGCATGGCTAATATATTGTTAAGTCATTACAACAAATAATATAAATCACAAAGATGAAGTGTTTCTGAGATGTGCCATACCTTCGACCCTAGCTTCGTCGGGTGTAATGGTGGCGCATTTCACAGCAACATTGTATTTCTGGGTAGCTATAGCAGAGTCGATTGTGACTTGGTCATCAGTCTGGTCACGGTAAGGAAGACCCAGGTCATAGTACTTCAGCTCCACATCCACATTGGACAGAATGAGCTGGACACAAGAGTTTCATGTTAAATGTGTAAACAGTGTCACTCTCATTAAACACAGATTAATTCATTACACTAAATCAAGTAATTTGACAATTTACCCATTTGTTTTTAGTCTCAAAGGTGATGTAGTTTTTCTGATGTTTTTACAAAATACTTGCCCCTATTCGATCTTAATATTCAGTTTGACGATGGAGAAGTTATTATAATCTTTGGATTAATGGCATTGTTTGTTGGCTATAAATAATGAGCCCATTCTGATTCTCCACAGAATTGGCAGAATAATTTCAGCACATGGAACGCCGCCACCACCATCTGCCGTTCTGCTCATTGAGGCAGACGGCCAGTCAGTGAGAATGACCTCAACACTGGCCCTGCCCCCTGCGTGACGCGGCTGTAATCTCCTGGTCTTCGCGTGTAAACACTCTTCCAGTAAGCCTATCACACTGTCTTTTTAAAAAAGGAGATCTGCATAACACGCCAATCACTCCTCCAGTCTCTCCTCGTCTATTTAATTCTCCCAAGAGACGCTGTCACATTCCCTTTCCAATTTCCGTCTCCTTTTGTCTTTCTACTCTTGTCTAACCCAATTTTCGTTCTCTGTGCCTGTCTAGGCTTCTCACTCTCCTGTTTCTTTCTTTCCTTTGCCCTCTACATCTTTCCCTCCCGCATTCTGTTTCTCTCTCGATGTGTGTGTGTGTGTCACAGATTTAAAAATAGACCAGACAGACACTGCTTCCCTCCCCCTCATTCTCTCACTCACTCACACGCTTGGCGTTTAAGCACCTTTTCTTTGATGAACTCCCAGATGATCCTGGTCATCTCATCTCCGTCCATCTCCACCACCGGCTGTGCCACCTTGATACGTTTATCGGCATCTGTCAAATAAAACCAAAACAATCTTTCTATGAGTCTTTTTCTTTCAGGCCTGAATAAGGGATTGTTTCTTCCCACTCAAGAGACACCTGGAAATTAGTACTTCCTCAAGGAGGATGATAAAGACATAAAGCTCCATTAACTTTGCCAATGCATGTCGCCAGTCGCTGTACTGGTTGGACACTAGTAGGCGTTCTAAGTTCTGGTTGTGAACGTCATTACCACTAAAATGTCTTTTCATGTTGATATTGGATCAGCTTTTATACTGCTAAATAGGAGTATTCTGGAGGGAAAAGGCTTGTATATAAATTACATCCATGCATAATGCAACACCTGCTCTATGCCACTGCAGCCATCTATCTGCACAGAGTGTGCAAATGCCAGGCTATCTGAGTCTAGATACACTTAAATTGTCTTGCATGTAAAAACAAGGATATGCATTGCATGCATCATCATCATTTTAACATTGTCGCTGTACATGATCAAAGACATATATAAAACTGTGAAATTAGTGCAAATGAGACCACAACACACAGCTGCTCCCTAATCTAAACCATTTTTGTAATTTGAGGTTATTCTTCAGATCTGACCACATCATAAACTATCGTTCAAAAAGTTATGTCAGTAAGATTTTTTTATTTTATTCATCAAGGCTGCATTAAATTGACCAAAAGTGACAGTAAAGACTTTTACATTGACAAACGTTTTCCATTTTAAATAAACACAGTCCTTTTGATGCAACAATCCTGAAAAAATATCACCGTTTCCACAAAAAAAATAATAAGCAGCACAACTGTTTTCAATATTGATGATAAGAAATGTTTCTTGAGCACCAAATCAGCATATTAGAATGATTTCTGAAGGATCACAAAGACTGAAATAATTGCTGCTATAAAATTCAGCTCTGCCCTCACAGGAATAATTTACCATTTAAAATAGAAAACAGTAATTGTAAATTGTAATATTTCAAAAAATGACTGCTTTACTGTATTTTTGATCAAACAAATGCAGCCTTGGTGAGAATAGACTTCTTTCAAAAGCTCAAAAAAAAAAAAAAAAAAATTATATATATATAATTTTTTTTGGAGTTTTTAACTCCAAACTTTTGAATGGCAGTGTAAACAAGAAAAAAGCAACCTACTGTTGACTGTAACATGGGCTTTACATTTAGATATGCAACACAGTTTGCAGTTTGGTTTCATTATACTTCCTGCTAGGGTTTGACAGTACAGCTGTATACACCATCTCAACTCAAGTGTTACGATAAAAAAAAAAAAAAAAAGAAAAAGCCATTGGCACATGGTTATTTATTTCACATATGCAATACCCTCTAAGGATTTGAAAACGACCTGATAATAAATAATATCAGCATAAACCCTCATCATTTCTTAGCATAAATCCATTGAAGTATCTTGTAATTATCAATGAAGAACAGCAATAATGATTTTCATCTTGATTACACAATAATGGCAATATAAGTGACAGCCAGGCGTGCCCCTTTGGCAGCTGTAATGACTGATTACTGGATTAAACTGGCCCAGGTTTCATTTTTAAAGATTACTGGGTCAATGCACCTTTATTGCTTTACTGGCTGATTGCCAATTAAGTTTAATAGACAACAGACCAATTAGAACACAGTTTAGAGATGCTTTAAATAGTTCTAGAACTTCTCTGTTCTGAATTAGCTTTTTTTTATTATTATTTAATAAAATGTTTTATTATAGTCTGTATTGGCCACAATCATCACAATCTGATAAGGATTTTTGTTGATATAGTTCAACCCCACTTTGCCCAGGGTGTTTCAAAACTTCGAGGCAAGGGAATTATACAACAAGTTTACTGTATAATGACAATAAAATGTTGTTAAGATGTTGTTAAACGATAAGCTTACTCATAACACCACTCCCACTTGCTGCTACAAGGACCAACTTGCAGCAATTTCAAGAACTTAGTCTTCCTTGAGTGTTTCAAACACCTTTTCATGCCACTGCTTCCCACTAAAGCGATCAAGTAGAGGTCATCTCACTCTCCACCTCTCTCAGTGGGGACAAAGTAGAGGAAGGAGGGGGAGCCATGGAGAGAATCAAGTGACTTTGTTCCACTTGCCAAGTTTCTGCTCCTGCTACAGAACCACTCCATCTAAAGAGTCGGCAAAGCGGTCAAAAATCAGTAAGAATTCATAAGAGATAAAATGCTGTCCATAAAGCTTGGCCATAATGACCTTTATAACCACTGTATGTAACATATTTACTACAATCCACTGATGTAACACTCTATAAACTACATCTTCAATGCATTTCAGTAGCCACAGGTCAGGTCAGGTCCATCAAGTCAAGGTTCAGGCCCTGTGAATATTTTAATTGCAGAATGAATGGGGTTTATTACTTTGGTCAGACCATTTCATTTCTGTTTCTTTCGTCTTTCATTTCAGAAAAAAAACATCTTTCAGATAGAGTTACCGCTCAGCACAGCTGTGTCAACCAAAACTGCATTATGGGTAAGGCCTTTCGCTTGAAACCTGACTGTGTTCATAATCAGAAATTACATAAACAGGGAATCCTGGGGTAAAGAATCCCCTCACTAGACATGAGCGCTGGGGACAGCATGCTAAAGGAGGAGGAGGAGTATATGGGCAGGGTTATGTAAGCATGCTTCAATACCCTGTTTCTATCAACACTGCAGCCATCTGCACAGGGCATGAATCCTCCCATGAATTATACATTTATGCTGAGCTAAGATATGAGCTAATGTGCCACGATGGACTGCGGAAACACTCACGTTTCCATTGAGAAATAGAATCTGCAAAAATATCACAATGTCAAACAAATACTTGTGATCTAGAACCCAATGACCTTCAAAAACAATTTAGTTTTTTACTTCAATGAGTTATTCTTACTGCAAATTGTATGCAATCAAACATGCTTCACATGCAGTGAGCATAAGGCACACAGCCACTTTACTCCTACACTACTGCACAATAGACGATACTCTGGCATTTACTGCACTAGAATTAAGTTGATGCCGTCACCTATTTTAAGAACCTTTTAAACACAATAGTGGGTTCTACACAATTATTTCCTTCTAAACTCATTTAACCTAAATTAAAGGTACACTATGCAACTTTTTTGGCTCAAAATGAACAATTTAAGTCAAAACATCAATCATTCATCCAAACGTGTTTGCCTTTCCTTGATTCACTATGGTAAGACTATTATAAATGTTTATATTTTAGACCTTAGACATGTTTTTTTGCAGGAAATTGCGTGCATACATCACTTGTCTGTGCGAGTCTCATCATATCTGTAAATGGAGAAAAGTTGCTCCGGCTACTTTGACGCGTGTATGGTGTGGGAGTGGCATAGGTTAGTTGTCATAGCGAGCGAGAAAGGTTGGCATGTAGTACATTAAATCTCAAACCCCCAGGGAACCACCCTTTTTAAAAGAATGTGACAGAGCTTGTAATAAAACAAGAATCAACATTGGCTTGAAATGGTGAGAATTGAGGGATTTGAAATGTTGTAAAAGTGAAGCAGAGATGGTATTACTCAACATGTGAGTAAAGTATTTTATTGAACAGATAAATTGCCATTTGTAGCTCTCTAACAGAGTTTATTGTAAAGCATTATCTATTGTGAAGTCGTTTTTATTATGGTTGTTGCGCTGGAATTTATTTTCAAGGAAATACAATATCTATTTAATTTAGGTTAAGCAAGAGTTTCTATTAAAGATAAAGGAACGTCTTCAGCTAGTCTGCTTGAGAACCTTTCCATCTAAACTGGTTACATCTCTTAAGCCTAGTAGTGAATGATTTATGAGCAGTAGGATAATCTTATTTGTGAGAAAGAACCATATTCATCCGCAGTCACGAAGCATTCACTAAGCATGTGTACGCACAAATGTGCGTGAAATGGGCGTAGAAACGATTTTAAGACATCAAAAATTTCGTACCAAAATCATTCTAAATTTGTGACAAAATATAGGAACAACTGAAAGCACTCCTACATAAAAAGAAGCATTTAGCCTACTCTGTACGGCCTTATAATCCTGTTATATAAATATGAAATTTCATCCTGACTATAATTATATTAAAGTTAGTCAAATTAATTGTATTATATAATCCATATAGCCTATAAAATTATGTAATAAAATTATTAAACAATACCATTTTATCTTAAAAACATTTCATTATATAGCCTACAGTGATTATGTTCAACTTCAAAGTTTCTCTGAATAACGCAGAAATACATGTACAGCTAGCTCATGAGAGGTCTGTAATCTGTCTGTATGAAAGGTGTTTATTGTGAGAATAGCACGCTTGGCATTGCTCTGGGATCAGGTGAGAGCGCGTCTTTAAACAGCGGCATGTCTGACGAGAGTGCTGTAAGCCTGTTAGGAAAGTGTGCGAGGAAAGCCCTTATATGGACATGGTTTGGGCGTGTTTTATGCAAATTACTAACCTTGTGCACACGGCTGCTCATTTAGATAAAAATATGTTGCAATTAAGTGTATATTCGTTTTTAAGTGACTTCATATTTCAAGCAATTCAAAACCATCATGGTGAACAGTGCGCATCTGAAGTGTCTCAGCTGAAGGAAATAATCCATTATCAGCTTTGATAAATTGGGCAAATTTTCTTATTGGGCCGATAACAATAATATTAAAAATTAACATATCGGCCGATACCGATATGGTGGCCGATATATCGTGCATACCTACTGTACTGATGTGTAGGGCTGTTGCCGTTAAGGAATTTCCCTTGCGGTATTTTTGAGTGGCTCAATAGCACAGTATGCAGTTTTACCGCCGTGTGTGTGTGTGTGTGTGTGTGTGTGTGTGTGTGTGTATTTTTATAATATATATATATATATATATATATATTTACACACACACACACACACATATATACATACACACACACAGCCATATTCAATTTCAATAATGAAACAAAATTGAGCGTTAAAACAGGAAGTGAAGTAACAAGAGAATGTCAAAATAAGGGTCGTAGGGCTAAGATCGTCGGGCTATTGTTATATGTATAATAGTTAGTTCTGATCCTCGAATCTTACTAAACAAGAGACTTTCTGCACTTTATAAGGCTCAGCTGACCAGTAATGCGTCGATGCTAAGGGAGAGATTTCTATCCTTGGAGACAACAATCTTTTTTCACGAATATGTCTCGGCCTGAAGGACAGACGCAGGTAATCGCACGCGCTCAGTCGATCTCGCTCACATTCACTGTCTGTTTAGTGCAAATCTACGGAGCCTCTGTACAAATTAACATGGTACACATTATGCTATCATTAACTTATTTAATTTTTAGTACACATGCATGAAGTGTAAAACAAGAAGGACATAACCTTTCAAAAATTAGAAAACATGCAAATATCGCGGTTGCTGTGGTTTTTGCAGTCCTATGCAATTGGCTCGTCAATAGTGCGGCATTACGATATTGCGGTTATCGCGACAGCCCTACTGATGTGGTGTTCAAGAAACTTTTCTTATTATTATCAATGTAAAAAAACAGTTGTGCTGATTAATATTTTTTAATACTTGTCAGGAATCTTTGATATAAAGTTCAAAAGAACAGCATTTATTTGAAATAGAAATCTTTTGTAACATTATAAATGTCTTTACTGTCACTTCTGATCAATTTAGTGCATCCTTGATAAATAAAAGTATTAAATACATATTCTACACCATGGTTCCAAGAGCCATAGTATTTCATTTCTCTGTCTGCCATCAACTCTGAATGGAATTAATCAAACTTTCATCAATCATTTGAGTGCAATCCAAAGTGACTTATTTGCCATTCAGTAACATTTGGCACAACTTTTTGAATCTTATCATTTACATTGCTATATTTATTACCATATTAATATAAACAACCTTAAAAAAATTGAAAGTTATAATGCATTTCCATGTCAACTGTATCAATGCAACATTAAATAAAAGTTTACCACAAAATTTTAATTGTCATTTACAAACTCTCAAATCATTCCAAATTTACAGTGAGAATAAAATGACAGAATTTGTGCAAAGCAAACTTTTCCTTTAAACCTTATAACTACAAAACGAAAAGGCCATGTCAACCCACGTGCATCCAAGCCTCTACACAAAGCATGTGGTCAGGCTATCATATAGCAAGCAATCATTCTCACATGACCCTTTGATTTTCAGTTGTCAAGGACATGTGCAAACACTCTGCTCCACACTAGAAGGTCAGTAGTTAAAAAATCCATGAGGTGAGCATGTTCACATGGAGCCCTCGCAAATCATTCGAGCAAATGTTCTTACACTCTTCCCTATGGACGACCTCTACAAGTAGCTCAAGAGTGACCCAGAGAGAAAATGAGCAATTTCATGAAGATGCTGCACCATGGAGAAACTAAAAATAAATTAGTGAAATAACTAACCAGCTGGTTATATATATTCAGGAAGTTATACACAAGGAAATTATATTCATAGCCTAAATGTATATTTAAGTTTAGAAAAAGATTTATAAATGAGTATTGCGGGCTTCTCAGCTCTCATTACAACCCATAAAACCTCTTGGCAAAAGTCATATCCAACCTTGTGACTTTAATGAGAGAGAACATGCAATTGTGCTTGGCATTGTGCCTGAACTTAAGTCAATCTGAGATGCAAGATGATTTCTTGATACATGAATGCTATGCATTGCATAAACTGTGGCCGACACTTCACCTATATAAGAAGCTCACTGAAAGACCCGTAATAATCCCAAACCGCCTTAGGGAACAAGACATACCAACAAAACCGTTTAGTGCCAAAGCATCACATCTCCTAATAAACTTGTCAATGCAGTTTAATGTGGCACACCTCAAGTGCAAAAGGTTGGTTATATCATCATTACGTTTATTTATTCGGATGCCATGCATGAGTACTGCTGCTAATTAGGACTAACCTATTCAGGGCAAAGTGTAAAGGTGACCTGGAGGACATGAGGGTTGGTGTATGCCAAGTAAACCCCTAACATTTGGATGATCCTCCTTGACAACTGATTAACTAACACAGAGGGACAGCTACTAGTAACACTAATTCATTCACAGTTGTTCGTAAAGTCATGCCCTTCAGCTGTCCCATGTTTTAAAGTAACAACCTGAGAAACAACCTGTTTCTCCAGATAAGCAGCAATCTATCAGTACAGTAAGTCCAAACGATAGTTCCGTTGCTGCATCAAACAAGACATTTAATTCGATGCAGCCTCCATAGGGTGAAAATAATGTCATACAGTGTATTAGTCAAAAATATGACGTTTCTTAAAGTAGATAATGTGCATGTCGGTCATTTACACCTTAACTTCATGGCCAGCACTCAGTCATTACTAAAATACGACGTAAGTTACTGACCAGGCCGACTGACCTTGAAATGATTCACACCGCAGCACAAGCAAAACACTGACAAAACCCTATATGAACACTCATATAACCGGTTACCAAATTATCTAGCATCACAAAGCAGTTCGATTACATGTTTACATAATTTACAGCAGTATTTTAGGCGTGAATGGTTTCATAAGTCATCCCGCTGCCTGTGTGTGTAAACCATTTGGGAGATTAAAAAAAAAAGCCCACAGCCAAACGACTCTCTTACGACGCCGTCAAATTGTTCAAACACTCAATGCTGTGATTAAAACCGGATTAGCCTTTTAGAAACGGTCTCTTAGGCACAACCGATTAAATGAGACTAAACTATCGTATTATGTTCATTTTGTTTAAAAGCCATCCAACAAGCAAACAAAGGAGCGCGAGCACGGCGCGCGACTTCTGCCTATGCGGCCGCGCGATTCCCGCTGCACGTACAACGTCACCGCGAAATAACGTTCTGCTGTGGAGTACTGAAGCCGCGAAGAGATGGAAATTTGCAAGCTGGCGGATTGAAAGAAATACGAGAGTCCGAAACCGGCCGGTCTTTCGATACAAGTATGAGGTATGTGGCAGGAGTGTAAGGATATTTAAATTTAAAAGCCCATCGTCTCAGATAAGCATTAACCGGTGTTAAAGCGGCTTTACTGACATATATACATACAATTCTGAAAGTGTAAAACTCACAGTTCCTCTGTTGCAAACTCTGGCAAGAAGCTGGAGCAAGAACGGCGGGGTTTTTTGATAGAGTGGCGGCGGACCTAGTGAGAGAGCTGAGGACCTTCAAGTAACCTGCCATATTTATTTTCTAGCCGAAAACACTAGAGGTTGCTGCCCGACTTCACTCCGGTCGAAGGAAGGGTCGAATGAATCGGAGCAAGCGGCAATAAACGTAGCTTCTTCTCCGCCTCCGTGTCAGGGCCGACGTCACAATTACATGAGGTCAGGACTAAAAACCATCGGAGTGGTGAATGGCCAATCATATTTGAATAAGCAGCACATCGATGTTCCACCTGGTGACTTTTGATAACGCACAGTTTGCACGTTCCCTTTCGTTTTGAGTTAACCCTTCACAAGCATCCGGAGTTATTTCCGATTGTGTTCTCTTGAGGAATGTCCTCATTTGCATTTATCTTTTTTACAAATATAATTTTTAGAAGGATTTTTAGTGAATATCCAAATACATTTTTTATATGTATTATTTGGCATAAGACTGTCTTAATGACAGAACAGACAGATAACCTCTTCACATTCCGTTGTGTGGTTGCTGAGCAGCTCCGCTAATTTTAGCTGGGTTGCGTTACCATACTGGGTGAAAGAATGGGCGGTGCGTAGTGCGCATGCGTCGTAGAGCTTCTGCGGGTCACTTCAAGGTGCCAAAAAGCCCGAGGCTTTTTGGCTGAGGCTGAGGAGTTGTTGACAAAATACAGATTTTATGTTCTGTCTCACAAAATTCACAACATAAATTGTGTTATAGGCAACTTTAGTTTTTGTTAATGTACCATATAATTAAATAGAAATTATGGAGTTATTTTATGCATGTTAGGAATTATTAAGGAATTTCCTCAATTACAAGTTCAATCGTCCCAGATTTGGTAATCTAAGCCATTTCAAATTTAAATTCCTTAAATGCTTCATGTGGTTTTAACAAGGAAACAGACTGAGTAACATCAGTAACCTTTCCTGTTTATGTCTGTATTGTTGTCATGTAAGTCTAGGCTGTCTTTCTGAAATTCAACGTGCAAATATTGCTCCACTGACCTACATGTCAATATGACCTCTGTTATCATTCAGAGGTCTGAAACATGTAGTTCACAGTGAACTGTTTACTCTACAGTGTTTGTCTGCTTACAGTAGTCAACTCTGCATAGGTCAAAGACGAAAAAAATTCAATTATTTTCACAGCTGGATCTAGTTCACCAAAACTGAATTACTGCTGCGTACTTATAATTAATATGTACAACAGAACAGTGTGGTACTGATGAGAACATTCTGTCATGTGGTTATAATGACAGTTTAGGAGAGAAATGACAAAAATATTAACAAAAAAAATATTTTTAAAGTAATAATAATAAACATATTTTTGTACTGATTTAGATATACAGTATCTCACAAAAGTGAGTACACCCCTCACATTTCAGCAACCATTTTATTATATGTTCTCAAGGGTCAATACTATAGAAATGAAAATTGGATATACTTTAGAGTAGACAATGTGCAGCTTGTATAGTAGTACAGATTTACTGTCCTCTGAAAATAACTCAACATACAGCCATTATTGTCTAAATAACTGGCAACAAAAGTGAGTACACCCTAAGTGAACATGTCAAAACTGTGCCCAAAGTGTCAATATTTTGTGTGAGCACCATTGTTATTTAGCACTGCCTTAATCCTCCTGGGCATGGAATTCACCAGAGCTGCACAGGCTGTTGCTGGGATCCTCTTCCACTCCTCCATAATGACATCACGGAGCTGCTGGATGTTAGACACATGGCGCTTCTCCACCTTCCGCTTGAGGATGCCCCACAGGTGCTCAATAGGGTTCAGGTCTGGAGACATACTTGGCCACTCACCTTCACCTTCAGCTTCCTCAGCAAGGCAGTTGTCATCTTGGTGGTGTGTTTGGGGTCATTATCATGCCGTTCAGCCCAGTTTCTGAAGGGAGGGCATCATGTTCTGTTTCAGAATGTCACAGTACATGTTGGAATCCATGTTTCCCTCAATGAAGCAGAGCTCCCCAGTACCAGCAGCAATCATGCAGCCCCAGACCATGATGCTACCACCACCATGCTTGACTGTAGGCAAGACACAATTTTCTTGGTACTCCTCACCAGGGCGGCGCCACACATGCTGGACACCATCTGAGCCAAACAAGTTTATCTTAGTCTCATCAGACCACAGGACATGGTTCCAGTAATTCATGCTCTTGGACAGGTTGTCTTCAGCAAACTGTTTGCGGGCTTTCTTGTGAGCCAGCTTCAGAAGAGGCTTCCTTCTGGGACGGCGGCCATGCAAACCGACTTGTTGCAGTGTGCGGCATATGGTCTGAGCACTGACAAGCTGAACGTCCGCTTCTGCAACCTCTAAAGCAATGCTGGCAGCACTTATGCACCTGTTTTTTGAAGCCAGCTTCTGCACCTGACCCAAGGTCTCAACTTGTTTGATTCAACTTCTTTGGAAGTATTATCACTTCAGAAGATGTACATACATTTTTTTATCCTTTTCCTCTTAAATTTACAATGAAATCAAGCCTTACATACAGCCTTATTGCCTTATTGTTGCCTGTAAAAATAGTAACTTTTATTTTTATTATTATTATTAAAGGGTTAGTTCACCCAAAAATGAAATTTCTGTCATTAATTACTCACCCTCATGTAATTCCAAACCCGTGAGACCTTCGTTCATCTTTGGAACACAAATTAAGATATTTTGATGAAATCTGAGAGGTTTTTATCCTCCATTGAAAGCAAGGTAATTACCACATTCACTGTCTAGAAAAGTAGTAAAACATCATTAAAATAGTCAACGTGACTACAGTGGTTGAACCTTAATGTTATGAAGCAACGAGAATACTTTTTGTGCGCAAAAACAAAACAAAAATAATGACTTTATTCAACAAATGCATCTAACCTCTGTCACTCTGCTACGCTATTTTCGTTGCAGCACGTGAGCCGCACGAGGCATACATGTGAGACATTGTTCCGAAGATGAACGAAGGTCTTCCGGGTGTGGAACGACATGAGGGTGAGTAATTAATGATAGAAATTTCATTTTTGAGTGAACCAACCCTTTAAAGGATTTTTTTATAGTGCCACCTGGTGGAGGTAAAGTCTATAATGTTAGTAAATAATTAATATAATATAATAATTAGTTTTTCACCTCGCATTACTGGAAGCTTTAGTACAGAGAGGATTAGTTAAAATATTGTTAGTTAGTTAAAATAGTATCCAAATCCTAATAGATAGTCTAGCAAAAAGTAATATTCTGACTAATATTCCTTGTTTTAAAGTGGTGAGTTATAAGTTATTATAGAAAGAATGAATGCCTAATGTGTGTCTCATTTAGAATTATAATATAGTCGTATTCCATTTTTATGCATCCTATTTGTTTTCCACTCATCTAGAGAGGAGAGATGCTTATACGGTATGTCCACCAGAGGTCAGTAATAAATCATTATTACACTTTAGTGAAGGCTGATTCAGTTTTCCTGTTGAGTTTCTGTGAGTATATGTAACATACTAGAATTTCCTACACCTACAGTGATTATTTTTAGTTCACTTGTAGTATGTTGTTACACAAAATGTTTATACTTCCAGCATTGCGAGCTGTCTGTAACCAATTGTTTGTATTGAGTGAAGTCATTTATCATCCGTAACAAACACCCCCTTTATCTTGGCTAATAACACAACAGCTTAGATATATAAATAACAGTTATGAAGTTATTTTATGATGACATATTTATGCAGTTGTTGCTTTAGAAGACTACTTTAAACAACCAAGTAGACAGCTTAGTCAACAAGTATCATTAATGGTAAACCTAATACCACAGGATATCCAGGGACTTTCACACACAACAGTCAGAATAAACAGAAAATGATATGAAAAACAAGCAAAAATTAAATGAGTGTGCAAGTGAGTGACAGATCTGACATGTTTTGACCATGCTGGTTCAAGCTGAGAGGAAGACAACAGATTTTATTTTTCAACATTACACTTATTCTGGCTTTAACCTGTACATCCTAGTATCATCTGTTCACTATTGAGCAAAAACGTCTAGCCTAAACTATACCTTTGGAAGAGGATCCTCTATAATCCCTTAATGTACTTTATTAAGAGTCCTGACAACTTTACACTCTACAGTGGATTAGATCTGGAAAAAGAAACTGGTCTACTATAGGTCACTCCTATTGTTGTTACTCCTTTGAGATTTACAATCAATTTAACCCACATATTTCTACTTTTTGATGACCACAGTGACTACTAACCTAAACCAGTGGAAGAATGACACAGACTATGAGAAGACTTTGGGGATCTGAATGCTGCAACGATGGGTCTGTCCTCATCAAACCTACTTCTGAACATAACAGGTGCTTTTACGGTCATTTGAAGTTTCAGACTTTGATATTAGAAAGACTAGAAAGATTGATACAGACATTTATTCAAAATATACAAGATACTACATACAAAAATACTATGCATCAAACAATGTAAACATGAGCGCAACCAATAGTATGCCTCACAGTTTTCATATAAAGACAGTTGTGATAAAACCTTTTCACATGGTCTCATTTTGGGGTTCATTAATAATTTAAATTTCACTTTTATATGTTCATTTTTTTTACTACTGAATTGCTTGAGGGCCAGCATTTATGAATTATAAATTATAGTTATTATTGACCCATATGTATTTTTATGTCATACACGTATTTCATAATCACAGACCAAAAGCCTGAATGCATCTCTTTGTTTGTTGATTGCTTGTCTTTTGTGTCTTAACCCAGGGAAAATTAGTGAGGAGTTAGCCAGCTAACTCTAGTACTACAGAACATATATTATTTGACAGCCTTATGCAGGCTAATAAGTGGCTATTAAACATTATAGCAGCAATGAATCTGAAGCACTTTGCAATTGCACAAAAAGTAACATGGGCACATTAGTTCTACCACATAACATTGGCTGACAAATGGATAAACCTACGTTTACATTTGTCTGTACAATAGTCATTGGTTTATCACAAGGTATGTTCTGCTACAGACCTTACCCAAATATATTATGATATAAGTATTACCTAGTGATTTTTGTCAGTTGTTGTCATTGTTATATTTGTCGTGATTTCTTACTTGCAGTTCTAATATTGTAATTAAATTACTGTTCAATTATATTTTATTGAAAGTAATCTGTGATGCAGAACACCTTTTACACTCCCTCAAAGGCACTATACACTAATTAGCTACAAACATTCAATCTTTTGAACTCATCATGGAATGAACTGACACTTTATATATATATATATATAAAGACTGCCAACCTAGCAAGGTTAACTAAGGGCTCTATGACTATAGAAATCATCTTTGCGTTAAGGAGTAAGTCATAATAACATTTGCAATGTTGCCTGTATTATTGCAATCGATGTAAGATGTAATCAATTACAAGAGACAGATCACAGATGGTCAGTATTTCTTACAGAATCTAGATCAGGTATGCATGTAATGATACATCTGCACACAGGCATTATTAACATCAACATTAATAAGCTAACATTTTATATGTATAGTGATCAGAGAACATTTCTTTTGCATTTCCTCTCTCTTGCTACAATTCTCAACCAGATTTGCTTTTCTTACAGCTTTTTAATCAGGAGCCAATGGAATGCTTTCCTTTAATGGGTATGATCTGGTGACCTCTCTGCTCCATTTTGACAGTCTGGTTTTGCATTCACTCTCCTGTCTGCTTTAATGAATCTCATGAAGAGATGTCTAGACTTTGAAGATATACAGATATTTCTGTCTCTGTTTTTGTTTGCAGCAGAAGATCTGCGCTTAGAACTAGCTGTAGTCAAGCCTGTCAAATTCAATCTTCATACGCGAGAGAAAAATAGCGCACTCTCTCACCTCCTCTTTAAAAGGACAAACACTACCTTTGTTGCAGAATGGAAAATTGCACACTGCTTTGTTGTGTTTTTGTGATTGTGATGTAAATCCCATTTCCACCAACATATATTTTGAAAAACAGTTTTGTGGGTGGTAGGAAGCGACGGTATAAGCTTACACTATAATGTTACATCATATATTAAATCTAAAATAACCGCTAGGTTGCATCTTTAAAGGATAAGTTTACTTCAGAATTAAAATTTCCTGATAATTTACTCACCCCCATGACATCTAATATGTTTATGTCTTTCTTTCTTCAGTCGAAAAGAAATTAAGGTTTTTGAGGAAAACATTCTAGGATTTTTCTCCATATAGTGGACTTCACTGGGGTACAACAGGTTGAAGGTCTAAATTGAAGTTTAAATGCAGCTTCAAAGGGCTCTACATGATCCCAGACGAGGAATAAGGGTCTTATCTAGCGAAACAATCAGTCATTTTCTAAAAAAAATAAAAATGTATATATTTTTTTAACCACAAATGCTCGTCTTGCGCTGCTCTGTGATACACCACGCATTACATAATCATGTTGGAAAGGTCACGCCGAAGTACCGATCCAGTGACATGCGGGTGAGTAAATTATCAGGACATTTTAATTCTGAAGTGAACTAATCTAAATATCATCACCTTTTATAGATGTTACATCTTGGACGTTATATTAATGAGCTATTAGACAATAAGCTATTTATTTATGCACCTGCGACATCTGATTTTTCCCTCTGGTAGGCATTAGATAAATATAGTAGTTTTCAGTTGCTGTTTCAAAAATTGTCTTTTTGCTAATTGAAACTAACAAGTAGATTAACCTCATGATACAATATCCCTTTGCCCTAAATGGCTACATTCAGTGCTAACTACTTTTATATTCTATTACAGGTACCACCTGTTTTCCACCTGCCTAAGCATCAACATTACCCAAGATCTCAGACGTATATTAATGATGTCAAAGTTGCTACATCTACATAGACTCAGTTTCAAGATTGATGGTTGGGCTCTTCAAAGTTTGAAAGCTGCTTCATCTGTTCCACTTGCATAGAGTGCCTTCTCACAAGCTTCTTTTTCGTCCTGAGGTTGCCTCTCTTTGGTGAGTTGGGTGCTACGGGAGCTATTGGTCTGATACCTGCTGCAAGTGGGGATGAGGGCTTGCTGCTTGCCCCTATATCTGGAATCGGAGGGTTGGGGTTGACGTTTAGTGGGGGCAGGTGACCTGGGCGGGTGTGGGATATATAGTCCAGCAATAGTGTTCCAGAGCCGCGCCGCTCCAGTAGGCCAGGTGCTCTGCATCTGGCTGTGCTAGGGGAGGAGGTACTGGGATTGCTGTCCAAGGACTCTCGTGAGCCTGTAAGCATAGCAAGAGGGGATGTATTGAGCTTCCTTCTCTCCAGGGGTGCCTTAGGAGAGTCTAGCATGCTGGAATCTGAGTACAGCTGGGAGTCTGAGTCGTAGTGTTCATTCCCCAGTCGCCTCCGGTGCAGTGTGTCTCTGAGGCTAGCTGGCCCCAAGTTTCCTCCAGAGCCATCCTGCTCTGTGGGGACAGTGCTACGCCGTGCCAGGGGTTGGTGCTGTGCTAGCGATCTCTCGTAGGAGGCCTTGGAAGATGATGTTTGGGAGATTTTTGCGGTCTGATCTCCCACCATCGGAAACAAGATGTCCTTTCCGTCCACGCTGTTATGCCGGGACAGAGTGCCTCTTTTAGACAGGCTCAGACCGTTGACACCTGCAACAACATCTTCATCTGAGTTGGCTCTCTTGCTCTCTTCATTCGCTGCTGCCAACACAGACGGGGCAATCAGACCCCAAGGCTCTGACTGTAGTCGCTTCAGCTGGGGTAGACGAGCCCGCTTGGGGTTCACTGGCTTCTTACTGGGGGAAGTAAGTCCATTGGGAAGTTTGGCTGCTGTGTTTGAGGTTGACTTAAACTTTGTTTGAAAATTGAATACAGTGTCCTTCTCCTCCTCTTTGCTGGGAGATGGCAATGCATGAAGATCTATCTCTGACGGTGAGGCACATGGTGCAGGAGATGTCCTCTCATCCAACTCAGGAGACGGAGGAACATTCAGGTACTGCTTGGTAGTTTTGGTTCCAGACGGCGATTTATCGGTGGTAATGATGATGACCTCCTTGCCTTTGGCTTTGCAGGCATCAAGGAGAACTTTTAAGGTTTCTTTATCATCTGCATTGACAGCATAGACTAAAGCAGAAGATCCATGACGGTCCTCCAGACTCGGATCAGCCCCGTTGGTCAGTAGAAGTGAGACCACCTCATGTCCCGCCCTGTGGCTGCATGCATGCATGAGGGCTGTCCTTCCAGCTTTGTCTTGGATATTAGGGTCAGCTTTGTTGTCCAGAAGGTACTTGACCAGCTTAGCCTTGCTGACACTCTGCTGGTCAGAGTGTTTGGACATGCAGGCCACCATGAGTGGCGTCTCTCCACGATCGTTGCTTTCATTGATGTAGGCTCCACCTTCCAGGAGTAGCCTTGTAAGGCGCAAACGGCGAAGCCATACTGCTTTCAGCAGAGAGTTCCCATCCGTCCTGAACTCCAGCATGTCAGCCATCACCCAGACTGGACCCAAATCAGCCTCAGTCCTGCAAGGCAAGAGCAGACTGCTGCTACAGCCATCAAGCAGATCTCAGAGACATTTGCATGTCACAAACACTTCAATTTTTAGAAATAAGGAAAGGTGCTGTTGATGTGTTTAACCCTGCATTAAATCACTAGCCTGTTTGTTTTGAAGAGCCACCAGGTGGCAGCCTGAATGCGCAGGAATGAGTTATTGAAAGAGACGCTGAACTGACAGGTGGATCAGGTGCGAATGGAACTTTGAATTTGCGTGAAAATTCTAAAATGTGTTTGTGTTGTGTTTCAACATGTATTTCCTTATGAATCCTTAAATTATATCAATAGTGAGTGTTCTCTCAATGTATATTTTATCTGAATGTGCTATAGTGATGTAGTGATAAAAAAAATACGGATAAATATCGAATCAATGACATTATTAAATAAATTAATTGCGCGGTATTTTGTATGCATTTTTTTTTTTAGATTTATTTGATAGGCTGCTTTAAAAGCAGTTGCTTTGGCATGAATAGCCGTCCTGAATTGTCTTGTAGCCAGTTCTCGACCCACACAATATATTCAGATCAGGTAGCCTTACTTGAAATAATTTGATAATCGTTTAAAATTAAATGGAGTTATTAAAAACCCAAGAAGGGTTTTAATCAGGGTTAGCTGATTGCATGTGATTTTTGAACACGGAAACAGTATGACGGAATGAAAGGACTGATAATGCGTTTTTGGTTAGTGTGAATAAATGAAACGTGTTTCGTGTCATAAAGAGTTTTATTCAGATATTTGCGTTTTCATGTAATCACTGCGTTCGCGATTTGGCACTGTCCATGGTCCTGAGAGCATGTGAAAAATAGTAAACATCTGCGATGCGCGCTTGGAAGATAAAACATGGTCTCATAATTTTATAAGTTATAATTCCAGGTCCAGTTGCATCTATCTCTGTGTAAATCACAACTTTGGTCTGTCCACCTGCATGTTCTATTATCTCACATTTATTTGTGTGCATGTGAATACGAGTTCCCTAAAATTTAATTTTGTTAAACATTGTAATATTAGCAAACATATTTCACCATAATCATTAAATAGGCAAAATATATGAAAAACAGTCTAAATGTTTAGTGCGTTTCTCAGGTAGTTAGACACCCAAATAGATGAACTTATTAAATTTTCCTTACCTGGTTGACGCACAGGTTTACCATTGTAGAATAAGTCCACGGTAATGGTCTCCAATATTCTAGAAGCAATGGAGAGGCATAGTTTCTCAGCACAGCTCGTGTAGTTATTTAGTTCAGACCCAACAGAACTGTCCTATTTTAGGTTCAGACCGTGCAGAGGCACAACGACGCACCAGCCCCTTTTGTTACTGAAACGCAAGAGACCAGTCCAATCGCTACATTCCTATTTGCGCACCCAAGGATCACACTAAGACGTTGAGGTTATAAATAACTTCCCCCCTTTTCACTTCGTGAATTAAACGTGAATCTGTTTGACGTCAGAATCTACAAAAATAAATCGGTTCTGGTGTGAACCTGTGTTGTCATGATGAGCACAAACAAACAAAAACATTTAAAAAAAAAAAAAAAATCAGTTTTTGTACGTCGAGATTAGGAGTCTAATCAGTATGTAATAGAGAACTAATCAGTAATGGTGCATAGTTAGAGGATGATGGTTAAATTTGAAATATAAATATTTTTTATATATACAGAATTCAAAGAATAATACAGATAAGCGGTTTGTTTTAAATATCAGCATCTAACCATACTAACGTTTCCACCCAGTTAGACTGTGTCAAACTTAGTAAATTGCACATAAATTGCACCTGATTACTGGATTTGATGTTTTGGCATATTATAATAATACTGCACAAATGATGATATATAATAATTATAGCAAAAAATGTAGCCCTTACTAACTTAAACATTTAAATAACTTTGTCACAGCACAAATTGAAATTAAGCATACCACAGTCTTGTTCACTACACAGATTGCCTTGTGTGATGAACAAGAGAAAATAATTCTTTGATGTAATATATTCAGCATTTCAATAGCTGCATATAGCACTGATTAGGCTGATAATAGTGCACCTGTTCAAATGCCCATTCTTATGTAAGTAGTGACTATCTATCTATCTATCTATCTATCTATCTATCTAGACAGCATTTCCACAGCTTATAGTTTGCATTGCAATTAAACACCCATAACTTCTTCCAGCCATTTCAGTCATATATAGCATAATAGGGACAGTTCTATTTTTAGGTTGCTATGAGACAGCACAGAATCATATTCTGACTGAGACCGATAGAATTTGTGGTGCTGGTGAGAGCATGAACTCAAAATATTAATAAATATTTTTAAAAATATGAAACTATTACACCTAGTAATATTGTGACGCTAAATTGCTTTTATGATGAAGTCTCATAAAAATGGCAGAATTTTGTCTTCGAATGACCCTTGTCTTTCCTTTCCTCTCCTCATGTTTTTAATATCACACAAGGCCTGTGGCTATTTACTTTCTGATAAACTGCTCGCATGAACCCTTTTTTTTTTTTTTCCACTGGAGCAAAACAATGGTTTTTGAATGACTTTACCCACACGCTGTCCTTACGTTTATCTGCTGATGATGACACTTCTGATCACTTAGGAGAATATTATTATTTACCCAGCCATCGTGTCTGAGACAGAGGCTAGTTATGAAACTGCAGGGCGCTGCCAATCTCCATGTTTGTGTTCATCCTGCTGGCTAATGGTGTCGTTTGGAGTTTCTCCAGCCGTATGACCACGCTTCATTTATCTTTACAAAAGTTTCCAGAGCGCAGAAAGGTGGACAGTAACTGGGGGTTCAATATCTGTCGTGGGGGTCACATCTTTTTGATAGGGAAGTAAGGAAAAATATATGCATTTCATATAGAGCAGCTCTCATGTGATGAGTGTTGTTAAGCAACAGAACTAAGGGCGGGTGGTGGTGTGGAAAACAGATGCGATAGAATGCCCACTGTTGTCGGTTACCAGTTTTTAACATGCTTTATGCATTGCAAATGAGAAATTGTCTCCTTTGGCATGACACTGGTAATGACAATAAATCTGCATTTTAGTATAATGGGTATATTTATACATGAACTACTTATCTGGTTTACAAAGAGATGTGCCATGCTGTGAATTGGCATTGTTTTATGTGAGCCTAGTGTGCTAGTTTGCCTATCACAGTGTGCTTTCGAGGCATGGCTTCCTCAGGCATGCGCTTTCTGACTGGGGAGCAGAAAGGTTCCTGAGCTCTGTTGATTAGACACGTTCATTAACATGGGAACTACAGGGACGTCAGCACTCTTCCTGCAATTTTTTTTTTCTTTTTTTCCCAGTGCAACGCCTTGGATACAAAATAAATAATGAAAGCGCCCGAGATTCAGCTCTCTCACCCCTGGGAGCTGTTTCCATTTTCAGAAATCTTACATTGCACCTGATGCGCTGCCTCTGTCTAAATATAACCCCCATCTCTCTCTCTCTCTTGTTCTCTCCTTCTCTCTCTCTCTCCAACTTTCTCACTTTCTCTCACTCTTTCATTTACACAAGAAGCGAAATCACACTGTGTTAAAGCATTGCAGTTCTGCAGTAGCAGTCTATGGAAGCCACGGAATAAAAGAATAAAAAAGGTAATTTCGAGTTTGGCTCACAATTTTTTTTTCTCTCACAATTCCAAGTTTATATCTCACATTTCTGAGAAGAAAAATCAGAATTGCAAGATACAAACTTGTTATTCTGTCTTTTTTCCTCAGAATTGTGATATAAACTTGCGAGACAAAAGTCAGAATTGTAAATGTCTTAATGTTAACTGTGTAAAATGTTATAGGTATTAAAAAAAATATTAAATTTTATGCTGTAACTGTAGGGCTAATATATTATGTCCCCTATGAACTGCATATGTGAATATCATTTAGATCTATTGTTTACATCAAATTATCCCAGGTTTCATCAGTCCAGTCTGTCTGTTTATTGGCTTGCAACGTGTCTGCGTTTAGCTTCAAAGGGCGTCTTTGACTATTTTTTTCTATAAAAATTTAGACTTAGATCTTTCCAATTCTGACATTCAAAAGCACAAGACATTTTTTTTCTCTTATTCTGTGGATTTTTCCCGTTTTCTTACACTTGTAACCACTGTTGTTTTTGCCACCACAATGCGCACATAACTGCAAATGACGTAACTCTGATGTCTATTTATTTTATTTTATTTCATTTAAAAAATGCAACAGAAAATAGTAAAATCAAGAGGAAAACAAGAGGAAACATATATTAAAATAAAACATTTTGAGGGCTAAAACTTTAAACTTCAAGATTTCTGGGCCAAATCCATATTTATTCATCTTCAGAACACAAATTAAGATATTTGTGATGAAATCCGAGAGGTTTTTTATCTCCCATAGAAAGCAACGAAATTACCACATTCAAGGTCAGAAAAGTAGTAAAAATGTTGTTGAAATAGTCAATGTGACTGCAGTGGTTCAACCTTAAAGGGTTAGTTCACCCAAAAATGAAATTTCTGTCATTAATTACTCACCCTCATGTCGTCCCAAACCCATAAGACCTTAGTTTGTCTTCGGAACACAAATTAAGATATTTTTAATGAAATCCGTGGGTATCTGATCCACACAGCAACGTCATTGAGGTACTTTTGAGGTCCAGAAAGGTATTAAAGACATCGATAAAATAGTCAACGTGACTACAGTGCTTCAACCTTAATGTTATGAAGCAACGAGAATACTTTTCGTGCACAAAAACAAAACAAAAATAACGACTTTTATTTCGTTGCAGAGCTTCCGTGTTTACGTCCGAACGTGACACGTGTGTGATGCTGACACAGGAGCCGGCCAATACTGAGCTCGCATTCGGATGTAATTATGGAAGCTCTGCAACGAAAATAGCATTGCAGTATGACAGGGGTCAGACGAATAAAGTCGTTATTTTTATTTTGTTTTTGCGCACAAAAAGTATTCTCGACGCTTCATAACATTAAGGTTGAACCACTGTAGTCACGTTGATTATTTTAACAATGTCTTTACTACTTCTCTGGAATTGAATGTGATAATTATGTTGCTTTCTATGGGAGATAAAAGAAAACTCAGATTTCATCAAAAATATCTTAATTTGTGTTCTGAAGATGAATGAAAGTCTTACGGGTTTGGAACGACATGAGGGTGAGTAATTAATGACAGAAATTTAATTTTGGGGTGAACTAAGCCTTTAAATCTTTTGAAAACATGTTTACCATCTTTATAAGAAAGATGAATTACATCATTTATATGGCCACTGGTTATCTGGTCTTATTAATGTTGTTCGGTTTTTCTTCATGTACTACACAAATGTAAGTGATTTTCAGGTTCACACCCTTCAAATGTACATATCAGTTCTATTAGCTTTTGTGTGTTTCTCTGATTCTTCTTTTCCAACAGTTCTCTCCTCCTGCCACTATTCAAATGTTTTGTCACTGCAAGTAATTAATCATTTCAGGATTCGGGTTCCAGAGTGTCTGCTCTCTGAGTGACCTTTCTGAGGCTAAGCCCAATTAGAGTGTGCCAATTTTCAAACCCTTGCTGCATTTACATATTCTTGAGTGGCAAAATCCTAGTGATTTAGAAAACAAATCTCAGTCAAAATTAGCATTTATAGCTGATAGCAAGCTTAGACTCTTGTATGGTGTCTAGAACAAAAATGAAACAGGCAAACATTGATTGGGGACCACTCGATAGAAGAGAGCAAATAGCGGAGTGAAGAAAAGCCTGTCTAGTGCCTGAAATAGATCTTGTGATTTTTTTTTTTTCTCTAATTTATTTATTTATTTTTCACCTTGGCAGTTCTGCTTCATAGTTTATTATCAATCAGTCACATTTATTTATATAGCACATATAAAAACAACACACATTGGCCAAAGAGCTTTACATACAATCTAAGATTATAAAACAAAGTATAAAACAATTACAAAAATTACATAAAATTAATTATGATCAAATGCAAGAGAGAAGAGATGAGTCTTTAAATGAGATTTAAATGCATCAAGGGTGGCACAAGATCTAAAATGAAGGAGTAAACTTCCATAAACGAGAAGGCCCCGTCTTAAAAAATAATTTTCATGATTTGTTATCACAACATTTTTCCTTTTGTCAAATCAACTTCAATAATTAATGTGGTTCAGATAACATAATATTTTGAGTTTCTGTTGATTAAACCAATCGCCTTCATTGTATTAAGTCAAATGTTTCATTTCAATGAACCAAAAATTGTAAGGCAACCAGGTAACTTACTTTTTTTAAGTTTAACCAACAATTCTTTTTCTACAGAGTGGGAATGATTGACTGAAAAACATCAAAATAGTAAAAACACCATTAAAACAGCGTGTCTACAGTGGTCCAACCTTAATGTTGTGAAGCGATGAGAATACTTTTTGTGTGCAAAAACAAAACAAAAATGACGACTTTATTCAACAAATTCGTTTCTCCCCTGTCATTCTCCTACACAATGTTCATTGCAGCACTTCCGTGTTTACGTCCAAATGTTGGACGTAAACATTTTTGGGTGAACTAACCCTTTAAAAAGGCCTAATTAATTATGTTTGGAAGAACTCGGAGGGCCAAACACTATTAATTTAGTCTTAGATTTATTCAGGTGGAGAAAATTGATCCACTCTTTAATATCATTAAAACAATCAAAGAGAGACTCTAAGGCTGAATTATCCCACATTTTTATAGGGAGATAAAGCTGAGTATCATCAGCATAAAGATGATAATATACATTATGTTCCTGACAAATATCAGCCAATGGAAGCATGTAAATAGAAAATAAGACTGGACCCAATATCGATCCTTGCGGAACCCCACACTTCATTAGATCAGAAGAGGAAGAAAAATGTCCTAATTCCACAGAAAAAAAAATTATCCCAGAAAGATATTATAATACCTTTGGTTTGTTTCCAATCTTACATTTGTACACTAACCATTTATTGAGCTCCATTTGCTTTTGTAAATCATGAAAACACATTTGGCGATATGATTATTTCAGTTAGATCATAATAAACCTGAAAAGCAGTCTGCTTGTGAATTAAATACAAAACAAAAAGCTTCTGAAATAGTGACATGATGTTGGTTTTTGCTTTTCCTAACACCAAATAATGGTTCATTTTTTTCTGGTAGAATAGTGTAAGTAGCAGATGTTGGCCTATTCTGTTGCATTTGATTTCACCACAGTGATGGGAACAATAGCAATGGGTGGAACATGATCAAAGGGACCCACAGATATAATTATGGAAATCAAAGATCATTTTTGTCTCCAGTGGCAACATGTAATCCTAGTGTGAATAGAGAAAAAAGACAAATATCGCAAAGATTAAATGAGGTATTCAGTGATACATTATCTAGAGAATCTTTGATCTATGAATCAGCCACTATATACTGTACAATTAATTTCAGTGTCAGTGCAGAGAAAGAGTTAATACAATGCTTGGTATCTCTTGATGCTTTCACCTCCTTTGTAAAAAGCGAAACAATTCTTTAATTACTTTTGCAAATGATGCATTTGCTTTGCATCACTTTTGCATCAAGTGAAGAGGTGAAGAAGTGGTTTTTGATTTCTGAATTATAAATCTGCTATAATGTACCTTTGCTATTATATTTTACTAGCTATGAAATTCTACTCAAGGTTTGTTTAAGCACCCATAGTCTATCGCTAAGGAAAATGTTGGCTTTTGCTCTTGCACAGATTGCATCCTGGCAAGTAAAGGCTGTGCATATGTTCTATCACACAATTTGTAATCATCTTTACCCCCAACTCACTGTGACTAATCTCTACTCGTCTCTAGACCAAAATAATCAAATGAATATGCGTGTGCTTGAAGCATGCGGTCTTTCCCCTTCTTCTTGTTGTGGTGTAGAATATTGGATGTTGCTTTTGATTGCGTGCTCCTGAGCTTAGCGTCTCTTTAAAAAGCGAGCCTGACATTCTCATGGCATTTGGTGTCTCAACGATTGTATCAGCTGAATGTGTGGGCTGTGACAGCAATGAACTGGCACAAACCTGACTGCAGCACTATGTCGCCTTCTCTTGCCCTCCTCTTGTGTCTCCTCTCCCACATGTAGACCATACCCTGTGTCAATGCTCGCATATAATACGGAGATATGCATAAAATATCTTTGCGTGTACTTGAAGTACAGTACGCGCCCTCAAATGAAGCCCTCAAGCCATTTTATTTCGAGGAATGCTGATTGTCTTTGCTGGTGCTTGGAGATGGTTTCGGATCCTCTTATGCAGACTGATGCTCTCACCGCTGTTGCATGCATTTACAATACAGGCAACAATCTTGCTTGGTGATTATTGTGTGGCGGGCCGTATCCTAGGAGATTTGTGAATATCTAATGAGGAGTTTGCTGCTCATTTTGCAGAGTGGGTGCTTTGATGTCTTTCTGTTGCATTTCCAGATTCACGTCAATTTCCTTCCTAATGAAGCTGGAAGCCTGAAGGGTGTAGATTATGAGACATTTCCGGCTATTAGAAAACATAGTGCGTCCTTTGATTGGAAAATTAGAGTGGGACCCCTCATACTGAGAAGAAGGTCCATCTACTTTGCCCGTTTCTCTACTGTCCACTTAAAATGCTTGTAAATATGAATCTAATCTATGATTCTAATTGCTGTTTACTTTTTGAGTGCTTCTCAAAGACTTAATATATTTATTCTGTTGCTCAAACAGTAGAGTAACGGAGGTCATGAGTTTGATTTTCATGTGATGAGTTTAGGCTACTAAAAAAATGTATACTTTGAATGTGACGTATGGTGCTTTGGATAAATGTATTTCATTATCATGATTAATTAACATCAAAAATGTACTCAGTAATGTCTTCCTCATTAAAAAAAAAAAAAAAATGTTTTATACATAAAGAAATTGATGGTAAAAGAGTGAAAAGCGTTATTTCAACTTAAAAATATGTATTTAATTGCCAATTTGAGGTTATGAACTAGATAGAAAGTTCCACCAGGTCGGTTATCATTTACTGTATTGCTTTAAAGGGATGGTTGATTATGATTTCACTTTTTTAGCTTTAGTTAGTGTGTACTGTTGCTGTTTGAGCATAAACAACATCTGCAAAGTTACAACGCTCATAGTTCAATGCAATGGGAGATATTTTCTTTAACAGAAATCGCTTTTAAGGACTACAACAATGGCACATGCTAGTCGATGAGTTGAATCAACTCCACAGCAACTACATAAATTTATCCACTAACCATTCAGAAACGTCCCGTTTCATTCTATAAGTTGTAACTTCTTCCTGAGTCTCTCCATCAGTGTCGACTCCGGTTTGAACAATGTAAGGCTGAACACCGTTACTGACAAACGTCATTTTGGCTGCGTGAGATTCTCCAGCTTTGTTGTTGTTGAGCAACCGAAGCGTGAGCTGTTAAAGCTCCGCCCTCTTCTGGAAAGGGGGCTGAGAGCAGCAGCTCATTTACATTTAAAGGGACACACACAAAAATGGCATGTTTTTGCTCACACCCAAATACGGGCAAATTTGACAAGCTATAATAAATGATCTGTGGGGTATTTTGAGCTGAAACTTTAGAGACACATTCTGGGGACACCAGAGACTTATATTACATCTTGTAAAAGGGGCATAGTAGGTCCCCTTTAAAGGACTGTTAGGCTGCATAAATTAGGTCAGCCAGCCACTTCCTATAACACCCGGTGTACTTGTTCATAAGAAGAATGGCATCTATGCTAATATTAGTCTCTTTGTTTATCCCAAGGTTTACCGTAGTCGGCCGGATCCGGGCCATATCCAGATCAGGACCTGCACCTAAACACGACCACCACACATCCCACACATACTGGTGTGATGAATCCGATCTTCAACCAGATGGAACTGGATTAAATATTTTGAATGTTCCGATCCAGTCTGACTTCTGACCTGTAATGCTGCCTGAATCATAAATTATGCACTATTCGTTTGTTGGCCAGAGGAGAACTGGCCCCCCGACTGAGCCTGGTTTCTCCAAAGGTTTTTTTTTCTTCTCCATTCTGTCACCTGATGGAGTTTGGGTTCCTTGCCGCTGTCGCCTCTGGCTTGCTTAGTCAGGGAAATTTAATATTCAACAATATTACTGATCTGCCTGCATTGACACCATTGTATGAGAACTGAACTGAGCTGGACGATGACATGACTGCATAGATAAATGAACTAAATTAATAACTAATGATATTTTACAATGGAAATGAATCAATACTGAACTTCTTAAGCTGGACAATGACACCATTTTCGTCTAGAGCTGCTGTACAGCCAAAATTATGTCCCTGGTATCACTGTAAAGCTGCTTTGAAACAATCTGCATAGTAAAAAACGCTATATAAATAAAGTTAATTTTACTAAAAAGTGCATGATTACGGCTACGCTCTATTACAGTCACTGTTTGTAAACCTTTTTTTATTCAAAAATACTGGAATCTAATTGTCATCCTACTGACTGTCATCCTATTTGCCATTATTGACATGAGATATTTTGATATAAGTAGCAGGTCTTACTGTAAATATTACTGTTTGTTACATTTTTAAAAATATATATCAACTCACTGTTTTTTTAAATGGTGTAAGACTATAAATTAACTATCTCTTTTTTTGCAAAAGAGAAGTTGTGGCTGTTTAATCTGTTAGTGCATGTGTGTTTGTGTGTGTTGCACATGTGTGTGTGTGACAGCTTGTTAGAGAGCATCACACTGCCTTTGGTTTACACCCTTAGCTGTTGCTATGACGTCTTAGGCAGCGCAAGTGCTCTCTGACTAAAACACACTTCCTCTGCTGATAAGAGTGGGAATGTGAGTATAGTGTCATTTTTTCTCTTCTGTTTTTCCCGTTTGAGGCACCAACAGACCGTTTGTACGTGGCTTTGATGATGTCAGAGCTCATTTGCATCTTCCGTGCAGTATAAGCCCTCATAATCCATTAACACGTATATGAACAACATCTCAAGAAGCCGTTTTCACAAGTGTTTCCTCATATGGCATTTATCATTTTCTAAATCCAGAAGAGCTATCTTACTAAACTGAATAGCACTAATGTGTAACGTTGTGCTACACATTAAAGGGTGGGTGGGTGGGGGGGGGGGGTTGATTATGATTTAACTTTTTTAACTTTAGCTAATGTGTAATGTTGCTGTTTGAGCATAAACAACATCTGCAAAGTTGCAACGCTCAAAGTTCAATGCAAAGGGAGATAATTTCTACAACGAGCTTCTTCCTGGGTTAGTGACATCACAAACCCTAAAATTTACATAGACCCTGCCCCCGAGAACACACAACAAAGGGGGTGAGGCCATGTTGGGCTGCTTTAGAGAAGAGGAAGAGTTGTTGTAGTAGAGTGTTGTTGCCATGCCGTCAAATTATGCCGGACTGTTTCACAAACGAGGGTCAATTCAACACTGGATTTGCACAAAAGATTAACATGACGGCACATGCTAGTCGATGAGTTGAATCAACTCCACAGCAACTACATATATTTATCCACTAACCATTTAGAAACGTCCAGTTGTAACTTCTTCCATCAGTGTCCGACTCCGGTTTGAACAATGTAAGGCTGAACACCGTTACTGACGATCATCATTTTGGCTGCATGAGATTCTCCAGCTTTGTTGTTGTTGAGCACGAGCTGTTAAAGCTCCGCCCTCTTCTGGAAAGCAGCCGGGAGCAGCAGCTCATTTGCATTTAAAGAGACACACAAAAATGGCGTGTTTTTGCTCACACCCAAATAGGGGCAAATTAATAAATGATCTGTGGGGTATTTTGAGCTGAAACTTCACAGACACATTCTGGGGACACTTATATTACATCTTGTAAAAAGAGCATTATAGGTCCTCTTTAAGCAGATAAAGGCCTGTTTTAGACAGAATCATCTGCTGCAACTGTGTTTGAATAACTCATCTTTGGAGGAGTAGATAAAGATGACAGGTACAGCCTTGTTCATGTCGGAGTCAGATGAGAAGTCAGTAATTGTTGCCCTGAGCTGTAAGGTGCTGTAGAGGCCACACAATAAGAGCCATTAGACTGCGCCCAAACTTCATAAAGAAGCCCCTTTCCTTCTCCCAGTGCCCACGCTCCTTTTAGACTACGGTTCTTCCCGTGTCACAGGGTGCATTTGCGTGGTGCATGTACCAGTGAATGCATCTGTGCTTTAGTGATTCTAAAAGACCCCTGAAACACTCGATGCTGACGCATGTTTATTATCAAAAGCTTTTTACCTGCAAGTATCCAACCTAGATACCTAATGACTGTTTTATAGAAGCACGGTTTGGTCTTTGATAATTCACAAGGCTCAGGACCACCGTTCGGTTTGGCTGGATTCTCACCTGCCGACATGCCCAGCAGGAATAAGCAGGTCTGCTATCAGAGATAGCAGCATGAGAGGCGAAAGGGGATTGAAGCATTCAGTTCTGCTCTTCTCTGATTCTCATCCGGTCAGGTCAAATAACTCAACACCATCTTATTTGGCTATACTCCCTCTTTTGTCATGCAATCAATTGCTGTCTGTTTTAGATTAAATGTTGTTGTGTATTTTTTTTTTCCTACCATGGTCTGTCTGAATACTTGATTCTGATAGGCTGTATATTTATATTATGTATATTTATTGAACAACAATATTTAAATTAACAACAATAGCCATTATAAAACACAATCAAATAAATAAAAAACACAAGCAAACAATTCAGTCAAACATACAAAAGTAGCACCCTAATACAGAATTAAAGTTAAATATAGCCTAAATATAGTTATGAAATTTAATTTTCCCCTTAACCCAAATCGTTTTGCTCTGGAACAAGTAATAGATTAATAAGACCAAAGATTGCCCGTTTGATATACCCCAAATTAATTATTTTTTTTAACCACTATCTACATAAGAGCCAGCGGCAAATACCGAAGGAATGGCCAAAATGAAGCTGTTCTCGGCGGGTACATGAGCGCTGAACGGCCGCTGATGGCCTGGAGCTCGCATCTGCTAAAGCGTCAACACAAATAGTAAAATAGGTGCTATGTTTATATATGAGTCACATATTTGAGGTCTAAATAACTACATTCTCACCTAAAAACTCTTTAAACTACATTCCGTGACATAACAACAGTAGTATTTATAAAAAATATGGTAGTTTTGCTCGACCGCC
Organism: Hypophthalmichthys nobilis; assembly: GCA_037950665.1. Lineage (NCBI taxonomy): Eukaryota > Metazoa > Chordata > Actinopteri > Cypriniformes > Xenocyprididae > Hypophthalmichthys > Hypophthalmichthys nobilis. The sequence goes on from CM075484.1 coordinate 29,136,575, forward strand.
ATGACAGTCGCCGCAAGCGGAGTGATACAAAAGGTGAAATGGTACCAGTGCTGATACTGAGAGAATATCGCACGGCTCTCAGCCAATCAGATTCGAGAACCAGACAGAACTGTTATATAAAACAGTTTATAAAATGGTTAGTTCCAGTACTTGATTCTGAATGGTCACCCATCGGTTTTATGTATCACTGCACAACCCCCTTAGCAACATAAACATATGTTTGTTCTCATTGATACTGTTCACTGAAGCTTGTATTACCTGCATCTAATTAGAAAAAAAAAAAAGTCAGCTGCGATATCTTGTCCTTTTAACAATTAAGGGGTTTTTCCATGCCATGACACTGACAGCACTAGTGTTCACAACAGTTTCAGTCCTTTCAAAATAAAAGTCTTCGCTACTGACTGACTCACTCAAACAGTCTTTGCCACCATCTGACTTTTCCTAGTCTGTTTTTAGTTGATCTTCATGTGATGACGGCGCATTCTGTTGCTGTTCATGGTCAGGGACTATTTTTTCCAGCAGAAGGAAGGCTTTTAGTGATTTTACTTTATATATACACATATTTGCTTTAATATTTGTATATATGGAAAAACCGTTTTATACAAGCAATAAGCCCCGTACAGTGAATTTATAACAGCTAAGGGGGTTTTAGGCTCCACGTTGTGCCTAACAATGCCCCTTAGCTGTTATAAATTCACTGTACGGGGCTTATTGCTTGTATAAAACGGTTTTATAAAACATCCCAGTTCACATATATCCATCCTAAATAGTATTTGAAATTAGAATTAGTGTGTCCCAAATCGGATGGTCTACTTTTTCTGGTTAGAATCCGCAGATCCTTGCACACTCTAACAGCTAATTTTGCCAATAATGCATTGCGTTTTGGACGAGGATTCGATTAGAATTACAAATACGAATAAAAGTGTTAAAAAACTACAAACATGACGGATATGCAAGACCGACAGTTAAGCAGAGTGGTTAAGATAAAGGGGTTTGAGTGATTAATAATCAGTATCTAACCTGATGAAAAGATATTTATTAAATGTTATCCACATTATATTTTATCTGCATTGTGAACTTTTATAATGATGCGTTTGATCATTAACTTTCAAATACATCATTATGCAAAGATGAGGAGAGTTCTCCGCATGAAAGACCCATGACTGGCAGATTAACATGCGACTACATTTCTCTCTGAAACGGTAGGAAATTAAATTAATTTGTGGAGGATTTTAACTGTGAGATGATTGACAGGGCAGTTTAAACGGTTACAGGTTACGTAACTAAGCGAACACAACGTCTGTTAAAAACGCAATTATGACGAAGTAGTCTGTCTCAAAGCTTGCATACTATTCTGCTACACACTCAAAAGTATGTACTTTTTATTCACATACTTTTAGGGCGTAGTATAAGTAGGCGAATTGGGACGCAGCACACAGCTTCTTGGGGCTTATTGCTTTATTAATGGACAGGTAGTTTCAGTCAGTTTAATCACCATTCTATATTAATGTTTTCATTGAAGTGATTGAAGCGCACACATACAGTATGTCACTCGCACGCAGAGATCAGAGATTGTGCTGTGCACACAGAAACATTCACAAGTGAATTATGTTACGAGTTACGAGTGATATGCCCATCCAAAACTTCCTGTTTCAAATAAACTAAAATGAACTAAAACGGAAAACTTTTTATGCTTTTTGGCCATTCATTAAATGGCAACAGAGTTTTGTGGGCCTGAAAACAAACTTTTGAAAACAGGTTTCAAACTACACATTTTTGAAAACAATTATCGCCTACATGTAAACTACAAAAACGTGAATTTGTGAAAACTGTGACGTCATGTGCTTGCATATTACGTGTTCAGTCTATAGGCGCGTAGTGTTTCTTTACTAAGTGACATCGCCAACTACTGGCCTGGCAGCATAATACAGCGTTTTAGTCGTTTTCATGGATCCATGTGAATGGGGTTCATTTTGACAACGTTGTCGTCTGTACACGTAAAATGCAAACGAAAAATATATACATTTTCAGTACATCTTTGTCATGTAAAAATTCCCTTAATAGAAAATATATTAGCACAGGAAAGAAAACTGAGCTTAATATCTTGGAACTTTATAGACATGCAATTTTCTCAGACAGGAAGCCGAATGTTATTTTATTAGTTTATTAATATCTGGTTTCCTAAACAGATGCAGGAGTGAGCCGGTGGTCTCTTCAAATCCAATCTTGTTTTAATTATCCTAAAGCAGCAAAACCATGGATGAAAGGGAGGCCGGATATCCATTAACAGGTCAAGCTTGAAATCTTCTCTAAGGATGCTGCCTGTCGACAGAGAACTAGAGGCAGCACCATCATGGTACTGTATCACACATTCTGCTTCCAGTGTGCCTATAGAGAAAGAAGCATATTGTTAGGAGGAGGAGCATGTGTGCATGTCGCAAACACAGCTATGGAACACTCTGCATACAGCAATCTCAATATCACAAAAGGATGAGTCATCTGTATTATAATATCCCCTGTGATGTCTCCTCAAAACAAGCTTGATCCACACACACAAACACAACAAATAAGTATAATGACATGCCTTGGTTTCTTTTATCTGTGTTCTTATGAACTTTCTCATCTGTTTTCATGTGATTTGGTAACAGACCTGCATGATTTAGCCTATCCATATTGTGCAAGAACGTCGACACGTAATGTCAACATGTCAACTGTAGAAGCGGGTCCACGAGAAACATATTTTTCTGCTTCTTGCTATTTTATGCCTGGCATCTGACACAGAAACATTTTTACATAGCATTGGTTTGTGTTCCAGGGTGTGCACAACAGATGGATGTGGATGCAGTCCAAGAGCATGATTTCAGTGCTATTAATGCAGATGGCACATTGTTAATTTGAAAGGAGCATGTAAACACATATAAGACACAATAAGCAGGGCTGTCATATACTGTATGTTGCAGGTGCTACGAGAAAAAAAAAAACGGTTTGTATGATGAATAACACAGTAGCACAAGTGTTTTGCATGTGTGTGAGAAAGAGTTGTTTGTTTGCGTGAATTGAGTGAGCGTTTGTTGTGTTTTTGTTTGTATGTGAGGTTAATCTAGAACTGCACGATTAACCGAAAATGTAAAAAAAAAATCACAAAGTTTTAATTAAATAAGTGTATGTGCAGCACTGAGATCAGAGCAGATTGATCGGTTCGATACCGGGAGTTTGATTGACAGGCGACCTAACCAATCATAAAGCCGAATTCGCCATTTTGTCCGACAAAGCAGACAGAGGAGTTCGTAGATTGGCCTGGTCCCAAATGGCACCCTAAACCCTCACGGTCTTCCTCTGAGTCCGCACTTTCGTGACGTGATGCCACTTTGACTGCGGGGTAAAGTCCTCTGCGTAGCTCGCAAACTTGCGAGCCCAGCTGAAGTGTGCATCGAGGGCGCATATCGGCTGCAAAGGGGGCACTCGCGAGCACCCTTCTGAAACCTAAAATGATGAGTGGGACACCCTACAGTCTAGTGGACTTAACGGACACGCGCAAGCGACAGCCATTGCAAGTCCACAAGACCAAAAGTGCATAAAAGTGTGCCATTTGGGATTCAGCCTTAAACGTCGGTGGACTTGAACTTGAAAAATGGTGTGTACTGACGTCTTTCCGTGGTTGACACAACATTCCTTCTGATGTTCATTCGTTTATTTGATGCTATAAATGAACTGGTAGGAAGAGATGATCGGTTCAAGCTTGAACTGAGACGCTACAGCGATATGTCACGACACAAAATGGTATTTATTGTTTAGATTTCTTTAAAAATTACAAAATTTGAGACTTTGTTTCATATCAAAAGTAACCTGCTCTGTCTTGTCTGTCGACGCGTTGTCAGTGTCCTCTTTGCTCTTTGTTGTGTGGCCTGTCTGTGCTACAAAATTTTCAACCTCTGTGGCACCAGTGATATGTGAAAAAAAAAACGTTAATGTACAGCCCTGATAAGAGTGCAGTAATCAGATTTTCAGATTTAGATTTGCACCCTTTGGAACTTGCATGTATGCAGATTCTAGGGACACTAGAAAGGTTGTAGGAAAAACAGACAGTCATTTCCACTCAACCTCATTCGAATCGGTTAATGCATGTTTCTGAAGGAGACCTAATGGATACAAGTGCATGCATAATGACTCATCCTGCGGTGATATGTGTAATATAAGGGTCCTTGATTTGCAGCTTTGTTTGCATTGAGGATTTTTAAATTAGATGAGATACAAGAAGGAACAGATGGATTATTTAGATCAAACTAGCTTTCTAAGGAAATTCACAGGTTGGTGCCAATCTGCTGGTGTGCAGGTTCTAATGAAAAAGACTACTCTTATGATACTTATGCCTTTTATTCTGCAGTTTTCATTTGAGAGAGACAGAGGGTGTTTCAAAGGCCTGAAGGTGGCCTGCAATGTGGATTCAACCACAGGATGGCAGGGAACAAGTGTGCATCGACATAGGACAGCATCAGGAACAAGTGTATCTGTATCAATAGACCACTTCACAGGTAGTGAAGAGGAAAATTAGGCAACACTTTATTTTATAGTGTCTTTGTTACACATGTAACATGTAGTTGCTGTAGTATTAACTAAATTATGCATAATTACATGCAACTAACTCTAAACCAAACCCTAATCTTAATCCCTATAGTAAGTGCATGTAGTTAATTATTATAACTCAGTACTTAAACGTATAAGTAACACGGACACCTTCAAATAAAGTGTAACTGAATATAATACATTTTTCTAAGAATATTTCATATTTATATTATTAATATAAAGATTAAGAAAATGTAATGTAAATGGACTAAATCATACTATCTTTGTATTAAATAATGTAATGCTCATTTATCACTACTTTAAGCATTTCATTTGGCAATATATGGCTCTATATCAGCACGTCTATGATTCAGCTGTAGGCACAAGACTGCACGGGTAATGATTACTTACAAATTGTAGTCTGTTATTGATTCCAAATTACATGACAAAAATTTTAATAACATAATCCATTACATATTTTAGGTAACATAATCGGACTACTTTTAGATTACTTTTGGATTACTTTTGACATAACTCGTTTATCACATTGATTAATAGGGTTCATGAGTGTAATAAATAAGTTTCAAAAAAAGATAATAAATAAATCATAAAAAGTTTTAATTAAAATAAATTATTGTAAAATTACGGAAGCCCTGAACCGCATGGTGGGAAAAAAAGCGAAAACTTATGGTGGGGAGGGAAAAAAAGAAAACTTATTTCGTTATTTCGACATAAGTCAATATTTCTAGATATTAAGTCATTATTTCAACTTAATAAGTCGTTATTACGACATAAGTCGTTATTTCAAGATATTAAGATGTTATTTCGAGATATTAAGTCGTTATTTCTTCATAATAAGTCGTTATTATGACAATATCTTGTTATTTCGAGATATTAAGTCGTTATTTCGACAGTCGTTATTTCATCATAACTTATTTCGACATAACTTATTTCAACATAATATCTCGTTATTTCAACAAAGTCGTTATTTCGACATAACTCGTTATTGTATATCAAGTTTCATAAAAGACACGCACAATTCAAAGTCTTCAGTGGCTCAACAGTACTGTGTTGGTGCACAATCCCAGCTTTTACTGCGATCGCCGTAGGCAGGTTATTTCCACATTTTTAACGACTTAATATCTCAAAATAATGACTTATGTCGTAATAACGACTTAATATCTCGAAATAACGACTTATGTCGAAATAACGAGGTAAGTTTTCTTTTTTTTCCCCTACCCACCATAAGTTTTCATTTTTTTTCACCATGCGGTTCAGGGCTTCCGTATTACATAATAGAAATTATAATAAAAATGTGTTTGAAAGAAAAAAAGCCTTCCAAAGACATAGTAATACATGGTTACATGACTAACTGAGTGATAATTCAAATAATATTTAATGTGTTCGTCAGGAGTTGATTCGATATGCAATAATGCAATGTTGAGAAAACACTCCTTAAAAGTGAAATGATTTCTGTAAATCCAGCGGTCAAATGCTTTAAGGCCTCTCAATTTTCCATGTAATTATAGCCTCCTGACTAGTGGCTGGTCTGTGTGTGCAATTTCACAAAACTAGAAGACTTTCTGAATGTTTATAAGCGATATGCTTTTTTAGAAGGGGAATTTAAAACATGAAAAAGAAGAATTAGGGAGAATCAATAAATTGTGAATGATTTACTGCCATTGTGAGAATAATATAGTAGAATAATAGTATTTTAAAATGTAACAATCTAATTACAAGTACTTAATTTTTGCAATCTGATTACATAATCCAGATTACATGATTATAAGTTTTCTATGAATTATGTAATCATATAAACATACACGTATGAAATTGAAGTTAACGTTTACAGATATTGCTCTGTGTGTAAGGAGCAGTGAACACTATGTAGGGACCCTGTGAATTAGAACACAGCTTGAGTCCTATATTTGAAGTTACAGGTGTTGCTTGTGAAGAGGAAGTGGAAGGGAGCGAAAGACAGATTCAGAAAAAAAAAAAACTGAAGAGAGGATGGTAGGTACGGACAATAGATGTCTTTTCCCACCTCTTTTGTCATAAGTGAAGGGTGCTATTTCTGGCATGTCGTCAGGCTTTCCTTGGAGTTATGCGTCTGTCTCCAAGTCTACCTGAGATCTAATTACAGAGAATGACTGCACCTGACAGCCGGGGATGACATACTCGCACACACTCATAGACACACGGCAATGACCTCATCAGCTTCCTCTCAACTCTTAACTAAAGGATGAACTCTATGAATATTAATGCTGCTGAAAATTAATTCATGATTATTCGGATGCTACATAAGGTGTACAGCAGAACAGACAGTATGGACATGGTCACAATTCAAATTAAGGTGTCCATTTAATAGAAGAATGTTTGGGATATTCATTTTTGGTTTCTGCAATGACTAAAACGTTCACTAAATGTTTAAAGGGGAAAAAATGCAAACCGTTTTTATGCGTTGAGTGGCAGCTCGCAAGCTCTGATACTTCAGAAGTCTGACGTCTGAAGCCAACTCTGTGATATCCGAGTGAAAACCACCTGAAGGAATTAATACTTAAATCCAGTCAGCAAATGCCACAACCTTATGAGGTTGGCCACAAGCAAAAGAGGGATTCTCGAACTGAAGTGGAGGGATTTAGACATCATCTCTGTAATGGCAATTAGTTTAATGGAATATAATGAGTGGTGCAGAAACTAAAGCAAAGCAAGTTTAGGCCTGGTTGGAAACCCTTCTGGGAAAACCAGGTTAATGCTGCAGGAGGTCATGACAGGTTGATGTATTCTCTGTGAATCTGAATGCCTTAATGTGTGATGAGGATACAGCTGTATGAAAGCTGTTTTGAGAGTAGAGAAAAGCACCGGACTATTTGTTCAAAGAGTGATCATAATATGTTAGGAACAGTAATGGCGTAATGTGACAAAACACTGATGAAAATGCTGCTCCTGTTTAAATGATATATCTTGTTATACAGCCCTGAAAAATCTACAATGTTTGAACACTAAAGAAATAGTTCAGCTCAACCAAAGCTAAAGTATGTGTAGACAAAAGATTTCTGGGGAGAAAAAAATATATAGGACTATATATAGGAGTGCCTAAAACCGCCTTAGCCGTTATAAATTCACTGTAAACCACGGCTTCTTGGAGCTTATTGATTTTATAAAACGGTTACCACACAATACAAATGTTAAAGCCAAAAAAATATGTATCTTTGTATCATCTTCATGAAGTAAAATCACTAAAAGCCTTCCTTCCGCTGGAAAAAACTAGTCCCTGACCGTGAACAGCAACAGAAGTTACATTATTACGCCATTAGATGGCGGCAAAGATTGTCTTTATGAGAGAGTCAGTCAGTAGCAGTGTTGCCAGACATATGATAATTATCGTATTTGTACGATAATTTTGACCTCTGTACAATGTACCATCAATAATGAAAAAAATCCCATAATGTACGATAATTTCAGAATGTTGTGACACTTTAAATGATGGTCGTCTTTATAAACGGCTAGCTGTGGATCCTCTACGTCAAGATTGTAAGGAGAACGTGAACATTGTTGTTAGGCATTTCTTCCATCTCATCTCATGTTGTCTTCTCGGCCAATTATCGTCGAGAATGACTCTCTTTCACGAGCACAAGTTAACGCCGCAGCGCTTTTAGGTCAGTTGTTTCCCACTAAGGTAGGCCTACGCCTAGTTATTTATCTACTGTGATAATTTGCAGGTCATGTCAAAAAGTTGTTGGTCTAGATAAATAGCTGTATTCTGTACGTTTGACTCGTCAAGTCACCTTTAAAGCGCTTTTTTACAATGCAGATTGTGTCAAAGTATAGCTTTACAGAGATAGGGGGAACATACTTTTGGCTGTACAGCAGTGTGATTGTCCAGTAAAAATCATTAGTTATTAAAGGTGCAATATGTAATATTTTCTGTCCGCTAGAGGTCGCTAGAGGCCTATTCAAAACAAAGGCGTAGCTTGATGACGACAAGTTTGAGTGCGGAATCTTGGGACATGTGGCCTTCACCTCAACGGCCAGTGGAAATAATCGGGATAGAACTCGGGAAGGAATCATGTTCATGGATGCGATGATTAACATTACTGTAGTATGAAGCAGGGCAGGACCGAGTGTTGTGGGAGCTGAACGAGGCCGCTGGAGCGATTGCGCAACACACGCCTCACGAGCAGCGGAACTTTTATTATGCCACAGTCGCAGGTGCCGCTTCCGCTTTTCCGTTCATGAGTATGAGGTAACGCAGCTCTGTTTATCATATTAGATAAATTTGAGTGTGTTGAAAATGATGTTATAGCGTTACTCTGTGCGTTCGCTCGGCGGCTGCTGTGAGACACTTGTTGCACACTGCAGTAAGATAGATCAATTTTAGAATATCATATTAAATGCCGGATGGCTTGTGTTGATAAATGGCATGCAATTAATTTTAAAACGTATTGTATGATGGAGAAAATGCTGTATTACTGTTACTAAAAATAAAGCTGCATCTGATTATGCTATGTTAGCTACTTCACAAAATAGTGTTTTTCTCTGAGGCATGGTAAAGCATGGTACTTGCAAAAAATCAGAAAGTGACTAAAGACTAAACGTGTTGAGCTATATAACAATAATTCGTTTTCTGTCTATAAATATATCAAAACCGTTGTTCCCATGTCTATTAAAACATGTAATATATTAAAGCGTTTTTGGTGTTTCCATGGTTTCTACAAAATAAAACCGGAAACCGAGGGTAACGCGGGTATGACGCAATTGACAGGCGACTCCTCACACGTCCCGGAGCCTTGGTTAAAATTGCAATTTTCTCACGATTTACAAATAGTTGCAAACATTTGGGATATTGCAAGTACTCAAGTGAACAAAATATATAACACTGACCTAGTGGCTTTTGGATATTTTACTGCAAAATTCTTACATATTGCACCTTTAATTTAGTTAATTTACCTATACTAAAAACTTTTGTATGATAATTTTCTTCCAAATACGATAATTTTGAGCATCTGGTACGATGCTTGGACATTTCCAATCTGGCAACACCGGTCAGTAGCGAAGACTTTTACATTGAAAGGACCGAAACTTGGTCTGTTCCTGCAGTAAACCTTCAGAATATCACGCATAAGCCATATGGACCACTTTTATGATTCTTTATATTGCTTTTTTGGTATTTTTTCTTCACAGACATGTCACTATGAACTGTCATTATATGTCAAGAGCTGTGTAATGATTCTGAAATGCATACTTTTGTGTTCCAGAGAAAAGACAGCAGCATATCGAATGACATGAGTGTGAGTAAAGACAGAATTTTCATTTATTGTTAAACTATTCCTTTAATGTCTTGTGGATTGATGTGGACAAATGGTGTGAAGAGTAATATTTAAGATCTGATACCTAGAAATAATAATGAATGATATCTTTATGAAAATGTCTGCTTCATGGCATGTCACAAAAGGAAAATGTCACAGATTTTTATCGCCCCCATTTATTATAGTAACATTTTTGTACATAACCTGTCATCATCAGATAGTACTCAAAGACTTATTACCATGTCTTCCTCATATCCTCATTATCCTATAGTCTTCTGCTGACACTGTGCTTACAGCCACTGGTTCGGCTGGTGCTGTGGTGCTAGGCAGATGTGCTGTTTCTGTAACACCTTTAGCAGGAGCCCCAGATGGAGGAAGAGTGGCCTAAATAAATAAAGTCTCCATGCTGAGTTCCCGAGTGACTCCTGCTGCTTTCCCTGATGCTGTGGGTTTGGCTGCTCTCTTTAAGCCCCGTCGTCCAAGTAGCGAACTGGCCCTCTTATTTAAAAAAGAGAGAAAAGGCAGTGAAGTAATGATGGATGATGGCATCCACATGGGCACATAGTCAGTCAGTGTGTGTACAGACATACACTACCATTCAAAAGTTTGGTGTCTGTAAGATTGTTTAATGTTTTTAAAAGAAGTTTTTTTTAATGTTTTTGAAAGAAGTCTCTTATGCTGATCAAGGCTGCAATTAATTAATCAAAAATACAGTAAAACAGTTTGTTTTTTGCAGGAAATTGCATGTCACTTACCTGTGTGTGTCTCATCATATCTGTAAATGGAGAAAAGTTGCTCCGACTACTTTGACGCGTGTATGGTGTTGGACTGGGAGTTGCATATTAGTTGTCACAACGAGCGAGAAAGGTTAACATGGAACACGCTAAATCTCTAACCTCCGGGGAATCACCTGTTTTAAAGGGGACGTATAATGCCTCTTTTCACAAGATGTAATATAAGCCTCTGGTGTCCCCAGAATGTGTCTGTGAAGTTTCAGCTCAAAATACCCCACAGATCATTTATTATAGCTTGTCAAATTTGCCCCTATTTGGGTGTGAGCAATAACATGCCGTTTTTGTGTGTGTCCCTTTAAATGCAAATGAGCTGCTGCTCCTAGCCGCTTACCAGAAGAGGGCGGAGCTTTAACAGCTCCTGCTTCAGTTGCTCAACAACAACAAAGCTGGAGAATCTCACGCAGCCGAAATGAGGATTGTCAGTGACAGTGTTCAGCCTTACATTGTTCAAACCGGAGTCGACACTGATGAAGAGACTCAGGAAGAAGTTACAACTTTTAGAATGAAACTGGACGTTTCTGAATGGTTAGTGGATAAATTTATGTAGTTGCTGTGGAGCTGATTCAACTCATCAACTAGCATGTGCCGTCATGTTAATCTGTTGTGCAAATCCAGCTTTGAATTGACCCTGTGAAGCAGTCCGGCGTAAAATGTCAACAACACTCTACTACAACAACTCTTCCTCTTCTTTAAAGCAGCCCAACATGGCCTCACCCCCTTTGTTGTATGTTCCCGAGGGCAGGGTTTATGTAAATTATGGGGTTTGTGATGTCACTAACCCGTGAAGTAGCTTGTTGTAGTCCTTAAAAAGCGATTTCTGTAAAAGAAAATATCTCCCTTTGCATTGAACTTTGAGCGTTGTATCTTTGCAGATGTTGTTTATGCTCAAACAGCAACATTACACACTAACTAAAGTTAAAAAAACTGAAATCATAATCAAGGACCAATTTAAACGAACGCAGAACAGAGGAGAGTCTGCTGCCAAGATGAGAATGTGACAGAGCTCGTCATAAAACAAGAATCAACACTGGCTTGGCTTTTCAGAGATGGCAAAAACTGAAGGATTTGAAATGTCGTAAAAAGCGACGAGGAGATGGCATTTTTATTACTCAACAGGTGAGTAAGGTATTTTGAATAGATTAATTGCCATAGGCTATGCAGTTTGTTATATCTATTGTAAAGGGTCATCTCATTATGGTTGTTGTAGACAGTGTTTTGGCACAACTACCACAAAAAATACATTATGTACATTATATTTGTGATATGTAATGTTTGTTATGTAGGCTACCATTCAATACTAACCCTAACAGAGATCACTAAAGCATGTAATGTAATTTACATCAAACTTATAATGTAAATTAATTGTTACTTGAAAAAAATGCTGTCAATGCTTTACATATACACTGCCAGTCAAAAGTTTGGACACGGTAAGATTTTTAATGTTTTTAAAAGAAGTTTCACCTGCTCACCAAGGCTGCATTTATTTAATTAAAAATACAGTAAAAACAGTAATATTGTGAAATATTATTACAATTTAAAATAACTGTTTTCTGTTTGAATATATTTTATAAAGTAATTTATTCCTGTGATCAAAGCTGAATTTTCAGCATCATTACTCCAGTCTTCAGTGTCACATGATCCTTCAGAAATCATTTTAATATGCTGATTTGCTGCTCAAGAAACTTTTATTGTGTACAATTGTACAAAATATTTATGTACAATTTTTTTTCAGGATTCCTTGATGAATAGAAAGTTCAAAAGAACAGCATTTATCTGAAATACAAAGCTTTTGTAACATTATACACTACCGTTCAAAAGTTTGGGGTCAGTAAGAATTTTTATTTTTATTTTTTTTTTAAAGAAATTAAAGAAATGAATTCTTTTATTCAGCAAGGATGCATTAAATTGATCAAAAGTGACAGTAAAGACATTTATAATGTTACAAAAGATTATATTTCAAATAAATGCTGTTCTTTTAAACTTTCTATTCATCAAAGAATCCTGAAAAAAAATTTTACATAAATATTTTGTACAATTGTACACAATAAATGTTTCTTGAGCAGCAGATCATCATATTAGAATGATTTCTGAAGGATCATGTGACACTGAAGACTGGAGTAATGATGCTGAAAATTCAGCTTTGATCACAGGAATAAATTACTTTATAAAATATATTCAAACAGAAAACAGTTATTTTAAATTGTAATAATATTTCACAATATTACTGTTTTTACTGTATTTTTAATTAAATGAATGCAGCCTTGGTGAGCAGACAAAACTTCTTTTAAAAACATTAAAAATCTTACCATGTCCGAACTTTTGACTGGTAGTGTACTTCTATTATTTTAAGATCTGTTCCCACACAAATGAGATATTAATTTATAATAATTATAATATGTAATAATTAAAGTTCAAATAATTCACACCCAGCTAACATCTTGTCTTTGCACTGCATGTTTTCAGAAATTTAAAAAAATGACTCTTTCACACAAGAATTAATAGCTCACAGCACATTTCTGATTATTTGTCAAGTATCATGAATTGAGATTGCACATGAATCATGCAGATGACCAAATACGTGTGTTCTGTTCTCTCATTGCCATGAAACTCATTAGCACTGTGTTGTTTGGGAATCACATCCTCTGCAGTTAGAGTTTGAGGATGTCATGCAACTTCTTTCAGATGAGACATTTCAAATCAATTAATAAACAAATAAACTGTATCAGATCAGTTAAGTGATTTATTCTTACACATTATGCAATGCTATAGTCCATTTTAAAGGTTTTTAGCCTCATCTGGTATATTTATTTGGCTTACCTTGTTCCACCACCAGTAATAGCTCCATCTGAACATGGATGCTAATCAAATAGTCTGGCAAGGCAGAACTGCTATGAAAACATTGATGATGAAAACATTAATAGGGTTGATTATGTGTTTGTTCTTTGTTGTTTTTGTGAAAATAACACTTCAACACTGACAGCACTAAAATGTATTGTTCTTGCGACAATGAAATTGAAATCCTACACAAGATTACATTTAAAATGTGTCCTAAAGAACATTAACCATAGTTGTGCAAATACCCAAAGGGACTGTGTGAGGTAAAGGAAGATGCCAGTTTATAAATAGGGATGAACATAGAGCAGCCTGGATTATAACTTCATTGCCATGGTGATAATGACTGTATATTCCCTCAATCGCTACTAATAGAGCCTGTCTTTTATGAAGCATCTCAGAAATGCCAGTTTATTTTTTTTACCAAGAAGTGAATGCCAAACAATGCAAAGGATTTTACACTTTAACCACGAGACAAAAGAATTATTTCTTTCCATTTCAAGGTAGCATATTTCATTTTTATTGTCCTTTATCACTATGATTTACCCTAGTAAAAAAAAACTATACCAAAATCTATTTTAAAAAAACATTTATTTCATACTAAGTATACTTCAAATCCATTAACATTTATTGACATATCACTTAAGATTTACTGATATAAAATTATAATTAAACTTTATTTAGAGTATTTCTTTATTGCACAATACATATTTCTTAATAGCACTACCTCAGCACTGCTTCTGCACAATTAAAGGGGCTCTTGATTATGATTTCACTTTTTTAACTTTTTTTTTAATGTTGCTGTTTGAGCATAAACAACATCTGCAATGTTATGACGCTCAAAGTTCATTGAAAAAGGAGATATTTTCTTTTACAGAAATCACTTTTTAAGGACTACAACGAGCTTCTTCACGGGTTAGTGACATCACAAACCCCATAATTTAAATAAACCCTGCCCCCGAGAACACGCAACAAAGGGGATGAGGCCATGTTGGGCTGCTTTAGAGAAAAAGAAGAGTTGTTGTAGAGTGTTGTTACCAATCTTTCATTTGAAAGCCACATTTCAATGCTGGATTTGCACAAAAGATTAACATGACGGCACATGCTAGTGGATGAGTTGAATCAACTCCACAGCAACTACATAAATTTATCCACTAACCATTCAGAAACGTCCAGTTTCATTCTAAAAGTTGTAACTTCTTCCTGAGTCTCTCCATCAGTGTCGACTCCGGTTTGAACAATGTAAGGCTGAACACCGTTACTGACAATCATTATTTTGGCTGCGTGAGATTCTCCAGCTTTGTTGTTGTTGAGCAACAGAAGTGTGAGCTGTTAAAGCTCCGCCCTCTTCTGGAAAGGGGGCCTGGAGCAGCAGCTCATTTGCATTTAAAGGGACACACACAAAAACTGTTTTTGCTCACACCCAAATAGGGGCAAATTTGACAAGCTATAATAAATGATCTGTGGGGTATTTTGAGCTGAAACTTCACAGATACATTCTGGGGACACCAGAGACTTATATTACATCTTGTGAAAAGGGGCATTATAGGTCCCCTTTAAAGTACAAAATTAGTTGTTCCAATTTAGCAGACTTTTAAGTAAACCAGTTTAGTATACCAAAAGTACAATTGCAGGGTAATTTTATTTAGAACATAAATATGTAAATATGTATACTTAGCACAAAATAAATGTATTTCAAATATACAGGTGCTGGTCATATAATTAGAATATCATCAAAAAGTTGATTTATTTCACTACTTCCATTCAAAAAGTGAAACTTGTATATTATATTCATTCATTACACACAGACTGATATATTTCAAATGTTTATTTCTTTTAATTTTGATGACTGACAACTAAGGAAAAACCCAAATTCAGTATCTCAGAAAATTTGAATATTACTTAAGACCAATACAAAAAAAAGGATTTTTAGAACTCTTGGCCAACTGAAAAGTATGAACATGAAAAGTATGAGCATGTACAGCACTCAATACTTAGTTGGGGCTCCTTTTGCCTGAATTACTGCAGCAATGCGGCGTGGCATGGAGTCGATCAGTCTGTGGCACTGCTCAGGTGTTATAAGAGCCCAGGTTGCTCTGATAGTGGCCTTCAGCTCTTCTGCATTGTTGGGTCTGGCATATCGCATCTTCCTCTTCACAATACCCCATAGATTTTCTATGGGGTTAAGGTCAGGCGAGTTTGCTGGCCAATTAAGAACAGGGATACCATGGTCCTTAAACCAGGTACTGGTAGCTTTGGCTCTGTGTGCAGGTGCCAAGTCCTGTTGGAAAATGAAATCTGCATCTCCATAAAGTTGGTCAGCAGCAGGAAGCATGAAGTGCTCTAAAACTTCCTGGTATACGGCTGCGTTGACCTTGGACCTCAGAAAACACAGTGGACCAACACCAGCAGATGACATGGCACCCCAAACCATCACTGACTGTGGAAACTTTACACTGGACCTCAAGCAACGTGGATTGTGTGCCTCTCCTCTCTTCCTCCAGACTCTGGGACCCTGATTTCCAACGGAAATGCAAAATTTACTTTCATCAGAGAACATAACTTTGGACCACTCAGCAGCAGTCCAGTCCTTTTTGTCTTTAGCCCAGGCGAGACGCTTCTGACGCTGTCTGTTGTTCAAGAGTGGCTTGACACAAGGAATGCGACAGCTGAAATCCATGTCTTGCATACGTCTGTGCATAGTGGTTCTTGAAGCACTGACTCCAGCTGCAGTCCACTCTTTGTGAATCTCCCCCACATTTTTGAATGGGTTTTGTTTCACAATCCTCTCCAGGGTGCGGTTATCCCTATTGCTTGTACACTTTTTTTCTACCACATCTTTTCCTTCCCTTCGCCTCTCTATTAATGTGCTTGGACACAGAGCTCTGTGAACAGCCAGCCTCTTTTGCAATGACCTTTTGTGTCTTGCCCTCCTTGTGCAAGGTGTCAATGGTCGTCTTTTGGACAACTGTCAAGTCAGCAGTCTTCCCCATGATTGTGTAGCCTACAGAACTAGACTGAGAGACCATTTAAAGGCCTTTGCAGGTGTTTTGAGTTAATTAGCTGATTAGAGTGTGGCACCAGGTGTCTTCAATATTGAACCTTTTCACAATATTCTAATTTTCTGAGATACTGAATTTGGGATTTTCCTTAGTTGTCAGTTATAACCATCAAAATTAAAAGAAATAAACATTTGAAATATATCAGTCTGTGTGTAATGAATGAATATAATATACAAGTTTCACTTTTTGAATGGAATTAGTGAAATAAATCGACTTTTTGATGATATTCTAATTATATGACCAGCACCTGTATTTTAGTATATTTTTTCACTAGGGTAGATAGCTATCAAAATGAAAGATTGTTTAAATAATGATAGTAGAAACACAATGAGTCTCGTCTAGCTCATGAACGCACATCTTTTGTCGTCTATTAGACATGCTAAGTAAAAGAATGTGACGATTGTGGAGGACGACCGTTTGATTTACATGGCCATCATCTTAGAGCCAATCTGATAAGACACATCAGATTGCTTTAAGCAGGGAGCGTCTGTTCAATAACGCAACATGAAAGGCTGACACTACCCGACTATTCACTGCCAGCTAATGTGATTGAGCAGGGATGGAGAAAACAGAAGTCACGGCACTGCTTCGCTTCGGTGTTTAAGGCGCCGTTACAGCAGACTAACATGAATCTTCTACTGAATTAGTTCTCTTTTATACAATAGACGTGAGGTAAAAAGTGCCTCATGCCAAGCTGAAAGAACTTTAATTATTGTCCTGCCTTTGTGCCCTGTCTAGGCTGTAATAATAGCAAATTCTTTAGCTTTTCATGTCTCATTTGATCACCGCATGACGCACAGGTAAATGTCACTCAGTTCCTCAATTAACTTTGAGTGGATGCCTCTTGAACCGTCATAGTTCATCTCGATGATATTTTAATGCATCGGGGATAGGTGTTTCATTTCATTCCCACGAATTCAATCTGAAGAGCTTAGAAAATGAAAGTCAGACTCTCGTGTCGAACTGAGAAAGGATTCTGTATTTTAGAGGTGATGCCATCTTTTCTGGCAACATGTTCAAATAGTCACTGTTAAAGACTCATTATTCTATATTTATCTCATTATGTAGCGTTCAGAGCCAGACATTTATGATAATGTTAGCTCGAGGGTTGAGGGTCTCTGCACAGACAAGCTAATTTTCAATGTTATTTTCTCCAAATGTCATCATTTATCTTTTCTCTTCAGGGATGCACATTTGCAACATACAGTATCATCACCTGTTGTAGAGAAAAGAGCAAGTAAAAGAATGGTTTTCATTCGACACATACTTTGACACATACACGTACTTGTGAGAGCCTAGTTAACAGTAGTATATGATTTAAATATGTTTGGTATTAAGCATAATGCGTAAATATATTCCATGCATTTGCAAGTTCATATGCTGTTGTTCTAATAACTGAACAAATGTGATATTAATTTATTTGTTTCTCTCTTTTGTGTGTATCTCACTTAAAGATGCTTGTGAGGGGCTAACAAATAAACCAATTAAGTCCTTATTTACTGACAAGAGGAGTGGAACAGAGTGTTCTTAACTCAAGAGCTTTGCTCACCCTTTAGTCAATTATTTAACCAGACTTTCCTTGTAAAGAACATGACAAATAAAACAGACAAATTAATAAACTTATATAATAGCTATAATCTGCAAAATAGCAGTAAAGCTTTTTCTTATGGTATGTGGGTTTACATGCTAGTTTCTGTATCCAGAAGAGCTGGACTTTTTTCCTCTTGGATGTTCAAATGCACTATTTGTCTTTATTGTGTCTTTTAACTGACACTAGTGACTCAATCCTCAGCAGATAGTGTTGTTTCACAGATGTTTGTTAGTTGAATCTAACAAGCTTTTCTTTTGTTTCATGTTGCTGGTGATGTGATGTTTTTATTTGTCTGTACACATTTAGTTTATGACTGAAACAGTAGATAATAGATGAGAGGTCTTGTTAAGCTCTAGACCAGTGGTTCCTAACATTTTTGACCTGAAGCCTCACTGTTAATATTTTGAATTAGCTTTTATTTTTACATTTTCATTTTCGTAATTTTGTTGTGCTTTTGTCATTATATTAGTTATAATATGTTGTTTTCTTTTATACGCTAAAAAAATCCGTAAAAATAGGGCACAATGTACTGTATTAATTTGACTGAATTTTCCGTATTTACAGGTGTTTTACCTGTATTTTGAATTTTGAATTTCATTGCGTTGTGTTTTAGGGTTAACGGAAATGTCCGTAAAATTACTGGATAATGTCCGGTAATTTCTGCCAGTACATTATCTCTTTTTTTACTGAAATGTTTAGAAATGTTTTTAGAAATGTTGCCTTGGAATTCTTCTAATACTATTTTATTTTACAATTTTTTTTTTTTTAGTTAACTATAACTACACTAGAAAGTTTCAAGAACTGCATGTTCTATAAACATTAGTGAGGGAAAATAAAAAAAAATATGATCTGTTTTTTTTTGTTTGTTGTTGTTTTGCATTTTAATTTAGAATATTTTAATATAATAATAATATTTTTTTAATTTATATAATTTTAAGTCATCCTGCAGCTCTCTTGGAACTTTGTTGAGGGCCCGTTTGTTGTGGCCCGGCCCCCTAGTTGAGAAACACTGCTCTAGACAATACCAGCTTTGGTAATGTTAGCTGATTTGGTGTCTGAGGCCCTGTTTACATCTAGTATAAGGATGTGTTTTGGTCTGTCGGATCACAAGTAGACGAGGGAGACACATTCCCGTTCACACCTAGTGTTTTAATCCGTCTCTTTTGTCCATTTTTAACCACTTCTGTCATGATTTCTTCAAGGGGAGGCTCTATGGGTGGGTAAATGTATGGGCTTTTTCAGATCTTTAGATCTAATGGACAAAATAAACTTGCACAATTTACATATGCACACGCCCAGAGACGACGTAAAAAACACATGGAGAGCAGCCGCTTTCTTTTCTGCTCTGACAGCCGCAAGACCGGCCGAACGCTGTGAGTGTGTTAAATCAGGAAAGGTGAGAGAACATTGTGCTTGGTACGTTTTTCATCTTCAAACCAAACTTAGGTCTTCAGCCAACAAAGTTTAAATCCCATCTGGCTAGCGGGATGTTTACGCATTAGGTCAGTAGGCGGAGAGTAGGTGGTCTTTTGTGGCTGTTCAAACACATTTGACCACATGAGCATTTACACTACGAAAGCAATCCGGTCATATGCGTTTTGGAAGTGGTTGAAAATAGACAAGCTCAAAACGTTTTAGACCCAATTTACACCTGTATTTACACTTGTGATCCGATCGACCAAAACATATCTTAATACAGGTGTAAACAGGGTCTGAGTGTGTTTACATGCAAAAAAAAAAAAAAAAAAAAAGACACCAATGAATAGGATTTTTGATAAAACTGTTTACATGCAGAGAAAAACTGGGTTAATGTGCAAAAAATCTGAATGTGCCAATCTGGTGTTTCTTAAACACTTTATGGACATTCCCTGCTTAACAAAAAAAAAAAAAAAAACTTACACGTTATTAATCATAATTCTTTAAAATGTCATAAATCATAAAATCATATTAATCATAAAATGTCAGGTTATTAATCATAATTGTATAAAACCATGCATGTAAACACACTCATTGTATTCTTGTGTATTTTTTGGTGGGATGCAGTGTGTGCCATGGGTTTTTACAGATGCTGTTGGCCTTTGATGTCCATGTCTTTTGAAAGTCAAAGAGACTGACAGACAACTGGGTTTTCTATGCAATGAGGCCCTCTTTGCTCCTTTTGACACCATGAATCCCCTTCCCTTTGAATATGGTACTTTGTCCTCTGGATGCAACTTAGAGTTGTCTTCTTTCTCTTTGCCTCAAAAGCAGGAAGCTTTATCCCAACCATCATACTCTGACAAAATTGCAAATCTTTGTTCACTTTCAGGACCTCTATTCTAGTAAGAAGATGGGCAGTGAGAGTGGAGAAAGAAAGAAGTCTAAATGTAGCCGAAAAGGAGGACAGGGGATTCTTGACCAGTGATGTGCCACGGTCAAAACAAAAACACAAACAGGAAAAGAACAACCGAGTATTAAGCGACATGAACAGACAAATGAACTGAACAAAACACAGGGAAAGTAATCAACAAAATGAATGACAGGTGCCATGGAAAAACCATGGAAACGAACTGAAAACAAGGAAACAGATCTAAAACATGTGACAAACACAGCCAAAACAGAAACAAACGCAGATAACCCGTTACATGATGTTCAACGTTTGGAAGAGATCACAATGTCACAAACATCACAAGAAATCTACTGTGCCACAGATTTCAGCCCACCCTAGCATCTTCACAGCTACTCGAGTGACATTTTTTCATGTCTAGCACACTATTCCTGGTGTTCTGATCAAAAATCATCCCCCCAAAAACTCCCTTTCTCCAGGCAGAAAAGTATCCTAGAAGAAGAACATTTGTAACAGACATGAAAAGACTCATTTGGTCACATATCGAAGTCCATTTTCAGCCCATCCCTTTAATGCATTTCGTCTGCAAAGCCACATGACCTGTGGAAGATGATGTCATCCTGAGCCATCAGAACCATCTTCTGTGCTTTTTCAGGTAAAGTCAGGTAGATTGGTACACGTGACATCATCTACACTACACAAGAAGTCTGTAAAAATAAGCTCCAATGTGCTGAGTAAACAATTTTCCAAATTGTTTTTAACAGGTCTTTTAGACTACCCGTAATTTGAATTACACATTGCATTGTGTTGTGTTTTAGGGTTAAAGTGCCCCTATTATGCCATTTTTCATGTTTTGGGAGTCTTCTACAACAGGTTTACATGCATGCAAGATCAAAAAATCACTTTCGTTTTCTCATAATATACATTTAATATCACCTCATTTCTCAAAGATTCTTAAACGATTCGTTCGAAGCAGTTCAAAGATTCAATCTCTCTAAACTCTCCTTTCCGTGAGTCTACTCTGCTTTGGTCAGAAAGCCCATTCTGTTGTGATTGGTCCACCACGTTGCCATAACTGAATTACAGCTCTGGAGGCTTATCAATTCTCAAGAGATTGTATGCAATTTATGGACAGAAAAGATGGCATCGATTTTACCTTATCAATTCGAGCCCAAGTCCGACGCTGACCCATCTTTTAAGAGCAAGCGTTTTGCAAATCCCGGGTTGAACTCCCACGAAATGTAAATTCATACGAATTTGGCAACTCGTAAAATATGTACGATTTAGCAAAAATTGTGCAAATTCGTAGAAATTAGCCACCTCGTAAAATACGTATGAATTGCTGTGAGATCACGTTGATTTATCTGTTCAATAAAATACCTTAGTGTAATAAAAATGTAATAAAAACACCATCTCCATGTCGACTTTACAACATTTTAAATCCCTCAGTTCTTGCTATCTCTGAAAAGCCAAGCTAATGTTGATTCTTGTTTTATTACGAGTTCTGTCATGTTATCTTTTTGTCAGCAGACTCAGGTCTACTCAGGTTTTTTTTTTTTTTTTTTTAAATGGGTGATTCCCTGAAGATGTCAACATTTTTCGCTCATTTTGACAACTAACCTATGCCACTCCCACTCCAGACACACGCAGGGGCGGACTGGGGCAAAAAAGTGGCCCTGGACTTTCTGGCACAAAGTGGCCCGCAACACACCTCACCATAAAACCCACCAGCTTATTATGCACAGAACAATTTTTTACACCACTTTTTATAACATAAAAGTATAAATGCTGTTTATACAGAAATATAAATGCTATTTTATTATTATTATTATTGAAATGCTTATCATTAACTTTAATGAATGACTGGCATACTTCTTTATGTTATTATTTGTCTTTCCTGATGCACATGGCAAATAGTAAATAATTTTGAAAAAAATTCAAATCTCTTTTCCACAGGGAAGTTTAATATCACTAAAGTTCAATACCTACCATTAAATCAGTCCATATATAACAATGCTCTGGTACGGTCTAAGTCTTAGAATGTAGTGCAGAATGTGGACTGTTTTATGGTGCCTTTCTATTGGCTATAGTGTTTTTCCTTTCAGGAGCTTGACAACTGTCATTTTATGGAATAGAGCTCCAATTGTGGAAAAGAGTGTAAAAATTCTATATTTATGAAAAATACAGCATATTAGAATGATTTCTGAAGGATCACATAACTGAAGACTGAAGTAATGATGCTGAAAATTCAGCTTTGATCACAGGAATAAATTACATTTTACAATAAATTCACATGACTGTATTTTTGATCAAATAAAATCTGCCTTCCTCTTTCAAAAACATTAAATAAGTTTTATTATTTCAAACTTTTGATTGCCAGTCTGTAAAATAGCCTAACTAATTAGAAAATTATATATTTTAGACACTTTCCTAACACGGGACATATGGAGGTTGCCGGTTTTGCCATGTTTAGTGTAAGTTTTAGAATGATATTTCGAGTTTTATGAATAATTTTCAAATTACTGAAGAAATCCTGACAACAGACAGGCTACACAAACATTCACTCTTATCTGACATGCTGCAAACTGCTACGTTAATGTTTCTTTGTGCATTGTGTGACGAATGACGTAAATGGCATCAAAATATAAAAAATCCAAAAAGGTTAGAAGTAGTTTGCATCCCTGGAAATGAATGTCTGTCGTTTAACAGTTTTTTTTGTTTTTTTTTTTCTTAAACAGTAGGCAAATATTGCTGTATATTGTCTCGTCATGTTCGGCTGCTTATCTTACCGAGGCTCGAATTCTTTAAGCAACAAAAAGTGCCGTGCTGCTCGGTTTCTGTGGACAGTAAATCCAGCCTCCTTTGATTTGATAGGATATCTCAAACATTTTGACATTGAGGAGCGCTTTTAGACAGACTGAGCACACTAATCAGATTAGAGTTTTTTTTGCCTCAAGTGGGCCACGCCCGCGCGAACAATTCGTCTGGGCTGACGGAAGAATATAGACTATGTAAATTTAAATTCATTCTTCATATATAATTACGTTGTCCAATGGCCCACTGGGAAAACTCTCAGTACTCCCGATGGCCAGTCCGCCCCTGGACACGCGTCAAAGTAGCCAGAGCAGCTTTTCTTTAGGCTATATGACAAAACACATAATTCTTTCACCATATAGAATGTTAGACAAATGAAAAACACATCAAGAGCTATTTTGATCATTCTCAGCGTTAGAAACATCATGTCTAAACAAAATCTTTCGACATTGATTTTTTTCATGTCTGGACACTATAAAATGATGAGTCCTCTAAATACTCTTATTGATCTTTGCTCTGTGGCTCACTGATCCTGAACAGGGATAAAATAGACTCTGACATTCACATGATATGCTTTTGTCCGTTACAATATTATGGTCTCTTTTTTTTTTTATCTCACCCTTGTGAAAGACAAATGACAATCTATGAGTGCATATTATCCGGCTATTTGCACTGATAGGTCTATTTCTGATTATCAGAGTAGTATTTACAGCATAAATGGTATCTTAAGACATAATTATAAGTGTGTAATCACTGAAGCAAAGACAGATTGACGATTGAAACTGATAACTCTGTTCTATTCTTTCTGTCTCAATAGGAATTTTAGCGCTTTAGATTTATCTTGTGTATGTCTAGTGCGCTGCTAAAGGTCAATTGATTGGTGCTTGGGGCTTGTAAAAGGTCAGAAACGGCTGTGACTTTGTGTCTGCTGGAGAGAGGAAATACTCTCGTGTCGCTCTGTCTGTGGTCTCTCTCAGGGGGGATGCTGGTAGAAGCCGCTGCTCCAGCATCACGTTTCTCTTAGTGGTCACGGTTAGGACTCGGATGGGACCGATTGATTGAAGATCGAACCGAGGCTCAAGGATTTTCCATTCCCAATCAAGTTCACTCCAAAGTCGCTGTGAAGTTGTCGTTTTTGCCGCAAACACTCTGCAGTGGGCCGAGCAGCCACTCATACTCGGTACCAATCAATCCGCTAAACAAGCTAATAACGGTCATTAGAGAAACACTGCACTCCCCGTTTTTAACATTCATTGAGCAAATGGGAAGGGGGCAGAGCCTGTGTCACATCCTGTGGTTCAGATAATCCTCCCCCTCCTTCTCCATTTAGCTGATCAGATTTGGGACAGAAGGAGCTAGGAAGTTTAGCAAGAAAACTCAGCATGACAGAGCATGACTCATTAGCATGGGGATGACACCAAGCCTGTTGAGCTGAGTTTGTGCAAAAATGTAAGCAACTCTCGCTGCTTCTTGATTTTTGTAATTTAATAAGGCTCATTCAAAGCTTGATTCAGTTCGTTGGTTTTAATATCTGTGCCACTGGTAGAATTGTGAAATGAGCAGACGTATCAGATTGTAGAGGCCCTTGTAAAGTAAAATGTAAGTGTATGTGGATTTAGGGGATTGTGAAAATAAATCAATAAGCCACAAGAGACCATGTATTACAGTGATGTTGCCACAGATTAGGCCATGTGTCCACCAAAGCGCCTATAGCCCTGGGTATACTTCGTTTTTTCAGTCCAAAGCACAGCCTTGGAAAGTATACTTCATTTGACTCGTACGCATACACAGGCATTCGACGCATGCACAGTTTTGAGCAATCTCTCGCCATGTAAACATCTTTGTATTTTCATGCTAGAGTTGTACAAATGAGGGTACTTTCTAACCTCTTCGCACTATCTGCCGTCTATGTAGGCCTCCACTGTTGCTGTAGCCTGCATGTGTTCCGGTCTGTTCTGTTTATGCAGTTTTTCTTTGACAACCTTGTGAATCGACGTCCCCAGGGCACGGTTGCCACCTTGTGGATAAACTTATTACTGCAAAAAAAAAAAAAAAAAAATTAAATGTACGCGCATACTCTTCTAATGACGAAATACGTATGCTGACCCTCGCGTACGCATAAAAAGTGAAGTATACTTTGGGCTTATCTGTGAGCGCTTGAGAGTGCTTCGGTTTCAGCTGAGATGCTTTGCTTGCTATGATACGGAATATCCGTGGAAGTGTTACTAGTATCTCATTTCTATATTAATTTCTATATAATATATGTTGATACAATGTAAAGTATTTGCTCAGGCTCTTGTTTTAAATTATTTTGTTCCATTATTATGCTTCTTGTTGTCATCTGTTGACGTTGTACAAGCAGAATGAGGTGGTTGGTCGGTGTTGTATTTGTCCCGCCCCTCCTCCACTCTGATTGGACGGCTGCCTAAAAAGTGACATTGATGAGCGCAGCGCTTTACTCAAATTTGAACGTTCTTCAACTCGACCGGTAAAAAACGCAGAGTGCTCAGAGCCTCGTTATGCTCCTGCCGTTTAAAAAACGCGGCGCTCCCATTGAAAACAATTAATAAAAAGTACGTTAGCTGCTGGAAAAAATGCTTTGGTGGACACGCCACCTTTCTTGGGAGTCTTGACACCTCTTTTGGGCGTCAATTATGTGATGTATTCTACATTTTTGTTGTAAATTCTGCTTATTTGTGGCCAGAATAATGTTATTCAACAAACAGACATAAATAAATATTTGTTGAAATAGCAAAAATGGCAAGTCATTTCACTCGGCGGCCATCTTTTAAACACCTCTCAGGCATGAAAGTGCAGCTCCGATCTCTTTGAATGGAGAAACATCAAATTCTCCAAAGCTGTTCGCCAAGCTTTCGATTAAATTTCATTTTTGAAATCACCAATGAAATCTGACAACAACTGTCTCAAAAATGTTGTTTCGGTAAAGAGAGCGTCTGACTGTTTCTATAGGAACCGGAGCTTCAAACGGCCGGTGCAGTGGACTTTACCAATCGTTGATTGGCTCTTATTTAGAAGGCGGGACTTATTCCACCATATTGCGCGTTGCACTTTCTCCCATTCAAAACAATACGAGTGATGCGTCTTGTGTTATTCTATAGTATTTGGTGTAAGGCATTACAAGTAATGTGAGTTAACTTGATAGTTATTGTAATTCTAGACAAAAAATGAGCATTTACTCGTCTCACTTGCACAAAAACAGATTCCAGTTAAATGCAAACTCAGAACATTATGTGAAAACCTGCAATAATTAAATGTTAAATAAGCTAATACAAATATACTTTATGTATTTAATCTTACTTTATTAACCATTGCCGCTGACCTTCAGTGATCCAATTCAGCTATACTAATAAGCAAAAATGACTTCAGATAAACATCACATCTGTGTTTAATTTAGTTTTTGTTACATATGTAAGAGTGTTGAACTTTCTTCTCCTGCGTCCTAATTTTCTGCAATCCAGAACAGCAGCACAGCTGAAAGGTTTGTTTGAGCGGCGCCCTCTACTGAACAGGCGTGAATTTGCATTTCCTTCATCCTGAGGCTTATTCATTTCACTTTTGGTGAGAAAGGGCCTTTACATTTGCCAAAAATACAACTTTTTTTTGTTGTAACGCAAAAGTAACGCAATGAATTACTTTCTATTAAAAAGTAACTAAGTTATGCAATTAGTTAATTTTTAAGGGAGTAACACAATATTAAAAGTAACTTTTCCCAACACTGGTAATGCAATCCACTTTTTCCAGAAAAAGTGTATTCATGATCATTTTGGATTTACATTTATAGCAGTTTTTGTCAAGAAAAAACACAATATTTCCTAAATATTTCAGGTTTGCCATCACGGGGAAAAAAAACGTTTAAAATATATTGAAATAGAAACAGTTGCCATAAGTTGTAATAATATGTCACAGTGTTACTGCTTTTTTTAAAATGTATTTTTGATTGAATAATTGCAATCTTGGTGAGCATCAGAGACTTCTTTTAAAAACATTTAAAAATCTTACCAACCCCAAACTTTATCTGCAGTTGCCACTTGGTGCATTAATATATAATTGTGCAGTCACAGAGGTGTGTTTATAGTCATTTTACAGTTTCAGGCTCATCCAATCAGAATTTAGAGTTTGAACTATATTGTGTTAATAAACAACTTGTTAAAAAAAACACACAATGCACTAATGTAATAGCATGTGAATGAGTCTGTATCCAATTAACAGATGCACTGTTCTCTAAATGCACCTTTCTCTGACAGTTGTTAAAAGCCTAAATTACTTTGTTTCTACTAATGAAAGTAATTCAGTTTTACACTGGTGTTCATCACACCCCCAAGCAATGAGCTGATTTACTGGCACATAGTCTATGGCTCAGTGATCAATGTGAATGGAAGAGCAGGAGAGCAAATTGCTGGCTTAGGAGTGCATGGATGACCTTGTTTGACCTGAAAACTCTGCCTGTTATGGAGCAGATTGGAGTGGAGAGCTTTAGGGAAAGGGTTATACTGTATCTCTTTACCTCTCTGATGTATTCTGGGTGGGAAATTGGCACTCACATGTTTAATTAAACGCTTACACAACCTCAAGGCAGTATGGACAAGTATTAGATGGTGACATTCTTGCGTAAATGATAACTGTGGGATGTAATTCTATTGATCCTACAATACTTGCATTGTTATAGCAATTAAAAGGTGAATTAAGTGAGCATTCTTAGTATTCATAAGAGGAACATGGTCGCCTTGATTTTGCAAAGTAAGACAACATGTCAACATATTTTGTTGATCCTGGAACAACATTTCTGTCCAAAAATGTAGCCCTAACTATATCCCTACCCCTAAACCAAACCATAACTTATCCGTATAATTAGAGGGAAATGATAGGTGAATAACAGTGATGTAGAAGCACCTAACCCTGGTTGTAAGCCTAAACTTGACATAAACTGTAAACTTCTCCCTCAAATCTGATTGGTTGATTGGAATGTTGTTCCAGGATCAACAAAGATGTCACTCCAGGAACATGTTGTACTTGGTGTACAATCATGTTCACCACAGGGGTCATACAGTGCCTCCAATTGATTTTATTTTCTTTTGTGTAACCTCTGTTTTCAAATGAACTGCCGCACCTGACAGATTCATTCCACCAAATGACTCTTAGACATCTTTAATTAATTCATTTCATATTCATCTCTCTCAACCATGTATGTAATAATGTTACCCCACCCCTCAACACTTTTTTTTTTTTTTTTTTTTTTTTTTTTGGGAGATGATTACCATATCCTAGCGCTTTAAGATTTTTCTTAGCTTTTCGTTGTCATGGTGACAGGTCTCTATGCTTGCATCTATAATTAAGACAGTGAATTAGTGTCTTGATCACCAGAGTCTTATCCCACTATCACCACTAGAGGTCGCCACTCAACCTATGAATGACTGTGTCTAGGCGCTGGAGAAAAACTGCGTCTGTAAGTTCTGTTTTTTCTTATTTTATTTTTATATTTTAATTAATCAATCAACTAAGGGAGCGCTTTATATTTTTTGGAGGTTCTGTAACATCATGGTAGATTGGTAACTTTTTTATTTCTTTCTCTTTTTTGTGTTTAGAAAATGGTGGTTTGAAGTTAAACTCACACAAACTAACATAAGTAGCCTGCTATCTATTTAAATAGTCATTGGTTATGTCTCACCAATTTTCAAGCAAAATTGGGGGTTCAACACAGAAAAATTAAAGTTATTTAATTTGTTATTTCATTTGTTATTGGTTAGGCAATATGAAGTACGTTCGACGAAACAAACTTAAAATGAAAAGGACACCATGAGTAATATTATTTCTGTGGCAACAATGAAGAAACTGCAAAAATTGTTTAATGTCCTACAACTTTGGAGTTATTCCAGCTAAATATGCCACATGTACTATGCCTGTAATGACAGAGAAAACAAATATTACCTTTGAAACCACAGAATGCACAACTACTTTCATTAGAAAGTCCAGATGATTGATATAATTGGGACACAAGAGGCTGGGTGAAGAGGTTAAGGATAACCCAAGGGCAAAAAGCATACAAAAGGTCAAAAATGGCCAGTATCTTCCTCTTCTCTACACATGCCAATCACATGCCTCTTGTAATGTTAAGGAACATAATGATTTAGCGCTGTTGAAAATACGGTTCAACTACTGTCCCACTCTGCAAACCTATACTTATTTTGATTTCATGCGCTCATCAAACCTCATCATTTTTGTTATGTTGTGATGAAAACTGAGATTTGGAAATGGAGAGACAATACCCTCTGGTGGTACTGATGGAGGTATAGCTTTGTAAATGGTTAGTTTTCGTTGGAAAGCACAAAGATATTGCATGTACAATCTTGGGTACAGAATTTGAAATTATAATTTTTTTGCCATGTTAGCTTCTGATATGATATATGCATGCGGCCGTGCGTGTGTGTGCACCATAATAAGAGTTTCATATGAAGTAACCTCATCTGTCTTGTGAAAAAATAACTAGCAAACACATTGCTTTTATTTGTTAACAGTGTGTTTAAATCACCAAACAAACACATTCTAAAGAAACGCACAAAAAAGAGGGTCTTTATTTGCATGACATGTTCCAACTGTGCATATCATACAGTTATGTCAATCACACACAAACACATATTTTATTCATGAGTTTATTTATAAGCATTATCCGTGTTTGAATTACTATGTGCGAGTAGGAAAAGCTTAAACCAACAGTGTTCAAAGAAAACTCTTATAACATACCCCGGGGCCGGGGCTGCAACAGATACCAAACCTGATATTCCGGCTACTCCGTATTTATGGCTTTATACATGTTACTACACTTTCGGGAAACTTCACCCATTCGTTTTCTGTATGAACCAGCACTCTCATTATCTCTCAAATCCTTTTGGATCCGGTCTTCCTTCATTTCAAGTTCATCTCATCTCAAAAAAACAAACTGAGTATTATCTTCTCTGTTGCTAATGCTTAATACAAGGACATATTAAACCTACAAAGCCATTTTTTTGTATTTCTGTAAGCTTTAATACATATATAAACAAAAAGAGATTTGAGCCATCAGAAAAAGTGTTCACAATAATACAAAAGAACATAATTAGTTAAGTTATCAAACCATACGACTGAGACCCTGCTGGACCGGCAGGGAATATCGGGCACATGCCCTTATCAGTTCTCCGTCCAACGGATACTAAATGGATAGCTGGGCTGGAAAAGTGATAAGGAGATGTGGTCGACTGAAATCGAAGTCTCACCATGATGGAAGAGTCCCTTGCAATATGTCCAACTCCCCATCGTGAGACATAGATGTCCAGTATAATCACAGCAGTAGAATGTCAAAAAATGTCCATCCTCAACACCCATCAGAAACAAAATAAACCATCTGTCCCATATTTCTTAAAACCTCCGACCTGTTGACTAGGGGAGTATCCAGAAAATACTTACTGAGAAAGTTGTTTAGACACACCTCATTGATGAGTTTTATGTCACCTTAGCCCAACCCTATTACGCTTTTTCTAAGCTCTCATTGGTCCACAACTGAGATTCAGATTTCAGTCTCTCATCAGAAAGTCAGCCAATGGGGTGGGAAAGGAGTGCATAGGCAGTTGAATTGGGAAAAAGGTAATATGCACACAGGTGTGGTTCAGCTGCGCATTCCAGCACACACATATCTGTCAGCTTAAACTTCATCTCCATGCCCTGAAGAGACAGGCTGTCTCCCAGTAAGAGCACTGCTTAAGATCGTTCAGACCACATTCCTCCCTTTCATTATTTTTCACTTGCATGTAACCAAAAATTTATCATCCAAAATCCAAAGTGCCATATCGTTCAGTTTAAACGTTCCAAACGTCAAATCTGTTTGGGTAGTTTTTTGTTTTACACAGATCCTAAGTCAGACGTAACAACCCAGTGTTTGGCTAGTTTTTGTGTTACCCAGATCCTGGGTCAGATGTAACAACCCAGTGTTTGGGAGGTTTTTGTTTTTACCCAGATCTTGGTTCAGACGTAGCAAAGAACGCCCGATGCTTTGCATAAAATTTTATGATTTTATTCAAAAAGAGACAGAATACAAAAACTTAGAATGTTAAATATGTTCTTAGAATTGTACACTGATTATTTATGGACAGGTTATGGAGTTTTGTGAAAAATGTTTAATTTTTCTAATATTTGTTAAACGAGCTTAAATGTAGGCAATATGTATTAAAAATGATATAAAATATGCAAAACTATAAAATATGATCGAAAATAAAGCAATTATGCAAACCAGTGGTTGTGTGGAGTATTTAAAAAAAAAGCTTAGAGGTTTTAATTTAATCCGTAAACATTAATTCATGTATGAAGTAAAAAAAAAAAAAAAAAAAAAAAAAAAAAGAAGAAGCTAGTATTATAGTAAAAATAAATCAACCCATTATGCTGGGTTAAATAAGCAACCCAATTTTCTGGGTGAAATTGGCCCAACATGTGTTCTGTCCTATATTTACCCAGCCCTTGGGTTGAAAACAACCCAAACTAGGTTGTTTTTTAACCCAGTTACATGTAGTTACTGTAGTAATTAATATACATTATGCATAATTACACAAAACTAAACTATTCCTAAACCTAACCCTATAGTAAGTACATGTATTTAATCATTATTACTCAGTACTTAAATGTATAATTACACTGAAACACGGACACCTTAAAATAAAGTGTAACCGAAAGTTATTACATAAAATGAATCAGAAATATTTCTAGGTCACTAAAACAATTAGGTAATTTTGGTGCAATTAGGGCATTAAATAAGCACAAAACTTATGCTGATATGTTTACATGTGTCTGTTCTGTGTTGTTGCAACATTAAAGAATCAAGATGTATGGCAAAAGATATATTGGTTGAACCAGGACATTATCTGAGCATAAAGGCAGCTTTTTTTCAAATACATAAAATGCATCAGAAATATATCTAGGTCACTAAAACAATTAGGTCATAAGCCAAGTTTTAACATTAAACACAAAAGCTCAATGTTCGTTTCCATTAAAGCACAAGGTGCTCTTTTTATTATTCTGGAGTACATGAACATCAGGTTTGACACAAACTTGTGGAGTTCATTCTGATTGAATGCTGCTGTCATTAAAGCAAAAGGGACAAAAAATTACTATGACATTCTGAAATTCACGTTCACTTATGTATTAGTTTTCACTCATATTGTCAATCTGATTATATAAGTTGTAATGAAAATTCACAATTCTTTTTAAAAAATACAAAAGATACTTTTGGCACAAAATCAACAGCAGACAGACTTTTATTAAAAATGATTTCATCAGTGCAGTTAGGGCGGTAAATAAGTTTGGTTTGTGTGTGTGTGTGTGTATGCTTGAAGCTAATGTATAAAGAGAACTTCAGCATTAACAGAGATAATGCAACATTTAAGAATCAAGATGTCTGTCAAAAGATACATTGGTCCCGGCCGTCGCTAAAGGGAAAGAATATCTATTCGTGGGCCCCCCAGAATGGAGAAAAGGCGTGTGGATTTTAGGTTGCCCAGCCACTATCACAAGTCACAGAATTCTTCTTAAATATTTATGTGGTACTCTGGGGTTATCCGAGTATGTCTGTGATACAGATGTTTCCCATACAGTATTAATGAGTGTTTCTGGCCCGTCTCGTCCCTGTTCCCTGCGATGCCCGTCACTTGCACTTGCTGCTGTTGTGTCTGCTGTGCCAGTTTCTGTTTGTGTCTGTATGCTTGTTTAGCCCTGTTTGTTCACAGGCTCGAACTCAGGACGCCCGAAGAGCAATGGCACTATATGCTGGTGCGCTGCCCATGAGGCTATCGGCACCGATGTTTTGTTGTAAATTTAAAACTAATGTGTTACTTTACTAGTTACTTGAAAAAAGTAATCTGATTACGTAACTCACATTACTTGTAACGCGTTACCCCCAACAATGATTATAACTATAATAATATTAATAAAACTGTAATGATTTAGCTTATTATGGGCCAATGCAATGCTTAAATGCATTATTGATCTGATTAAATGATAAATCATGCAAACATGTACTTTAAAAATCACTGTATGAAACTGAAAAACGTTTCATAGAAAGACCCTGAGACAATGCAGGAACCCAGCTAACAAAAATATGTTCTAAGAATGTTTTGCTGACATTCCAAAAAATTTTTTTAAATGTTTTAAAAACATTTTTGTGAAAGTTAAGGGAACATTACATTTTATCATTAGAGAATGTTTTGGAATTTTCAGAGAACATTCAAAAGTAACAAGTATAACATAAAAAAAATAAATAAATAAAAAAAACATTAGATGAACATCCAACTAAAGGAAAAAACGTTCCATGATTGAAGTTTCTTAGAAACTTCCCTGTTAGGTGAGAATGTTTTGAAGACACGTACATCTCAGTGAATTAAAAAAATTAGCTGAGTTGAAGTTAATTTGCCCTTAACACTGCAAACACCAGCTCTGTGCAGCTTTTCTGCATGGTCGCCTTCCGGGATCCTGATCCATAGCGACGCGTAAAGTCAGAAGGACGGGGGAGGGCGTCCCCTCGCTCTGTGTCTGCGTGCATTGCACACCCTGGTTATCTTAGTCCAGTTCCTCTCAGCCTGGTGTGAAAGTGTCGAGCTAAAGAAAACAGGGGCGACCCGCTCTTGATCCAGTTCCGGCTTTCTTCTCCACACCAGCTGCCAGCTGCACTCACACGGATGAGGGGAGATCTGCTAAAGCATCTCCACTGCATTGCGGCGCTCTCTCCTGGGATTAGCTGGGCTCTGCATTCTCACTGTCATATTGCTGGAGTCTTCAGCGCGCAGGCAGCACCACAGAAGGCGGGGGTGGTGTGTGTGACATAGCACTGAGAGTATGAGGTGTGAGATGTGCGGGCTTGGTGGACTGGGCATTTTATCAGCTGGATCTCAGTGTCAGTGTTCCTGTAAAGGCAGGAGATGAAGATGCTGCGCATGGAGGCAGTAAATAAACATTTTTACACTCTTAAAAATAAAGGTTCTTTAATGGCATTTGGTTCCATGAAGAAACTTTAACATCTATGAAACCTTCTTTAGTGGATTATTAAAATGTTCTTCACAGGAAGAAAAAAAAGTTCTTTTAAGAACTTTCCACTGAATGGTTCTTTGGGAAAGCCAAAATAGTTCTTCTATGGCATTGCTGTGAAAATCATTGCTTTGGAACCTGTATTTCTAAGGGCTCGTTCACACAGAATCTGTTTTTGCTTTAAAAAACACGAGATGCGGGCAGTGGAATGGGGAAAAAATGCAAGGTCTCAAGACGTGATGAACTGATGTTAACTTGAGCGCCACGTTTTTAGAACGCCGTGTCATGTGCGAGACACTGCAAAAGACGAGAGCGCAATGGTCATATACGTCCGTCTAGCATGCGTTTACATAGAAAAACAACGGAGAAGTAGCGCATTGGAATATAAAAAACGCGTTCTGTGTGAACGTCCCCTTAAGGGCGCTCAAGTTAAAATCAGTTCAACTGTTAAAAAACGAATATCGAAACCTTGCATTTTTTCCTCATTCCACCGCTTGTGTCTCATGTTTTTCAAGGCAAAAATGTGTTCTGTTGAATGAGCCCTAACACACAATGAGTCTTTGCGTCCAAAAACGTGAGACGCAGTACTCAGGAATGGTTTTTAAAAAAGCGCAGTGCAGAACACTAGGGTCTCGAGATGCGCTTTAGAGACGTGAGGCAATAACGACAATAACAGAAGTAATAGAAATAGGCAAACAGCAGAATAGATAGATACTATTTTTGACATGGGAAAAAAAGAAAATAATCGCACTGGCTATGGCCTCCTCCGCCATGTTTCCCTCAAATAAAATTGTTGCCACACCAACTTGCTACTGTAAACAGAAGCTCAATGCTTGCCCCGCCTCCGAGTTCTTTTGATTGGTCCACTGTTTTAGAACTGACATTGAAGAGCGGTGCTGCGTGTAAAAGTTGAAATTCTTTTAACTTGACAAGTGGCGCTCGTGCGAGGCGCTGCAAAAGATGCAAGAGCAAGCGTAACGGTCATACACGTCTGTCTAGTGCGTGTTTACAGAGTAAAACAATGGAAAAAGTAGCGCATTGGAATAGAAAAACACGTTCTGTGTGAACGGCCTCTAAGAGTGTAGTTTTTGTTAAAACTATTAATTTTCTCTATTATAGCTGTATAGAAGCCTGTTTGAAAAATGTAAATAAAAGTTAGAGTTTAGAGGGGAAAAGTAAAAGTTATAGTTTGTAAGACAAACATTTTTTTTTTATTCATGAGCCCCATCTTTTTTAATATGAGAAAACGTATTCGTTAATATTCGGCCAAATATAAGAAACACATCTGCAAAACTGTTCAGACTAGATTAATACCATATAAAACTAAAACTCCATAATTTACATAATATATTATTTTGTAAAGTTATTCTAATAAATAGTCTAATATGTTTAGGATCACTATAAAAAAAGAAGATGACAATGCTGCATGGGAACTGAAATTAATCTTGTCATTTCATTTTGTCAGTTTGTAAAGCTTTGCATGTAAAAATAGCGATTTGTACCACTAGACTCGTTGGAAAAGGTAGCTTGTTACTTCAAACTGTTTTGAAAATCAATGAAATGCTTTCACTAAAATGTAGTTATTTTATAAAAATGCTTGCAAAAATCCAAGCAAGACTTTTTGCTTTGTCAAACATTGTTTCTGGATGAATGAGCCATAAACTGTATGAGGAAATCAACCTACTTGTATTATGATTTTTTTTTAAATGTCCTCTTCCACTTAAAAAAAAGTCCACTTTCAGTGTTATTTTTGATAACTAGTGTGATCTAAGCGTCCTTTGCTTTCACTTCATGTGCAATTTTACAATTTCCCAATTGACATCATGTTCTCTAGAAGATAAAGCACACTTAACTGTACATCATGAACTGGACTCAACACACACCACAATCTCTCGAGAGCCAGCTCTAATTGAAAAAGGGCTAGGAATAACCACTAAGGTCCAAGGGCTAATAGTGTCATGATGAGAGATGATTGTACCATGGGCGGAAGGAGATTTCCACACTCTGTTGTCTTGTAAAGACAAGAGTTGGTCAATGAGAAGGGCCTTGATTGGACCTTCTTTCTGACATCAGGTAATTCTGTGTAATGATGCCTTGGTGCGGCTGCTAAATGGCAGATGAAGGGGTTGCGAAGGACACATAAAATTTTGATCTAATGTAGGCTTTGTTGTACCCCTTAACATGACCAGGGCATATTTACTAGCATTTGACTTCATAATTTTTGGTCTCTTTAGTCTGCCATGCTCTGAGATGTGAATAGGAATTGAACATTAAACATTTCTTGATCTTATAATTCAGCATCAGTCATTTGGATCTGTTACATTTTAAACCAAATCACTACAAATATCAGCTAATTTATACTTAAAGAGGCCATATTATGCCCTTTTACAAAGTATTGATTTTGTTTTTGGGGTCTATTAGAATATGTTTCCTTGCTTGAATGTTCAAAAAACAAATAGTTTTTCTTATATTTTAAATGTGAAAAAATGAGTTAAACTTTTTTATGCGTTTTGGCTGTTCATTTACACAACAACGGGCCTGAAAACGCAAACTTTTGAAAACAGGTTTCAAAGTGCACGTTTTTGAAAACGATACCGTTATCGTCTCTTTATAAAATACGAAAACACGAATTTGTGAAAACAGTGGCATCATGCACATGTGTATTACATGTTCAGTCTATAGGCATGTAGTGTTTCTTTATAATGTGACATCAACTACTGGCATGAATAATATGTCTTTTTTTGTGGATCCATGTGAACCATTTGACAACGCTGTCATCTGTTAACGAAAAAAGTGAAGGATAAACTTTTCAGTTTTTAGTACATTGTTGTTGTGTAAAAGTACCCTTAATCTTTTTGAGATCTCCTAGATACTGCTGTAACGAACATGGCACTTTACAAAAACAGTAAATGTATAATTATAATGTAAATATAATGTAATATATATATATATATATATATATATATATAATGTAATATAATATACATAAAATGTATAGATATTTAAAATAGAATGAAAGATATAGAATGTACTGAATGTTAACTTGCTTATTGTGCCCAAGAGCATGATCTATTTAAGTCCAAATGTCATTTAACAAGAAATGATGCACCAGAGCTTGAGAGCTGTAGTTCCAACCATGTAAGTTTGCGATGCTGTTTGCGAATGTTTATTGGAACTACAATATATTGCCAAAAGTATTGGGACACCCCTCCAAATCATTGAATTCAGTTGTTCCAATCACTTCCATGGCCACAGGTGTATAAAATCAAGCACCTAGGCATGCAGACTGCTTCTACAAACATTTGTGAAAGAATGGGTCGCTCTCAGGAGCTCAGTGAATTCAAGTGTGGTACCGTGATAGGTTGCCACCTGTGCAATAAGTCCATTCGTGAAATTTCCTCACTACTAAATATTCCACGGTCAACTGTTAGTGGTATCATAACAAAGTGGAAGCAATTGGGAACAACAGCAACTCAGCCACAAAGTGGTAGGCCACGTAAAATCACAGAGCGGGGTCAGCTCATGCTGAGGTGCACAGTGCGCAGAAATCGCCAACTTTCTGCAGAGTCAAAAGCTACAGACCTCCAAACTTCATGTGGCCTTCAGATTAGCTCAAGAACAGAGCGTAGAGAGCTTCATGGAATGGGTTTCCATAGCCGAGCAGCTGCATCCAAGCCTTACATCACCAAGTGCAATGCAAAGTGTCTGATGCAGTGGTGTAAAGCACGCCACCACTGGACTCTAGAGCAGTGGACACCTGTTCTCTGGAGTGACGAATCACGCTTCTCTGTCTGGCAATCCGATGGACGAGTCTGGGTTTGGCGGTTGCCATTCCGGTTTGGTGGAGGGGGGATTATGGTGTGGGGTTGTTTTTCAGGGGATGGGCTTGGACTCTTAGTTCCAGTGAAAGGAACTCTTAATGCTTCAGCATACCAAGACATTTTGGACAATTTCTTGCTCCCAAATTTGTGGAAACAGTTTGGGGATGGTCCCTTCCTGTTCCAACATGACTGCGCACCAGTGCACAAAGCAAGGTCCATAAAGACATGGATGAGTTAGTTTGGTGTGGAGGAACTTGACTGGCCTGCACAGAGTCCTGACCTCAACCCGATAGAACACCTTTGGGACTGTGAGCCAGGCTTTCTCGCCAACATTACTGCCTGACCTCACAAATGCGCAGAAGAATGGTCAAAAATTCCCATAAACACACTACTAAACCTTGTGAAAAGCCTTCCCAGAAGAGTTGAGGCTGTTATAGCTGCAAAGGGTGGGCCAACTCCATATTAAACCCTACGGATTAAGAATGGGATGTCATTAAAGTTCATGTACACGTAAAGGCAGGCATCCCAAAACTTTTGGCAATATAGTGTATCTATGGTTTTGGGAAATGGCAAGTTGTTGAACTATGTTGGTAACTACGAAACTTGCGACTATAGTTGGGTAACGATGCTTTCGGGAAACTGACCCCAATTTACTGCGTGTCTCTGTGAAGCCCCTCCTTCTGAAAAGTGCAAAATGCTCTGATTGGTCGGCTGGACCAGTGTGTTGTCATTGGTTAAGCACTTCGAGCATGTTTCAAAAATGTCACGCCCCTTATTATGTTTCAACCAAGTGTGTTGCACAAGTCCTGAAAAGTGAAGCCAAAACGTTTTGATCGCCCCCAGGTGGCTGGATGCAGAATAGGTCATAAACCCCGCCCTCTCCCTGTAATCTAATGTGATGTGAGACAAACTAAACAATCAAATTACACTTCAAATACTTTTTTTTCAAAGATGGTTTCTGTCATTTTAGGTAGTTTTTATCACGCTGATGTAAGTTCAAGTGTTTGTTTTTTTTAAATAAGTTTGGTTTTAGTTTAGTTTATTTGATGCTATAAAAACGGTGGTGTGATGTCATGATTGACAGCTGAGATTGACAGCTTCTCGGAGCGAAGTAGTCAATGAGGCACCAACAGACTTTTTTTCGGGTTTTTCATACTCACTCCTGCGCAGACTTGGGTTCCAAGATGTCCGCGCCATATTGGGTCATTGGCAGCTTCACTTTACTACAATGGAAGAGAGAGAAGGTGAGTCGTCCGTCTTTTTTTACAGTCTATGGTTTCAACATACTACTAATGGTGCGTTCACACCAGACGCGAATTAAGCGTTAAGCGTGAGTGATTTACATGTTAAGTCAATGCAAAGATGCGAATAGACATCCTGCGGCGCGAATGACGCAGAGCGAATAGAGCGTTTCGGGCGAGTTGAAAAATCTGAACTTTGGCGAAAATTCACGCCGCGTTAACCAATCAGGAGCTTGCTCTAGTAGTGACATGATTACGACTTTTATATAAACAGGAATAAAAAGGATCTTGCGTGGAAGAAAGTGAGTGAGGAGGTCGGACAATCTGGTAAGTTGTAAAAAAACGCTCTACTCAATTTGAGCTGTATATATACATATTGAGACTACAAGCTAGCTAAAGCCGGCAAATTGAGCTTATTCGCTGTATTTTACAACTATCCCGCTGACGAGTTGATGTGTTTATTCAGAGGAAGTGTGCAGAAACGAGACGAGCCGCCTGGCAGAAGCCCCTCTCATGACGCGAATTCGCGTCTGTTGTGAAGTGAATTTCATGCGCGAATGAAGCGAGTAAACTCAAAATGTTCAAGCGTCCAACTACGCGCGAATAGCGCGATCTATTCGCGCAAGTTGCGTCTGGTGTGAACGCCCCATAACGCAACTGAACCAAGCTTCCCCCTTTTTGTGTGTATGACTTGGGCGGGAATTATTTGGAATATTGTGACGTGTTCATTCCAGGAAAAAAATTCAAGACTACAATGGAGGCGTTTGAGGGAGTTCAGAAACAGTGCGCACTGATATAAAGAACTACTCCCTTTGGAGTGACTTTGTGCTTTGTAACTCTTTTTTTTTTTTTTTTTTTAGAGCTTTTTCATGCTCAAACAGCAGCACTAAAATGAAGTTGAAAATGAAAAAAGCATATTAGGTCCTCTTTAATTCTAAATTTAACATGTATTTTACATTACATTTATTAATTTGGAAGACATACATTATATTTTCCCAGGCACTCGAACCCACAACATTGCCATTGCTAGTGGCATGCACTGCAAGTTGAACTGCAGGAACAATTTTACATCTAAATGTAAACATTTTTTGTGCATCTTCTACATTTACCCATAAACAGCAGTTTATTGGCTGATCTGGTGCTCATAATGTGGTGATATAATCCTGTTACTCGCTCAGCAACACATCTTCCTCTTTTATAGCACAGCAGTGCAGCACAGCGCCTTCACCAGCAGGGGGCTGTACAACTGAGTTTCTAAAAATAGTCATCAACTTTATTTCTCAAGGGATACACTGGCTTTTCTAGAATGTCTTCTTCTATTTCTAAACAAAGCACTCATCCGCTTCATAACAGACAATACACATTGTACAGGATATCCTTGAGCACAGTGAAAGAGCAGCTAGCTATTTAAAGGCACAGCCCATATGTTCACATGTATAGTTTCGTTCATATATCATATATGTTCATATATTAAACTGAGATGCGCCACTGAGAAACAAAGAGTAAATCAGTCTGGAGACTGAATCTGGAACTAAGCTTTTGGTCGTGATGCTGTTTCATAACATTTAGCTCTTGTTGTGGCTTTTGAGACGTGAAGGATGGACCCCACATATTTGCCTGTACTGCCTGAAAGTCTTTTTCCCCTAAACCATTTTTGGCTGTACTGAAATTCACTCAGTTGCTATGGACACAGATCATAGTTTTTTTTTTTTTAATCTGTGTCCATGACAACAAACCAGCTATTACAGAAAGAGGCCATAATGTAATTCACTTTAGAAGAGGTTGCACGTGCAAAAAAAAAAAAAAAAAAAAAAAAAAACTTGACACATTAAAGCTGTCAGACTAACTATATTGTTTCATTTCATTTGCATACATACAATACATATTATATTTGTGTTCTATAAAGTAGAGTCTGTCACTAAACTGAAGAACTTTAGATAATACTTAATATGATTGATAAATGTATTGTTAGATAGGATGGTGTGCTGTATCTTTTTATTTAACAAGTGGCATGAATTATTAGCCTATTAGCCTTAGCTCTGTGTACCAGCAATAAACACTGTTAGTGAGTTTGTTTAAACTGTGTGCTAATAGTGCAGCGGAGCATGTAGAATGCTGCTCCAGTGTTTTCTGCGCTGACACTAATTGTGGCTTGCATGTGGTATAAAATAAAGAGGCTATGTACTAATGATGAATGGCGTGGAGAGGCTGAATTCAGATGCATCTCAATAGCTATTATTCTCCATTGAGTGAGGAGAGGAAATGCTAGCTGACTCCAGGGGTGCAGATGACATGAAATGTCCTGAAATGATTGTTCCCTTTAACCTTTGTGCTTGTCCTGTGTCTCAGTGTGAGATGATTCAGATTTATTTGTCGTTTTAAAATGATTTACGCTTTAAAATCTAATGGTGTTATCATAAATGTACAGCATGCTCAGATGAGGAAGTATCATGGTAAAAATTTATGATTGTATATTCAAATGGACATATATTAAATCTAAATTTGCAAATCAGTTGGTGATTTACATCATGTCACTGATCTCATTGTTAGTACTTTGATAGTATATCAAGAGAAAGCAAGTATAGAGATTTATTTGAAAGATGTGTTCATTTGGTGTCCCAAACTGACCTGACTAAAGAGGCAGCACTTTTTTTCTTTTTTTCCTTTTTCTTTTTTTGGATATTTGAAATACTTATTTAAAATACATATATGATATATATGGAATTTACATCTAGCTTATGGAATTATTGAATAATAACCCATTGAATTACAATAAGTATTAATTTAAATCATTAATAACAATAGTAACAACATGCTGCTTGGATCCTTCTGTGCCATCAACGAATTTAATCTTTTCTCTTTAGAATAAAAACAACATTATTTACTCCACATTAATGTCCCCACAAATCCCTCTGTAAAAATAGATTGATTCAACATAATACAATGTCATAGGTCAATATTTTCAGACACAAAATAAGATCAGTTAAATTCAAAACTTGAAAAATTAAGAAGAGCATAGCCATGGTCATCTTGCCCCTCCCCAAACTTCTCTAAAACAATCAAGCCTGACCAGCTAAGATCAAAAAATGACCTTAGGCTGGGTTTAAGATTTTTTTTTTTTTAATCAATAAAGTTGGGATGAAATGGAAGTTACAATCAGTGTTGCCAAGTCTGCGGTTTTCCTGGGTTAGTTCACCCAAAAATGAAAATTCTGTCATTAATTACTCACCCTCATGTCGTTCCACACCCGTAAGACCTTCGTTCGTCTTCAGAACACAAATTAAGATATTTTTGATAAAATTCGATGGCTCAGTGAGGCCTTCATTGCCAGCAAGATCACTAACACTTTCAATGCCCAGAAAGCTACTAAAGACATATTTAAAACATTTCATGTGACCACAGTGGTTCAACCTTAATGTTATGAAGCGACGAGAATACTTTTGTGCGCCAAAATAATGACTTTAAGAATCTTTTGTTTCGAATCAGTGGTTCAGAGCGTGTATGAAACTGCCAAAGTCACGTGAACCATTAAAGTTTTGAAACACTTATGACGTAACGAAGCCTTATTTACTGAAATCATGTGACTTTGGCAGTTAACTGTGTTACCATGGGTTGTTTTTCATGTGACCCCAATAACATTTGCATGTCTCGTGACCCCAATGAAGTGACCCCAATAACATTATATTTAGCCCCTGGAATGTTATTTTTACCAGGGGAGCCCCTGCCCTCGATACAAGATTGGGCTAGTTTTGAGTAGCAATTGGGTGGGTTTTGTTGTGAAAACCTGGCAACCCTGGTTACAATAGTCTTTTCTTACATATTGCGACGTATATCCGAGTGGAACGGCTTCTTGAACAAAAAAAAAAAAAGATTTTTGCCATCCGGAATTGATAGACAAATTGTTGGTTTGCTATTGTTGTGATCTCATGTG
Organism: Hypophthalmichthys nobilis; assembly: GCA_037950665.1. Classification (NCBI taxonomy): domain Eukaryota; kingdom Metazoa; phylum Chordata; class Actinopteri; order Cypriniformes; family Xenocyprididae; genus Hypophthalmichthys; species Hypophthalmichthys nobilis. The sequence goes on from CM075484.1 coordinate 29,179,917, forward strand.
ACTGACAGGTTGTTCCGCCCTCACGCAGAAAAACACATCAACAGAGAAGAGATGTCGATGCAAGAAAAAAAAAAAAATTTGATTAAAGATTACGAGGGCACATGAATTTTAAACAAAAAAATTATTTGCACAGATAAATAATTTAAAATGAACACTGTAATGCTTCTTTAAAAAAATGGCGACTTTAAGGGAATTTCAAACTAATCTGTCCCACGTTCAATCGTAAATGTACACATAATTCCTGCACCTTGATTTCTGTTTCCATCCAGCAGATGGCGTTCACATGCAGGTGATTGTCCATGCAGCATGGTCATCAGGCTCATTATCAAAGCGGATGATGAGGCTGCACTTTGCTTGCAAAGCTCGGCAGCTGAGTAAGCTGGGGATAAGGAGCAGGTCCAGAGCACGGTGTTTAACTAAAAGCTGGCCATTTTCACTCAGAAGGCAGAGCCAATGTGAGCCCTGCATTATTTGAATCTGTACATTTGGGGCATCCAATTAGAACTCATTGCATTGGTTGTCACAAGTTATCGGGATTTTTAGTTAGCAGATGCTTTAAACGCGTATTTAAAGCCATACTCTCACTACACCATATAAGCCACCGTATTTCGACATCAGCCAAGCCACACGCTCCAGAGGGTTCGTCTAGAAAAAATCTATGCCTTGCAGATTGTTTTGTCCTTGTACATAAAATAGGTTTAAAATCCAGTGGTTCAATAACCATCTTAGGCCTTTAAAGCTGGAAGTTTGTGTTTGATAAAGTGCAGATGTATGATGGTCAGCACTCTTATTTCATGGAGAAAAGGAGGGCCAGGTTTTAATTGCAACTTCAAAAATCAAGTGAAGCCGTTCTGTTTAGGTATGCCATGAGGTATTAACACTTCAAAATCTTTATAATGATTTATTAGGCAGCATTTTGTATTACTATTCTATTTATCACCGAACACAATCTGTGTTAGTGTTCAATAATGACACAGCAACACTGAGAGCAATGGATGTCTTCTACGGTAACACTGCAGTAAAAAGGAGCGAAAGGGGGTGTTTAAGATCACCACCTCAAAATCAGCTCTGCACGCTGTTGGCAAGTCTTGTTGCTATGGAGATCGCATCCTACTGCAGGTGTAAGTAACGACAGAGGAAGTCAACTGTGTTTTCTCCTTCCCTCTCCTCACACTATGCTGCTTTTTATCTCTGTCTTTACTCTCTCATCGTCCCTCGCTCTCGTTTTCTGTAATCGCATATATGAAACTGCATTTTTCATTTCGGTCGATAACGTGCAAGAACCTCACAGATCGGATCTTGCAGCTCAGTGGTCAGCATGTGCCGTAAATACCTTCACATCTGTGCTGCAATTAGTCACCACTGTAACTAGCCATTGTTGCATTGAATGATCGCAACACGGGTTGTCTTGCTGACCAGACAACCTCTGGCTAATGCTTCGGTGACGTTGGACACGCTGGGCTGTGCAGTAGAATTAGCTCACAGGCGGTGTGTAAAATGCACACAGAGCCAGACTGAAATAAATGAGCTGGGAAGCCTTTTCTTCACATCTTTAGTGTTTGTGGAGATCCAAGCTGAAAAGATGCAGATCCAACCCAGCAGTGAGCATTAGTGTTGCCCTCCAGTCTATTACGTCTATAATGCATAAAAACAATGCCTTTTTTATGGTAAAAAATGAACTATTGAAGCTGACTACTGAGTCTGTACCCTTTAGATGAGGCTTCAACCACAGAAAATCAATTGCGCTTTATGGTGTAGTGAAGTATGATCTGTTACCATACAGCATGTATATGAGTACAATCATGCAGATAATGGCTAGGGCATTCAAACTCAAATTTAGTAAAGACATGATGACAGTGTAATTCTAATATGGCATTTTACACTATTTAAAGGGATAGTTGACCCAAAAATTAAGGATTCTGTTATTATACTATTGTTTAAAAAAGTGGGGTCGGTAATGTTTATTTGATCAAAAGTACAGTAAAATATTAATATTGCTAAATATTATTACAATTCAAAATAACTGATCTGTTTTAATATATTTTAAAATGTTCAACTAAAAAGTCTTCTTTTTGTGTGTTCAAGTCTCTTCTATGATCTGTGTTAAAACAAAATTCAACCAAACATTTACTGGCCGTAAATCTAGATGGCAAAAAAATCTTTATATATACAACATCTCTCAAAAGTTTGGGGTCATACTTTTTTTTTTTTTTTTTGTTCTTCAAAGAAGTCTCTTATGTATGGAAGCTTGTTTCTGCCATTAAATAAAAAATAAAAAAGGTAATTGCGACTTTTTACCTCACAATTCTGACTTTTTTTCTCAGAATTTAGTTATATAGTTCTCAGAAGTTATAAAGTCAGAATTTTATGATATAAAGTGAGAATTGCGAGTTATAAACGGAGAATTGCGTGATATAAAGTCAGAATTGAGTGATATAAAGTCAGAATTGCGAGATATAAAGTCAGAATTGAGTGATATAAAGTCAGAATTGCAATTTATAAAGTCAGAATTGTGAGATATAAACTCGTAATTGCGCGTTATAATGTCCAAGTGTGAGGGGAAAAAAGACGTTTTTTCTTAGAAAAATTTACTTTTTCTCAGAATTGTGAGATATAAACTCGCAATTGCATGTTATAAAGTCAGAATTGTGAGAAATAAACTGACATTTCTGAGATAAAAAGTCAGAATTGCAAGTTTATATCATGCAATTCTGACTTTATAACTCACAATTGTGTTTATATCTCGCAATTCTGAGAAAAAAAAGTCAAAATTGCGTGATAAGTCAGAATTGTGACAATTCGCAATTCTGACATTATAACAGGCATTCTGACTTCTTCACACAATTCTGACTATTTCATGCAATTCTGACTTTATAACTCGCAATTGGCGAGTTTAAATCTCGCAATTCTGAGAAAATGTCAGAATTGTGAGATAAAAAATCGCAACTACCTTTTTAATTTTTTTATTTAGTGGCGGAAACAAACTTCCATACTTATGTTCACCTGTACTTACTTGATAGAAAATACTGTAAAAACTTAATATTGTAAAATTTTATTGCAATTTAAAATAACTTTTTAATATATTTTATTTAAAATGTAATTTATTCCTGTGATGCAAAGCTGAATTTTCAGCATCATTACTCCAGTCTTTAGTCACATGATCTTTCAGAAACCATTCTAATATGCAATTTATCTGTTCAATAAAAAACCTTACTCACCTGTTGAGTAAAGAAAACAAAATCTCCGAACAGCCAAGCCAATGTTGATTCTTGTTTTATTACAAGCTCTCCTCTGTTCTGCTTCTTTTCTTTTTTTTTTCCAGGTGATTCCTCGTCGCTCGTTGTGACAATTAACCTATGCCACTTCCACCCTATGCAAGTGTAACCCTTCATGTTCTACCTGCAACAAGCACGATTTAATCCTTCTTTTCCGGCATGGGAGGCGGTTGCGCTAATGAAGACGCTAAAGATCACAGCCTCTAGTGCACCTCTTGAGGCCAGGTCAGTGAGGTTTACTTGCACAGCTCTTACTAGCTGGCCTTCGTTACACTCACCTCACCTAAACCTCATTCCCATCCGGGTCATAGCACCAATCTTACTCCGCCGGTTCTACTTGCACCGCTCCCAACGGGATTTGAACCGACATTTCTAGAATCGGAGGCCGGCGCGCTAACAAGGACGCTAAAGATCGCAGCCTCTAGCGTTAACAGCTAGTGCGCCTCAAGGCCAGGGGAGTGAGGTTTACTTGCACAGCTCTTTACTAGCTGGCCTCCGTTATTCACGCAGCAAAGTAGCTAGAGCAACCTTTCTCAGATATGACGAGACATGCACGGTCTAAAATATAAACACTTATAATAGGCTTAGCATAGTGAATCATGGTAAGACAAAAACACATTTTGGAAGAAGGATTGATGATTCATTATTGAAATGTTAATTTTGAACAAAAAAAAGTTACTTAGTGTACCTTTTAAAGTAACAAGAAACATACCACATACTGAATGCAATAGAATTATTTTTCCTGCCTCTCCTCCAGAAAACTTGCTCTGTAGCGCTGACTTGTCTAATTCTATCAGTTTTGGAGCGCAGTGTTGTGCACTGCATGCGGCCGCTGTTCGGCTCTCCTGTGGAGTTGAGCCTAACCGAAGCGGACTGAAAGAGGCTTATTAATCCTACCGCTGCACATGCTCTCTTCAGGCCATGACACAGTGCAGAACAAACGTCCAGCCACAAATAGATCTCCAAATGTAGATTATCCAAATAAATGTAGTGCAGACTGTGAGGGGATTCATCCTGTACAAAGTCAATCGATGGAGGCTGAAGGAATCCTTCACTAACAGGGACTGACATTGTTGTGGTTTGAAGTCAGATAGGAAAGATGGGTAGGCTTCCACCTGAGATCATATGTTGTGGAGACATGTGTCCTCTGTCTGGATGTGGACAGCAGCCGCGCAAGTCTTTTGCCTTAATTTGTACTCATGGGCGATTCTCACAAAACCTGTCAAGAATATTTCAGCCTAAAATCAAAAGAGAGAAATAATATAGCTTCATTTTGATTAAAGAAAAGAAGCCATTTCCCCATTAAAATGTAATTACTGTGTTGCAAAAAAAAAAAAAAGTATTTTTTTTAAATATAGGCCTATTCTAAAAATAGAATATAGAAATATAGCTGCAAGCAGCAATTAAGGAGCCAAGCACAACAGAAGCAAACAAGGAAGCTAGCAGCAGACCAACAATGTCAAAATGGACTATGATAGCAACTGAGACAAAGACACTGCATGCCAAAGTCAATCAGACCAACCGTACTGTATTAGATCCAATTTCATGTTTTGTTCAATTATAGCACCACCAAGTTGTGCATTCCCACCTCATTTTTTTGTGTGTCCTCAGAGTGCCCCCATACATAAGCATGTCAAATTTGGTGAAAATATCTAATTTCGTTTAGGAGTTATATAGACATTTATATGTATGAACACAAAAAAATTACCCACACCTGACTTAGATTTTTTCATTATTATATTTTCATTATTTTCATTATTATGCCACATACTATCAAAATTTTGACATTTGTCCATTAATGCATGGTCAACAACCTGTTTCTGATTTTCCTACGGTGGTTTCGTCTCGATCGGACTAATGGTTTCGAAGATATTTGCGAATGTTGTTTAAACACTAAACCTCAACGTTGCACTAACCATAAGGCGAAACCTAGCATGTTAGGTATTGTTTGAATCATCAACGATTCCGCAATCTAAGGAGATGATTTCCGTGAAAATAAGTCAACTACATCCAAAGTTATAAGCATGTAAAAAACATTTCACCACTAGGTGGCACTGGTCTGAAACTTCTCAGATTCCTTCAGGGCATTGTGTCGATGACCCATACAGAGTTTCGTAATGATACATTCATGTGTTCGTAAAAAACAGCATTTTGTGACAAAATTCAAAATGGCCGACACCCTAAAAGACAGATATTGGAAAATTGGATATCATTTGACTCTGCATGACGCCCCGAATCTAACAAGACCACTTTTATGATGAACAAATCGTTCAGAAGTTATAAGCAAAAATAGCAATTTTTCGTATCTATGGACCAGTAGGTGGCGCTGTGCCGAAACACAGCATGTAACCTCAGGTCATGCTTGTGATGACATGGACCAAGTTTGGTCTGAATACAATAAAGCATTGAGGAGATAGAGCCTTATGTCTGTTTTTTGCAAGCACTACGTAAAATTCGTTTGCACTTTTTTCGAAAATGGTTTGACAAATTGACTTGAATCCCACAACTTTTTGGCATGTTCTGAAGATGATCTGGTTCATTTTTCTTGAAAATCAGAACAGCGGCCCAGGAGGAATTTGAAAAAGTAGGTTTTTCGGAAAATTCTAATTTTGTTTCTAACCACTATGTTTCAAAATTTTTAGTATAAACATGAGTAAAAAACATGAGCGTGGTTAATGTTGGGACTGACCTCTATCAGTGTGCCAAATTTCATAACTTTCCCGCAAGTGGATCTATGGAACACCAACGGATACAATAGGTGTCTATGCACCTTAGGTGCAACTACAGCCTTCCTTTTAAAAAATATTTGACCTTTCATGTCATCTCTTTAGCTCTCGTATGCACTTTTTGTGCAAAATTCACAAACACATTGAACAAAATTCTCACATTTGCATGTGCTGACTAGTAAAAATTAAATGTTGATATTTGTAAGATAAAGGGCAGGTTTGCATTCAGACCACAGCGAACACCCCAGATAATGTCTCATTGTTATGTCCTGGATGAACACCACTGGCTGGACAATTTATGGCCTCGCAACACTACGAGAACAAAAAAAAAAAAAAAAGCTGTACAAATCAACCCTTGAAAAATTTGCCCCACAGACCATCTAAATGTCAGACAGACAAATGACAGAGCGATGGCTCTGATGGGAGAGGATGTAGACAACGCTGTAGCACAGGAATTAGAACGTTGATATTACACACAGGCCTAGATGATAGCATTTTTATTAAGAGCACTTATCAATGGTGGCGTAACCTGGCCCAAATCAGGCCCGCAGCTGTAAAATGATGGCAGTTGCTTGGAGTGGGGCCTATTACCACTCATTAGTTCCCACTGATAGGGCTGATGGGTAGTGCAGAAGGAAGTGATAGAGGGAAAGGTCAGCGTATGGATCTTGATTTGACCTCTCTAACCTGCTGCTGATGGGCAGCATCTGTCATCCTTACATTTAATTTAGCTGAGATTGGGTGGTGCAGAGGACATGGAGATAATAACCACCTCCCCATCTCTCTCTCTCTCTCTCTTGCCCTTTCTCTCTTCGTTTCCTGCGCAAATGCATTGCTTCTTTTTCCTGGCCCAGTTGGACTGTCATTGACCCCCCTGCTGCACGGGACGTTTTGTTTGGACTATGCTCTCTCCTTGTTCTAAAGGGTTCGTGTCTAACGGTGGAGATTGACTCTGTTTCAGGGATGTAATTCAGAGTATATGAGGAATGTGTTGATTAGATGTGACTGGAATGTTCTGTCGCTCTTCTGTGAGATTATGTGATTTGAGTGTGTCTGTGTGTGTGTGTCTGTGTGTGTGTGTGTGTGTGTGTGTGTGTGCCAGTGTGTCTATGTGTGCGAAAAGCCTTTGGAATATTAATCACCCTGCTTCGCATGACTCAATAAAATTAAGCTTAACTCCTAATTATCCCCACTGTTATTAAGAGAGGTTGGTTAAGAGTCATTTTTGTCCCACTGCTGGCAAGATGAACTTGTTAAAAGTAATTTTTGACTGCCAACAGAGAAGCAAGTACAGCTGTTTCACAAATGTAGAATGGAAAGGCCTCAGACCATAAGGGAGTTGGAAGTTATTGAAATTAGTCCTGTTAACTGTCTTAATTTGCGTTTTTGAATGCAGGTCAGAATGCAGGTTAATATTAAAAATGGAGTAAAAAATAAATAAATAAATATACATGGGTCAATGACAAATAAAATATGTCTATGATAAATACCAAGTTCTTTCATGAAACTCTAGATGGTGCAAACCGATGACGCAACCTGCTGACAATTACGTCGTTAACTACAAGGCACAAGCTGATTGGTTTCTGTTGCGTCTGCAACCAGTGGGCTTGCTTTTCAACATTGAAATAGTTGGTCAGTGTTTGCTGCAGCAGTTTGCAGCACGTTTTCAGATGCAGGGTCATGCTTTAAATTAGTTTATCTCCTAATTAAAGGATCGAACATTTTTTGTAGAGACTGGCAATTATTCATCATCTCGTGCACAAGTTTTGTATGTGGTTCCACAGGGCTCAATTCTGGGTCCTGTTTTATTTTCTTTATACATGCTCCCTTTGTATACCATTTTTTTTAGGAAGTATAATGTCTCATACCACAGTTACAGACTGTAATGTGTTTGATGACTTTATTCAATTTCCTGTTAGACGGGTAGGAAGGCCAAAGGTAAATATGACATTTATTATAATGGGTTTATGTTAAGATTGTTTTAAGTTCACTTAAATTAAAATGTTGAATGTCTATAATTAATAGACAATAAAATGTCCCATCTTATATTATTATTTGTTGAATATTCTGTAGGTTAGTTAGGGTTGCGAATAACATTTCATGCTGACTTTACGTTATCACATATTCATTGGCATAAGCCTGTTGTTGATCTTCAACCCACTTCATTCTGGTTTTTTGTTGTGTCAGTTTCCAATGTGTCATTATTCAAGCTGTTAACTATTTATGTTTTTGTTGACTGTGAGGTGGAGAACGTGCCTCTGTTGACACTAACTTGAATGAGGAAACACAAAATAATAGACCTCATAACAGATGAAGCCTGATTCTGGTTAATCCAGCATTAGTCAACACCTCCCCCTCCCTTCCTTTTATATCACATTGTATGGATGAAAAGCACCCATCACGTTATCTCACTTTTGTTTCATTTTCGTTTTCTTATTTTCAAAAAAACAGAGCTGTAATAGAGAGCCATATGCAACAATGTGCATCAAACATTTTGGTAGCTACACAGTATCCCAATATAGAAGCTCAGTTAAACCCTCAGGAGTTTCACCACCCTTTGAAATTTACTGTGAGGCATATTTTTTCTGTTTTCACCATATGTGTTTTGTTCTCTTGCATACAGAATTAGAGTGCTGCATGTGCAAAGGAAAGTGGGAAATAGAGACATCAGGCCTGAGATTGACATTCTACAAACAGATTTTGCTCTTTTCCCCAGGGCACCATGCATGACTCTGTGACTTCCTAAAGCCTTCTCAGAGAGAGCTAGCAAAATACCCTGCCAGCATAGCAGTCTGATAGAGCTAAACATAGCACAGTTTGTTCTTAAATCATTTGGTGAGGTTTTTTTCTTTTTCTATTCATATTTTTTGGGAAAACTGCAGTTTATGGTGACCTGATGCCATAAATGATGAAGCGGCCCTTCCATTATTGTAGAAAATCCGCCACTATTTTAATTGGCACGAAAAGCACAAAAGAAGTCATCTTCACTTTTTGGTGTTCAAGGTCATAAAATGTCAATCAACATTCAATTAATACCATATATGCAATCCCACTCTTAAAGGGGTACTTCACCGCTAGCAAAATGGACTTTCAATAAAACTTGGCTGCCTATACAGTAGAAACGTGTTTTGAAATCGGTGCTACCTGACTAGAGAAAACAGAGAAAAAGGACTGTTGTCTTCTGTTTTGCCAAATAGGTAAGAAAACTTCAGCACCCATAATGCACTGGGCATGTTGCCATCCAAAGCCACTCCCACCAGTCTGCTTTGGATACGCTTACCAGAGTCAAATATCGGCTTACTTTAGAAGGAAATACTTCTTAGGAAACTTTTAGTCATAATTCAGTTGACTTGTATTGTTCACAGGTGCAAGAATTCAAAGAGTAAATGTTTAGCGGGAGTTACTTTTGGATTCCAGTGAAGGATCCAGCGCATTGTAGGCAGTGGATAAAGGCTGCAACAGAAAATCTGAAAATCCTCATTGTCCCGTAGTCAACATTTCAAACCGGATGACTATGAACACAGTGTTTTATGTCAAACGGAGGGGAAAAAACTGAAAGAAACTGTCAGTTCTGTCAGTTCCGCCTGAAGCAAAACGCTGTCGCGTACAGTAAGAAAATTGTTGCCATAATGTTCCATTTTTATTATAATGCTGTTTAAAGAGTAGACATAGTGCGATATAATTTTTAGAGATAAAGCTACCCTTACAATAACTGTTCTGTTTATAACCTCTGTCGATCTGACTGTTGGCGGGGATACAAAAATGTGAAAGTATCTGTAGTTTTCACGAAATCCCTGGAGCTGTCAAAAGTTGCTGACAAATAAATGTGAATTTCTCGGTCCAGGTAACACGGAGAACGAGTAAACATTGTTCATTTACACATACTACCAATATCGTATCAATAACAAAGTGGGTTAAACATTGGCAAAGTTACACTTTAAGTTGCAGCCACATTTACCTTTGAATGGCAACATCCGACAGGTGAAATGCAGTCATTACAATACAAATCATGTTGAATCAGGTTCAAAATTATAGATTTGTTGCTTTGCATGTCTATTAGCTTTGAGGTCATCAGTATGCTATATATATATTATATATTAAATGTCTATGTCTATATATATATATACACACTATATTGCCAAAAGTATTGGGACACCCCTCCAAATCATTGAAATCAGTTGTTCCAATCACTTCCATGGCCACAGGTGTATAAAATCAAGCACCTAGGCATGCAGACTGCTTCTACAAACATTTGTGAAAGAATGGGTCGCTCTCAGGAGCTCAGTGAATTCAACCGTGGTTCCGTGATAGGATGCCACCTGTGCAATAAGTCCATTCGTGAAATTTCCTCACTAACACTGATGTAGAAGCACCTAACCCTGGTTGTATGCTTAAACTTGACATAAACTGTAAACCCATTCCTCAAATTTGTTTGGTTGATTAGGAACTTTGTTCCAGGATCAACAAAGATGTCGATCCAGGAACATGTTGCACTTGGTGAAATCACGTTCACTGTGCAACATGATATGGCACATGGTCAGAGGACTTGTTCTTCCTGGGGCAAAAGATGAAGAGGGACAGCCACCTCCTCTTCCTCTCTCTTGGCAGATCTAGAGGAGCAGTAGCAGCAGAGAGACAGGAAGACGGACTTGGTTATGTAACTAGAGACCTTGTGTGTGTCCTCTCTGGGTTCACATTTACAGCCCTGACAGAGGGAGCAGAGCTTGAAGACACCCTGCGTATCTCTTCCTAGGCTCTGCCACTTTGCATTAGTGTTTGATTTCATACTCACTGATAATTGGCCCAGTTTGTGTTTTTATTTTTGTTCTTTTTCACACTGACATTGGGCTTTATGGCAACTGAGATATGAACAATGACACAATGCCACGCTAAGAGACACAATGCATCCAACCCAACAATTCAGAAGATATGTTATTTCTATTTATAATGAAGAACAGAGTACGAAAATGTTTGAGTTAAACTGATGCTGGAGGGTAAATGATTTCATGCATCAGGGTGTTTTCCATCTATAGCTCAAACCAACATCATAGCGGTGACCCAGTCTCCATAACAGCGTTTGGATTCATTATGCGCCTCAGAATCTCTTAACACAGTTTTGTTCTTTGTGTAATATACTTTAAGTCCATTTATTTACAATACCAGAATCTAGACAGTCTCCAAACAGCTGTAGATGTTAATTATTTAATATTTTTCTACATATATCAAAATGTAATTTGTGTATATATATATGTGTGTGTGTGTATATATATATATATATATACACACACACACACACACACACACACATACTATAATGATGAATAATATGAAATTGAAATATTATTAAAATATGAAATATTAAAATTCATACTAAATATAACAAAATGAATAATATTTAAAAACTATATATATATATACATATATACATACATATAAATAAATAAAATTTTAAATATATATATTTAAAATTTTATTGTATATATATATATATACAATACACTATATATAGTATTAGTACTATATATATATATATATATATATACATACAGATATATATATATGCACTATAATGATTGGACATTTAAATAAATTAATATTTAAAAACAATTTATATATATATAATTAATAATAATAAAACATTAATATATATATATATATATATATATTCAATATATATATATATTTATATAGTATCAATAATGTGTATATATATATATATATATATATATACTATAATGATTTGACATTTAAATGAATAATATTTAAAAACAATTATATATATATATACATACACACACATCTATATATACATATATATGTACTATAATGATTGGACATTCAAATAAATGAGATATATATATATATAAATTACATTTTGATAGATGTAGAAAAATAAAACAATAATTGTATATATATATATATATTAATAAATACAATTATATATATATATATATATATATATATATATATATATATATATATATATATATGTATATGTATATATATATATATAGTTTTAAATATTATTTATTTATTTATTTAAATGTCTCTGACTGTGTTTGAAGTTGAAACAGAAGTTAAAATTTTTCATTTTAAAATCTTCAGTAAAAAAATTGAATAGGCTTTAAACCTCAGATCTGTATGCTAACATTTATATAATAATACTCACAAAAATGGTAGGCTTTCATTTCTGACTGTTTCTCTCCCTTCCTTGCTGGCAAAGGCGTTCTTTCTTATTCATAGCTTTCAAAATAAATCAGTTCAGACAAAATGAGATGTCAGCCAAGGGACACGACAGCCTTTCAAGCAAACATGTTCGGCATTGGATGCAATGGTGAGGACTCTGCATTGAAAGCTTCCTATCTGACTATAATTCACTCTGTTAGCTGAGAGAACTAATGAAATAGACAGAACTGAGTATTTTGTTCTCAGAGAAAGTGCTTTTGCTTATTGTTTAACTTGATAAATCACAGCTAACATCTGTCATGTGGCCTAATTCTCACTTGAACACTAGTGGATGCTCAGGTATATGTAACGTGATCCTGAAGCATTTCTTCGACTTCTGTGCTTAAAGTTTCTGATAATCAACAGACATGGAGATTTAGTTTGAATGTTACAGAGTCTGTGTTAAAATACACCCAGTACTGTTTAGCCCTGTACACTGTGGCATGTGTGAAATTCAATTATGGTCATGCTGTCCAGCCTCTCTGAGCAACACTGCCTAACTAGAGGAAGCACCGGCCAGGTGGCGACCCTGCAGGCAGTACCCAGCACTAAGCGCACTGCCCCGGCCAAGGCCATAAGATGGACCGGTGCCATCTTCCTCCACCACAACACACAACACAGTCTCACGATCCAGACACGCTGGGAGTAGGGAACGGTCCACGCTCACGACCACCGCCGTTTCCACAGACGCTTGGGCTCTCAGGGTCGCTGCCACAGAGATGCACATTGCATAGCACTTTGCTCCATAATTCATACTAAGTTCTTAAAATAGCGGCCCTCCGACAGTACTCAGTGTTCCATAAGCTCACTGAAATAGAATCAATGCTTAGGATCCTGAACACAGGCTGAATAGAAAACACCATACGGAATTGGGCTTTGCTAGAGAGGAAAAGTACAAATATTAACCTTGTTACAGGCGAAGAGTCTGTGACTGTGTGAGTGTCACAAATTATTTATTTATTTATTTATTTATTTTGCTCACTTAAAATAACTGGCATGTGTATTCGAAAGATTCTCACTAGGGCTGTTGCAATCTTTTGTGACCACATTAGTCTACTTTCCAAATCTCTTAACCTAAATGTTATATATATATAATATTATTTTTTTCACATTTTAATGAAAAATAATAAATGTAATATTATACATATTTATTATTACATATTAATATTATATTGTATAATAATTTTTCTTGTTATAATTGTGTGTGTGTGTGTGTGTATATATATATATATCATTTTATTAATAATAATAATGACATTTAATATTGATAATACATTTTAATAATAATCCTTAATTATAAAGAAAATCACAACTAGTTTTAAATTGTTTCAGATTAATATAATTATACAAATTTTATTATTATTATTTTATTAACAGTAAATTATTTATTAACAACTAATTAACAAACCTAGTTCATTTTAATGAATTTTTAATTATTAACAAGTTTTAGTTTGTTAATAATAATAAATGTCATTATTATTGTTGTTACATTAATAATAATAACAAAATTAATTATAAATATTACAAATTATAATAATACAAATAATTCTTCTTCTTATTATTATTATTATTATTATTAATAGGTAAATCCTTTACTTTCCTATAATTACCTATAATGAATTAAATATATTGCATTATTGTTATTATTATTATTATTATTATTTTATTAACAGTATATTATTATTTATTAACAACTAATTAACAAACCTAGTTAATTTTATTGAAGTTTTAATTATTAACAAGTTTTAGTTTGTTAATAATAATAAATGTCATTATTGCTGCTGTTACATTAATAATAAAATTAATTATAAATATTACAAATGATAATAATACAAATAATTCTTCTTATTATTTATTATTAATAATAAGTGAATTCTTTATTTTCCTATAATTACCTATGATTTAAATATATTGCATTATTAATATTGTTATTATTATTTTATTAACAGTAAATTATTTATTATTTATTTACAACTAAGTAACAAACCTAGTTCATTTTAATTAAGTTTTAATTATGAACACATTTTAATTTGCTAATAATAATAATAAAAGTCATTGTCATATATAGACTATATATGTCCTCTCTGGTTTAAAAAAAAAAAGTTATTGAAAGTTATCGTATGTTGATTATATAGTCGCAAAGCTTGATGTCACAAGCTGACATGGCACCGAATCTGGTCTTCTATTGGACATGACTGGAGCGTCAGTCAAATTGTCCTGGAAAAGCTGGTAATGTTGTTGACAGTGTGGGGGGAAATACAGAGGTTACTGCAGAGCCCCTTTATTATCCATGCCCAATGATAACAGGCATGTGTCGGGGAAACATCAGGCCAGCCTCTCTGGGGTCCAAGCAAACTCCCCCTCTCCAAACCCCCTTGACTGGCAGGCCAACTAATGGGTCCTGACTGAGGAAAATCAGCCTCTGTTAAGAGGAAGCAGCAAGTCCTGCCATAGGCCAGAAGAAAGAGAGGCCAAGCTGTATTCAAGGAAGAATCCAAGAGCATCCTCAACCCATTCAGTAGACCTTCTCTCTCAATATGAGGTCGAACACTTCCTGCAGGCTGGTCACTCACCACCCGTCACAAATAATCTATAAATGCAGACAGAATAGGAAGAGCTTCATTAGTAATGGCATCGGTATGATAAAACTGATTGTCTCGTTCATGCTGTATTCCACCACTCTTCACCACCTGATGAACAAGTAATATGTATTTTCCTCCTCAGTATTACTATTTTTAACCGAAATAAAGCTGATAGCAAAACCCACAAACCATTTTATCAAGCATTAACGACAGGACACTATTGAGATTAAATATATTCTTTTCAGGTTAAACTTTCATTAACCTGAAAAGCCTCCTCTTTCAGTCGATAAACCCACTCAAAGCTGGATTTCTGAAGCTAGCTGATGCAACAATGAGCGTCTTTACATCATTTTATGAGTTGGAACATGAGTTGATTATTTTTATTTTACTGAAAGTTCATTAAATTCATTCACAGTGTGCACACATTCACTCTTAACCTTATACATGCTGAAAATGACTCCGGTAATGTTTCTTGTCTCATCACATTCAACTAGAAATTACATGAATCACGTAAATGATATAGCGAAATTTGACAAAAAAAGTCAAGTAGTTTGCATCACTGGATATTACTTTGATCATTTAAAGGGGTCATGACATGAGAAATCAAATTTGCCTTGATCTTTTGACATATAAGATGTCTTTATACCATTAAAACATCCTGCAAAATTCATAGCTTAACATGTCCTCCTCATTATAAACAAAGCATTTATTCAATAAAGCTCTAAAAATGACTCGTTTGGATATTGTGGGATTTGTGACGTCACACGGGCAAATACATTTCCACATGACTGCCTCCAGAGCAAGACATTGACGAATAGTTATACATCATCGCATCATAGGCCCCGCCCTCTGGCGTTCAGTCGCTTAACGGCTGACACTCGTCCATACCCAGTGTTGCGGTTTTCCCATGGAATTAGGCTACTTTCACACTTTTGCCGCTCGTTGTTTTTCATGTCAGCGGATTGAAGCGACCTCAAATCGCATGATATTTAGCACCTGCAATGCAAATTTTACCCCCCGGAATACGATTTTTACTGGGGGACCCTCCTGAAACGCAATTGAGCCAGTTTTGAGGATCAACTGGACGGGTTTTATTGTGAAAACCTGGTAACCCTGCCTACACTGGATGTGTGACGTCAAAACCAAATAAAACCCATTATAATCACTGATGCTGTCTACACTGGATACCGCATTCGGTTTCTGATGTGCACGACACGCGCTTGAGTCTGCCATCAAGAGGACAAATGGAAGTGTAAATGGAAGCTTAAAGGAACGTTCGCTTTGACACGTCCAGTTTAAACAGCTTATTTGCTCAATTCTTTACAGACTTCAGAAGGATCCCAGCATCAGGAACAAATTAATGGTTTATTTTTAATGGTGTCATGTATCGCATCAAAGGATTCTGAGAATTTGACTGCTGATACACTTTCATACACTGTAAACGAGGCACAGTGTAATGGAGAGTTTTCAAAGAACCTTTTGTTGAAAGATGAAGCAGCCGACTGTACTGAATCTGACAGCAGCTGCATCACAAACTGTAAGTAAACGATTTTATAATGCTTTATCTGTAAATGGTGGTGTTATATGGATGTTTTCATAACCCTTATTCGCGTGCAACATCGAGAGGGTGTTGATATGTTTTCCTGTGCAATGACGTTAGCCAATCAGAACCGTTTACTGAAAAGTCTTAAAGGGATAGTTCACCCAAAAATGACATAATTACTCACCCTCATGTTGTTCCACATCCGTATAACCTTTGTTTATCTTCGGAACACAAATTAAGATATTTTTGATGAAATCCGAGAGTTTTTTTTATCCCCCATAAAGCAATGTAATTACCACATTCAAGGTCCAGAGAAGTAGTAAAGACATCGACATAGACAACATGACTACAGTGGTTCAACCTTAATGTTACGAAGCGACGAGAATACTTTTTGTGCACAAAAACAAAACAAAAATAACGACTTTATTCAACAAATTTGTCTCTCCCCTGTCAGTCTCCTATGCTGTTCATGTTGTAGACACACTTCAGCGCTTCCAGGTTCTACGTCAGAACGGCAACTTAGTATATTGACTGAGACGAAATTGTTGAATAAAGTCCTTATTTTTGTTTTGTTTTTGTGCACAAAATGTATTCTTGTCACTTTATAACATTAAGGTTGAACCACTGTAGTCACGTTGACTATTTTAATGATGTCTTTACTACTTTTCTGGACCTTGAATGTGGTAATTTTGTTGCTTTCTATGGGGGATAAAAAAACCTGTAGGATTTCATCAAAAATATCTTAATTTGTGTTCTGAAGATGAACGAAGGTTATACGGATGTGGAATGACATGAGGGTGAGTAATTAATGACAGAAATTTCATTTTTGGGTGAACTAACCCTTTAAAGGAGTCGCCCTTAACAACGGATTATTTCAGACAGAGGGTCAGAATGAGGGTTGAAAATATTTGTTTTTCTGCATTTTGTGTGTGTGCAAAAAGCTTTATTAGCATTATTAAGTGAACCTCAAGAAACATATTAAAATAAATTTAAAAAATCAATTTCATGACCCCTTTAACGTTTCTATTGTGAAACAATAGTTGCCAAATATTAAATGTTTAGCTGCTTTATATCTTACCTTGCATTCTTTCCCCGATAAAACTGAAGCATCGCGCTGGAATTTGCGTTCGACTTCTGTGAACCGTAAAGTCCGCCTTTTTGATTTGACTGGCCATCTCAATCATTTTTACATTGTTTTTGGTGGTTACAGCCCTGTGTAAATTTTACTTATAATTATTTTAACACATAATAAAGTTACCCACATCTGCATGCGTCATAGCAGTAATATTCATCTTTGATAATAAACAGTCATGTTCTCTTCTTTCAAGTAAGAGTAACCACTTTGGGACTGTGGCTTTTATCTGTCAGACAATACATCATGTTCCACGGTTTGATCTCTGTATTTAAAGCAGGCCTGACATTGTTACATGATGTTTTTAATGCAACAAAAAGTTTCCACACTACGACAGCTATCAAAAGGCATTTTCACTCAGATTGAATAGCATTTGACACATTGTTGAAATGCTATTTTCTGGCTTAAGAAGTTTTGTATTGATGATATTTGCTAACAAAGCTGGTCAGTTGTATGCATTTTTTGTAGTATTTCTAATCAGGCAATTAATAGGCACCAATTAAAGTGTTTCAGCCAATAAAACCGTTTTGAGGTCCTGACTGGATTTGATTCAACGAACGAACTGATGAAACTGATATATTATTGACATAAAAGATGTTCTCCACAATGCACCATACATTTTGGCTTTGGTTGTGATCTGAGTCGCTGTTTGTTTAAATAAATTAAGTATTAAAGGGATAGTTCGTCCAAAAATGAAAATTCTGTCTTCATTTACTCATGTCGTTCCAAACCTGTATGACATTTGTTTTGGTAACCGTTAACTTAAAATATCTTCTATGTTCTCCAGAAGAAAGAAAGTCATACAGGTTTGGAACAACATGAGGGTGAGTAAATGATGACAGAATTTTCATTTTTTTTAATAAAAATAGACTAAAACATAAACAAGAACCAAACTGTGACCCAAAAAAACCCTTTGGATCAAGCCATGACACTGCAGGATACTGATGCAGCATACTGAAAAGCATTTTTTTATTTCACTAGTACAAACTGATCAACAGCTAGGGTACAAGTGTGACGTATTTCTAACAGCTTTGACGGAAAAGCCCACATGCTCCTTTGTCTCTGATAGGTGGAGCCCATGGCAGCGTCCTCAGCTCCTGTGAGCATGCATAGGGAGCAGACAATGAGAAACAAGGGAAGGCTTGATAAGAGCGAGGGAGCTGCTGCTAAAAAAAGGAGGGAGTAATTAGTAAATGTCGTCTAAGAGGAGCACGGTGAATTAGAGGCCTAGTGGATCATGTAATTAGGGGTAGACCAGTCTCCAACACTGCGCAAAGGGTGGAGGGGACACTATATCTTCAGCCATGTTCATTTTAATGATCATTAGGAATCTTTCAGTACTAAGGTGAAGGTTTTATATATGCACTTTAAAAACATAACAATCAGCTTCAGAAACTTGCAGAAACTTGTTTTTTCTTTGAATCCCAATGAATCTCAGTTTGAACGGATAATTCAGAAAATTCTGTAATAATTTCCTCACCTTCTTGTTGTTGAAAAAATCTGACTTTATTTCTTTCTTTTTGGACCCCCGACTTTCATTGTAAGGACAAAAACAGTTGAAACATTCTTCATAATATAATTTTTTGTGTGTTCAGTAGGAGAAAGTCAGTCATACAGGTTTGGAACGACATGATAGCAAGTAGATGATGATTTTCCATTTTAAGTAAATTTGATTTTGACATAAAGCGGTTGTTTACTTACTTTTTATTTAGTCTTCCCATTAACGCCATCATTGTCTTCATTTATATAAGTGTATATATATATATATATATATACACACACACACACACACACAGTACTGTGCAATAGTATTAGACCACCACAAACAGAAAATACAACACAGAAAGATACAAACCGAAAATACAGGAAATATGTACAAAAAAATTCAGTACAAAATGGCTTATTGAAGAAAAATCAGTATTTAGTTTGACCTCCTGGACTTCTTCCAGTTTCAAAAAGAAGAAACTCTGAGAAACTTCTCATCAGATTTTGAAAGTTTTCTTGGCCTTCCAGTCTTTTTCCATCCCATTTAGGTTTAAGAGAGCCAGGTTCCTGCTATTGCTCAATTGTAAGGGGGCATCACAAAATACTTTGCCACTTTAGCCTATAGAAGCCGTTTTTTCAGATTTTTTTTCCTGTTTTTTAATACTGCATACAAATTTCCCGTATTTTTCTGGTTATATTCTAATAAAGAGACTGAGAAATAATTATGTATGGTCATATTTATCATTATACCATTGCTAAAACAACATCTAATGGTGGCTTTTGCACAGTACTGTATATCAGGGGCGTTTCCTCCGAGGATACAAGGGAGGCAGTCTCCTCAAAAAAAATGGATGAGAAAATAATAGATATTACAAAAAATAAAACAATGCAAATATTACAAAATTTGACTTTAAAAAGTGTAAAAGTCACTTGTTTTTTTAAAGTAACAGTGTCCAACAGCGACACCCACAGGTGAAGTTACAGCAGGAGGCTTGCCTCCTCTGTCCCCATTGACTTAAAACAGACACCTTAAAGTGTGTATTGGGTTTAGTGGGGGGTAATTAAGAATGAATGGGGGAAAGTCACGTGAGAAGAGGCAGTGCCTCCATCACGTTTTGATTGGATATGATTGGATATGATTGGTTCATGTGATAAATCCCGCCTCTTGTTTTCGTGCACGTTCTAATTGGCCTGAATGAAGAAAATGATGCTGTTAATGGGAAGACTAAATAAATAGTAAGTAAACAACTCACCCATTTCACCGCGTTATGTCACATCAAAATCAAACTTAAAATGGACTGAAAACATGATGACTGTGGGGGTTTTAGTGAGCAATCATCTTGGGGAAATTAAAGGGTACATCTTTGTGTCTGTGACTAGTGTGTACAAGCTTGATGACTGATGAAAATAAGATGACTATTAAAAAAAAAAAAACACTGAACATTAGCTCACAAATAATATATATTGTTTAAATTGTTACTACCTTTAGTTATTATTTTGGATAAATATAAAAATGCTTAAGAACACTAATTTGATGAAATTTATACTTGGTTTTATAATTAGAACATAACATAGTTATTGCAAAAATACAAAATAGAATTATATTTGGGGCCCTATTTTAACGATCTAAGCGCATGGTCTAAAGTGCACATACGATGTGTCCGAATCCACTTTTGCTAGTATAACAACGGGAATGATGGTCAGGCGTATGATCTAAAAGGGTTGTCCCTATTCTCTTAATGAGTAATGGGTGTGTTTTGGGCGTAACGTGCAATAAACCAATCAGAGTCTCATCTCCCATTCACTTAAAAAGCCAGTTGCACTCGCGGCATGGCGGATTCGCTATTTACACGGCGGAATTTGCAAGTGGAAAAACCGAATAGCAAGGAAACGGATCTGCTCGTGCACGAGGTTAAAGCGCATGAGCAGACCATCTACGGGACAAGCCAGTTTCCACCAAAGCATTTTTATCTTTATGCACACAATAATAATTTTTTACATTGTAATCCTTTTATTTTTAATATATGGCATGTTTGTGTGCATTTGCTATTTAAACAACGTGGCGATGGACGTGAAAATGATAACTGTGTCAGGCCGGCAGACGCCGGGTGTATGATGGGGCCCTTGGTCTCTCTTTTTTATGTAATGTTTATTTAACCAGGAAAATTAAGATTAACAGACATAAATTTACATATGATTTTAAAAAATGTGAGGACTTTGCCTCCTCATTTTAAAACACTACCGTACACCATTGAGATATACAGTATATATATAAAATATGTTCAATATTTTCTCTTATCCTAGCTGAGTCTGCAGAGACAATAATATTTCCCTGATAAAAGTAAAAAGTTGTTCTGTTTGACTGTTTCCTCTGAGGTGGGGATATCTGTTTGACTGGCCAATGGCAGTTGAAGGGAGTGTTCAGGAAACCAGTCTGAAAACAGTCAATATTTTACAAATTTTTCTATTGACAGTGACATTGAACACACTTCTCCTTTAACCTGAAGCGTAATATACTTTCAAAAGATTTAGTAATGTAAGATGTTTGAAGATTTTGCTGTTGTATCTCTCACATACTGTATGTGCCATCTCTCATCCATATAAAAGGTGTTGTGGTGGGGATGTGTTGGGGAAAATAGGTGAGCAGAAGAGGACAAGGATACCTAGAGGAGTTTTATCACGATTTTTCTGTCTCAGAGCCACACGGTCAGCAGTTGCTGTTGCTGCCAGAGAATGCTGATTCAGATTGCCGCAGACAAAACTGTTGCTTTTACTCCCTTTATCGATACCAAAAAAGATGAAAATCCTGATGAAACACACATAGCTGCATGCATGAAAAGAGCAGAGCTTTTGAAACTCGAGGACCCTCCAATCCACATACAAGTACTGTATGTGTTCCAAGCTGAGGGACAGTACTCAGTGTTATCTCTTTCCTTGCATGTGTGTCTATGCAAATGTATTCAAAAGATGACGTGAGCTGGTGGCAATCATCAGTGACAGTGACAACAAGATACACAGAGATATGAAAATGATATCTAAATATCAGCTTTTATTTTCATCAGTTTTGTTAATGTAACCAAGTAATAATACATGCTAATGTTAATTCAACATGAAATATTTTATCGAAGGACAAGTCTTTATGTATTCATATAGGTGTCACAGCAGGACATGAGGATTTATGACTGTGTGGTTCTGAGGGAGAGCAGATAACAACAAGGATAAAGTCATAAATGAATCTTGTCCGTGAAGTAGCCAGCAGACTGACAATGCCAGATTAAAGCCTGTGCCTTTTAAACAAATTGGGTGCTTAAAGGAGCATACTGCCTGTGTGCTAGAACATGTTTTATTGTTCAGCCACATTAGCGCTGAGACAAAGAGGAGCGTCACACGACGGCACGTCACAGGTCCTGACGAGCCTAGATAATTGGTTCCTCAATTGATTGCCATGAAAATGGTGAGCCAGAGGGGAGGGGGACGGTAAGAATGACTTGGACCACGGTCCGTCAGAGCGTCTATAGTTCTCTCCTGAATTCGATCCAGTGTCCACTGACCTTTACCTTCTTTATCCAACACCTGACCCAATTCTCAGCAGACAAACAGCAAGAAATTCCTATCTGTAACTGTCAATTACAATTAGAAACTTTATGATTGGAATTAAATTACCCCATTAACTCTGGATGAATCTGGATGATAATCTTAACGTCTATATGTCAGATCAATATTTGGAATGGAGAATAATTCTACACAAGATAAACCATGCAGATGGAGAACCACAGGTATTTTCAAATTTGTATGAATTTCTACTTTTAGTGGAACACAGAGGATGAATTTGAAGGATCTTTATGCAGCTGTTAAGGACCAAAAAAATCAAACTTACCATAAAAGCACCTTTAAAGGGGTCCTTGAATATAATTTCACATTTTTAACTTTAGTTAGTGTGTAATGTTGCTGTTTGAGCATAAACAACATCTGCAAATTTACGATGCTCAAAGTTTAAAGGTGCTGTATCTGATTTTTTAAGTGTTTTGTTAACTTGAGCCAGATTACTAACTTCAACCACACACACTATCTCCAAAATACCAAACCTGAAAGTGAGATTGGCTAAAAAATTGATTCGCTCACCTATTTCAGTGATATCTCTCAGGTATGGCCATTTTATGTGTGATATTCGTCAAAATCACTGACATCACCTTTAGTATGTAGGAAGTCAGGAGTCATGTCTCTACAGGAAAGGGCTGAATGGAGGCATTACGAACATGTCCTTGGTAGAATTTTTTTCTGCTTATGGTGAATCACAGGCATGGTCTCAACAATTACAGGACATAAAGAAGAGGAAATGACAGAGATGTTCAAGGAGCTGCTGGGCTTGAGCACAAACAGCTGATTACAACTGTCATCAATGCAAGGTTTGAGGACACTAAGTGCTGTATTAAGCCCTTCCGTAAACTGGTTAATACAGAAATAAGCATTTTAAAAGAAGCTTCAAAGACAAATGTTTTTCTTGGAAATCCTGGTAGGATGCACTGAAAGTGCAACAACCCTGAGAGATGCAAAACAACTTTCCTGCAGGGCGGCAGGAAGTAACGCTCATTGCAAATGCTCCTTTGATTAACTGAGCAAATGAAAAGCCCTGCTTGATTTACTACCAATCGACCACTAATGATCTTTCACATAATTGATTACAGATAAATGCATTGGTTGGACAAGCAATGAAATCATCTAGCTACCTTAAGGAAGGTGTACTGAGCTTAAATGATAATGCCATTGGCAATAATGCTTTCGAACATACTTTCAATTCATTTTCCTTAAGAAAAAGACTTTTGACTATAGGAGCAATTTGATAGGGTGAATTCAGGTTGATTGGGACACATTTTCCAAGTAATCTCAATGGCAAAAAGTGTCCCAATCAACCTGAATTCACCCTAATCGTCAAGCATTTTTAAATAGATGAGTTAAATGCATAGGCTATATTAACATATCCAACTCTGACACTCCTCAGCCCATAGCATCAAAGGCAGCTCTGATGCTGCTTTGCTTCTGTGTAAATAAAATGCAGCATCAGTGCAACCTTAAACTTTGAGTACGTAGGTAATTATTTATCATATGTAATTTACATTTTTATTTAAAATTTTTAAATGTTATTTATGTCATGTATTTATAGTATCATATTTAAAACAATTATAAAATGGAGAGTTCCAGTGCATGCTTCTGATTGGTCAATACAGTGGTTGTAGTTATGACGTGAGACACCTGTTCACCCCTGTGCGCTAGCACACATAGAGGAATCTCTATTTGTTGTGTAGCAATATTCTATTTAAATATGTTTTAATGCAACATTTATCAAGGCAGCCTGTTCGCACCAAGAACGATAACTAACGATAAAGATGTCATTCTAAAAATCATATAAAAGAATAGCAGAGTCTACACCATAGCTGTAACGATAACGGCACCAAGAATATTTTCAGAATGATTTTTTTTCCAGCTGATGAACGATAAAAACATTGACAGCCAATTAGAATCCATCATGCTTTAAAGAGCTCGAGAGCATTTAAAGTCCCCCTCAAGTCAATAATTTTATCCCTTAAAACTCATCTTTGATCACCAAAATGACATTTAAAAAATTATTTTCCTGTGAAAAAATTTCTTCATGCTTTAAAATAGCTTGAATGTATCTCTACACCCTTGCCTCATTTAATATACGCGAATCAATTATTATGCAAATTAGCCCCGCTTCCACTCGCTCACGCCAGCTCAGAGATCCACTTGGTCAACTTACTGAAATAAACGCTGCACAATGGTATCGCTTTTTACAACATTTGACACATAACGTAATTAATATGATTAGCCTTTTCCCTGACTACATTATCATACAGCTAATAATGTGTTGCTAATGTTACACAAACCATGTTCCCGTTTGCCATATCAGAGTCAGACAGCTGTCTTATAACAATCAGTATCCCTACAAACCATAGGCGCCGATTTATGTTTGTGCCGGTGGGTGCTCAGTCCATATATACACAGACCCGTGCTAAACATGCATATTCCCATGTGGTATAGCGGTAAAACTTTTGCTATGCGAGTCAGACATTCTGGGTTCTAATCCGCCCTCGATTAGTTTTTTTCTTCTTTTCACAATAAGTTCATTAATGATTGTATATAAAGAGGCAAGAGCAGGGACACGTTTGTGTGCATTTTGTTGATGATTTCATTTGGCTATCCGTGCAGCAAAATGTTTAAAAAAAGTGGTGGGGACATATCCTACCTGCAAATTACGCCTATGTTACCAACCAAACAAAAGCACTTTACATGAGTGTTGTCGCGAGTCGCGCTCTCACTGATATCTGATGATCAGTGGCGGCTCACTAAATAAAATAATTCAATAAATATCTATTTACAGTAAGCACTTACAATAAGAAGACCATTCTAGAGACAGAGCAAGAAGAGAGTTTGCGCGCGTCCAGTTGGTGCGAGAGTGAAGGAAATCCACCTGCGAGCTGAAAGATTTGTGCTTGCGCATTACTTGGCATTTTTCATTAAAATAACACAATAGAAACAGCCTGTAAAATGTGAAGATAATCGTGTTTGAAAGCTGCAATCAATTTTTCATTTGTTAAATCAATGGAGAATATCTCGTATTTTCTCGACCATTTCCGTGGGTTTTGTGACGTCACAGACACCAGCGATTTCAAACTGCGTTTTTTCACTGCAGTTTTAAAGAGAAAATACTCAGCAATGGTGTGTTGACTGATGAATTTGCACATGGTTTGTCTTAAAGCATATTAAAAACATAATATAGACATATAAACAACATTAAAAACTTTAAAGCGCAGGGGGTCTTTAAAGCGGCAGACGACAAAACTGTAGCGCGCTTAGCATAAACAGAACGATATCGTGCATTAGTGTGGACACTAATATAGTTACCGTGACAGTTATCTTTATACTTATCGTTCTTGTTGTGAACGGGCCTTTAGCATTTTTACTTATGTAAGTAGGCTATAAGCAATTCGGCAGACGCACTTGTATTACGAATGTATTATGGTTATGTTTCTCTGCAAGTGCCCTCAGCAATTTAGCAAAGCCAAAATGAACTTGTTGCTTTTCATAGCGGCATTTCTGCCATAGTAAACACTATGCCGCCTCTCTGTTGCACTGAAATTCACCGTTTGTGGAAGCCTATACATGCCACTTCAGATGCAGATTATGCGTTACGTTTAGTGTAAACATGACACGTAAGTCTGATTATATATGAATGGCAACACTAGTTCGTCGCATGAAGCGAAAAGAGCCGTCATCAACCGTGCAACAGATCCAAAATGAACTCAAGTGACTGTAAAAGTACGTTTGTCGCTCTGTCCGAGGTTCTGAAACCAGATCACGTGACACCACTGCCTCATTCAGCAGTGAGCGCGCGCACTGGTTTATAGAGAATTTCACGTGAGAACGCGACAAACCATCACTCGCATACACTGTAGCCTACTTCTCTCCGCTCGCAGCGTCACAGAAGAGGTTACGGGAGGCATTTTGTATCTTTTCCCACAGCTTGTACACAATCGACAACATTACGATGGTAGACTTTGGCATTCTTCGTTTTTCTCTGCGCTTCTTCCCTACTTCATGCCAAGGCGGTGATTGCAGTGGATGGGTAGAACGTGCCAGGCTTCGTTTCTAATCCAGAAAGTGCCCGTCTGCTCGGGGATCTCGTGCTAAGAAGATGTAAGGACCGAAACAAGCCTTTCCCCCCCAGAACCAGCATCTTCTTCACAAAAATGCAGAAGGGAATTCGACTTAATGATGGTCATGTCACCTACCTGGGTCTTTTGGCAAAGAAAGATGGCACGAGGCGAGGCTGCTTAAGCAAAAAGAGCTCCGACAACACAAAATGGCACACCAAGTGGTTTGCTCTGTTGCAAAATATGCTTTTTTATTTTGAGAGCGAGTCCAGCTCTCGACCTTCGGGATTATACCTGTTGGAGGGATGTGTGTGTGACAGGTCGCCCTCACCCAAACCTTCACTATCAGCCAAGGAGTGCTTGGAAAAACAGGTACGAAACAAACGGAATGACAACTTTTGTGCATACTTCTGTAATTTAGACCGTTAGAATAGAGTTACTTTTGGGGTAGGGCAACTAAAAATGGGCATTCTGTTTCCAGCCAGAAGCGACTTGGGGGGGTTTGTTTTATGCGTAAAAATGATGAGCATGCGCTCGAGACAACCAACAATTTTACCACCAGGCAGCATCTACTGCTTTGCTCAGTGCTTTTTGCATCTGATATTTCGTTTACTTTAATAGAGTTTCTCTGTCATGTCTACTTTTATTTGGAAATGAGCATCTTTTGTGCAAGATCACAGTTTTAAAGCCATTTACATACGTAATGTTGCATAATATGCGTATGAATATTGACAAATACTAGATTCCTTGTGATTACATGAATTATAAATTAATAAGCCTACAAATATTATACGATTTTGTTCTTAGTCATTAAAGGCCAGGTTCATCCAAGCAGTCATTATTTACTCACCCTCAGTGTTTCAAACCTGTTTTCGTCGGTGAAACTAAAAAAGAAACGACAGCTTAAGTCACAACTCACTTTCATTGTATGGGAAAAGAGAAAATAGACAACATGAAGGAGAGGAAATGACAGAATTAGCCTATTTTAAGTAGGCCTACTACAGCGGCTTATACAGTAAACTTAGGCTAACAGTCAACAGTTTACCGATTTAAGTTCAGTGTCTTTCATCGTTTGATATCCGTTTAGCTTTCCAAGAACAATGGGTCCTATTTTTCAGCGTTTCTCCTCAGAGACATTTAAGTTTTGCTTGTTCCGCTCTCTGCTTCACACAAGAGAGAAATTGACGCTAGAGAAGCACTTTATAAACCTCAGAGTCGCCATCATGCGGAAAACTGGCGTAGAATCGCAGTCTGTTTGACGTATTGATTTAATTCCCGCGCTGATATTAATAGCATCCTACCTTGGCAACTGCGTCTTCACAACGTGTTTAATAACAAATCGCTCCTAAAACTGAACTTTATGTTCACAAGACACTGTTTGGGCGTCTGGAAAGGTGTTATGCAGCTTTTAATGTTCTTTGTTAGTGTTGTTATGATCCAACCGTTACAGAGACGCTGCTGATTAGGCTAAACCCAGTGACTCCTTCAAATATGTCTTATCATCTTTTTCAGATATTTCAAAGTATTTAATGTAGTTATCACTGAAACATGGTTATGGTAA
This sequence comes from Hypophthalmichthys nobilis, assembly GCA_037950665.1. NCBI lineage: Eukaryota > Metazoa > Chordata > Actinopteri > Cypriniformes > Xenocyprididae > Hypophthalmichthys > Hypophthalmichthys nobilis. Next base: position 29,208,116 of record CM075484.1, read on the forward strand.
TGGTTTGTGCCATCCTTGTTTGATTTCAGAGTGATTATGTATCAACGTTTTTACATATTTTGCTCCTATAAAAACGTGTAGTTAGCCTAACTTAAAGGTGCACTCCATATTTTTTTTTTTTTTACTTGTTCAAATGTGCTAAAGAAATCAATGTCACTTGTGACAAATATTAATAAAATGATATGGAGAACAGGAGAAAAACGGCTTTATTCTATGTGGAGTGGGTGGTCTTCTAATGGAGGCCACCATGTTGAGATCACATGACCAGCAGTGTCATTGAATATAGTGCAAAAGTGCTTGATCACTTTTTCAGCTGCCTTGGTTCTGCAAGTATTTTTCCCATTGGGATTGTAAAAAAGTCTTTGTTAAAGGCTATGAACCGTACCAGCCGGCTACAAGGTGAATCACAATACAAACTTTAATTTGAAGCAAAAAACGTTTGAAAATTGGACAAAAAAAGTAGTTAATGAGGGAAAGAACTACAGTAGCATTGCAAGTGACATAAATTAAAAAACGATGGATGAATATAAAATGATTGATTTAAAGATTGTATTTTGTAGTTTGAGACCGTATAGGGAGATTGACTCCATTACGTCCTGCTTGTCGTGATTCTCTGATTGAGATTTCTTTGCAGAATCATGGGTAATGTAGTTTTTCACCTGGAATTCCTCTGATCAACATGAGTATTCAAAAAATTTTGAAATAATGGGCTGATGGCTTCAACAAAAGCTTATATCATTGATTAAAAACCTCAAAGCACACAGATCTTTCTTTAAAGATTAATAAATTATCATTAAAAATTAATTCCTCTATGGAAAAATGAATGGAATTTTTACTTCCAGAACCCGACTGTTGAAATTTATTGGACCTGGTTACTAATAATAACAATAATAGTATGAATAATAATCATTTCACTTTATAAATTACTGTTTACAAATTATAATGGTATGGATCAGCATGTGTGTGATCCATCAGACCGTCCAAAAAGAATCAGTATGAGTGGAAAAATAAAATGTCCACTCAAGCGGTCCGTGCTGAAGTGATGACCTGCAGCTACACAGAGCGAGGACAAACGGCAGGACGTCAAGTGGTGGCCATGGCCGACACACCACCAAATGTCTCCGTTTAAGACACAGCCGCACTGCATTGAACAGGGAGAGAGCTTGCGACATACTGTGCACCAGCACGAACCCCCCAACAATGCACAAAATTTGTTGGGATTTGTGAAAGAATGTGGACGCATGCAAAAAAATATTGACGTAGAGGAGTGAAAGCAGTTTAAACCTATAGGTGTCAGTATAGGAGCCAGTGAAATGTAAACAAAAACTCACTGAGTGCACTTTTAATATTCAGCAACCTGATGCGACAGCGACTTAATCACTGCAGCCATATGGCAATCTGAAGCACACGCTACTTAGAATAGTTTATCAGTTGATCCTGAAACAAAATCTCTGAAAAGCTGCATCAGTTCTTCGTTTTACAAGCACGACTTTTGACTACTCGCATAGCTGAAGATGTTTTACCTTGGTTAAACCTGCCTGGCTGTGTCTTCAGCCTGCAGTGCTTATCTGTGCGTGTAAGGACCGCAATTCAACGTGAGTCTAAGACCTTCCTGTGAACAGCTGTCCCTGTGCTGACAAAGCAGGATGCGGCATGGAGTTTGATGCTGTGCATGTCTGTCATCCTCTAAAGAACAGCCTAGTAAGAGCGACGTTACCTCACAATCAACAACTCGGCGTTAGACTTCACGCACGCTTCACCCTGTATATTAGGCCTGCACACTGTAACCTCATGTAAGTCATTTGCATTAATAATTTACCCTGGAAAGCTTTGTGTTTTCACTCAAAATGCATACATGTAAGATACCTGCCATTTTGCTAATATATGCCTTGAGCAGAGCTGTCAATATTAAAATATAGATACTTTCATTGGTCGTCTACTTGTATACATACACTTATTAACATATTTGAAGTGTATTAACATATTTTGAAAGTGTCTATAGTATATGTAAATGAACAATGTTTGCTTGTTCTCTGTTACCTGGACTGAAAAATTCATGTTTATTTGTCAGAAAAAGTCACACTTTTGACTATGGAAGCTTGTTTCTGCCTGTGAATAAAAAAATACAAAAGGTAATTGTGACTTCTCACAAGACAAAAAAATTCAAAATTGCAGGATATAGAGTAAGTTTGCCATTGCAAGATAAAAATTCAGAATTGCGGGATATAAACTCGCAATTGCGAGAAAGAATTGTGAAATAAAAAGTCGCAATTACCCTTTTAATTTTTTATTTATCGGTGGAAACAAGCTTTTATATTTGACAGCTCCAGGGCTTTCGTAAAAACTGCAGATTATACTTCTGCTTTTTTGTATCCCCGCCCACAGACAGTCAGATCAACAGAGGGTCATTAACAGAACAGTTATTGTAAGGGAAGGTTTATCACTGAAAATTGTATCGCACTTTGTCTATTCTTTAAACTGCATTATGGAACAAATGGAACACAATGGCAACAGCTTTCTTACCTGTATGCAACAGCGTTTTGCTTTGGGCGGAACTGACAGAACGGCAGTTTCTTTCAGTTTTTTTCCCCTCCGTTTGGCATAAACACTGTTCATGGTCATCCAGTTTGAAATTTTGACGAACACAGAGCTTTTTTAGATTGTCCGTTGTGGCGTTCTCTACGTATTTACGATTCTGTGCAGCCTGGAGCCGCTGCTTACAACGCGCTGGATCCTTCATTGGAAACTGAAAATAACTCCCACTAAACGTTTACTCTTTGAATTCTTGCACCCGGAAACAATACGAGTCAACACCATTATGACTAAAAGTTTGCTAAGAAGTATTTCCTACTAAAGCAAGGCGGTATTTGACTCTGGTAAGTGTGTCCATAGCAGACTGGTGCCCCAATGCCCAGTGCATTATGGGCATTGAAGGTTTCCTACCTATTTTGCAAAAGGGAAGACAACAGCCTTTTTTCTCTATTTTGTCTAAAAATGTTTCGTCTTTCTGCTGTATAGGCAGCCATGTTTTAGTGAAAGCCCATTTTGCCAGCAGTGAAGTACCCCTTTAATGGAACTCATAGAAAGTTTCATAGTGATGATTCATTACTTTAGTTCACCCAAAAATAAAAACATTCATTAACAGTTCTTATTTTGATCTTGACCTTACTTTGATCTTATTGTGAATGATTCATCCATACATGTGTTTTATTTTTATTATTATTTATTTTTTTTTATTTTTTTTTATTTTGACCTCAGTCTTCTAATGAAAATGGCAGACTTCTCTTTGGTGATTTCCCCAATCATTTAGTCCCTTGTGTTGTTAAATCCCATCAAGGTCGGATGTTCTTTTTGTTCATGATTATTACCTTCATTAGATCTGATCTAAAGTCTGTAGACCTAATGAGGTTCTTGTAACCTCTTATAATCTTAATGTAGTATTTGTTGCATATTCATATTTAGCATTATACTGTCCCTCTATTTCTCCAGGTGTGCCAACTCACAGAAACAGGAGCAAAAAAGTGGGACGCTCTATTAAATCTAGAGTTCGGCAATACACAGGTGTGCAGGTGTATATTTACTTACTTTTTTAGGGAAAAAATCAGCCCAATTCAGTCTCGGATGTTCAGATTATCATTTGCGTACACACCGGTCTCCACATTTTTCCATTTTAATTTCTAATTAAATTTAGTTTTTTAGGTTGCAGTGTTCATAGGGGCTATTCTCTAATCTAAAAAAGCACTTACTCAGCACAAAGGGACTTTTGGGCAACCTGCGTACTGGCGTATTCATCACAAATTTGCGTTTTATTGAAAACCATCCTGCTACCTTTTCTTTCATTGTCATTGTATTTACATAGCAATCACTCTGCTCTACCATTCATTTATTGGCCCCTTCTTTAATATATCTGCATTTGAGCCCATGGTTCCTATGGCAACTCCTATTTGCATGAGAAAAAGAGTGGTTGGAGGGATGGTGTGTGTGTGTTGCGGGAGCATGTAGCAGTGCGTTGCGCCTCCTTCATTAATGCTAACGCTGTTTGGGCTAAATTTGTTCTGTTCAGTACCTCTGAGGGGTCAGGGCCCATTTATAGCAAAACATTCATCTCTCTTTTGGGAACAGTTGCATTTCTGCAGCTCAACAGAAAGAGCGAGTGCATGTAGACTTACTGATGTTTGCTATTTTGGTCTTCTTGCAGATTGCACTTGCATTAGTGCTCAAGACAGACATAATACAATTTGTCCTTTACAGAGGAGTGGGAACATAATAATGCAAAAAAAAAAAAAAAAAAAGAGCATACACCTTGCTTAAGCTGTGCGTTATGGATTTGCCTTGTAACAGAGTCACATGGTACAATTTTATTCTTTTCCAGGCCATTTTCTTTCCCAAAACCATGGTTCACTTCATTTAGCAAAGGCTGACATGACAGGTAACAGGTTACAACAATAAAACGAAATATGGTTGTCTGATGAAAGTATCTGAAAGGACCTGTCTGAACTCATACATCATACAGCAACTTTCATAATGTGTTATTTACAATTCCTTTGTTTTGTTTATTCAGACTATGCTTAAAGATAACAGTGATCATTTTTGAATGTCATATCCTTTATCTGAAGCATCCTATCCTCTATTATATGACTGTGTAATAGTCACTGTTTTCTAATTTGTAGGCTTGCAGCACATTTGGTTTGATATTGCTGGTTTATCCTGTCATTAATTGGTTTTGTAAGTCTTTTTTTAAAACGTTGTTCATATGTGCTGTATTGTGGTTTTAAAGCACTTGATTGATCTCCCAAAGAAAAAGTGATGTTTATTGTGTGTGTGTGTGTGTATATATATATATATATATATATATATATGTGTGTGTGTGTGTGTGTGTGTGTATATATATATATATATATATGTGTGTGTGTGTGTGTGTGTGTGTGTATATGCACTCAAAAACAGTTAGGTAAGTAAATATACATGACTTGAAAAGAATTGAAAGAATTAAGCTGACTTTGATTTCTGAAAGCTCATGGAAAGGAAATGGTAAAGGAAACAGTGTACTTCAACCATGAGAATTATGCAACAATATGTCATATATCTAACAATATGACATATGTCTAAAAGATCAGCATGACAGGATGAACATAAATGGCCAGTTTGCTTTATATAAGTATCCTGCAATGTTTAAAAAAACAAATTACATGAAAACAATCTTTTTCTTTTACTTTTTCCTTTAATAACCATTGGGAAGTCACATGATACAAGATAGGACACACAAGACTTGTACATATGGGTGGGTTTTCTCCTGATGGTAAATATGTCAGAGCTGTCAAACATATGTTATTAGACTGTTATATTTCTACTTCTTTAAAAAAATTCAAATTAATTTTAGAATTTTTTGGGGAAAGTGGTCTTAAATATCTAATTTAGTTTATATTTTAAATTTTAATAATTCAAGTATAGTTTTCACCATGAAAACAGCAAACAAAGCTGGCATGGCATTGAAAAGCACGCAAGCAAACGAACACACACACACAATATAAGTATCCTGCATTAAAAGACTTAATGTGTTTGTTCCTACCACAATTTATCAGTGTTTTTAATAGGCATATAATTTATCCAGGACCTGATCAACTGGGCCGCACTGATGGAAAACAGTCTTGGAATTGGCACTAGGTACTTAATGTTTGTGAAGATGGGATTGCTTAGGAAGAGCATGTTTGGAAGTTTACAGATTAGTTTTTGGTTCAGAGCCATGAATAAGACTAGAGTGTTGTCTGGCTAAACAAAGATACTGTACTGAGCTGCATAGGATGTCTATTCTTTCATTAAAACTTAAAGGTGCAGTAAGCAATTTCTGAGAAACACTGTTGATATTTGAAATCAACCCCGAACAAACACGCCTCTCCCATCATTGCTCCGCCCCCAAATTGCATGAACACTCAATGCAAGGGTGGATGTCACTTTATCATAGCAGAAGAGAAGCAAAATAATGCTTTGTTAAAAATAAAGCAAAGATGACCAACAAAAAATGAACATACAGTACACAAGAGTATATACAAGCAAGAGTTGGTTGTTAGTCGCCCGCAGCTCCAGACAAACAATGACACTCAAAACTGTCCTGTTACTATAGCTAACATTACAACAACAGCATATATAACGGCAATGTTTCTCACATATGGAGCAGAAACAAAGCAACCTCGTCGTCTGTTTTCAGGCCTTCTCGCTTAGGTCTCTCCAGCACTGGAAAGCTTTTCTAATATTAACGTGGGTCCTAAAGCTCTTGCCTGATCATAACCCTTCTCAATTCCTCTGAGCTTTTCTCTTTTGTAATGTCTCTCAGCCATCTCTCTTTCTACAGTCTTTCTTGCTCACTCTCTCTCCTCCCCTATCATGAGTGGACACGCCCCCTGCTGCTGATTGGCTACAAGTGTGTTGTGCTGCTCGGTCCGATCCACTTTCAACAGTGTTTCTCAGAAATCACTTACTGCACCTTTAAGATCCTGTCCTTGTACTTCTGATGAATGTTTTCAAGTGAACCACAGTCTTCATTCCCATTAATCACCGCAGGAAACTTGTGTGTCAATGTGATCAATCTCTAATTCACCCAAGATCAACTACAATTGACTCTTTGCTAAATTCCACCCACCTTAGTTATCGTTGTTTGCTGAGTCAAGCTTTACAGACCGTCTCACAGGAATGTATTGGTGAACAGTGTGAAATTGGGCAAATTTTTGCGATACAGTTTTTTCTCTCTCTCTCACTCTCTTTCATTTTTGGAGTAAAACATTAATGTGAACCAGGTCTCTACAGCACATTATCTATGATACTGTGCACTCTTGTCACCTACATTGTGGACTGAATACATCAATTTACCTTAGAGTAAATGTGTGCTTACTGATGTTATACATGTTCGTTTGTGAATGAGAAGTGACACAAAGTATAATCCACAGGATGTACTCCTCAAGATTTATTTGAAAAAGGGGAAAAATACTTTGTATCACTATTATAAGTGCCCCAGGAACAACATTTTACTGTATGTTTGACTAATTTGTATACAGTTCTATTTAAAATCTATCCACTTCCATACATATCAACAATGTGAATGATGGTTTTGTCTTATAAGGCAATCAGTAGATAAAATAGGATTGGACAGTGATGTTGTTAAAATGAAGCTTTGTGAAGACGATAATTTTGTATTTTATATGATCCCTGAAATCTAATATAATATATTTATATACAATACCTAAAATGGTTACTTCTACTTTTGGGGTTAAATTGAAGTCATTTCAGATCTCTGATTTCTGTTTTTAAATAATGTATAGACTCACTTTTTAGTCACATTTTATGCATGGATTGTGAGAAACTGATTTATTGAAATATTGAAATATGGTCAAATGAGTGTAAACAGAGAGAGAAAAAAGGTTTGAGTTGGCCATTCAAGTATTTTTTTTTTTTTTTTTTGGAATAATATGTTTTTTCAGTACTGTTTTCCAAATATATTACACAGGGATTTGTGCAATTTGGACCTTTCTGCAGAAATTTCTGCTTTCAGTGGGTCTCCACTGCATGAGACAAATGACTGTGATGTAATTTAGCAGCGCTAAGGCGTCTTGAAGGTCTGCCGTGCAGCAGAAATGGAGGTTGTTGGGGATTCAGCGCTAAGGCCTGGCTTTCTGAAATGAGGAGAGACGGGTAGCACATACAGAGCCATAGCCACTAGCGCACAGAGTTGCTAGGTAACAGGTAGCATACAGTTATGTAATGTGCCATGCTCCCAGTTTACATGTTTTATGGTATTCCTCTGGAGAGCTGGAGCTATCTCAGGCACAGGGATGTTTCCCTCAGCACATCCGCTCAGACCCAGCAGATCCTGTGTTGACTCTTCATGCACTCTCACTCATCAGTCTGAAAGATCAGGGAGGTGTAACCACACAGTAGTTGGTTCCTTGTTTATGGTGTTCTTGGTGAAATTATGCATGGTGTACTATGTCATATTTGCATATGCAAAGGAGTTTGTGTTTGTATTTATGTTGTACCATCCTGAGATGCTGGAAGATTCATTGAAATGCCACATTCAAAGCTGTCAAAAAATTTATTCGCTGCAGAAAGACTTGCTATTTGTATATGGTTTGTATTCATTTGTGCCAATTGTCAAAATGCAGTTCAAACACTGGACTCTATTAAGGAATAATGTACAATTAGCCGTCATTATTGCAAAATTACCCGAAACTGGGTAAGGACCCTGACACAAAACAGGTGGTCTTGTATCACAGGCTTGGGAGGTCAGTGTGGCATTATGGACAAGGTGAGATTGTACAAATGCACCAAATGTGATATAAAATATGTAAAAAATTAAATAAGTAAATAATAATATAAGATACCACATATAGACAACTACACCATTAAAACACTGGTGAAATTTAGGGACAGTGATGATAATAAAAGAAGACAATTAGATTTCAAAATATATCATCACTGAATTTGACAAATAGTTAAGAAGCCCCCAAAAAGTTTCAAATCCACCTGTATTTGCAGAGATATTCAAAATGAGGAAATAATGATAATAATAATACCTTTAATAATAATTTTTACCTTAAAAAAGAGCAGTTGTTTGAGGAAAGTGGCAATAATACTAAAGAACAATTAGATTGCCAAGTTTCGTCGTTGTCACTAATTTTAGATGAATAATTGAAGAAAAGACTTTCAAATATTCAAATGAGGCATTTAAAAACAAACAAACAAACAAAAAAACCTGGGCATCTTTACATTGAAGACAATAAAATAATAATTAAAAACAACAATTAAAATTTAAATTGTTTCATTGTTATTGATTTTTAACAGGTTATTGAAAAGAAGCCTCCAAGAAGCTTCAAATTTATCTATATTTCGAGAGATACTATATCTGAGTCTTTCCACATACAGAGTGGAGGAAAGTTCTGACAACCAAATCTTGAATAGTGGCTTCGAATTTTTCTGCCACACCCAGAGTATAGATTTTTTGGCTATCATCCTACCATAGTGGATCGGCATCTTTTGTTGATTGTGGAACAACATTCCAATCAACCAATCAGATTTGAGGGAGAAGTTTACAGTTTATATCAAGTTTAGGTTTACAAGCAGGTTTAGGTGCTTCTACATCAGTGTTATTCATCTATCATTTCCCTCTGGATTTAGGGATAAGTTATGGGTAGGGTTAGGTTTAGGAGTAGGGATAGGGTTAGGACTAAATTTTCAGACAGGAATGTTGTTCCAGGATCAACAAAATATGTTGACCTAGGAACTCGTCTAACTCTGCAAAATCAGGACGTGTCCAAAAACATAGTGCAACCCTATCCCTAACCCTACCCATAAGCTAAAATCAGAGGGAAATGATAGGTGAATATGAGAACCCTCTTTGTAAGCCTAAACTTGGCATTAACTATAAACCCTTCTCTCAAATCTGATTGGTTGATTGGAATGTTGTTCCAGGATCAACAAGGATGTTCTACTCGGTGAAATCACCATCACCAGTTTTATAGTTAACAATCATTTCTGTTCTGTCTGTGTTACAGTATTATTTCACAGTCAGCTTCAACCATGAGAATCAGAAGGCCCTGGAGCTTCGTACAGAAGACGTTAAGGACTGCGATGAATGGGTGGCAGCAATATCACATGCCAGGTAAGTGATATTTCAAGATCTTATATACAGTAGCCTACTGTTTTCTACTTCAGTACAAGAAGGAAAAGAGATTAATTCACTATGTTTGTTATGCATGTGCTGTGTATTTTTCAGAAATTTAGTGAACATGTATTTACAATTCTTGTAAAATCACTCCTTATTCATTGGATTTTTCCTGCTTTGTTGGGATGTGCTTAGGGATAAGTTGAGTCAGACAAGAACTTGCCTACAGAGAGAAAAAGAGTGCCTTCACATAATGGCAGAATTCTCTGCTTTTGTTTATGCTTCCTATACTGTTCCATACACACAGCTGAAATGTGAAGGGGGAAATGAATACAGAGGAGGATTTTTTGCGAAGTGGACAGATTCCATGTCTCATTATCTATAATTAGCCTGAAGCTTGTTTAAGCAGTCTTGGATGTTGCAGAGGTTCTGCTGGGAATACTGTTTATTTTTAGTAATGAACTATGAGTTTGAATTCTCTGTTGGGAACTAACAAACAAAGCACAACATGTTGTGTCTTTAATAACAAAGAGTCGTTATGCAGTCAAGGATTTGTGTGCATTTTGATATGTTTTCAGTTTGTTTATGTTCATGTGAGAGTTAAGGCATAAGGGTTAACTTTGTTAAGAGAAATAATGTATATTTATATAGAATATACAGCATAACAGTGTTTTAATATATACAGTGTTTTAAAAAATATATTGTTTTATATGGTGGAAGATTTGAAACTACACTCTAAAAATGCTGGGTTAAAAACAACCTAAGTTGGGTTGAAAATGGACAAACCTAGCGATTGTGTTGTTTTAACCCAGCGGTTGGGTTAAATGTTTGCCCAACCTTTTGGGTAGTCTTATTTAACTTTTAAAAATTACTGTATTGCTTGCTTGAAATGAACCCAAAATAAATTAAATAAAACTGCCCAGCAGGTTAGGCAAACATTTAACCCAACCGCTAAGTTAAAACAACCCAAATGCTGGGTTTGTCCTTTTTCAACCCAACTTGTTTTTAACCCAGCATTTTTTTAGAGTGTAAAAAAATAATCAGATCCGAAAATGGTTTGGGTTTCTAGCTCATCTAGATGCATGAACTGACTTATAACAATGATGGTTGGAGGTATTTTGCTATATATTATGCAGTTCTACTAGAAACCTATATAACCCATACCATATAGGGTATGTTTACATGACAACAATGTGCTAAAAATGTAATTTTTTTTCCTTTGGATTTTTCGTGTACAGACGACAATGTTGTCAAAATGACCCTGTTCACACGGATCCACGAAAACGACTAAAAATGCTGTATTATTCATGCCAGGCCAGTAGTTGGCGCATATACACGCCTATAGACTGAACACGTAATACCCATGCGCATGACGTCACTGTTTTCACAAAATCACGTTTTTGTAGTTTACACAGAGACGATAACGGTATAATTTTCAAAAACTTGCACTTTGAATCTCTTTTTCAAAAGTTTGCATTTTCAGGCCTCCAAAACACTGTTATCGTGTAAATGAACGGCCAAAACACATAAAAAGTTTTCTGGTTTTAGTTGAAAATAGTGTCATGTAAACGGCCCCATAGTTAAGACATTTGTGTCATTGTTGGAAAAGGCATGACTTGCATTGAGTGTAAGGGGAAAGTATAGCAATAGAATGAACGTATTTACAAGATAAGGGCACATGAAAGCCAACAGTGGGAAACTACATTTCCCATCATTCTCCTTGTCAACTTCATCACACACCTAATGCAGATTGTTTACTCTTCATTTGGATGCTTCATCATTAAAAACGCACCCTGCCTATGTGAAAAACAGAAAAAGAAATATTGCCAAACACATCTGTATTATTAGTGACTTTTATCATTTCTTTTACTAATTTGTTACAATTTCCAACTTCTACACTACTGCTTTTCAAAAGTTTGAGGTCAGTAAGATTTTTTCAAAGAAAATAATACTTCTATTAAGCATTGAATTGATCAAAAGTGATAGCAAAAACATTTGAAAAAGATGTATATTGTAATTCTGTTCTTTTAAACCTATTCATCAAAGAATCTTGAAAGAAATTAATCATTGTTTCAATAAAAAATTGTGAAAAAACAACAATAAGAAATGTTTCTTGAGCACCAAATTAGCATATTAGAATGATTTCTGAAGAATCATGCGATACAAAAAATTCAGCTTGGCCATCTCAGGAATAAATTACAGATTAAAATATATTAAAATAGAAAAAAGTTGTTTAAACAGTATTACTCAATGTCTATATTTCTCAGTATTTTTAATCAAATAAATACAGCCATTGGTGAGCAAAAAATGTACAGATTCCAAACTTTTGGACGGTACTGTACGTTTGGCCTGTTTGGTTCATGCATTGGATTACTTCATCAATGAAGTAACAAAAGACTAATTAATGTTTTCAAACCCCATCAGCTTCACACAGAAGTTTTACAGATATCAAATAACACACACTCAGAAGACTCTCTTTCATAATCAGCAGGTCTAGTTTATTTTTAAGAAGTGGTTCTGTAGAGCGGGTCTTGTGTTTGCAGTGAGGGCGGCTGCTGCTCCGTTCTGGTCTCAGTCTGTACTGAAGGACTATTTTGGCTGTTTATCTCTGGATGCCCTGCAGCAGTTCTAAATCTGTGTGCATAAACATGAAGGCGTCTGGATTTGCTTGCAGTTTTGAGATAAGCGCTGCTCCAACAATTCTGTTTAATTGTTGAATTTGAGCATTCACAGTTTGCTCTGATAAAGTGTGTGCTTATGGGGTTACGTGTTAACACTGTGTCTCTGCTAATGAGCTTTATTTCTAGTATAACGTGATGTTCCTCATTGTGTGGAGTGTGTGCGCACTCATGTTTGTATTTGTGTCCTGATTGCCTTTGTGGATGGTTGTGTATGTGTGCGTTTTGTATTCATATGTGTGTGTGTGTGTGTGTTCTGTGCGCAGCTACAGAAACCTGGCCACCGAGCATGAAACGCTCATGCAGAAGTACCTCCATCTACTCCAAATCGTGGAGACCGAGAAAACAGTTGCTAAGCAACTTCGACAACAGATAGAAGATGGGGAGATTGAGATTGAACGTCTAAAATCAGAGGTAAAATTTGTAATTCAAAGTGCTGTAGGGATTGTTTATCTATAGTGAACATGCCAAAATCCAGGCGAATATATCAGCAATTTTATTGCATACTGTATCAAGATGATTCTGTCTCTCAAAACTGAAAAAAGTTGGGGGAAAGTGTAAAATATGTGCAAAACTACATATTTTGTTTAAGTCAACTAGTAGATGCATAGTGCTGCTAGTTAACTAGTTTGTCTAAGGAATCTGTGTATAAATAGTGTGGTTTTAGTTTCATCTGACTCTGATCAAACACGTTTTAAAGGGGAAGTTTACATAAGGTGTGTTTGCACAAGCTGTGTTATTGCCAGCGTTATCATCATTACTGAAAATTAAAATGAAAAAAAAAAATTATGAAAATATTTTCTTTAAGTGAAAAAAAAATAGTATTCCTGGAAAAACTGAAACTAAAATACTTTTTTTATTACTAAATTAAAACAAACTAAAATAAAATAAAAATAGTTTTTGATGGAGAATATATTGTAAAGGTTTACCATGCACTGGTTAAAAATATCTTGTTAAGTTTAAAAAAAAAAAGGCAGCAGCTGTGGTTGCCAGAAATTCTCTATAAAAAATACAGTTAAAGTGTTTCAGGTATTAAACGATGGCTGCCTGTATATTTTACAGCTTATAAACTTCATCACGTGATTTAAAATTAATATAACAGTCTACCTAAATGACCTAAATTTTTACCTTAAAGTTTACTGATAACCACCATAATAATACAGGTGGCACAATATAAAGCCACATGATGAATCAGAGTTTATTGTTAATAGCCTTTACATTAGACACAAACATATACATATACCATCAGGGTAACACACATGACATTAAAATAATGTACTAATAATGTAAAACAACATAAAGATGTACTAATGTACAATACTGGTAAAAATAATGAGGGGAAAAAACTATTTAAAGACAATATAATCTATGTTATGTGAAATTGTACTTCCAAAGCCCATCAGTTTTATTTTTTTATATAATTTTTCAGTAATGTTAACCCATTTACAGTGTTACAGCTAACATATGATTAATCAGGTTTTTACTGTAGCATTTTTACATCTTTTTCTGTAAACAATTTTAAATTTTAAAGTGAGGGGTGGCCGTTTGTAATGCCTGATCAAACAGAAACATATAACGCATATAAAAATGTATGATTGAAAATTATTGCTAATAAGCTAAGCTAAGCTGACAGGCTAATCAACTAACAGTGTTCAAAGCTCATACCTCGAGCAGTTAGTATGCAGAACAAAAATTTACCAAAAATTATGACAAGTCAAGTTGATTTGTGTGACAGAGTAGTTTATATCAGGTGCCGTAACCACCATAGGCACTGAGGGGGACAAGTTCCCCACTAGTAGTCCCCCCCAATATTTGATATTTCCTAATGCTACTCTCCATTACGGACAGCTCTGTTTGTTGTTAGGATGACAGAAAGTTTAAAAAGTTACATTTTAGGCTGGTCTGCCTCAGTGGTCTAACAGCACTCGTCAATGTCAACATGATGGCCAATCAGAGCAAAGAAGGCGGGGCTTACTATTCACTGAAGACGAGTGTGAATTCCAACGTGACGCTTTTAGATTTGACAGTGAAAGAGTATGTGTGTGATAAGATATAGTAGCTAAACATTTAATATTTGACAACTGTTTTACGATGGATATGTTTAACGACCCACAGTAACATACAGTGATGCAAACTACTCAAATTTTTTTGGAATTTCTCCATTTTGAATTGAAAATATGCTATCATTTAAATGGCCATTCATGTGATGAGACAAGAAACCTTTTTTTTAATATTTTTGACATATTAGACATACAAACAAGAGTGAATGTGTGCATATTTTTAAATAAAATATTATTTGCAAAGTTTAAATGGACTACTTCACCACAATAATTGAACCTAGAACCTCTTTTGCTGTTCTTATTTATTCTTTATTCCCTTAAATCCCTTTTAATCCTTCAATTATTTCATTTCTTTAAATAAAAACCAACCCCAATATATATACATATATGAAAAAACTAGTCTGTCACACTAGTCAGTTGTTGGATGACTAGTCTATCCTTGTGACCTATATTACATGCTCATTGCTTTTCTGAAAAGGAAAATGGTAGAGAGAATGAAAAGTGGTGTGAAAAGCATTTGGTTTTCAAGAGCTTTCTCCAGACTACTTTGCACTTCACTTTGCATCTCTGCTCATAAAAAACGGCTCTCCAGGAGAACTATGATCCCTGCTGTATTCTTCATCAGCCAGATCAAATAGTCATTTTACTTTAAAGTGCAAATGGAGCTGGCTGTATGAAATGGTGTGCTGAATATGCATGACCCCAGATGTATTGTGTGCGTCGCATCCTTGGTCCGCAGCATAATAAACTCTTTCAGCCCGCATCCAATAAATGGAGCACTCACCTTCAGACTGTACTGGCCAGCTCCCACCTCTTTTGTGTCCCCAATGTATCCCTATTAAATTGCAGTGCCATGTAATAATTTGAAAGTTTGTG
Source organism: Hypophthalmichthys nobilis (assembly GCA_037950665.1). NCBI lineage: Eukaryota > Metazoa > Chordata > Actinopteri > Cypriniformes > Xenocyprididae > Hypophthalmichthys > Hypophthalmichthys nobilis. The sequence goes on from CM075484.1 coordinate 29,223,382, forward strand.
CAGCCTAATCATCGGAAATCACCCAGAGTGGCATCCGAGAGCTTTGATAGGGCGAGTATTTGTGCCACACTGTGCTGGCACTGATTTGGCCTGACTCAATCACTTTGTCAGCATGCTGGGAAACAGTGAGGAAAGGAACTTTTTTTGCAAAGGAAGTGTTGACTGCCATTTTTATCGCTCTTTTTTTACAGATTGCAGCAATGCTCAAAGACAATGAGAAGATTCAGTCGAATCCCACCACTGCACCTAGTGATGATGATTCTGAGATAAAGAAAATCAAGAAAGTAAGACATTGGTTTTGAAACACATAATAATTCTGCCTACATATGTAGCATTCTAACCGTCATAGAACCTCATAAGTGACTGATTTAAAACTGATTTTGTTAAAATGCATTAATTCGAGGATTCATAAAATATTAAAGGATTAGTTCACTTCAGAATTAAAATTTCCTAATAATTTACCCACCCCCATGTCATCCAAGATGTTTATGTCTTTCTTTCTTCAGTCGAAAAGAAATTAAGGTTTTTGAGGCAAACATTCCAGGATTTTTATCCATATAGTGGACGTCAGTGGCTACCAATGGGTTGAAGGTCCGAATTGCAGTTTCAATGCAGCTTCAAAGAGCTCTACACGATCCCAGATGAGGAATAAGTGTCTTGTCTAGCGAAACGATCGGTAATTTTCTAAAAAAAATAAAAATGTATATACTATTTAACCACAAACGCTCGTCTTGCACTGCTCTGCGATGGACCACGCATTGCGTAATCACGTTGGAAAGTAGGCGGAAGTAGCGATCCAGTGTCTAAAAAGCGAACGTGCAAAGACTAAGTCAAACGCCCTTTACAAAAAAAGATAAAACAACAAAGTCAGACGATTTTGAAGTTGGAGGAGGAGATGAGATGGAGTTTTTCGCCCTGCCGTGGTACTTCTACCTACATCACGCGTGACTTTTCCAACGTGATTATGTGTGGCGCAGAGCAGTGCAAGACGAGCATTTGTGGTTAAATAGTATATACATTTTTATTTTATTTTAGAAAATGGCTGATCGTTTCGCTAAGACATTTATTCCTTGGCTGGGATCGTGTAGAGCCCTTTGAAGCTGCACTGAAGCTGCAATTTGGACCTTCAACCTGTTGGTAGCCATTGAAGTCTACTATATGGAGAAAAATTCTGGAATGTTTTCCTCAAAAACCATAATTTCTTTTCGACTGAAAAAAGAAAGACATGAACATCTTGGTTGATATGGGGGTGAGTAAATTATCAGGAAATTTTAATTCTGAAGTGAACTAATCCTTTAAATTGGCTAAAATTAGATATCTTAGGAGGCAGCTCTGCCTTTTAAAACAAACTTCACATTGAAAACATAAAATGCCTCTAGGTTGTGGAGCAAATGTCTTATGTTTCTAGATTCATTATTGGTTAATGATTGGCCTAGATATTTTTGATAGGTTATCCATGTATACACAGTTCATATCTGTCTACTGATTCTATTGACTGATACTTATTTTATCTCTTCGTTGCTGCTGCTCCAGGTGCAAAGCTTCCTGAGGGGCTGGATGTGTCGACGAAAGTGGAAGACCATCATTCAGGACTACATCCGTTCTCCACATGCGGAGAGCATGAGGAAGAGAAACCAGGTTGTCTTTAGCATGCTGGAGGCAGAGGCCGAGTATGTCCAACAGCTCCACATCCTAGTCAACAACTTCTTGAGACCGCTTCGCATGGCTGCCAGTTCCAAGAAACCACCCATAACCCACGATGATGTCAGCAGCATATTCCTCAACAGGTACACACCTGAAAGGAAAGAATGGATCACCATCAGTCAGGACACTGTAAATATTGACTATTTGCATATAAGAAATGTTTTTGTCAATAAAAGCCTCTCAAAAGGCTTATATTTTTCCAGTATACCAGTGGTGTCCAAACTCGGTCCTGGAGTGCCACTGTCCTGCAGAGTTTAGCTCCAACTTGTCTCGACACACCTGCCTGGAAGTTTCTAGTATGCCTAGTAAGACCTTGATTAGCTGGTTCAGGTGTGTTTAATTGGGGTTGGAGCTAAACTTTGCAGGACAGTGGCCCTCCAGGAGCTGGATTGAAATGTGAGAATTCTATAAATAATGAAGCAGCAAACTTTGCAAAACACAAAATGTATGTCTCTGCCAATACTTTTGGCTACAGCTGTGTACTGTATGTCTGAAGTTGATATTTAAACAAAACATAAACGAAAACTCAAGTAAGTCTTCTGAACTATGAAAAAGATTGAACAATGAGATGCTTACATATTGTTTACGTGTCCTATTTATTTCTGCAGTGAAACCATAATGTTTCTGCATCAGATATTCTACCAAGGGTTGAAAGCTCGAATAGCAAGCTGGCCAACATTAGTCTTGGGTGAGTGCACTGCCAGTGCGGTTGGAAACCAACAGCAAAGAACATTTTGTAGACTCCACAATTTGCAAGCTAGCTTTTCTAAAAGGTGCCAAATATATGAGGCCCCGTTCACACTGATTTTGATCATCCTTCCTGTCCTTCAGCCGACCTATTTGACATCCTGTTGCCCATGCTCAACATCTACCAGGAGTTTGTGCGTAATCACCAGTACAGTTTGCAGATCTTGGCCCACTGCAAGCAGAACAGAGACTTCGACAAGCTGCTTAAACAGTATGAAGCCAAGCCTGACTGTGAAGAACGCACGCTAGAGACATTCCTCACCTACCCCATGTTCCAGGTGACCATTATCTTCCATTCACGCTTTCATTTGTTCTAGTTATCATGCTATGAATCACAAGCTCTGCATAGAAGCACATGGCAAGTCCTCATGTGCTTTTTTTATTCCCTTAAAGTAGGGTTCTGTAGTGTATTTTGGTCCATAATGGCTTTTTTCTTGTACGGTAAGCAGTTTTCATGTGGACTAGTCCAGCAAGGTCAACTTTGGGCTTTGCAGCGTTGGTAATAAATGTGCTGATGAGTGTTAGCGGTCCCCTCTAAGCCTCCTCTGCGAGAATACAGTGCACACAGTTATCAAAGTTTTGTTTGGATTTTCATGCATGCACATGACTAAGTGTGGATATGAGTGTATTTGCAGCAGAAGGCGGAAAAATAATCAAAAAATACCCTCCTGTCTGACATTATGACTTGTGCTTCTTGTCTGGCAGATTCCTCGTTACATACTGACCCTCCATGAGCTGTTAGCGCATACACCGCATGAGCATGTGGAGAGAAACAGCTTGGATTATGCCAAGTCAAAACTGGAGGAGCTTTCCAGGTACATCACAATGTGCCTCCAGCACACCCATCCCATGACCATGTGTCAACATCTCTACATCATTTCTCACTACTCGCAGGTCGTCAAAACTGCTATTTCTTAAGGTGAAGAGTGTAGTTTCTGCACCACTATTGGAACCGACTGGAACTGCTTTCAGATTGTTTGTGTGGCCCAACTGGGCTGAACATAATGCCAAGGCATCAGTTTGAAGCAGGACTACAGTATTTGTCCAAGTATTTGATACTCTGAAAAGGTTTTCACAATTATATTCGGTGCTGCAGAAATTGCATACTTCACTTTTAAGAATATGAATCACATTTGAAGACAAGGTTTTGAATGTTGTTTTTATTTCTATTTTATTGTCGGTTTGCCCTTTCAGTTTTTGTTAGATTTCATTCTGTCACTGTTAGTTTTAGTTTTTGCTGTTAGTTTGTTTTATACTTACAGCTTATTTAGTGTTTTAGTAGTTTTAGTATGTTCTATGCCAAATTTATTGTCTTAAAAGGAAATAAATAAATGTAAAAAAGTAGGGGTGTAAAGGTACACAAACAAGACGGTTCGGTATGTACCACGGTATTGAAGTCACGGGTTTGGTACAGCAAACATAAAATTGCTTCTTTTTCACAAAAAAAAAAAAAAGTAAATTGCACATAAGGCAGGTTTTGAATTAACTTCTAAATCTAATTATAAAATTATTTTTCAATTATAAACATATATAAAATAATTAAGACATTACTAACAGGTAAAGTAAATATAATGAATATTCATTATTCTTCATTTCTCTAGTGAACTAATATGCTGTGGACACTAAATGACTTGAGGTAAATGTAACGCTATGTGAGATTATATTCTCAAGCTGTTTTATTGATGTTTTTCCACGGTTGAAACACTGTTGAGAGATTACAAGTAAAGTAAAGATATCTATGCATAGATCATCTGTTCTTCTGCGCTTTTTCCTGTTGTGGCGGTTAGCAAACAGCATCGCATTACCGCGTGCGCCCCCTACTGTATTGGAGTGTGGATCGCCTGTGACTGACTGTATTCATCGCCTGACTGTATGCACCGAACCGTGACGTCTGTACCGTGACTGTTCGAGATGAATACATGTACCGTTACACCCCTAGTAAAGCAAGGTTTTATTAAATTTACCATCTAGTGTTATTGCTAGTATTATCTTGTGCCTTTTAATTTTTAATGAAGATGAGTCTAAAATTAATTTGTGGCCATTTTTATTTGATTTTAGTTAGTCATGAAGTGTTTAAAATATAATATGTTTTAAAATATTTGTTAAAATATGTAATATACAAGTTAATAAAATTAACATATTGTCATTTTTATTTTATTTTAGTTTCGGAGTCATGAAAACAGTATAAAAATCAGTATGTGACAAATAAAAATAAGTGGTCAAATCTTATAGCTATGAATGCTAAAATGATGTACCTCCACAGAATCATGCACGATGAGGTGAGCGAGACGGAGAACATTAGGAAGAACCTCGCTATCGAGCGTATGATCGTGGAGGGCTGTGAGATTCTCCTAGACACCAGCCAGACCTTTGTCAGACAAGGTGAACTCCCAGCACACACACACACATAAATCGTGCTCTGCAGAAAGGGGCCACAGATCCCTGATAAGAAGACGGATGGATTCTCCTTTCCTTCTGTTCTTTTCTGCAAACTGTCACTCTTGTCACCTCTTATTGTCAAGCCCCCCACCTCCCTCTTCTCCCTTCCCACTCCAAGGCTTTTCTAGGCTGCCCTCTTTTCGCTGCCAGCACAAAGCGAAGCGTTAACTCAAAGGATTGGGTGCCCTAAACCTGCAAGTCTGCTTAAAGCACAGTGTGTTCAAAGACCAGACCAACTCTTTCATTTCCAAGTGTAATCACTCTTTTACCAGTAAAACCTGGCGTTGAGCCCAGGATCGGAAATGTCACTGATACGCCGCAGGATACGAAGACACGAGGAAACCGATAAGAATCTGACAAGAACATATGTCAATCCAGTATTTCCCCTTGTGCTGGCAAAGTATTTGTCTGCTCTTCATTTTCCTGCTTTACCTGCAGTGCTAACGCATCCTTCCCCCTATATGCATGTTTTTCAGGATCTCTGATACAAGTGCCCATGAGTGAGAAGGGCAAGATCACCCGTGGCCGACTGGGCTCTCTGTCTCTAAAGAAGGAGGGAGAGAGGCAGTGTTTCCTCTTCTCCAAACATCTGATCATCTGCACTAGAGGATCTGGAGGAAAACTACACCTCACCAAGGTCAGTGTCGTTGATTAGATGAACGCGGTAGGCAGCCTATTTACATCAGGCTCTAGCATTGTGCGTCCTCATATTATATAATGCTGACTATACTATCAAGTGACCAGAATGGACTTTTCAAACTATAGAAGAATGAAATGGTCTCTTCTTCACTTAAATTGACAGGTTTTCCTTCACCATTTAACATTTTCCCCCACAAATGCTAAAGTATACTGTTTATACAACACACTGTGTTTTCGTGACTGTACAAAGCATGTGAATATGAGGCATGCGATTGTCTGTCCATTGCTAAGCATCTAACAGCATCGTTTCTGTCTGTACAAGTTTGAAAATGCAAAAGCAGTGCGAACCGTGTTTCATAACCCCAGGTAAAATGTGGTCCTAACCCTGCTTCAAAATTACAAGAGTGAAACGTTCCTCTACTCTGGGTTAAAAGGGGTGTTTAGAATGACGATAACCTGGGATTAAGCACAGTGTGAAAAGCCTTAAAGAAGTACAAATTAGGCTAAGATGGTATGAATATATATGTTAGGACAGATTTGAAGTTTTTTTGAAACAGATTTGTCATTATCTTCTTTTTTTCTTTTTTTTGAAAAAAAAGTAGCTTTTGTAGATTTGTTGGATTTTCATTTCACTTCGTTATGCAAAAATGGGCATTGCCACGTGGATATATAATATAATATAATATAATAAAAATGTAATATAATATAATATAATTAGTGCTGTCAGTCGATTAAAAAAATTACCTAATTAATTGCAAAAAAAATTCTGTAATTAATCACGATTAATAAATATTTTTAACGCGATTACACAGAAAAAATTAATTGCATGCGTTAACTCGCTAATTTTGACAGCACTAAATATAATATAATATAATTGTATAATAACAAATTATTATTGTATTATGATTATTATTATTAAAATAATGTTTTTAATGAATTACCAGCAAATTATTACCCTTTTAATATTTTCCTTTATTTTATCTATACACCATGCAGTGCAGTACTTTATGGTATCACATTAAAAGTTCTGTCACAAGCTAAGCAGAATTGCTTGTTGTAATATAAAACTTGAAATATACTTTTATTTATAAAAACTATTTATAGGTACATATAATGCAGATAAACTGAACAAATATAGAACTCTTATTTACATTGTTCCTTAAATTCTAATGCATTTTATACATTTTGAATGTATCAAGCTGCCTGTTAAACCAGTAAAATGTTATGTTGTTCCCAGAAAATGGTGATTATCACCTTCAGCCGACTGTAATTTTACCACATTCAATAAGCCAGTATTGTTCCTGGTCTTTGGGGAAATTCAAGATCACAGTAGATTGTCACAGTAATCACTGTTTTAGTACAACTGCTATTGATTATTGGATAGATTCTCCGAGCGTATCTGACTCTTGCTTGTCTCCGGATGGCAGAATGGAGTGGTGTCGCTCATTGACTGCACACTGATAGAGGAACCAGAGGGCACCGATGATGAGTGTACGTATCAAAACCCTTGATTTAATCTTAACATTCCTTAAATATCTGCAATAATAAAGTAAAATAAAAAATAGGTCTGTGTTCACATTTTGTCACAGTTAAGAGACCACTTTTGAAAAGCATCAGTCGCCACTGATACTGGCATGTTATTGAAGTAGATCCGACCACAAATCTAATCACAACAGTCCTCCACTAGATTTATTCCAGAGGATCACTGTTTTCTTGTTCTCTTCAGCCAAGTCAGACAAGAGCGGTCAGGACATGGAGCACCTGGATTTTAAGATTGTGGTGGAGCCCAAAGACAGCCAGTCCTTCACCATCATCCTGGTGGCTTCCTCGCGGCAGGAGAAGTCAGCTTGGACCAGTGACATCAGCCAGGCATGTCTGCTCACATCAGATAGCAATGAGTGATCCACGCAGCCCTGGGGCAAGACCTTCGCCTTTTACTCACCTCCCGTGGTTCAAATACTGTTCTTATGCTCTTTTTCTCTCTCTCTTTCTCACTCTGTTCTACAGTGCATAGATAATATTCGTTGTAATGGGCTGATGATGAACGCCTTTGAGGAGAACTCTAAAGTCACTGTGCCCCAGATGATCAAGTAAGCACTTATACTGGAAGTCACCATGCTGTTCCAACACAGAAATGTTTGTAAATATCTATAAAACACAGTCACTTTCTGTATATAGGTCAAGTATATTGGCCTGGTTTTATTCACAGTCATCCATCAACTTTTATTTTATTGGCACTTGACACATTTTGTGAGGCTTTGCTCAGTTAAAAAAATATATGAGCATGTTCCACCTTTGCCAGGCTTAAGTACAAAAGATTGTTGCTAGTGGTGTATATATATATATATATATATATATATACCTTTTTTTAAATGCCCGATGCTGATACAAATATGTGACCCTGGACCACAAAACCAGTCATATGGGTCCATTTTTTTAAATTGATGAGATTTATGCATCATCTGAAAGATGAATAAATAAGCTTTCCATTGATGTATGGTTTGTTAGGACAATATTTGGCCGAGATACAACCATTTGGAAATCTGGAATCTGAGGGTGCAAAAAAATCAAAATATTGAGAAAATCCCCTTTAAAGTTGCCCAAATGAAGTCCTTAGCAACGCATATCCACACTCAAAAATAATTTTTTTTATATATTTACGGAGGAAATTTACAAAATATCTTCTTGGAACATGATCTTTACTTAATATCCTAATGATTTTTGGCATAAAAGAAAAATAGATAATTTTGACCCATACAATGTATTATTGGCTATTGCTATAAATTGACTTATGAATTTGCACATGGTTTGTCTTAAAGCACATTAAAAACACCACATAGACATATAAACAACATTAAAAACTTGATTTTCACCACAGGGGGACTTTAAGCCATGTTCATATTTTTATGAGCATTCACATGTTGCTATTTTTTTTCAAGAATGATTATAAAATCCATTAAGTTATTTTTTTGTAAATGTGTAAATCACATCTGATTTCCTGTGTCACATGTTTAGGTCTGATGCCAGTCTGTACTGTGATGATGTGGACATCCGCTTCAGTAAGATGATGAACTCGTGCAAGGTGTTGCAGATCCGCTACGCCAGCGTGGAACGCCTGCTGGAGAGGTTGACCGACCTGCGCTTCCTCTCCATCGACTTCCTCAACACCTTCCTGCACTCCTACCGTGTGTTCACCAGCGCAGATGTAGTCCTTGACAAACTCATCACCATATACAAGAGGCCCATCAGCGCTATACCTGCCCGGTGAGCCACACAACTTTTTCAGAGGTTATTGTGGAAAATGGGGAGTGTGATCAGCTTAGCATGCCCACACAGAGACATCAACTGGAAACTGCTCTCATGCACATAGCAGGGCATGGAAAGAGTGTTGTTTTCAGCACAGAATACTGATTAAGTTGAGCTTATTAACGTAATATTTATAATGTTGAAATAAAGCCGACTGATTTAAGCAGCATGGCATTCGATAAAAGTTTAAGAAGACTAGTCGACTAATCGGTCTTAAAGGATTAGTTCACTGCCACACATTACGTAATCATGTTGGAAAGGTCACGTGTGAAGCAATTCTGACTTTATATCACTCAATTTTGACCTTATAACTCGCAATTCTGACTTTATATCTCGCAGTTCTGACTTTATAACTCGCAATTCTGACTTTATAACACAATTCTGACTTTATAACACAATTCTGACTTTATAACTCACAATTCTGACTTTATAACTCACAATTCTGACTTTATAACACGCAATTCTGACTTTATAACTCACAATTCTGACTTTATAACACGCAATTCTGACTTTATAACACGCAATTCTGACTTTATAACTCGCAATTCTGACTTTATAACTCACAATTCTGACTTTATAACACGCAATTCTGACTTTATAACTCGCAATTCTGACTTTATAACTCGCAATTCTGACTTTATAACTTGCAATTCTGACTTCATATCACGCAATTCTGACTATATAACTCACAATTTTGACTTCATAACACGCAATTCTGACTTTATAACTCGCAATTCTGACTTTATAACTTGCAATTCTGACTTTATATCACGCAATTCTGACTATATAACTCACAATTTTGACTTTATAACACGCAATTCTGACTTTATAACTCGCAATTCTGACTTTATAACTCGCAATTCTGACTTTATAACACGCAATTCTGACTTTATAACTCACAATTCTGACTTTATAACACGCAATTCTGACTTTATAACTCGCAATTCTGACTTTATAACACGCAATTCTGACTTTATAACACGCAATTCTGACTTTATAACTCGCAATTCTGACTTTATAACACGCAATTCTGACTTTATAACTTGCAATTCTGACTTTATATCACGCAATTCTGACTATATCTCACAATTCTGACTTTATAACTCGCAATTCTGACTTTATAACTCGCAATTCTGACTTTATAACTCACAATTCTGACTTTATAACACAATTCTGACTTTATAACACGCAATTCTGACTTTATAACTCGCAATTCTGACTTTATAACTTGCAATTCTGACTTTATAACACGCAATTCTGACTTTATAACTCGCAATTCTGACTTTATAACTCGCAATTCTGACTATATAACTCACAATTTTGACTTTATAACACGCAATTCTGACTTTATAACTCGCAATTCTGACTTTATAACTCGCAATTCTGACTTTATAACACGCAATTCTGACTTTATAACTCGCAATTCTGACTTTATAACTCATAATTCTGACTTTATAACTCATAATTCTGACTTTATAACACGCCAATTCTGACTTTATAACACGCAATTCTGACTTTATAACTCGCAATTCTGACTTTATAACACGCAATTCTGACTTTATAACACGCAATTCTGACTTTATAACTCGCAATTCTGACTTTATAACACAATTCTGACTTTATAACTTGCAATTCTGACTTTATATCACGCAATTCTGACTATATCTCACAATTCTGACTTTATAACTAATTCTGACTTTATAACTCGCAATTCTGACTTTATAACTCACAATTCTGACTATATCTCACAATTCTGACTTTATAACTCGCAATTCTGACTTTATAACTCGCAATTCTGACTTTATAACTCACAATTCTGACTTTATAACACAATTCTGACTTTATAACTCGCAATTCTGACTTTATAACACGCAATTCTGACTTTATAACTCGCAATTCTGACTTTATAACTTGCAATTCTGACTTTATATCACGCAATTCTGACTATATAACTCACAATTTTGACTTTATAACACGCAATTCTGACTTTATAACTCGCAATTCTGACTTTATAACTCGCAATTATGAGAAAAAAAGTCCGAATTGTGAGATAAAAAGTCACGATTACCTTTTTTTATTTTTTATTTCATGATGCAAACAAGCTTCCATAGAACAGTAATGTGTATACATAAGAAAAGTCTAGAAAAAGTAGTCACCCTGACTAATTTGGTTATTGTTGGTTAGATGCCTTTTGATGAGCTTGTATCTTGGCACACATATATGTAACCCGTCCGGATCTACTTGCACCGCTCCAAAGCGGGATTCGAACCGGCGTTTCTGACATGGGAGGCAGGAGCGCTAACAAGGACACTAAAGATCGCAGTCTCTAGCATCAGTCACTAGTGCGCCTCTTGAGGCCAGGGGAGTGAGGTTTACCTGCACAGCTCTTACTAGCAGACCTCCGTTACATATATACAGTAAATGCACATGCAGGAAGCTCTTAGTTCAGCAGTGGGCCTTTACTTTGCTGGGTGCGTGTTCTCGTGTGAGAGAATGAGCAGAAAATGTTTCGGTGAGACAGGAGAGAGGTCACACCAGTGTTTGTCACCCTATAGTGAGAGCGAGCGAGCGTCTGTGTGCGTGTGGGATAAAACGAGATAAAAGAGAGCGAGATGGAGAGAAAGCCAAAGGGGAAGGGAGTGAGATGTGCTGGAGTTGCTAAAGGCTTGCGAGAGGTCACACTAATGTGTGTCGCCCTGCTCTATGTATGTGTGTGTTCTGCTGGAAACAGCAGTAATTGGGCCCTGCTTCATCGCCCGCAAGCCTGCCTGACTGAAGCATCTCAGCGGGGCTCTTGTCGCCATCACCTTAGCAACCGGCCACTCTGCTGCAGGACCCCACCCTCCACCCGTGCCGCATCTGCGAGATGAAATATTTAGTGTGCACGTTTTGCAGCCTCTCTCTCTCTCTTGCGTGCGCGCTTTATTTTCGTCTCTCTGTCTTTCTCTCTGTGTCTCCTCCTCCTGTTGGCTCCGGAGACGGAGATCCAGGCAAATCGGTAAGAGCCGGGGACCTCCCACACACCCACAGCCTGTAGCACCCACTCTCCCCTGGGCAGACTGCATGGCTGTGATGCCTCCCCAGACCTCCCCCGCTCAGCTGCCCTGCCTCAGCTTCAACGGTCACCCAGACTGTCATAAGAGGGGCTATTTCTGTGCAGGCATGACGTGTAGGGGTGGCTCGATGTGTGGGAAAGCTTCTCTGCAACGCTCTCCAACCTTATAGAGAGATGTGAAGAGTAGGCTGTTTATGCTCCGCAGAGACGCTTTTCTCTGTCAGCGCATATACCCTGAGCACACCACGCGGCATTGGGAAGCCATTATCCGCTAAATCATGAGCTGCAACGAGAGGCAAATACGTAACTGTTGTTTTTTTTTGTAGGCTAGTGATGTGCCGATGGTGGTTTTCTGAATCTGTGCTTATTTAAAGGTGAAGCGTGTCATTTCTGGGACTGTACACTCTAAAAATGCTGGTGAAAATGGACAAAACCAGCAATTGGGTTGTTTTAACCCAGCAGTTGAGTTAAATGTTTGCCCAACCTGCTGGGTAGTTTTATTTAACTCAACTGTTGTTTAAAAATTGTATTGCTTGCTTAAAATGAACCCAAAATAGGTTAGAAATTAACATTTATTAATATGTTTAATAAATAAACATTTATTTGTAAGTTTAATGAATAATAATTAAACAAACATTTATTAAATTGATTATTAATAAATGTTCACCTTTTGATTATTATTGTTGCCTCTAGTAATTATGTGCCTATTTTGAGTTAATTTTAAGCCAGCTATAGTAATTTTTAAACAATAGTTGGGTTAAATAAAACTGCCCAGCAGGTTGGGCAAACATTTAACCCAACTGTTGGGTTAAAACAACCTAATCACTGGGTTTGTCCATTTTCGACTCAACTTCAGCTGTCTTTAACCCAGCAATTTTTAAAGTGTAGTGACATCAAACTGAAAATCATTGTTTTCATACAGGTTCTCATTGGTCAGTTAGCAGTTATCCCCGCCCCCAGTCTAAATGCATTGATTGAGCCTCAAACAAACAGCTCTGCGAGGTTCATTTAAAATGAATAATAATTCGCTCAACCAATCATCTGAGCAAATCATTTAGTTGCATGACTTGTCACTTTGTCGTTTGAATTTAATGAGCATGCCTTGCTGCATAAAATAAAATATTTATTTATTTTATCATAATTTTAATTTTTTATAATTATTGAATTATTATTTTATTTCCGGGAATTCCTTATAGTTGTCTCTGCACATTGAGCTGGGATATGAGAAAGTATTTTAACATTTAAAAAATTGCTTACGCTACTGTTCAAAAGTTTGGGGTCGGTAAGATCACCAAGGGTGCATTTATTTGATCAGAAAATACAGTAAAATCAGTAATGATGTGACATATTATTAGAAATTAAAATAACTTTATTATTTTAATATATTTTAAATGGCTGTGATGGCATCATTACTCCAGTCTTCAGTGTCACATGATCCTTCAGAAATCATTCTAATATGCTGATTTGGTGCTCAAGAAACATTTCTTCTTCTTATTAAAGGTTTAGTTGTCCCAAAAATGAAAATTCTGTCATTAATTACTCTCATTGCCCTCATGTCGTTCCACACCCGTAAGACTTTCGTTTATCTTCGGAACACAATTTCAATCTGTTTATCATATAAAGTGATCGAGTCTCTTCAGAAGTCAGAGTCAAAGTTTCAGTTGCGTAGCTGTCAGTGGAGGGACAGAAATCTCTCAGATTTCATCAAAAAGATCTTCATTTGTGTTCCGAACAAGTTGACTCCATTATGACTGAAAGTTTGCTAAGAAGTATTTCCTACTAAAGCAAGGTGGTATTTGACTCTGGTAAGTGTATCCATAGCAAACTGGTGGGAGTGGCCTTGGATGGCAACATGCCCAGTGCATTATGGGTGTTGAAGTTTTCCTACCTATTTGTCAAAAAAAAAAAAAATCGACTTTCTACTGTATAGGCAGCTAAGTTTTATTGATAGCCCATTTTGTCTGGGGTGAAGTACCCCTTTAATGTTGAAAACAGCTGTGCTGCTTAATATGTTTGTGGAAACTGTGTTTTTCAGGATTCTTTTCAAAACAGAAAGTTCAAAAGAACAGCATTTATTTGAAATAGTATTATTTTGTAACATTATAAATGTCTTTACTGTAACTTTTGATCAATTCAAGTCAAATAAAAGTTTTAATTTCTTTCAAAACATTGAATTGAATTAAAATTGTATCTGAAAACACGTCCATGTGTGACACCCTCGAGAGGTTTAAATCAAGACAACATGGTCACTAACTCAACTCCTGTCCCTGATCTTTTTGACACATAGATCCCTGGAGCTTTTTTTCGCGAGCAGCCAGAACAATAAGCTCCTCTACGGAGAGCCTCCTAAGTCGCCCCGTGCCAGCCGCAAGTTCTCCTCCCCACCCCCGCTGGCCATCACCAAGACCTCGTCCCCCAACCGCCGCCGCAAACTGTCCCTCAACATCCCCATCATCACCGGTGGGAAGGCTCTGGACCTGGCTGCCCTTAGCTGTTCCTCCAATGGCTATGCAAGCATGTACTCATCCATGTCCCCTTTCAGCAAGACCACTCTGGACATCAACAAGCTCTACGTGTCCAGCCCCATCTCCAGCAAGATTCCCGACGAGGGCGAGGGCAAGACGGACAAGTCTGATGAGAGTTCGCCGTGCAAACAGGGTGAGGTCATACTGCAAATGACTGTTATCACCAAAATATTAGTAGTCAATACCAGTACCAGAAAAATAAAATCTCTACATTAATTTTGATAACACAGCATAAACTAATAACACAGTGGTTTATTTTAAAAATTCATATCCATATTATTCATATTATTATTATATTATAATCCACACTATTATATTATTATTATTAATATATAAAATAAAAATGTATTTTAAAGTATTTTTTAAATTAAAATGAAAATGTAAAAACGGTACATGCCATAGTTGTAATTTATTATAAATATTAAACAAACTAAATGATAACAATAGCATGTACCCTCACATGACAAATATTTAGCAGTGTTATTTTAGTATCATTGATATATTATATATTTTTAAACATTTTCAATAAGATATTTTCTGTTTCTATTGTCATAGTAATTTTGTTGTGTTTTTGTCATTTTTATTAGTTTTTCTTTATTTTTAAATATGTCTATTTTTTTTATTATTTAATATTTATTGTACTTATTGTTTATTTAGTTTTAGTTTATTTTATTACTTGAACTTAAACTAAACAAAAATTGAAAACGTTGCCTTAACTAGCTGAAAATTATTTTTTAAATATTTAATTTAATTTAACTTATTTTATTTCAAGTAATAAAAATGTTTTTTTTTTTTTTTATGGTTTTAATTTGATGATAACTGATAAATAACTGAATAAATGATAATAACCCTAAAAGTATTGTTTTTAATTTTAGTATCAATTGGTACTGAAGTACCAGTAATTTTAACATCCACCGT
The DNA here is from genome assembly GCA_037950665.1 of Hypophthalmichthys nobilis. Classification (NCBI taxonomy): domain Eukaryota; kingdom Metazoa; phylum Chordata; class Actinopteri; order Cypriniformes; family Xenocyprididae; genus Hypophthalmichthys; species Hypophthalmichthys nobilis. Next base: position 29,238,715 of record CM075484.1, read on the forward strand.
TTTAAAATGAAAACGATCCTCATCTACACTGGCGTTACCACAGTGTTTCAGAAACGATTTCCGTCTACACTACATGACCGAAAACGCATGTCACATGACCATTCATGCACAGTGGGCATGTGTGTACAAGTGTAAACAGTTGCCTCTTGCGCATTTTGGTAGCTGCAGTATTAAAAAATGCAGAGTTTAACTGCACAATGGCTGCTAAAAATGACAACAACAAAGCCAGCAAAGATTGCAGTTCAGTCTCCATGTTATTGTTTACATGGTTGTCAAGAATACACAGAACGAATGTGGGCCATCGTTTTTAAAAGTCTCCGTTTTGGTCCATTTACACTGAAACGCAACTCCAGTGTTTTGAAACGGTCTCTGCAGCGTTTTCGAAAGTCTCCTTTTCAAGGGTCGAAAACGCCAGAGTAGTGTAAACAACAGGTGTAACCGTAGCAAAAGTTATGCGTTTTAAAACGAAAATGCACAAGTGTAAACAGGGCCTCAGACTGCAAACTGTCATAATATGGTTGTTTGTAATATGTTTTTCATGTGGTCGATATGTTATGCATATAGATAACCTTAAATGCCTATGACTGATTTTTTCTAGATATGAGGGAGGAAAACGACAACGACCAGACCCAGAGTGACGAGGCAGAGGCTGAAGTATCGCCCACCAAATCACCCACCACTCCCAAAAACGTCAAATGCAAAAACTCCTCAGGTAGAAGACACTCTGTCCTAGACTTCCCTGCCATGTTGTTATCGCTCACTGACATGAAAACCAGAGCACCTGCATCTCACGCTGACAAGCCACCTGCACCCTTCAGACCAGCCAAATGTTGCATTTATCAATGGCTCAAAATGGCAGACTAGCTGTTTTGAGAAACAGTGTTTAATTTAATAGTCCAGTAACATTAGATTTTTCTTTTAAAGGTTTCCACTGCTTGATTTAGCTATATGTAAAAACTTCATGGTCCTTTAGCATTTCAGAAACCCAGTGTATCTGTAATGGTTTGAAGTGATTCTTAGGACAGAGATGGAAGACACGATTCATGCAAAATCTCATTAATTCTGTAGGTTTAAAAAAAAAAAAAAAAAAAAAGCTCAGGGAAACGCCAAAGGAGGCGTGAGTAGGTGTTTGGAAAACTTGTGCCATGACAACCATTAGCGTGTGTTCTCTCTGCCACCCCGGTGCGGTCGATGCACTGCAACAACGCCGTCTCCTTGCTTTTAAAACTAACTTAAACAGAGGTTCAAAGGTCAACAATGACCTTATTGTTTCATATGCATGACGCAGTATTTCCGTCAAGCTTTGTGGCAGTAGAAGATTAAAGCATGTTTTAGTTACCTTTAGGTATTCTTTTCTAAGCCTTTGCTGCAGCGTGCAACAACAAACTTGTTTTCTTTAAAACGCTGCTTTTGTTATTCTCTGAGAGTGTATTTGAGACATTCATCTTAGTGAAATGATGAGCTATTTTTAGTCTCAACCATCTTGAGAACCAGAGCCCAGCCTATTGTCTTGATGAAGACGCAGTCTGTGATTTTACGCTTTGCGCCGCCACCTGCTGGATGCTTAGATGCACTACATCATTGCAGCATCATCACTCTTATGCACTCTTATACTCTTATTTTTTTTTTTTTTTTTTTTGTATGTTAACATGATGCATTTGCCTGTGGAAAGTGCTTGCAAGTACAAAACTAACAGTATGGAGATAAGTGCTTATTTTGGTCTTTCTGACCAGAGTCGTTTTTATTTAACAGTCGTTGGGTGCACTATAGATGTTTGTGACATTTTCATATGTCATCATCGGAGGCTTATCCATTGTGGAGATAATGTCACTGCCTCCATTATTTCTGCATGAGTCCATCTTGTCTTATTTTACACCTGCTGTATTCTTAAAGGGGAAGCACTCTGAAACACAGTAACTCCATATTTACTTAATATTTGTTTGGACCTTTAATCTTTGGCTATGGACAGATTATGGAAGCTGGTTTCCACCACTAAATAAAAAAATAAAAAGGTAACTTTTTCTCTTACAATTCTGACTCTTTTTCTTGCAATTGTGAGGTTGCATATCGCAATTCTGACTTGCGAGTTATAAAGTCAGAATTGCATGTTATAAAGTCAGAATTGCGTAATATAAACTCACAATTCTTTTAGTTTATATCTCGCAATTCTGACTTTATAACATGCAACTGTGAGTTATAAAGTCAGGATTGTGAGATATACACTCTCAATACTGAGAAAAGATGTCAGTCTTTTTTCCCTTACAACTGGACATTATAAAAAATGTCAGAATTGCGAGATGTAAACTCAAATTGCGAGTTATAGTCAGAATTGTGTTATAAAGTCAGAATTCTGAATTTTTTTCTCGCAATTCTGACTTTATATCACGCAATTCTGAGAAAAAAGTCAGAATTATTAGATATAAACTCGCAATTGCAAAAAAAAAGTCAGAATTGTGAGATAAAATGTCGCAATTACCTATTTTATTTTTATTTCATGGCGGAAACAAGCTACCATAACAGATGATGCTTTATGTCTTACAAGTTTTAAGTACACTGCCTTGATTCTTCAAACACTTCTGCAATTAATTTAGCTTGAATCTCTTAGAGACTACAGATTTAACTTTTAGTTGTGCTGTTTACTTTTTTATTTTTTATTTTTTTAAATATTTAAAAAAAAAAATCTTAAAATATGTAACATTAAAATTTGAAAATGCTCCTAATAAAATGGGTAGTTCTGATTTAGAATTCTGATTGAATGAGCCACATTCAAATTTGTAAAATGACTGTTAATAAAATTGCACATTACTTTGCAACACTAGTGTAATGAATTATAATCAAGCGTAGCGTGAGTTCTGGCAGGTCACGTCAGTCAAGCTCGCATCAGCTGACTCCCAGGTGACTCACGTATACCTAATTACCCTCCTCCATCCCCAGCTCCTCCTCTTGTCAGTCAGGATTTGGCCTTCTGATTTCCCCTGAATCAGACTAATTCTTGAAATTTGTGTACATGTTAAATTATTGGCATTAATGATATCTGCACATATGTTGGTTCTGTTCTGTTTACCCTAGGGGGGTTATTGCTGCTCTCCCTGCTCTTATCCATGCTAGGCTCCATGGATGCGCAGGGAGTTCTTGCCCAGAACAGAACCATACAGCCAATACAAACTCTAAGCAATTATCAATCATATTTGATGAAAAATATCAATAATATTCAGTGGAGGATGTATTTTTATTTCGTTACTATACCCAAGCATATTTTTCAAAGGAGTATGTTTATTTTGGGAAACTTTTACTTTTATTTCACTAAATTCCAAAGCATGATATCGTACTTTTTATTCCACTACATTTCATAAAAAGGTGTTGTTCCTCGTTGTTTTGAACTGAAGAAATCCAAAATGCTCCGAGACGCGATAGTGGTGTCTGATTCGTGAACGGGCTGTTTTTTTTTTTTTTTTTTCAATTAACCTGTTAAATCGGTTCACAAATTGCCCTGAACAATTCATTTGTGAATTGGACTGATCCGATTACATCTGTTCTTGAGTCAACAACTCAAGACAACAAATCAAGTACTTTCGTACTTGGGATAGGGATAAGGGATAGCTGACCCAAAAAATAAAAATTCTGTCATTTACTCACCCTCAAGTTGTTCCAAAACTAAACCGAACAGTTGATGGGCCTCATTGACTTCCATAGTATGGGAAAAAAATACTAGGGTAGTCAATGGGCGGCGAGATCTGCTTAGTTACAAACATTGCTCCAAATATCTTCCTTTGTGTTCAGCAGAACAAAGAAAATTATTTTAAAGTATGGAACAACTTGAGGGTGAGTTTTTGGGTGAACTATCCCTTTAAATTGTGATTGGTGTTTTTCATTTTTCCAACTATTTAGCTATTCGTAGCCGCTTGTACACTGCAAAGATGGTGTTGTGTCCTACTTTAATTCTCATACACAGCTGACAGAAAACAAGACCCATGCTGAGCATCATGACAATAACATTAATTCACCCAGAACCTAAACTCACCTACAACTAAAACACTATTCTTATGTCTTACAAGCTCCCGTATTTTTTTATATGCATATCTAGTTCCAGTCGTACCACTTGAAGTATGCAAAAATTATATTTGTTTAAAACTCTGAACTGGTTTTGAGTGTTTTTCTCTGAAATTAAACCTAAATTAACATTAAAATTAAAGAAGATTGTTTATGCCATAAAATAAAAAAAAGTAATTGTGACTTTTTATCTTACAATTCTTACTTTTTCCTACTTCTCAAAATATTGCAAGTTTATCTCTCACAATTAAGACTTTTTTTCTTGCAATTACAATTTTGTCACAATTTTGAGAGAAAAAAAAATATAAACTTGCAATTCTGAAATAAACTCGCAGTTGCCAGTTTATATCTCACAATTCTGACTTTATAACTCACAACTGCGAATTTAAATCCAACAATTCGGACCTTTTTTCTCAGAATTGCGAGATATAAAATACAAAGTTCTGTCATGAAACTCTAGATGGCGTAGACGGATAGCTGCTTGCTAACACATCATTCTCTAAAGGGCACAGCTGATTGGTTCCTGCTGTAACAGAGATATAAAAAAAAGTCACAGTTACCTTTTTTTATTTTTTATTCCATGGCAGAAACAAGCTTCCATAACAATTAACCTCCAAACATGCATTTAACAGTCGCGTGTGCTACTTGTCTTTCTCTCTGGGCAGAATTCTCTCTGTTCTCGTACAATAATGGCATGGTGATGTCGTCCTGCCGGGAGCTGGATAACAACCGTAGCGCCTTGTCTGCCGCTTCTGCCTTTGCCATCGCCACTGCTGGTGCCAACGAGGGCACGCCAACCAAGGAGAAGTACCGGCGCATGTCTCTGGCAAGCACAGGTACCATTCACCAATCTGTTTCAATCTCTCATAGGTTGTGGATTATTGTTGCCTGGCAGAAAAGGGATTAATGTGAATTTTGATTGGTTATCAGGGTTCCCCACGGATCAGAGGAACGGAGATAAGGAGTTTGTGATTCGTCGAGCAGCAACTAACAGAGTTCTCAATGTCCTCAGGCACTGGGTGTCCAAACACTCGCAGGTGAGATTGAGTACACACTGGAATAATATACTAATACAAGAAGGGGCCAAATAGAAACAAAACGTTTTCTTTTAGTGTGTAATGTATCTGTGCTTGTATACAGTCTGCAAAGTTACAAAGCTCCCACAAAGGGATTTATTCTGTTTAAAAGAGGACACTGATCCAGACCTGCCTAAATCACCTCGATCAAAGTCCAGATACTACTTCCTCAAACGTCTACATCACAATGTGAAATATTAGCAAAATAGCCGCCCAAAGGCGTACACAAGGTGGGGCTTCAGTGAATTGTAGTGTTGTCATCATGCCATGGAGACGCTGTGTTGTTTGGATGCGAAAGCAAAACCGCTTTGTTTGGCCTTCTGAAAACGGATGAAATTAGGAATCAGTGGTTAAGATTTATAATGCTGTTCCTGAGCAGTTTACAGAGGACGGCTTCCTGAACCTGGGAGATTACAACACAGGCTATATACAAAGTCTCCTTACCACTGTAAAACGTTCAGCTCAAGTCATCCTTGCAAAGTTGGTTACGATCGATCGGCTTGATCATCCTCATTTTCAGAATCTGACTCGGGCTCGAACTGATACTGTAAAACTGACGACATTATTATTAACTGTGTTTGCAATTGTTTAAAGCCTTGGAAGCTGAAGCTCGCATTTATGGTAAGGGGGGTTACATTTCCAACACACGCTTGAGGTGTTTGGCCAATCACAATGCACTGGGTCTGCTGGCCAATCAGAGCACTCTGAGCTTTTCGGAAGGAGGGGCTTTGTAGAAATCAGCGCTTTTCAGACAGACTGGGAATAGAGGAGCTGCAATAATGTACAGCATGTGAAAAATTTTGTTTTTTGAACATTAAATAATGTTAACCTATTCTATAAACAAAATAATGAACTTTTAAAATATGATCATATGACCCCTTTAAAATATAGTCAAATATTATTATTATTAAATAATAATAATAGTATTGAAAGAACTTTCTACAGAGTTCTGTGTGCCTTGCATTTGTGTTTGCATGACTGTGTATTGTGTGTGCAGGACTTTGAAACCAACACTGAGCTGAAAATGAAGGTGATTAGTTTCCTGGAGGAGGTGATGCATGATCCTGAACTTCTGACCCAGGAAAGGAAAGCTGCAGCCAACATCATAAGGTGAGTAGAGTCTGCCTACACCCTGACAGATGCAATGATCACATGTAGGGTTAGATAAATGCAGACAAATGGCAAAAAAAAAAGTATGAGTGTGTTGCAATAGCTGGATTATCCTGTCCTGCTGTGTTTTGTGTGCCACATTTGTCATCTAATAACATTTTGTGCATGTAAGTCAGTCAGTGGTTTTCCTTGTAAAGCATCCTTTTTTTTTTTTTCTGACAGGACATTGACACAGGAGGATCCTGGTGACAATCAGATCTGTCTGGAGGAGGTGCTGCAGATGGTGAGTGGGGTAATTCTGGGTCATCCATCAAATTATTTCATATTAACACACAGTATATAACATTAAAGTCTTTTACTGCTTAAACAATCAGAACTTTATTGTTTCAACATTATGTATTTACATTACTGTTCAAATGTTTGTGGTCGGTAAATTCTTTTAATGTTTTTAATTAATTAAAGTACTGTATATTTTTAATGTATTTTAAAATGTTATTTATTTATGTGATGCAAATCTGAATTTTCAGCATCATTACTCCAGTCTTCAGTGTCACATGATTCTTCAGGAATAATACTAATATGCTGATTTGGTTCTCTAGAAACAGTTTTCTTATCATTATCAATGTAGAAAACAGATGTGTTGCTTGATATTTTTGTGGAAATGGTGTTATATTTTTTCATGATTCTTTGATGAATAGAACAGGATTTATTTGAAACAGAAATCTTTTGTAACATTATAAATATATTTGCGGTTACTTTTGATCGATTTAATGCATCCTTGCTGAATAAAAGTATTAATTTCTTTAAAAAAATCTTACTGACTGCAGACTTTTGAATGGTAGTGTATATCCAGAACACGGTGGTTTTGGTTTAGAATATTTCACCATTTGTATAAACTGTCCTGAAATTCATTATTCAACTTTCAGTTCATTATTATTTAACTAATTGTTTTGTGATGTAGGCGGAAGGAGGAAAGTCAGAGCCTTTCGAGAATCATTCAGCTCTGGAGATCGCAGAGCAGCTCACCCTGCTGGACCACCTTGTTTTCAAAGTCATACCATATGAGTGAGTATGATTATATTTCAATTTATTTGTTCTTTAGGGAACTACAGAGATAAAGTATAGTTCACTCAAAAATGAAAATGATGTCATTAATGTTGCTCCAAACCTGTATGCTGTTATTCCATGGACATATACACTTTGAATAATCTTTACGCAGCTCTTACCATATGATTTGCACTCTATATATATATATATATATATATATATATATATATATATATATATATATATATATAAGTCTTCTCAATTCTGCATAAATCTTTGACATGAATGACGCGAGGGTGAGTACATTTTTTTTAAATTTTGGGTGAACTATGCATTTAACAAGAAAAGCTTAGTTACATTTATTTGATTCGATATTATGTAATACTTAAAGGGGCTATATGTAGAATTCAGAAACATTTGTTATTAGCGACACCGGTGGCCATTAAGTGAACTGCAGCCAGCAACTTATTGCTCGTGCTCACACTCGTGCACACGTAACGTACAAGAGACCAAACGTGATTCAAAGCCCTGATATACTCAAGGCAAAGTCTTTTTTTGTTCTGTAAATATGTGCTGTGCGCTTTCCTCTCAGTAACAAAATGAACACACAACAAAAATGACAGCTGTGAGAAAACAGCAGTTAAGAAAGCATCTGATCATAGCGATGTGGATATGTTTGCATGAGCTCTGCGATTCACCGACATCATGTCGACAGATGAGGTCATTAAAGTTACACTGTTATGATAGTTATTTGAGACTATAGACTATATAGATCTGGCTTTGTGAGACTATAGTTTGAATTAATCTCTTTGCATGACACATTAACATTACAGTACAGAAAGGCTCTTTTGGCATTATTCTGAACATTGTATAAGCATTTGTTTCATGTGTCATTGAACGGAAGAGAGGCTCCGGGAGCGCACTTAACCGTCACATCATTTTGATTTTGACATAAAAATCAGTCTACAGGGTTTCTTTGGGGAAGGTCTTTTTTTTTTATTTTTAAGTTTCGTTACAAGCTGTTCACACATTGGTAATAAAAAAGAGCGATTAATACATGAAAAATTATTACATATAGCTCTTTAAATATTTGTTAAGAAATGTGAATAATCCAGTAAGCTATCAAACACAGTATTTTTCCTCATAAATATGTTTATTGTCATGTACAGGGAGTTTTTTGGTCAAGGATGGATGAAGAACGACAAAAATGAGAAAACACCTTACATCATGAAAACAACAAAACACTTCAATGATGTAAGTGTTCAATGTGAAAACATCTGGTTCTAGATAAATGTAAATGTTCAGTTCTTGCTGTGTATTTATTGATACACTGTCCCAAATGAAGCATAATGCTCACAATGCTGATATACCTCTGTCTCTTTTAAAGATCAGTAACCTGATCGCCACAGAGATCCTTCGCTGTGAGGATGTGAATGTACGGGTAGCAGTGATAGAGAAGTGGGTGGCGGTGGCTGATATCTGCCGCTGTCTCCATAACTACAATGCTGTGCTGGAAATCACCTCATCCCTCAATCGCAGCTCCATCTTCCGTCTGAAGAAAACTTGGCTCAAAGTTTCTAAACAGGTGGGGAACTACCTGATAAAACCTCATAAAAAATAAAAGCAATGATAATGGCGTTTGTTATTGAACAAATAATGTGAGAACATTAATCATGTCAGTTGGCATGAAAGGAAAAGCGGGGCTTTTTCAGACTGTTTTTTTAAACAATTATTCAGACAATTAAAGGTGCAATAAGTGATTTCTGAGAAACACTGTTGATATCTGAAATCATCCCAAACAAACACACCCCTCCCTTCATTGCTCCACCCCCAAAATGCACAAACACGCAGTGCAAGAATGGGTGTCTCTTTATCATAGCTGAAGAAAAGCAAAACACAACCTCAGCATCCATTTTCAGGTCTTTCTGCTTAGGTCTCTCCAGCGCTGGAAAGCTTTTCTAATATTAACGTGGGTCCTAAAGCTCTTGCCTGATCATAACCCTTCTTTTTCCAGTGATATAGACCCTTCTCTTTTGTAATGTCTCTCAGCCATCTCTTTTTCTACAGTCTTTCTTCAAATCTCCCTCTTGCTCACTCTCTCTCCTCCCCCATCATGAGTGGACATGCCCCCTGCTGCTGATTGGCTACAAGAGTGGTGCTCAATCCAATCCACTTTTGTTTCTCAGAAATCACTTACATCATGCTGTTGATTTGATATTAACTGACTTTTTGTAATAAAGATACTTTTTTTTAAATACCTTTTGTAATATTATTATGGATGGTGTTGGATCTGAGTGTATTTGACCACTGAATAACATTTAACACCATGTTTTGTTTAAATCATTAGACCAAAACAGTCATTGACAAGCTGCAGAAGTTGGTCTCATCTGAAGGAAGGTTCAAGAACCTCAGAGAGGCCTTAAAAAAGTAAGTTTTTTTGTTGCTGTACATGCTCTAATTTAACTCAGATCCATGTGTTTGATGAGATATATGAGAGATAGTGATTATTTTATTTTATTAATTTATTTTTTATTGTTATATGATATGGCAATAAAACATGATGGCATGGCTAATTTCTTTTTCTTTTTCTAATGTTTCTGCTAGTTGTGACCCTCCCTGTGTACCATATTTGGGAATGTACCTCACTGACTTGGCCTTTATTGAGGAAGGGACCCCCAACTACACAGAGGACAACCTGGTCAATTTTTCCAAGATGAGAATGGTAGGTCTTTTTTAGATATGTTTCTTTAATGCATGTGGAAAAGAGTCATAGATAGCATTTTGTTATCATATTGTCTTCGTTTTACAGATATCCCATATCATCCGAGAAATCAGGCAGTTTCAGCAAACGGCATACAAGATTGATTACCAGCCAAAGGTATTGAACTATATTGGTTTGTACTGGCAAAATATTGGGTTTTATGATCAACATGCACTAGCACTAGTACAGTTAGTGGTTAAGTTTGAGTGTGTTTTGTTTGTTCTGTACATCATTGTAGCGTCGCTGTTGGGCAGAAACCTTGTTTCTCCAAAAATGCAATGGAAAAACCCCTATATTTCTTCAGTAATTAAACACTGCATTGTCAGAGTTGGTATTGTGGCTTTATACATGGTCAGAATCTTGCATGTGTCATTATATTATTAACATTTTACCAAAATCAAGCTCGAAAGGAGTTGCAAGGTTTTTGACCAGCACATTTCGGAGAATTTCGGACATACGTGTTTTTAACCCGCCATAAAACGACTGCATATGAGGCAGCAATTGCATCCCATTACGTTTTCATCAACTTACAGGTTACAAAGTTTATTGTAGCTATGTGGGCGCTCAGTTTTTTCTGTCATTTGGCCAAAATTTCATGTTATAAAAGATAAAGTGCTTCGCACAGGTTATTTAAGACAGTATTGGCTATGATTTGATGACAAATGCTAGATTAAGACGCTCTCGGCTCCTCAAATACATAAAACATTAGCCTTTTATATACAGTGTTTCTGGAGTAATAAAAACGCTTATTCAAACCAACAGTTCTTTATTTACCTTTGCATTGCAAACAAGCAGAGATGATCCAAATTGCGTGCGGCACTTCATTCACAATAGATGCAGGGTGGAGTTATGAGGTTTTATCGACAGCTTGAGGATCCAATTGAGTTACAAGGTTTAGTTACAAGCTCTTTTTAATACTTTTCATTGGTTAGATTTTTGCAAAAGCCACAGACAGACAGACAGAATGCAGAAACATATCACGGTATCTCTACAAAGCCATTTAATCACAGAATCTATTTGACTTTAAGTACTTCTAACCTTCACTAACATTAACATGTAGGTATTTTTAGAGTATTGCATTTACAAGAATGTTTACTTTTTATTCTAGGAAACTTGAATTGAGAATTGTTTTCACAGTGTACTTTGCATTGAAGGTTCACATTCAATATGAAACTGACACTGCGTTTGTCTTCCAGGCAGTACTGTATTTACTGGACCAAAGCTTGGTAATGGATGAAGAAGGCCTGTATGAAGCCTCACTCAGAATTGAGCCTAAAGTGCCCAACTGAGAGAGGCTCTGCTTAGCGTCTACAAAATGTACAGACACCACGCTCTCTACAGTATACATCCACGTGTTCTGTTATGTAACATGATTATTACTCCTGGATGTGTTCCTTGTTTTTAGTTGTAACCAAATGTTGCCTAATTGTTTCAGATCTTTCACCGAGATCTTACCTGTTGATTTCAGCCTCTGTTCTTTAAGGAATCATATTTTTTCCCCATCCAAATTATTTAACAGTACTTACAACAGGATTTAATCCAACAGTGACATTCTATTTTAAGGTGTGGTTGTCTCTTTAAGTGATCAGGCTCATCCACATCACCGTAATGAAACATGAAAAGCCGGCAGGAGCATTTTGAGATTTTAATAGATGCATGTAACTAATTTACGGTATATGCATACCATGTAGCAATGTGGAAAGCAGATATATTACTGTATACAACCAAGCATATAGAAACTCGTATACTGTTATACTATTATATTCCAAGGCACATGTCACTGTACTTAGCTGAAACAACTCCAGAATTTTTACATCTATTGGTTGCGATAATTAACGTCCATCCCCTGATTTCATAAGGGGTTGTTGGACTTGTCTAAACTGCCATGATATTTTTTGAACAGTTTTGGCATGACTTGATAAAGCAGAGAGTGTATAGCTTGGTAATTATAATACATTAAAAAGACATATTATATGTTTCGATCGGCCAAAAAAAATTGCAATCTGTTCTTGCATGAGAAATTTGTTCATTTTGCAGCAGTTCTTTTTTTTTATTATAATTTTCTCAGCCAAAACTTAGACTATTTCTTCACAAAAAGAAGCAAGGACTATTAGATCAGCATTATATTTTTTAAACTTGTCGTTTAGTGATTGTTTACCCATGTAATGTTTCCGTTGCTCACAGCCACATTTCTTAGCATTTTGGGGAAAAAGGTATTCTGGGTTCAACACTATTCTTCTACACCAGATTATCCAGCTATTGTACATTTACAGACAATCTATGTTCTTCTTGCTGTTCCAGTGATTGTGGAACGTGACTGAATATCACTTTGTAAAATGCATTGTCGTTTAAGAGTATGATCAAAAGTGAATGACCTTCCCGCTTGCAGCATACAAAGGGTATTTTTGTAGTCCTAGAATAAAGACGTAGGGTTCTGCATCCTTACCTAAAAAAGAAGAGAAAAAAAACCAGACCGTAAAAACATTTTTGTACAAACATTGTCAACTCGCCACACAGAAAAGTATTCTGTATATTTTGTACATGCAGCCCTATGTATTTCTTAACATGTACTAGTTTAAAGCACACCTCTTTAAAGCGTTGTATCCTATGCTTACACACTCAATGCTATATGATTTGTGATTTTTGAAACCATGATCTAGAGGTAGAGGACTTTAAAGTGTTTTGCATATACTGTAATCCTGTCTATAATCATTCTCTTAGCAGGAATATAGTAATGTAGTGCTTATTCTGTGAATATTTGTATGTATTTTTACTATGTACAGTCTGGAAACTCACTAATCGCTCATGTGGCAGGCATGCAACACTGTATCAGCCAGAAACTTTAAAAAGGATATATATATATATATATATATATATATATATATATATATATATATATATATATATATATATATACTGTATACACATCTATGTGCACATACTCTTATAAATGATATATAAACATACAAACAAACATTTTGCTGTTAGCAATACCCAGTGGTATGAGAATTATCTTTCAACCCTTAAGTTTATTTCCACGGCTCGGGAAATATTTCCAGTTTTCTACAAAAAAAAAAAAAGAAAAAAAGAAAAAAAAAAAAAGAAATGAACAGAAAAGAAAAAGAAATAAAAATAAACTGTATGTTTCCTGATTACCTCTTGCTAATAAATCTATTCTATCTCAGGGGGATATTGCTTCCTTGTATGTGGTTTTTGTTATGCACACCTCATTTTGTTCTCTGAAAAATTGGGTCATCAAAGTCTATTCTTATGTATAATAATACTGGCCACATTTACAATGGCAGTGTTTCCATATTATGCTGCAATACAAACACATCCATTATGTGTATTATGGATATATAATGTAGTATAAAAGACATTTAGAAATAGTTTAAATGTGGACCATTTATGTTATCAAGTAGCCTATGTGGTAACAGGACAGAGATTTGTGACAAAATCACTTTATAATTCTTTTCATGTACACAATATAGTGTCATGGGCTTATGTTTACTAGTAGTAACTCACTTGCGTGACGCTGGTCACGTGATATCAACGTTGCAGCTCCTGAGGGGGCGACCCGCTCCATGTAGCGAACTATAATAAAACGGCTTAATCTGAGTGCACTTTATTTTACTGCTATATCTCAAAAATGTTGTTAATTTCTTTGTGTAAAACGTTTAATTAGCAAAGGAATATTGAGTGCACCTTTAACCCGAACACCAGAGGACAATCGAAGCCCTCCCTCGTGTAGGAGGAGTGCTGAAGCACTCATGTGATGATTTCTCATATTCTTATTGTAGTGTTATGAGTTGCTCGCGGGGGTGAAGATGAACAGGTTGATTTTGCCGGTGCTGTTTGCGGTTCTCTGTAAGGTACATACAGTGCCTTTGCACACTGAGGAAGGTATGATTTCAAACCAGCTTTTGACTTTGAGCTTTATTTTTTTCACGTACAGTACGTGCACCGCTGCGTCGTACTTTCGCTTTTGACAATTTGGCGCTTAGAGTCTTCAAAACAAATAACACGTTTATAACTATTCAGACTTTCAAAGTATAGTATAGGCTATAGTTAAAGTGATATATATATATAGGCTATATAATAGTCATAGAATTTGAAATAGATGTGGATTAAAATACGAATTGTGAAGGAAAAAAAGTTGAATTGTTGTGTGCAACACCAAAATAAAAATATAATTATTATTTGTTACAGATGAGTATCTTTTCAAATCATGGATGTCTCAGGTAAGAACCAATTGTTTTGTAATTGTTTGTTCATGTTGCCTCATAAGGAAATTTAAGGCGACACTAAAGGAAGGAAGTGAAAATTAGAAAGAGGAAGAAAAGTAACTTTCTTTTCAACAAAAAACAACAACAACAAAAAAACTTTCTTTCTTTTCTTTTGAAATTCGCAGTATAATAAAAAATATGAGATAAATGAATATTACCAGCGGCTGCAGATATTCCTGGAAAACAAGAAGAAGATTGAGCACCATAATGCTGGAAACCACCAGTTTTCAAGTATGAATAATATAAACTAACTTACAGAAGTTTTATGAAATTTTTTAATTATTTCTCTGCACTTTACAGTGGGACTGAACCAGTTTTCAGACATGACCTTTGCTGAATTTAAGAAGTCCTACCTCCTGACAGAGCCTCAGGTATTATTTTTGGCAGCCTCTCGTGATCAATGAGGAAGTAGGAAAGTACCACAATTCATGAACATTTGTATAACCTGACAGAACTGCTCAGCCACTAGAGGGAATCATCTGAGCAGTAATGGTCCTTATCCTGATACCATTGACTGGAGAACCAAAGGACACTATGTAACTGATGTCAAGAATCAGGTAACTTGCTTCTCTTGCCCTAATAATACTCTAAGACTGTACTTGTAATATTGTTGGTTCTTAATCAGTGACACTGTTTCAGGGACCTTGCGGTAGCTGCTGGACTTTCTCCACCACAGGCTGTCTAGAGTCTGTCACTGCTATTGCCACAGGGAAACTCCTACAACTAGTATGTAAATGTTGATTTTAATTTAACATTGATGGTGAAGTGTCATCATTAGATATTAGTAATGCCTTATTACTCAACATGCAATATTTACTGCTAATTCCCTTTTACTTAAGGTTCAAACAAACCCCAAAACATCACATTAGTAATGTAATACCACTGTAATATACGCTACCAGTCTAAAGTTTGAAATAATTAAGATTTTTAATGGTTTTTTTTTAAAAGAAGAAGCCTCTTATGCTCACCAATGTTGCACTTATTTGATCAAAAATACAGTAAAAACAGAAATATTATTACAATTTAAAATACATGTTTTCTATTTTAATATATTTTAAAATGTAATTTATTCCTGTGATGAATTTTCAGCATTTTTACTACTTAATATTTTTGTGGAAACCATGATACACTACCATTCAAAAGTTTGGGGTAAGTAAGATTTAAAAAAAGAAAGAAAACATGAATACTTTTATTTTGCAAGGATGCATTAAATTGATCAAAAATTACAGTAAACACATTTATATTGTTACAAAAGATTTCTATTTCAAATAAATGCTGTTCTTTTGAACTTTCTATTCATCAAAGAATCATAAAAAAAAAGTATCATGGTTTCCACAAAATTATTATGCAACAACATTGATAATAAGAACTATTAATAACTGATCATCAATAATAATTGATAATAACTGAGCAAGTCAGCATATTAGAATGATTTCTGAAGGATCATGTGACACTGAAGACTGGAGTAATGATGCTGAAAATTCAGCTTTGCCATCACAGGAATAAATTTAATTTTTAAACATACTAAATTAGAAAACAGTTCTTTTAAATTATAATAATATTTGACCGTATTACTGTCCTTACTGTACTGATCAAATAAATGCAGCTGTGAGCATAAGCAAAAACATTTTTAAAAATTTTTTAATTATTCCAAAATGTAACCAGTGATGTAAAACACCAGGTTATTTTCTCTAACCTCTTCCTGTTCCTATTGTCCATTGTTTTAAAGGCAGAGCAGCAGCTTGTAGACTGCGCAGGTGCTTTCAACAATCATGGCTGCAACGGGTGAGTTCGAAAAATGACAAATGAAAGCTTCTTATTTCAAAAGCCATAGCTTCAGATTGTGTTGGGTTTTATTTTATGGTTTTATGTGTAAACTCTCGACTGTAAAATGGTGTAAATAACATTTTACTCCTGTCACATGCTTTTTAGTGGCCTCCCAAGTCAAGCCTTTGAGTACATCATGTACAACAAAGGTCTCATGACGGAAGATGATTACCCCTACACGGCTAGGGTGAGTACTTTACTCTTTTACCTATTGTTTTAACTTACTGTATAAAGATTTATCATATCTTCTTACTTGCTTGTAGGAAGGTGAATGCAGATTCAAACCACAGCTGGCTGCTGCATTTGTGAAGGATGTTGTAAACATCACAAAGGTAAGTGATGGTCCATGATGTGCACATATTAATAAAGCTGCACGTCTTTATTCTAACTGCACATTTCTGTTATTAGTATGATGAAATGGGCATGGTGGATGCTGTGGCCAGGTTGAACCCTGTCAGCTTTGCGTATGAGGTTTCAAGTGATTTCATGCACTACAGAGATGGTATATATACCAGGTAGGGATGAAATATTGTAATAAATTAGTGCTGTCAAACTGATTAATTGCGATTAATCGCATCTAACATAAAAGTTTGTAAATATATATGTGTTTGTGTGTGTATATATATATATATATATATATATATATTTGACAGCACTATAATAAATACTGTATTTATATGTGACAGTTCATGGCAATTTCTGTAATATGCTATGACTATTTTATAGCACTCAATGTCACAACACTACTGACAAGGTGAACCATGCAGTGCTTGCTGTGGGTTATGCTCAGGAGAACGGAACTCCGTACTGGATAGTGAAGAACTCCTGGGGAACCAACTGGGGAATTAAAGGGTCTGTTTGCATGACTTTATCAAATAAAGGAGATTTCCTTAAATGTTGTGCTACTGTGAGGTGCAAAGTTGTCTCCCTATAAATGTGTTGTCATTTTTAATTATTTTAATTAATTTCTTTTTTCCCATACAGATATTTCTACATCGAGAGAGGAAAGAACATGTGTGGACTTGCTGCGTGCTCATCCTACCCTTTACCTTTGGTGTAAATAACTTTTTACTTTTACCACGAAAAGGGAGATGAGTAATTACATTTACGTCTCGCACAAAATAATTGTATGCACAATAGACAACATCTTTAATGATGAGACATAATAGTCTGTATCAGCTATCAGTAAATCAATAATTATGTTTTCATTCATTTAAAACATTCACTGAAACTCCATTAGCTGTTAATGTGCCTGAAGTTGATTCGTTTGTTAAAATCAAGATTTTGTAATGGTCATGTTTGCAACCAAAATTATTGTACTGAAATAAATATTTTCTCAGGGATTTTGTGTGTGTGTGTGTGTGTGTGTGTGTGTGTTTGTGTGTGGATTACTTTCCATCAGCATAATTGTGTTCATCCATTGACTAAAGCTTAAAAACTGATTAAAACTGAAAAAAAAAGGTTAAAAAAAAGCAACAAAAAAAAAAAGACACTGCCACCCTGAGTACTGACACCCTGTTGTATTTAAAATGTAGTGTATTAAAATTAATTTAAAAAATGTTTTCTATTAATTCAATGTTGCAAGACATCAAATCACCAATGGAATGTGAAAATGATGTGCAATTCCACAGCAAGCCAATAAGTGGCGACCTAAATCCACAACTAATGTTCAAGCTGCTACAACGTGCACCAGAGAGGAAGCAGTTGTTTATACGTTAAGACAAGATTTAAACTCCACTGAACAAAGATGTGAAAGGAAAAAATGAAAAAGAGAGAAAATGTTGCTGGTGTAAAACTGATGCTTAAAATAAGTATTGTGCTAGATTGTTTTGAACAAGCCGCTGCTTAGCGGAAGTGATGTTACTGGCAGTTGTCCAATCAGAGCGCGAGCTGCGAATACGCGGTAAGCGCGAGCTTTCAGCGGTGTGTTATGGTGATGATGTATGCCGTTCATTTATTGTTTTGTCTGTACCAGAATATCAAACTTTCATGTTCGTGGCGGTAATTGTAAATTAATTTTGTGATTTTGAAGTCCTTACGAGGGCGGAAATAGAGCAAAACGTCGCGCTGTGAGTGTTTTTGTGCTAAACAATCGAGGGTTGTAATGTAGCATCAATTCTAACGGAGCATTCCTGTGTTTATTTACGTGTGTTTGTTTGTGGAGTTGATTAAATGCCATATACATGAACTACTAAGGATTAGAATTTCATACAAATGTACACACAATGCCGAGTCTTCCTCAAAACAACCTAAAGGAGCAACTGGACCGACACAATAATGCTGCACAGAACAAGCTGTCACTGCTCAAACCAAAGCCTGGGTAAGAACATTATTATATATTCTGAGATAGATAGATGGATAGACAGACTTATTGATGGATAGATAGATAGAGAGAGAGAGAGATAAATGGGTAGACAGACTTGTAGATAGACAGAGAGAAAGTAGTATGGCTAAAGGAGTTGATTAGTAAATAACCCAAAGTAATGGACTGCCTAGTTTTCTCTTTATAGCTGCTTTAGGATAATATGTTTTTAGAAATGCTTGGTTTAAGGTGTCTGTGTTACAGTGTAGTGGAATTATATATCAAGACACTGATTAATAATAATTAACTACATACTTGCTATAGGGTTAGGATTAGGGTTTGGTTTACTGTTAGTCGCATGCAATTATGCATAAATTATAGTTATTATTATAAAAGTAATTACATGTAACGTGTAACAAGGACACTGTAAAATAAAGTGTTACTAAATGCTTGATACAAATGAAAGTGAGCTGAAAATGTGTCTAACCTCAGAAATTCCTCTGTTCAGGGGGTTTTGCTTCAAAAAGAAGTCTTCATCAGGCTTCTCCAAAGTGGAAGTTCCTCAAAAGGTAACTGGTGCAAATGTCTTAGCAAACAGGAGTGTCAATGTTCTCCGCAGCTGTGAAGTAACCAAAACTCCTGTGACATTTTCGCAAAAGCCTGAAAGAGTGGCACCGAAAGTCAACTTCTTCACAGCACCAAGCAAGCCGAAGGCAATTACTGTTAATCCATTGGCCAACCCATTTGCTGTGAACAAAACGCCTCTTGTCCAATCCACCATAAAGGCTTTGTCAAAATCTGCAGCCTTGCCTATGGATTCTACTGATGATCAAACTGTGGGTGAACCTAAGCGTGACATCTCTCAACTTTCCTTCAACGAATGGGATGATTTGGATGATTTTGAAACCCCAGTCAAGGGAAGAGTAGTATCCCCAGTTGCAGGGATAAAAAAGCCAAGTGTATCGGACCAGAACACATCCCCAAATTCTTCTTGTGCTAAGAGTGATGAGACTACATTAAATGGAGGTTCACAGGCTACAGAGACCATAACTGTCCCAAAGGACGTCCTGTCAGCTGCAAATGGAGTCAGCACAGAGCCAGAGGACTCGCCCATTAAAAAAATCAAAAGACGTAAATCAGTCCAGCAAAAGGCATTACTGAGTGACACTGAGGATGAGGAAATCATCGACTGTATTTCACCAGTTAAAAACCAGGAGGATTTCAAGTGTGCGACAAGTTAGTGCACCTCAATTTTATTAGTGATTTATTGTTGTTGTTGTTTTTAAGCCTTTAGTGTTTACCGCTAATATGTCACTTTTTCACCTGCTAAGGAAAAGGTTGGTGTGTTTTGATATAAATATGAAGCTCACAAGGTAATTAATTAACAGCATTTCAATTGCAGCTACAGAAGAAAACAACTGGTCTGAGACAAACATCATAGATGTTGATGAATGTGAGACCGACAACTTTTATGAAAATTATGAGGATTTCATCCCACCATCCCCTGTACCTGAGGAGACGAGTCCCTTTGTCTCAGATAAGGAGAAAAGGTAACATTCTTTCATTGATAAATGAATTTTGCAACATTTTTTTTTTTATTGTTAACTACAATTCTTCCTGAAAATAAGTACACTTTCCTTTCATTTTAAATTTTTATTTCTTTTGTTTTGTAGTTCATCTGACTCTATTACCCATGCTGACAAAAATGTACCACCTCGTGAATCTGCTTCAAGCCTGTCAGCACCCTTGGATAAACCTGCCAAAGACTTAAAAGGTATCACTTATGCAGGATTGCTTTGTGATCTAAAAAGTTTGAAGTATCACCGCACTTCTTGGTCAACCATTTGCAGTATATGAATTAATGTACTGTGTCTAATCTGTACATTTGTTTGTGATTAAGGAACTGATGATGCTCTCTTTAGTGTTATGGAGTCTATTTGTTGTCTAGTGGACACTATTCCAGAGCATGAGCTCATAGCGCTTACCTGCGGTACAGAGCTATTACTGCAAAGAGCACACAGGTAAAGCAATAAAGGTTGTTTTTTTTGTTGGTTGAATTTGTTGTAATGTTTTAGAATAAAAATTGTTTAATTTAAAAAAATCATTTCAAAACTGTATTTTTTTTATGTAAACAATTCAGTATTACAGTAAAAAAAAAAAAAAGCTTATTTAAAGCGTTAGTTCACCCAACTACCAACTACCAACAACTCACCCTCATGTCGTTCTACACCCGTAAAACCTTCGTTCATCTTCGGAACACAAATGAGTATATTTTTCATAAAATCTGATGGCTCAGTGAGGCTTGCATTGCCAGCAAGATAATTAACACTTTCAATGCCTAGAAAGCTACTAAAGACATATTTAAAATGGTTCATGTGACTACAGTGGTTCAACCTTAATGTTATGGAGCGACGAGAATACCTTTTGTGCGCCAAAAACAACAAAATAACGACTTTATTCAACAATATCTAGTAATGGGCGATTTCAAAACACTGCTTCATGAAGCTTTACGAATCTTTTGTTTCGAATCAGTGGTTCAGAGCGTGTATCAAACTGCAAAAGTCACGTGATTTCAGTAAACGAGGCTTCTTTACGTCATAAGTTTCTAAATTTCAATGGTTCACCACTGGGGAGCGTGACTTTGGCAGTTTGATACACGCTCCGAACCACTGATTCCAAACAAAAGATTTGTAAAGAGTCGAAGCTTCATGAAGCAGTGTTCTGAAATCGCCCATCGCTAGATATTGTTAAATAAAGTCGTTATATTGTTTATTGGTGCACAAAAATTATTCTCGTCACTTCATAACATTAAGGTTGAACCACTGTAGTCACATGAACTGTTTTAAATACGTATTTAGTAGCTTTCTGGGCGTTTGAAAGTGTTAATTATCTTGCTGTCAATGCAGGCCTTACTGAGCCATCGGATTTTATCAAAAATATCTTAATTTGTGTTCCGAAGATGAACGAAGGTCTTACGGGTGTAGAACGACATTGACACTATTCTTTAAGAGCTGCTGTGCAGCCAAAATTATATACCAGTTATCAATGTAAAGCTGCTTTGACACAATCTGCATTGTAAAAAGCGCTATATAAATAAAGGTGACTTGACTTGACTTGAGGGTGAGTAATTAATGACAGAATTTTCATTTTTGGGTGAACTAACCCTTTAAGTTTACATTACCAGATATATGAAAATAATGCCATAATTCATGAAAAAATCCTAATAGTAGGTTTCTTTCTTTCTTTAAATAAAGTGTGAAATTTTGTGAAATTTACCATACTAATCAGCAGGGAGAAAATGTTCCAGTTATGTGAGAGTGATGTTAATTGTATACTTTTCTATCACTATATCAGTGTTAAATGCCATTACTGCTTGTTACAGTATAACTAATAACTCTCCATTACACTGTGTATCTGTCTTGACCACAGGAAAAGGATTATTGCGAATGGTGTACAATCCATAGTATCTCAATCAGCCCAATCAGCAACTCCATATTCTAGTCTGCTTAACAGAAAAAGTTTTGGAGTCACACCCTCTAGTCTGTCATCATCGATGAGCCCAATGACATCAGAAAAGGGAGGGGGTGTCAAAACAGACTTTCTGAGTCGTGAGTCCAATTCCTCCATCATGTTTCTGGGTAATGACTCTGTATTTGAGGACTCAGACTGCATCATCAGTGGTGTTAAAACCCCTGGTGGTTCCTGGAATCCTAACTACTCCTCAAAAACATCAACTACTGGGGACATCTTAAACAGGTCAAGTCCAGCTGTAAGCAAATCTGAGGCAAAGACAGATAAGTGCTACTCAAGGTTGTCCTTCAATGAGACAAACAATCAGACTGTGGATGTTGATCAGATTGACCTGTTTTATTCCCCCAAGAGAGTGGATTCAGGCAAGAGAAATGCAGAGAGCAGTGTTGAAACCAGCACTGCAGTACCCAGCAGTTCTCGAGCAGACACAGAGCCAGTTGATGACTTTGATATTGATGACTTTGATATTGACGATTTTGATGAGACTGACATTCCAGATTATTATGAAGAACCTTCAAGTGTCTTGGCATCAAGAGACAGCTCTGGTGCAAATACTCCATCAGTGCGAGAGGGAGGGCCTTCAAAACTGCTGGAGAGAAAGACAGTCACACCAACAACACCAAAACCTCCCAAAACACTCAACCCTGGTAAGTTTGAGTAGTGTAATATCCCTATACCAATATCACCTATACCATTTAGGTCATATTATTAAAGACCCCAATGAAATGGCTTGATGAGCAGTTTTCTGATACCAGTGTATGTCTTGATCTGCAGAGCCTGTGTACAGAAACCCAGCTCATGACCGCTTTAGAGGCTTCAGCTTTCCTCATAGCCCAGAGATGATGAAGATCTTCCATAAGAAGTTTGGGCTGCATCAGTTCCGCTTCAATCAGCTGGAGGCTATTAATGCCACACTGTTAGGAGAAGACACGTTTGTTCTGATGCCTACAGGTTCGTTACAAGCATTATAGCAACATGAGTCATTATGACTTGCAGTATATAGCTTGTTTATTTTGAGATTAGACTAGAAATCCCAGCTCACTATGTCTTGACTACACCTATAGTGTATTTATATTGGCTGCATAAATTATATTAATAATTTTACACACACACACACACACATATATATATATATATATATATATATATATAATATTTATAAATGTAATATATAATATATAAGCTTTCCTGTAGCTCAGTGGTTAGAGCGTGGCACTAGCAATGCCAAGGTCATGGGTTTGATCCCAGGGATTGCACATACTCAGATACAAATGTATAGTATAATGCAATGTAAGTCGCTTTTGATAAAAGCGTCTGCCAAATGCATAAATGTAATGTAAATGTAAATATAATATATACACAGACATATTATGTAAACACATTTTTGTTAGATGCTATTAATTACGGTTAATTGATTTGACAGCACTAATATATTAGTGCTGTCTAATCACGATTAATCGATTTATCGCGTCTAACAAAAATTTGTGTATAAATGTAATATATACATATATTTGTATATAAATGTAATACATACACATATGTAACAATTCTATGTTAGATGCAATTAATCGATTTGACAGCACTACTACTACATATATCAATTAATCAAATTGATTAATCGCGATTAATTGCATCTAACAAAAATTTTTGTATAAATGTAATAATATATACGTATATTTGTATATAAATGTAATATATACACATAAATATATTACGATATTATACAATATTAATATTATGTTTACATATTATGTAAACGAATTTTTATGTTAGATGCGACAGACACGTATTATATAAATAAATATAATAACATATATACACACACACATTATTTAAACACAAACTTTTATGTTAGAAGTGATTAATCAATTTGACAGCACTAATATATGTAAATAATTGTTAGTCAACTAATAATTATTTTAATTATATTTACTATCCTAAATTTTTAAAGCATTAAATCATTATGCTGTCCCTTTTCTTTGTGTTTTTTAAAATACCATCAATATAAGTGTTTTCTAATAATGAAAAGTTTCAATGTGGCAATCCCTTTACAGGTGGTGGTAAAAGTCTCTGCTATCAGCTTCCTGCTTGTGTCTCTGCTGGGGTAACAGTAGTCATATCTCCTCTACGGTCTCTCATAGTTGACCAGGTCCAAAAACTCACCACGTTAGATGTAAGTCCTTTTCCTTATGCACAGTTATTTTCTCTACTTAATTAAAATAGTTGCTTACTGTGCAGTTTTGTGTTATAGATTTGTGCAACTAGTTTATCAGGGGACAAAAAGACAGTGAGGCTGCACGGATCTATATGCAGTTGTCTAGGAAGGATCCCGCCATCAAACTGCTTTATGCCACTCCTGAGAAGGTGAGTTTCAAGCCAGACAAGTGTTTTGCAATTTTGCATGCATGTCAACCAGTGTTGATATGTGTTGCTTTTGTTCTCAGGTATGTGCAAGCGGACGAATGATCAGTGCCCTTCAGAATCTGTTTGAAAGAGGTTTGCTGGCTCGCATCGTCATTGATGAGGCCCATTGCGTCAGTCAGGTAAATTTGTTTATAAATTGTACAGTGCAACAAGAATGTGTGATTTTGAAAATTTAGTTAAGAGCGTCTTTGTCTCTGTTTACGAAAGTTAAATTTTTGCACTAATGCTAACCAATATTGTGGCACTATCCATACAAACATTGTAAAATAGATCCATTTCTGCCTTAGTGGGGTCATGACTTCAGGCCAGACTACAAGCGCTTGCATGAGCTCAGACAGATGTTTCCCAAGGTTCCTATAATGGCACTGACAGCCACAGCCACTCCTAGAGTTCAGAAAGACATTCTTAACCAGCTGACAATGACCCGTCCTCAGGTGTAAGTCTTCTTGCATGCAGTTCCTGAATCACTCAAAAATGTATTTGTATTTTTAAAAGCATTTATTTACTGTAGGACATGGTATTCTGATTAATGTCACTCACCCATTGATTATGATATGGATACATTATTATTTTGAAACTCACCTTCCTTCAGAAATACTGTACAAAGTAACATTTTTACATATTAATTAAAATTGTCCTCACCAGGGAGGTTTGGGCTCAGTACAGATTAACTTTTATTTAGCAAGGACACATTAATTTGATCAAAAGTGACATTAAAGACATTTACATTTATAATGTACTGTTATAAATACTGTTCTTTTGCACATTCAATTCATCATAATCCTGAAAAAAAAAGTGATCATGGTTTTCACAAAAAATAAGCAGCATAACTGTTTCCAATATTGATATTAGAAATAAGAAATTTCAAATACATTTTAAAAAAATCTGCCGACTTTTGATCTTTAGAAACAGTAGTGCATTTATATATGTATGCTTTGATACTCTGTACATTCTCAGCCATGAGACCTATAGTCCTGTACATATCACATACATGTGTTAGTCATATTAAAATTGATAATGTTTTTACAGATTCACTATGAGCTTCAACAGGCACAATCTCAAATACTCAGTTTTGCCAAAAAAGCCCAAGAAGGTTCATGAGGAATGCATTCAGTGGATCAAGAAATATTACCCACGTGAGTGCTGTCCAGTCTTTAGCTCACCTTTTTTTCACCCCAGCATGGAAACCCTGTAAATCAAGTTGACCGTGTGTGTAGGTGACTCGGGGATTGTGTACTGTTTGTCTCGTAATGACTGCGACAATCTGGCTGACAGTCTTCAGAGGGCTGGGATTGCAGCGCTGGCTTATCACGCTGGCCTGAGTGACAGTGACAGGGAATATGTCCAGAACAAATGGATCAATCAGGATGGCTGCCAGGTGAGGCACACAGTTATTAAAACACGGACCAGCTCTTTTCATCAGGAATGTTGTTTTTATGTTACCACACATACCACTATTTGTTTTTAACAATTCATCTTTCATTTTTAGGTTATGTGTGCCACCATTGCTTTTGGCATGGGTATCGATAAGCCTGATGTGCGTTATGTGATCCATGCCAGTCTGCCCAAGTCAGTGGAGGGTTACTACCAGGAGTCAGGCAGAGCTGGTCGAGATGGAGAGATTTCCCACTGCGTCCTCTTCTATTCTTACAGCGATGTTATCCGCATCAAGAGACTCATTGCTAGTATGTACTAGCTTTTGTGTACTTTTGCAATGAAGCTAGGATATAAATATTGATGGCTTAACTGTAAACAATCCCTTATCACACTAAAGTATTAAAGGGTTAGTTCACCCAAAATGAAAATTATCCCATGATTTACTCTTAAGCCATTGTAGGTGTATATGACTATATTCTTTCAGACGAACACAATCGAAGATATATTTAAAAATATTCAAAGCTTCATAATGGTAGTGAATGAAGGGCGCGATTTTAATGCTTAAAAAAATCCATCCATCCATCATAAAAATAATCCATACGGCTCCAGGGGGTTAATAAAGGCTTTCTGAAGCGAAGCGATGGATTTTTGTAAGAAAAATAAATTTAAGTTTTAAAACTATATATATATATATATATAACTATAATAATTAGCTTCTGGCAGATGGCTTTACGCATCGATTTGCGTTGGAAGAGTGACCTCTGACCTGACACATGACGTAATGACAAACGCGGAAGAGCAGAGGACATTTAAAAGTCTAAAATGAGAATTTTTAAAGAGAAATGTTGAAACATTTTGATATAAGAGAAGCGGAGCTTGAGTTGGTCGCCCTGCCCTATTTGTTTAAACCACAAGAGGCATCTTGCGCCGTATGCATAAGGTCGTCTGGCAGAAGCTAGTAATTTTAGTTTATAATGTTTTAAATATGGATGTTTTTCTTACAAAAACCTATCGCTTTGCTTTAGAAGACCTTTATTAACCCCCTGGAGCCGTATGGATTATTTTTATGATGGATGGATGCATTTTTTTGGGATTCAAAATCACGCCCCCCATTCACTATTATAAAGCTTGGAAGAGTCAGGATATTTTTTAAATATATCTCGGATTGTATTTGTCTGATAGAAGAAAGTCATATACACTTAGGATGGTTTGAGGGTGAGTAAATCATGGGATAATTTTCATTTTTGGGTGAACTAACACTTTAAAACTGAGCAAGACATAGAAATATAACTTGACAAGTTAAATATAAAAACATAAAATTAAAGATAGAAAATGATATAGATATAAAATGAACATAGAAATATAAAATGACAAGTTTTAGGGTGCTTTACATAGTGAAGATGTTCAAAACTTGAATGTTGAATATTAAAATCCAGACGCTATTATACAGTCATAGTTAACCTGTCTGTGTGAGCGTGGCCTACATAACAGTTAATATAATTGCAGTGGATAAAGATGGCAACCAGCAATCTAAAGCCACCCACATCAACAACCTGCACAGCATGGTGCATTTCTGTGAGAATTTGGCCGAGTGCAGGAGAATCCAGTTGCTGGCTTACTTTGGCGAGCACACGTTTAATACAAGCTTCTGTAAAGAGCATCCTGAGGTCATCTGTGACAATTGTGCCAGACCACACGTAAGACCATCATCAAATCAGTTCATTCTTTACACAGCGTGCATTATGCAAATGTAATGTTTAATAACAAACTGTATAATTGTATGCAGTCATTGCTTGAAATTGAATTTCGTTTGCTTACCAAACAAGTTAATTGACTAATTATTTACTTTAGAAACAAGAACATTTTGAATAGTGCCATTATGTATTAATTACAGATACAAATGCAAATTCATGCATCTTAATACTTGCCTTTAGAAATACAAATCAAGAAATGTCACCGATGATGTGAAGAAGATCGCGAGGTTTGTGCAGGAGAACTGTGAGAAGGTTGGAAGCAGATATGGCAAATCCGCCCAGCTGAACCGGCTTACCCTCAACATGCTGGTTGACATATTTCTGGGTAAGAAGTCATAAATGATAGTGTGAATATTACTATGAATATCTTTTGACTCATACAGTGCTTGAGATTTAATGCCTGTCAGGACGGTCTCAATAAGAATATCTCTGTGCGGCAGGCTCCAAAAGTGCTCGGATCCAGTCTGGAATGTTCGGGGTTGGAGCAGCATATTCCAAACACAATGCTGAGAGGCTCTTTAAGAAACTGGTGCTTGATAGTGTTCTGGTGGAGGACCTGTACATCACTAACAATGGGCAGGCAGTGGCCTATATCTCTGCAGGGCCTAAAGCTATGAGTGTACTGAATGGCTGCATGCAGGTGAGACTATTAATATAATATATTATTCTCTCCTGTGACGCCGCTTTTCATGCTCAATACTAATGTTGTATGCTCTGTGCAAAATCTGTAATAATAACCATACCCCATTGCAGGTTGAATTTGTTGAGACTGAGAGTGCGTCCAGCATCAGAAAGCACAAAGCCTCTGTGACTGAGAACGTCTCTAAGAGAGAGGAGATGGTTAAAAAGTGTCTGCAGGAACTCAATGATCTGTGCAAGAAGCTGGGCAAAGTTTTCGGCATTCATTACTACAACATTTTCTCCACAGCCACACTCAAAAAGATTGCTGGTTAGCCAATTTTCATAATATATAATGAAAAAATATACACATAATAGCTCATTTACAACTGTCTTTTTTATTTACAAGCAGATTTACACAATGTGTTACTGGGATGAAACACCTCATTAACCTAAAGCAATGAATTCCCTTTCCTTTTTCACAGCCCCATGTGCTCTGTTAAATGAATTGTGATGTGTTTCTGTGCAGAGACCCTCTCGCCTGATCCAGATGTACTGTTGCAGATTGATGGTGTGACCGAAGACAAATTGGAGAAGTATGGCGCTGAGTTTATTGAACTGCTGCAGAAGTACACGGAGTGGCAGCCGCCTGGTGAGGGTCTGACAACACACACTCATCTGCATATGTATTATATCCTCAAGATGATCGCTTTCCCTGACACACTATGTTACAGTAATACTTTCTAGCCTGAACCTTGTTTTAGAGACTAGTAACCTAAATGGATGATCACAGGCAAAAAACTGAGGCAAATGTAGAAATGCAAATATGCATCTTTCTGCCTGTGAAAATTCACCAAACAATGGTATAAGTCTAGTCATTTCAATTGGAAGCCACCCGATCAAGAATTTTGTCTGAGGGCTCAAGTTGGTCACCCGAATTCAACAGAAAGCTGCTTTGTTTGAAAGTGACTTCTTTGTGAGCTCTGCTCCATACTGTATATTGCTACATCATTGACAATGGACTTTTTTGCCTTCAAAATTTTGCTAATGTGGCCGCAACTTCAAAGGGATAGTTCACCCAAAAATGAAAAAAATTGTCATCAATTACTCACCCTCATGTTCCAAACCCGTAAGACTTTCATTCATCTTTGAAACACAAATGACAATAATTTAAATGAAATCTGAGAGATTTCTGTCCCTCCATTGACAGTCCACGCAACTACCACTTCAAAAAGTTCATAAAGAGATCGTAAAATTAATCCATATGAATCAAGCAGTTTAGTCCAAATTTTTTGAAGAGACTCGATCGCTTTATATGATGAACAGATTTAATTTAGGCTTTGATTCTCATATAAATATTGATCAGTGAACATAAACAGAAGCTCAACCGAACCTGCTTGACACGAGAATGAACCTCATTGGTTCTCGCACATCAAGCAAATATGCTTGAGCTTCCGTTAACCATATCTAGGGCTGCCCCCTGATTAGTCGACTAAACGTTAGTCGACAAGAAGAGACTTAGTCGACCAAATTTTAACTAGCCTGTTGATCGCAGAAAAAAAAGCTCCTCAGAAATTAGCGGAGCCATACAGACCGTGACGGACATTTGATCCATGTGATAATTAGCCTATGTCAGGCAGGAAATCCAAACATTCGCCTAACATTCATTGACCTCAGACATGGCTTATCATTTGAAACATGCAAGTAGTAGTCTCTTTACATGGCCGCCCGATCTAATGTTAACCTAAATAAATGTGCGCTTTATTAGGTGAATATCCAAGTGTTAGTGAATGTGGAAGCTAAAGTAGTACTGTGCTTACTGCATGCTTAGGCGGATTTACTGATGAGTCAGCGTCACCAACTTCATCTTTGCAGCCGACACTGACTCAGAAATCACTAGTTTTTTTAATAAATTGTTAGAATGGTCAGTCTCCTAGCTGTTTTTTCGACACATGTCCATCATATAAAGCGATCAAGTCTCTTTGGACTAAACCGTTTAATTCATATGGATTAGTTTTACGATCTCTGAACTTTTTGAAGCGTCGAAGTGGTAGTTGCGTAGCTGTCAATGGAGGGAAAGAAATCTCTCAGATTTCATTAAAATATCTTTACTTGTGCTTTGAAGATGAATAAAGTCTTACAGGTTTGGAACAAAATACGGCAATTTTAATTTTTGGGTGAACTAAACATTTAAGGAGGTATAAAGGTTAACATAAGAGGTCCTCTGATTTCAAGATGAGTACAAATTACTTAATATAATAATACAGCTGACCAAAAATGAGGCATGGATTTGGATAGCTCTGCCTATAAAACTTGCTTTGTGAAACATCATATATCAGCTAGCTCCAAACAGCAACTTATAAAGCAGCTGAAGAGACATGATGTTCTCACACTCCCTCTGCAGCTGAGGCGCAGGCCGAGAGTTCAGGATGGATTGACACGACAAGAGGTCATCAAAATGAAGATGATGATTATGATGAAGGTGACATCACATCAACCTATTTCAAAAGCTCCTCTGGACGAGGAGCGAAAAGAAAGCAAGGGTCTTACTCCAGGAAACCCAAAAGAAGGAAAGGTTCCAGCGGCCAGAACTCCTCCTCTAAAGGGTCAGTATGTTTGTCACAGCAGCATTGTTGGATTGTGCAGACTTTCATCTCGGGTATAGGAAATCAAATTAACTACCCCTCTCCATTCTTATTGTAGTGGATACAGCAATAACTGGTCTTCATCAAGAGGAGGAGGAGGATACAGGGGTGGGAGTCGAAGTGCAGGCAGAGGTTCCAGGCCCGCTCCGTCAGTCCCAGCAGCGAAGAGGCCCGGCTTCATGGCTTTGCCCACCCCACACACCGCTGCTCGTCCATTCCTCAAACCAACATTCTCTCACCTCTAGAAACAGAATATTTCCACTGGGAATATCAAGTAAATTGACTTTGTTAATATTTGTAAGTTGTATACATTTTATACACAGATTTTTTTAATAAATATATTGTTTTGTGGTCTATATGCATTTTGTGTACATTTAACCAAACACAATTTGTTTTTAAATATGAACTCCTATCAGTGTTGCCAAGTCTGCTGTTTTCCTGCAGAATTGGGCTACTTTTGCACTGTTAACGCGGGTTGTTTTTCATGTCCACGGGTTGAAGCGACTCCAAATATCATGATATTTAGCCCCTGGAATGCGAATTTTACCAGGGGAACCCCACCAAAAACGCGGATTTTACCCCCCGGAATGTGATTATTACCATGGGACCCCCCTGAAAAGCGGTTGGGCTAGTTTTGAGTAGCAATTGGGCGGGTTTTGTTACGAAAACCTGGCAACCCTGCCTGTGCTTCATTTTCTTAAATAAATAAACACACGCACAAAAAAAATCTTAGTATTGCCCCATCTCTTTCAGGGTGATATATGTGAGATCAGTATAATTTGCAATATGTGACCCATGCAGACAAAATGAGTCGCAATGAGCAAATTTTAAAAAATGAGTTATTGTTCCTTTCATTCTCTATTAAAATACCTTTGAAATGATGTATGATTTGTTGGAATTAGACAAAAAAATGAATGAGCTACACTTGTTTAAAGTTGAGCAAAGTCAATTTTGAGAAAAATTGTGTTCAAGTTTTCTGAAGGTTCCAAAACAAAACCACCTAGCAGCAATACCTGAAAATCCCTGGTAATAACCAAATTTGGCACACAACCAGTCAAAACCAAATATATATAGAAAAACGTACAAATAAAGATACTTTTAGATTTGGAGCATTGGGATCACTAGACAAGGGCTTAATAAACTCATTTTTGTGTGAACCTCAAATTTGACCAAAATTGACATTTTCACTTGTTTTGCCTGTAGCTCGAAATTAGTCAGTGCGCATTCCCACTCATTTTGCCAGCATGGCTCACATATGTTTTCAAAAAATGTTTTGGGCAAAGTGCCAGTTGAACATTCATGCCGTTTTATTAAAGGAAATGGTATTATTTTAACATTGGTGTGATTAAAAAGTGAAATTAGTCGAATATCTTGAATTAGAAAGCCAGCTGAATAATCAGACATCCAGAACTATAAACCACAAGATATCCAAACTCTTTTGAATGTTTATTTCAAGTTTGAATATTTCCATGGCACCAGTTACAAGGGACTATCAGTGAAACAATTTCTTATACCATTTTCATGGAAGGTTTCCTACAGTACAAAGATGATTTTGGAATGAATCTGACTTAACAGGAACTGCATTTGGCACATAAATTTTGTATATATTTCAATATTCATATATTAAGGAACTAAACAGTGACTTCTAGTCCCAAACAAACAAAAAAAAAAAACGCCCACAGACACCTATGCATAAACAAATGTGCATGTATATGCATAGCTGTTGAAGGGACTGTGGGGGCTGGAAAAGTGACAGAAGCACAGTACAGTAAATGAAGCATGTTGCCACCACTGATCTTTACTGGATCTCAGCGCCACAGTAGATCTTAAAGCTACGGTTCAGGTGAAGTCAGATTTTACCAAATAATTTTGGAATTTGTCTGCAAGCATGTAAGGAGCATTCATTCTAATGATAATGAAATTGAAAGTCCCTGGTAGAATGATTTCAGAACTAAACCTAGTCGATCCGAGAGATCACACAACTGCTGTCTAATGCGAGCAGTTCATTAAATTACACGGAGGACATTCTGACCTTACTTGGAATGAGCTCCAAATCTCTAAAGCTCCAACTCTTAAAGAACAGCAGCCATTAAGTACGATTTCACTACTGCAAACCAGAATCTAACAGCTGTAGCCAACAATAACAGATCTTGAATATTAAAATCACCATCTTTAATAGGCTGATGGGGATCGCTTGAAGCTGTAACGTTTTGTACATGCTGTCAAGGTGTAGTTTAAGCCAGTGAAGTGCTTTATCTGCGGTGTTCAGTAATACTCCTTCATTTGATAAGTGTTCAACTCTACTATGCATACTAAGAAGCATAAAAATACTTCTATACAAAGTTCACAGAGGGACCTTGTGACATAACCCAGTTAGTTTAAAGAAATGATGAACCGATTTAGCTGACAATTGTCCTTTACCGGACCCTTGCATTCATCACAGTCAAACCTGGCCATTCCATACAGTACATGAAAACTGTCTAGAGACAAGTATAAAGTAAAAGTTCACAAGGACTCCTTCTTGTGTAGCAATTGCCCTTGATCTACGAGTCTAGGAAGGAGTCTGCGCTAGTCAAAACTTGTGCAATAGGATTTCAAGGACAAAAAGAAGCCTAAAACTTCAGAACAACGGCACACTGACTGTTCAGGATCCAAACAAGATGATGAGTGCACACGATGAGTATAAAATGTAGCAAATTTTGGCAATAAATGTCATATAAAATGAGCTTTTTAGTTAAAATCGCAATTTTGCGTCTAACTCAAATGAAATGGATTAATTCTGAACTCCTAAGAAAACATCTGGTAGTCTTGACTTGCTACACAACAGCACAAAAACCACCAAATAGATTCATTCAAATTATTCTACAATTCAGGTTATTGCTTATTGAATGGCACTGCCATGCAGGACTGACCACTGAGGCTACATAATGCTGTCAATGAGTAAAATCCCATCTTCTTTTTCAAAACCTTTACTAGCCTTCCAAGCATGTTTTTTCTCTGATCAAAATCAATTTATCGATATGAATCAGTAAAACCGATCATCAATGGCATGCAGGTACCTGCAAGACCATTGTAATATTGTACTGTTTATTCAGGTTCTACAAAAATATAAATGGACTTAAGCCACCACAACGCTTGGCACATCAGAGATGTTATAAATGCATGCATGAATGCTTCTAAAGGAAAGAGACATGCATAACTCTAATGGCTCGCTCTCTTTTCCTTGTGTTGGCAGTTTCAACAATTTCTGCTACAGTTTTCCATGCACCTCATGTTTGGGTATTGTAGCTGAAAGCTCATGTAGTCGGTGGAAGACAGCAGTTCTATGAAATGGTTATAAAGGCATGTGACCCGACTGCACAATTCGGCTAATCAAACACAATAGTCAGCCACTTCCGAAAACACATCTCAGCCATCCTAAGCATTTGTTCACTAGCACCATAGTGATTCTGGCCTCACAACAGCATTGTGATTAGTGGATTGAAGCATGTTCGTTTAAAATGACAGCACTGGTAAAGCCAAGCTTGTGAGCTGCCACAAACTAATGCTATATTCAAAAGCTGCAATTATTGTAATTGATTGTAGTGTGAATACCAATGTAAGATCTAAAACGTCCCCCCGTACTACGGTAATTACCACTGGCTGTTACTTGTCTCTTTTTCGCTTTACACACAAATAAGTCTGCTCTGTCTGTGTTTTCCATTCACTTCTTCTATCTCCTGTTTTCTCAAACTGGCAGAGATAGATCATGTATGGTAAAATAAAACCCCTGTCCAACTGGCATGCCACTGGAAGAATCGTTTGTCTTTAAATAAATACTATAGACTAATCAGGACAAGTGTACTAAAGACTAAACCTGGCCTTCTAGTACATATTGCCAAAAACATCAATTGTTAAAATATGAGCATACACACATACACACACAAACATTCACACACACAGTCTTTTGGCTAAACTGTGTATAAAGCGATCCATATTGTTCAAATGCAGGGCCTTTTCCAATATACAAAGCGCAGGGATGGTTTTCTCATTAATGGTTAAGTTGGAAATGGATTGTGGATCTGGATAAAAATCTTTCTCGTGTCTCCCTTGACAGAAACGCCATAGATTCTAGACCTCATCTGAAACACAGAGCTAAAAAAGGTATAATTTAATTTTCAATAACAAAATAACATTTCAGTTTCTGTTAAAATATACATGGAAAAACTGTCGATATATTAGGAAACTAACTACTTTTTGTACAAAAAGTACAGCATTGTTATTGTAATTAAGAATAATCATAGCATGATATTCACAAAATACAAACTTAGGAGCAAGGCTGATATGGAATTAAAAAAAAAATATTACTTTATACAATGGGATTTCTTTCTATTGAGAAAGACTCAGGATGGAAAATAAAAAAATAATAAAATAAAGCAAATGCACATATTTGTGAAAAACTTATTTCTTATAAATCAAACCCTTACAGTATTGCACATCTACTGTAGCTAGACTGGGTGCTAGTTGCTTTTAAATCAATCATGAGAACTTCTTTAACATATATTGACACTATTGGGTCACATAACAGAACACAGTTTATACCAATTAATTTTTCTGTATCCATTAGAAAGAACCTTTTTAAAATGATTTCTACTTCACAGCTTGCTACCGCCTAAACACAATTATATTCCTAAAACGTATTTGACACCCTAAATCTCAAGCCACCAAATACAGAACTCAAATGTATCCATCAATTTTATTTAAATAACATCATTTCCAGTCTTTCCTCGGGTCTCGCTTCCAAAATAACTTGCGCATTCTTACCTTACGTATAACCCTCTGCTGATCTGATCGTCGGTGTGGTCAATTATAGCAG
This sequence comes from Hypophthalmichthys nobilis, assembly GCA_037950665.1. Classification (NCBI taxonomy): domain Eukaryota; kingdom Metazoa; phylum Chordata; class Actinopteri; order Cypriniformes; family Xenocyprididae; genus Hypophthalmichthys; species Hypophthalmichthys nobilis. The sequence goes on from CM075484.1 coordinate 29,274,378, forward strand.
CCTTCAGAAAATTACTAAGAGTTAAATGACGGATGGATATGAATTATGCATAAACTCAGAAAAGCATTGGTTTTCCACGTTCTCGTGCTTTCCGAACCCACTATACTGAACCAACTTGCCGTCTCTCTAGACTTAACGCACCACATTCTTTAATAAGACTTAAATCATTTTTATTGTAAAATAAATATAAACGAAGGCAACATTCTCTTGTTGCAACAAAATATTTTATATTTCCTATTTAAGGAACAATATAATCTTCTAAAGTCTTTGAATTAAGTTTTATGTATTTTTTTGCATTTTTTTTTGTAAAAATAAAATACCTGAAATGACCTGAAATCCAAAAAAAGGAAACGAAAAAACAAAAAAAAATGTCTTTGTAAAAAAAGAAGAAAAAATTAAAAGTGTAAAAATGGGTGGGGGAGAAAGAACTAAAAGTGGAAGAGAAGAGGAGCTGTGGGCCTGGTGGTCCACCGTGTATCAGCAGGAGTGTCATGAAAGAAGCTGGGTTCATGGGACAGGTCGGTGCCCTCCGTCACTCTCTCTCTCTCTCCACGTGTTTAGCGTCTTCTCGACCCCAACAAGGGAGGCTTTACGAGCTTTAGTGCCTCATTTTCACTTGTTAATGAGCAGCCCGCCCACCCAGCGGAGCTTGCAGGCAAACCACCGTCTGAGGGGACAAAAGTATTCGTAATGGAACTGCTCAAACTCGGGGGTCTGGCGGATATCACGTAAAAATGCAATGTCAAGGTCGGACTCAGTGAGGATGATGAGGAGGAGGAGCAAGACAAAGAGGAGTCCAATGGTCACAAGGAGCAGACGGAGTACACTTAAAACAAACTTATTCACCTGTTCCGTCTCGCTGAGCGCGGCCTCCCCACCTGCGCTCTGCAAGGAGCCTGCTGCCCTACTGTCCGCTCCTAACTCGGCCATGTCGCCCGCAGAGGGCGTGCCCGCCTCCGACTCTTTCTCCTCCTCGATGCTGCAGGGGGCGCCGTTGATCTGGCGCGAGACTGCCAGCTCCAGGCTGTGCTCGGCCACCGGCGTTGGCAGAACGCTGTCGGAGGGACTGTAGGTCTCGTCGGAGATGACTGCCGTCCCGTCGCCGGAGTCCGTCAAATGGCTGCGCGAACGTGGCATGAAGGAGTCGCTGTGGGACACGGAACGCACAGGAGTGGAGTGAGCGCTGTCCCGCAAGGATTCCAGACCTGGATGGAAGGAAGGGGAAAGATAAGAGAAAGACAAAAGGGCAACTTAATGATTCATAAATTATAAAAAGTGATTTCTGACACAGTCTACACCAGATGCGAGATGCGCGACGAACCAAAAATCAGACAGAACCCATTATAATCAGTACTGCTGTCTACACTGGATGCAGCGCAACAAGACAAATTCCCGACAGTAAACTAATGCCCGTTCTATTTCTGACATACTTGTGCTACTTCTGACATGAAGAACAAATGCCCCCCCAATTTTTTAAATTCTTGCACTCCATTACACAGCGCTCTGTATGTTGTTAGGATGAAAAAAAGGTTTAAAAGTTACATTTTTAGTCTGGTCTGCCTCAGCAGTAACAGCGCTTGTCAATGTCAAAATGATTGGGATGACCAATCAAATCAAAGTAGCGGGGTTTACTGTTCACAGAAGTAGAGCGTGAATTCCAGCACAAATCGTCAGTTTAACATCAAAAGAGAGTGCAAGATTTAAATAGCGAAACATTTAATACATGTCAACTGTTTTGCGATAGGAATGTTTAACAATCGACAATCCAGTGATGCAAACTCTACTTTTTTTCTCAAATATGGCTGTTTTGAATTGAAAATATGCATTTATGTGATTTAGGTAATTCCTACTTGAGTGTGATGAGACCAGAAACGTTACATTTTCGACATATTAGGCATACCAATAAAAGTATATGTGTGCAAATTTTATGTGCAAATAGTTCAAAATGATAAATTTCCAGCTAGAATTAGACCTAGAATTTCCTTCACTGTTCTGTTTTCTCCAATTTTTTTTATAAAAAATTGTCGTGCCAGGTTCCGAAACAACCAAGTCAGGTGTGAAAATGTCCTAAGATGCATTTAAAAAAATAGATAGGGTGCAATTCCTTTTCATGCCAACATTGAAAGTCCAGACTTAAAATGCACAACTTGCCACAGCTACATAGTATTTGTGTGTCAAACAAGTAGTCAAATATACAACAATCATAAAACATTACATGACAATATGAAAAATAAGCACAAATTTCCTATTTGTTTTGTCTTTTTTATGCAAACATTAGCACAAGGGCTCATGTTTTCTATAGTTACATGTCAAATTTCCCTGTCAAACGTATGTTAGAACGTCCAGTCAATTGTGTTAAAAGTCTTAGCATCTTATTCTCGCCTGGCTTTTACCCAAGACCTCAAAGAGTTCATTTGTAAAATCGCAAGAGGAGGGAGGGATGACACGGTGTTCATTCGGCTTAAGGGGGAATATTAGAAGGCTCTCATGCAGGTGACAGACCTAGATACTGAATCACAGACCAGAGCGCTAATGTGAAAAGATGTTTCCCAGCTTGTTTGCACTGATAGACACTGTAGTTCAAGCCTCAGCAAAGCACTGGGACACGTACAGTATTGACAGGCAAAGAGCCAACTTACTGAGGTGCTGTAACAATTAGCAACACATGGTAAATCAAAAGGACTAGATCTCGCATATGCATGTGTAGCACACAATCTTGAATTGCTACTAACTTAGAATGGCTTTAAACAGGTTTCATCATAGCAGCACATTATAATTCAGTACAGAAGTTACATGATATACAGAAGTCAACTGAGAGTGGATGTATATTTCTGTTCTTAAACATAACTTTAACACTATGATGTTAAGAGGATTCGTCACAGTAAGAGACCTCAAAGACCACAAAGTGAGGATGCTGCAAATCTCCCATAAATCCTCGTGCTTCGGCTCTCACATACCCCTTTCCTTAAGGAACCCAAAGTAGAGAAACATACAAGCTTTTGCTGAGCATTAGATTCTTGAGCGTGTCACTGCAGATATGTTACATCTCTATTCTGATGTGAAAGGATTAGGATTTCATCTCTTGACAATTTTACTGCTCAACCAAAGGCCTCTCATTCACAATATTAAACACCCTGCCAAAGAGAAAAATGGTCACGCATAAAAGCACATCTGCTTTAGTGCATTTTTCTGAGTTTAAAGATGCCTGAAATATAACCGCTTAGATTTTACTTGAATTATAAGCATACAGTTGCAAGGAAAAGCTTGTGAAGCCTTTGTATTTACCTGTACTTCTGCATTAATAATTCATTAAAATATGCAAGCCTCTCCAACCAAAGACGAACACAATCTACTTTGTTTTTGCCAATATGTTGTTTAAACAAAAAATGTGAACCTTGCAATAACTAACTGACTGTTAAATCTTCTTTTGCAGTAATAGCTTCCATTAGCACTGTAGTTTGGAGAAATCCTGGACTATTTCTCTTGTTTGTACTTTTTTAACTCTTCAGTTCATATATCTAGTGTATTCTTTAAGTGAATCACTCTCTTCAGCTCATGTCACACAGCACACTTTATCAACAGAACTGATGTCTGGACTGAGAGCACAATTTCTTCTGTGAAAGCAGTTCCATTGCTGAATTACTTCTGTATTGATTCAGTGTCTTCTTGTATCACCCAGTTTCAGGTGATGGACGGCTACCCTGATATTATCAACCGCCTTTCACCACACTTCACAGCTGGAATGAGATTTTAGTTTCAGTGTGCAGACCTCCAAACATTATGATGTACACTTCTGCAACTCCAGCAGTTCTTTTTTTACTACTCCTTGGCTTAAAAGATTAGTTACAGTAATAGTCTTCTATCTGTAGACTGTGAATTAATGAACACCCAGAAATGCTTCTGCAGCTGTCAAACTTCTAACATGCTCTGTTTATTATGATCAGGACATATGAAGAACTGAAGAGCCTTTTCTTGAGAAGAGATCAGCTTCTGTCAATGGCCAAATGTTTTTAGTAAGGTAGAGTATGTTCAATCCACACATCTCATTGATGGACTCCAATTACTCTTTGAAGAAATCATTAGCCTGGATAGTTAAACAATGAATAGTTTTTATATTATATTATACCCCCATGCCATCCAAGATGCTGGTCTTTCTTTCTTCAATCGAAAAGAAATTAAGATTTTTGAGGAAAACATTCCAGGATTTTTCTCCATATAGTGGACTTCAACAGTTACCAACGGGTTGAAGGTCCGAATTGCAGTTTCAATGCAGCTTCAAAGGGCTCTACATGATCCCAGACGAGGAATAAGGTTCTTATCTAGTGAAACAATGTCATTTTCTAGAAATTAAAATGTAACCACAAATTTTTAACCACAAATGCTCATCTTGCACTAACTCTGCGATATACCACGCATTATGTAATCACGTTGGAAAGGTCACGTGTGATGTAGGCGGAAGTACCGCGGTAGGGCAAAAACTCCATCTCATTTTCTCCTCCAACTTCAAAATTGTCCGACATCGTTGTTTTGTTGACATTTGTTCGCTTTGTAAACACTTGCTCGGTAATTCCACCTACGTCACACGTGACCTTTCCAACATGATTACGTAATGCGTGGCACATCGCAGAGCAGTGCAAGACAAGCATTTGTGGTTAAAAAGTATATAATTTTTTTTTTTTTTTTAGAAAATGGTCGATCGTTTCGCTAGATAAGACCCTTATTCCTCAGCTGGGATCATGTAGAGCCCTTTGAAGCTGCACTGAAACTGAATTTTAGACCTTCAACCCGTTGGTAGCTGTTGAAGTCCACTATATGGAGAAAAATCCTAGAATGTTTTCCTAAAAAAAACTTAATTTCTTTTCAACTGAAGAAAGAAAGACATAAACATCTTGGATGATATGGAATTATCAGGAAATTTTAATTCTGAAGTGAACTAATCCTTTAAACTGTTTATTTAAAATGTACACTATCATTCAAAAGTTTGGGGTGGTTTTGGGTTTTTTTGTTTTTTTTTATGTTTTTGAAATCTATCTTACCAAGGTTGCATTTATTTGGTCAAAAAGTACAACTGCGAAGTATTATTACAGTTTAAAATGACTGTTTTCCATTTTAATATATTTAAATGTCATTTATTCCTGTGATGGCATAGCTGAATTTTCAGCGGTCAGTGTCATTTCAGGTCTTCAGAGTCACTTGACTGTTCAGAAATCACTCTAATATGCTGATTTGATGCTCAAGAAACATTTATTATTACCATTGTTGAAGACAGTTGCGCTGCTTAATATTTTTGTGGAAACCGTGATACATTTTTTTCAGGATTCTTTGAAAAATACATTTTGATCAATTAAAAGCATTCATTTCTTTAAAAAAAAAAATCGTACTGACCCCAAACTTTTGAATGGTAATGTATGTTCTACAGAATTAAAGCACTTCACACCTCAAAGAGCTTTATATGCTGAAAACAATCACCACTGCAGAAAGTCCATTACCTGCCTTTTTCTATTCTAACCCTCCTAATCCAATTTCATCATAACAAAGCAGACATAAAATATACCTTACTGAAAAGACCTTCAGAAAAATAGAATAAAAACAACCAATCTAGCATCTGGTACACAAACAAAAACACATTAGACTTTACCTAAAGCTGTTGTGGGCATTGCATAAGACGGTGAAGTCATGGGCAAAGGTGATGCCCGCAGCTGGTCCTGTTGCCCCGTGAGGGCTGGGTAAAGGGGCAGCACACCAAGGGCCTTTCCCAGCATTCGAGGCCCCAAACTCAGCACCCGAACCTTTACATCCCGATAGCAGTGGTTGATCATGCGCAGGTGGACGTTCACCCGCGTGGTGATGCGGATTAGGCACTTCACCATGTTTATCTCCGAAAAGTGAACGTCTGCAGCTGGCGTACTTCTTCAGAGAGCGTGTGACCAAGTACAAACCCTGTTACCAGTGCCCTCTTTCCACCGCGGGCTGCTGGGTAAAGGCTTGGCTGTGCTGGTAAACGGCAAAGAAGGCACCCAAGACAGCGGTGGCAAATCCTACCCCACCCAGACCTCTCACCTCCTCCCTTCCTCAGCCAGTGACTTAAATGGTGAGAAAGGCCCTGTCTATTTTCAGATGAGGGTATTAATACTCCTTGAAGACTCACAGTCAGCACATGTAGGACAGTTGACTTTATCCTCCCCAGCTCTCTGAGCAGTTCGCACTACAGACAAGAGCTCTTCACAACATCTTAAGATGGTCTTTTCGCTGTTGCAGAGAGGATACAGTGACCAGGAACTTAACTGCACTTCGTCTATGTGCTCATGTTGTGATGCTAGTCTAACAGTCAGGCTCATTAGATGAGACCCAGAATGAAGGGGTGGGCAGGGGACACCGGTAAGCCTTTGATGGGTGGGACAAGATGGTACAGCTGGTGCCACAGGGAAGTGTTAGTACTGACTGTACACAGCTGGCACAGAAATAGAGTGCTGTGACTGACAGGAGCACCTGCATCTCCACTCCTCTAAGTGACGCCGGGTCCTGCCTCATATTACTGCACAGGGTCAACTTTTCAACTTTTGTGAGTATGCCTGTGCATATATATATATATATACATACATACATGTGCACAGGCATATATATAAAAAGTATAATTACATAAAAATACATAATTAATTAAAATTTCATTTAAAAAATTGCATGAAATTACATAAATTATTTATTAAAAAAAAGATAAATAAAAATGTAAAAATAATTAGTATATTTGTAATAGTATAATTTGCTTTTTTTTTTAAATTGTACAATTTATAAACACACATAAAAATATATGGTAAAAATGTATAATTAATTAAAATATTTCATTTATTGACAAAAAATTATATATTAAAAAATGGAAATTTATAAAAAGAATGTATTTATAAAAAAAAAATATATTAATTCATTTTTAAAAATATAAAAATAAAGATAAATACTAAATAAAAAATAAAACAAAAATAAATATTCTAATGAATATATTTACATTACACACGTGCACACGCACATACTAAAAAAAAAAAAAAATGTTGCAGCCATATAAGCTGCAAAAACATTTTCCATTAATTCACTTCCATTACAAATGTTATCTTAAAATTTCCTTGACTGAGTGCCTTTAAATTGTTTTCATGTCATGAATTGCCTTCTTTTTATAATTATATGTTCCTAAACTATAGGTTGGCTATTTCCTACAGCATTTTAATGTTATTACAAACCATTCAGTGATTTGACATTTAGCGGTCTGCCTGTGGTTTCAGTGTAGAGCTGAACTCAGGTTAATGGGCTAAACTGGACTCTCACCTTCCATGATGGATATGTGTACGGCTCTCCGACGTGTGCGCGGGACACTGCTCAGCCGTGGCCCGTGTGTGATGGATGGACAGCTTCTGCTGGGCACCAGGCCAGCCCTGTGACCACATACACATACAGTACTGCATCAACACCTCCATTTATCATATTACAGTATGTCCTACAACTACAGATATCAGTCAGTCTTACTGGTCATGCATGCACACATGTGACGCCATCAAAAATCATGACCCAGTGTAAGCAATTAAAGCAGTGTAAACACTCTAAAAAATGCTGGGTTGTTTCAACCCATGTTTGGGTCAAATATGCACAATCCTAACCGTTGGTTTAAATTTTTAGATTAATTTTTTTAAACTCAGCGGTTGGGTTTGTCCATGTTTGACCCAAACATGGGATGAAACAACCCGGCATTTTTTTTTAGAGTGCACCGTTAACACTGCCACACATGGGCACTCATGCATACCTATGTATTTCTGGAGGTTCCCGTTTAATTTTTGCACTCTGCTCCATTACCTCTTTGGCTACTCTTCCACTGAAATGAAACAAAAACGATTTACAAAAATGTGTCCAGTTTTATCCCTGCTAGAGAAAAATATATTTGTTCATAATTTTTCGTAATCAACTTAAATGCCCATATATATTCACATTGTAACCAAAAATTATATTATAATCACCCCAAATATCTAAAATATTGTTCTCTTTGTATTCACATTGTAACTAAAAATAATATAATATAATTAGTGCGGTCAATCGATTAAAAAAATTAACTAATCACATTTTTTCTGTCATTAATCGTGATTAAAAACATTGCCATTTTTATATTGTAATAATTTCACAGTTACTCTCCAAATTAATGCAAAAACAACATAAAGACAGTATATTTTAAATATTTGTTGTACTGGCATCTTTTTATGAATGAAGGCCAGTATCACTGATACTAATACAGCTACTGATGTCCCTATGAAAATGATTTTTTTAACATTAATTATAGACATTCAACATTACAGTATAACTGAAAGCTATACATTTCAACATTTATTAGGCTTTAAAAAAATAACAACTTTTAATTTAAGTGAACAGTCTTCACATAAACCCATTATAATAAATGTCATATTTACCTGTGGACTTCCTACCTGTCTAACAGGTATAAATTATACAGAAATTGAATAAAGTTATCAAACACTTCACAGCCTTCACTGCATAAAAATATAAATTAAATATAGACTGATCCTTATTAAAGCTACAATTTTCTCTGTTACCTTTGTTCTTTGATTAACATTAATGACAGACATCACAGCAACTGGTTTATTAGGCTGCTGTCACTTTAAGAGCTACCACTGCCGAACATAATGCGGATCTGACGTGTTTCTCATTTTCTCACAACTCTTTAAATTCATTTAAGACGTTATTTAACTCATTTAAGACTGCTCTTATGAGAAAATTCGACAAAACGGGCATTTTGCTATAATTCTGTGTGTTATTGTTTGTTCAAGCGCGATTCTGGGTCGCTGTCTGTGCACACGATACTAGCGCGCATGTTTCTGTGCATTGTGTGAGTCATACAGTCACAACATTCACAGTATGGAAGGCCAAAAGGTCCAAAAACACATGAATTTTAACACGTCAACAACGCGTAAAATTAATGCGTATTTAATGCATTAAATATGCGTTGTTTGCGCTTGAAAAATCAGTTACAAAGCAAAAACAAACACTCGTTTTTGATTCATTAGTACATCTCTCATTTACTGTATGTGATCTCACTGTTTGATTTAAACTTATGTGACGCAGAAACTCTTACAAAGCAAAAACAAACACTCGTTTTTGACCCATTAATGCATCTCTAGCTTATTGTAAGCGATCTCACTGTTTGAAGCGCCTGTCAGAGGATGAATAAGGTCAAAGTCCACCTTTCTCCCGTTCTCGTAGCTCTCTCTCTCTAGAAAAATGCTTGCTAAACACAAACAGTTTTGATGTGTCGGTAGTTGATGGCCAACCAACCGCCCTCAGGCAGTCTTGCCCTGGCAGCATCGCGGGAAAAGCCATGCAACACACCCAAACTTTTACACCACAAAAACAAACACTTAAGACCCATGAACGCCTGTCTCATCTACTGCACGATCTAACAGTTTGACATGTCTGTCATTTGAAAGAACCACATGGTGTCCTGAATAATTAAGAGACGGTGTTTTCTCATAGGATAAGAAAACTCTCATTATCTCATTAATAATTATGAGACACCGACGCGTCATCGAAGTGTTATTGTGCACCGCCACGTCACAGCCTGTGATGTGGACACGGTGTAGATTTTAAACCCGGAAGGCGAAAATAGCAGAAAAAATCTCAAAATTAACCACTACAATTAAATCTAACAGATGCTAACATTGTATTCAATGATGTTCAACACACAAACCTCTGTTAAAATCTCAGAAAATTTAGTTTAGGGTTTCATGACCCTTTAATGCGTGAAATATGCGTGTTGTTGATGTGTTAAAATTCATGTGTTTTTTAACCTTTTGGCCTTCAACATCAGACACCGTGTTCTCTTTTGTCTTGTCATGCTTAAATGGTTTAAAAGCATTTGCATGAATAAGAGCGTGATCATATAATGTAACACTAGCCAAAGAATGACAGAAAAAACAGATGCTGCGTTAATTGCGTTAAATATTTTTTACGCGTTAAACTGGACAAAATTAATCACATGCGTTAACATGCTAATTTTGACAGCACTAAATATAATATAATATAATATAATATCTTAAATAGCAAATATCTTCAATATAAGATGCACAAAATGCTAAATGCTAAAATACATGCTAAAATATTCCCTGACTGAAAATATGTTACAGGACACTCACCACAGTAGCTGGCAGATGAGCAAAACTACCTGCCACTGTGCAAAAAGCACCTGCATATACAGTTGTTGGTGGGTGTTAATTTCACACCCTGGCTGAGACTTTTTTGAGACTGTTTCAGCTTCATCTATTAAAATCAACCAAAAGAAAACAGCTCAACCATTGAGGATAAAATAGCAACGGTTTCCAGTCACATTCAAACAGCTGGCATTTTGGTGGGAACTGTGATCCCTGTGACTGTGAGGGATGGTGACCACTGCTACTAGAGTCCATGAAGCTCAGGAATTAGATTAACCTTATTGAGTCCTCTCTCTTAACTCAATCTCTGCCTCTCAGTCTGTGACTGAACTACTTCCCTTTAACCAAAAACTCCCAACGGAGTCCTTGCCTTAAAATCCTTCCTGTCTCCTTACATAGGAGTGAGCAAATAACTGTTATCAATTTCCTAATTAGGTGTTTGAGCCTGAGAGCCCACTATAATAATTGATCGTGCTGTTTGTTTAATTGCCCCGATGGCTCCATTCATCTGTTACAATCGCTGTTAATAAGTAAACACTTGTGTTTAAAGGTGGCCTGTGTGAACAGCTCCATCCGCAGCAGGTTGTGGTGCATTGGCTCCAAAGCGGTCACCTCTATGTGACCGTGACGAGGACAGCAGGCTGTTTTTGGAGCAGAGACCCCTGAGGCTGTGGCGGTCCACCGGCAGTGACCCGTGCTGTGTCTGTCTGTCCACACTTACCTGTAGCGGAAACGACTCCCCTTGAAGAACAGGTTACTGCTGGACACCGTACGAACCTGGCTCGACTTCTCCAACCTGAGGAGGGGCAGAGAGAAATGATTCTGAACTCTGAACATTCTAAACATGCAGAAAAAACAGCACAACTCTATTTCTAAGCTATTGATTCTGAATTAAGGAGAATTTCTCTTTTATCTCTTTTACACAAAAATATGACATTGCTGTAATCAGATATATTCAAACTTTCTAAGGTCCTTTCGTAAATGTACTTTTTACCTACGTTTTATAAATCTATATTTACAGTGGTGGATGAAGCCCATAGAGAAATGTACTATATGTACATATATGTTTTCACTCTATGTAAGCATATATTATATACATTGATATTTTATATATGAAACATACATGTCAAAAATATGTATTGTACAGTACATACAGTACATAAACATATATATATACATATTATATGGGATAAATGTATATGTCAATATATTGAATTCCAATTTATAATATGTTTCATATATGGCTGTGCATATATGTGCATTTATGTTTTTACTCTATATGAGCATAATATATTTTATATATGAGACATATATGTCAAAATATGTATTGTACATACATAAACATATATATTTATATGGGATACAATTATATGTCAATATATGGCATTGTTCCAATTTCTAATATGTTTCATATATGTTTTTACTTTGTATGGGCATATATTCAAACAAGTGCTTGAGTACAAGTACTGATACACCAATAAAATATTACTCCAGTATTAGTAGTATTAGTACTTATTTTCTTTTACTTGAGTAAATGTACAAAAGTACTTGGTTTTTAATGTTCCCAAGTATTAAAAGTAGTGCTGTCAACGTTAACGTCTTAACGTATGCGATACATTTTTTCCAGTTTATTGCGTTATCTGTTTTTTATGTCATCCTTTGGTTAGCGTTACAATATATGATCACGCTCTTATTCATGCAAATGCTTTGAAACCATTCAAGTGCGCCAAAAGAGCGCCTCATGCACAGAACGACGCACAGAAAGACTGGCGCCAGTATCGTGCACAGACAGCGCGCCAGAATCGAGTTCTCTTTTGCGCTTGAACAAACAATAACACACACAATAATGCCAAAATGTCCGTTTTGTCGAGTATCCTCATAAGAAGAGCCTTGAATGACTTAAATAAAGTCTTAAACGAAAGTAAAAAGTTGTGAGAAAGTGGGACGCGTGTGAGATCCCATTTGCGTCATGTGCAGCAATGGCAGATCTTAAAGTGACAGCAACCAATGCTGTCATTGAAGATAAAGAACAAAGGTAACAGAAAATTACTCGCGATTAATCACAGAAAAAGATATGTGATTAATCTAGTTAATTTTTTTAATCGATTGACAGCACTAATTAAAAGTATATTAACAAATTAAATAAAAAGAATCAGCTCGATCACAAATCAGACATCGCTTTGGAATGTTGTGAAGATAAAAAAAAATACAGATACTTGAAAATGTACTTAGGTACAGTAACTAAGTAAAAACACTTTGTTACTGTCCACCACTGGTTATGATGGCATAAACTGTAACCTGCCACAGTAGAAATCTATGAAAACATATTTTTCTATACCTGTTATACTATGTTAGATTATTATTTGCTATATTAGTTATATATTAATGAAATTATAAAACCACATTAAGTTAACATAAAATTGAACTGATCTGAGCACACAAGTATGTGTGTATCAGCTACAGCATGACTTCAAATACGATTCATCCAATCAAAATCCCGAATTTCTTTCCAATATTATTAATTTTACACTCTTGTTTTTATCTCAAAAGTTACATAAATCTGACTGGCATCAGACAAAAAAAAAAATTACATTTAGTGTTGGGTGCAATTAATTACTAAGTAATCTAATTACTTTTCCCTTGAAAAAGTAAAGTAAGGGATTACTCTTAATTAGTAATAATAATTAACTACATGTACTTACTATAGGGTTAGGTTTAGGATTAGGGTTTGGTTTAGGGTTAGATGCATGTAATTATGCATAATTTATAGTTATTACTATAGTAACCACATATAACATATGCAACAAGGACACTGTAAAATAAAGTGTTACCTAAAAAGTCATAAATTATGTCATACTACCTGCTCCAAAGACTAGCACATATCTTCCATCTAACCCTTGGTGACTGAAACTGAAAGTATTCTGACTCAGACAGTCTCTGGTGAACATTTGATTCAGGCTTTTCATCAGCAGGTGTGGAATCTCCTTCCCCAAAGACGGCCTTTATGTGAATCATAAAACCCACTTTTCAATTATCATCTGCCTTCACTTGCCACAAATTCCACTTCTCTAGGGGACTTTAACTACAGCTACACATTTCTCTTTCCCCCAGTGGAATGAATTCAGACTTGGAATACAACGTAGATTCAGTTTTGATAAGGCACCTTGCCAAATCAGTGATTACACCATTCCCTTCTCCTAAATTGAGCTTTCCCACACTTCATAATGAGTGCTGAATCAGACTCTTGTTCCAAACATGTCACCTCAGTTAGCCAAAATCATTCATCATAAAACACGAAGACAAAAACCAGCAGTTTTGTGAGTCTGGGCTCTCTTTTTAGAAACCTGGCCCGCTCATCCGTAACACTGCGGTCTGCCTTGAGCTGCAGGTCGCTTTAAACACTTCCCATGGCGTGGGCAAGGACACGTACAATCAACCGTGACTGAAATGGGCACGGACATCCCTCTGGAGGAGCTAGCAGAACGCATCTCTCATTGCTCGCGCAGTAAAGGTCATTCTCAGCACGTGGCTGCTCCATTAGTTGACCCGTGAGGTAAAAAACAGTGATGGTATCTTGAAGCAACTGTCGAGACGACACTTGCCAAAGTGTCTTGCATTATTATTTATTAGTCAGCTTATTTACCAGTCTCAAATATACTCTGGAAAAAGGGACAAATTATTTCTGGAACTTGATTATTGTGCAGTTGCCCTTTCAGAAGCATCTCACCTGTCTAACCAAACAAATGTATGCGATGAAAGGAGGAGTGCAGAAACTCACTTGTAGAAAGCTTGATTTTCAACACCGCATTTCCAAAGGTGCTTGCAGGCCTCTGGAGTTGGTGCAAAGTATGTCAAGATGATCTTTTTGTCCTGTGCATAACAATAAGTCATTAAAAGTGCACTGACACAGCACTGCTGTTGAAGGGAATTATTAAAGTTTCACACATTGTGTCATTATCATAAGACAATTTGGTATATTGTAATTATCTTTGACTTCACCAATGTTGGCATAATTAATGTTCTCACCTCCTTCTGATTTGCATATATATGGAATGTCTTTCCCTCAAACTTCAGTTTGGTCACCTCATTCCTGTTCAAGTGGAAGAACGCATAGAGGTATTACAATATACATAATATATACATTTTATAAAATGTAAATATTATATGTAGTTATAAATTAGTATATTATGTAACTATTAATTTCATGCATACGTTTGCGTGTGTGTATTGGCCATGTATTCTTTCTTTCTTTCTGTCTATCTATCTATCTCACTGTAAACCCGAATAAGTTGGCAAAACTCAAAAAAAATGAGGCAATCGGTTACTTCAAATTTTTTAAGAAATTCAAAGTTTAAGTAGAACTTATTTTGTAATCAAACATTTTAATTGTACTTAAATTGAAATATTTGAGTAAACTAATTCATACATTTAACTTAAAATTATCACGTAATCTCAATGTGAAAATTGTTATAAGTGGAAACTTAGACAACTATAATTATATAATACAGAAAACGCTAACTTGCTAATTTGTTAACATGTTAGCAATAGCATAGTATAGCACTTGCTGAATGAGTGCAGCAAAATAAAACATTTAACATACTGCTCTCAAACCAAGCCATAGGAACTACTTGTCACCATGATGGTAACTCTCCAAAAACCCACATTAACAGAAACTCTTCTAAATTAGCATAACAAAACATTAATCACTACTAAATCTCCCTTACCATTAATCTTGCACAGAAAACACTTAATTTTAGCATTTACTCTCCCGTTTCGAGTGCCATGGGCAAAGCTTGCTGGGAATCCCAGCCCAGTTTCAGTTAAACTTCAGTTAAAGTTAATCTAAATTAAAAGAAATATGTTCATAAAACTCAAAACAATGAAACAGTTCAGTTTACTTAAAATATATCAGTTCTATGAACTTGAAAGAAAAAGAAAGTGCTAAATACTCATAAAAGTACTAGTTTCTATCTATCTATCTATCTACACACATACATAAACCTCATAGAAAATGACATTACAGTACAACATACATAATTATCAATGTATAAATGTATATAATTAATTACATTGTATATATATCACATACATTTTATAAAATGTAAATATATGCTGTATTGTAGTGTATTATACACACACACAAATACATATACAGTATATAATATATAATAATATATAATATATGAAGTTCCAAACGTAGGTTTGGGAGGAGCCTAAACATTCAGTCTCTTCAATCATCATTATGTGCGTACTATATAAGCTGCAAACACCGCGTCATCCCATTGACAAATTTTTCCGGCAACCCTCCTCCTCTAATTCTCTCTTTCCTCCTACGTTCAGTTCTGTAGGGGTTTTAACTTGGAGCTCGATGCCAAGCTTCGGGTTCGAGCCTCCTCCGCGGACAGCAAGCCAAGTTCGTTTACTATTAACTGTCAAGGCTGAATGGCAGGTGAAGTCATGAAATAAATATATAAACTACACAGACAACAATGTTACATTAAAAAAAAAAAAAAAAAAAAAAATCCTGAATTATTCATAAAGTCTCATCACAAAAGCATGAAATTACACAATTAAGTTGACAACATTATTTGAGCTCATCTTAATTAATTCAAATGAACAAGACACTCTATAAACTGTAATATTCTGTTCTGTTTCTCACAAATAAACACACAGAACAAATAAATTCTGCACTTTTTCTTCACTCTTGCTTTAATTGTGAACAAAACAAAACCCAGGGACACTGAGACAAAGGACACAATGGTTCAGTATTTTATGCTTTTCTCTTCATTTCTCACACAGACTTGTTGTGGCAAGATGACTTTAAACATGCCCTCTGGATGGAGAGCTGGTGAAGGATAATTGGACACCTGTCTGCTCTAACGGCTAAGAAAGAGGCAGATGGTCAAGCCCTTTTGGCTGGGAACGTATAATACAATATAATAAAACCAGCTGTGACTTGTATACCCAGAGACTGTCGCTAGGCGAGAATGACTCATTATTTTCAGCTTCACGATGTATGTGTGTATGCAAGTCTGTGTTTACTCAGCCCCGAAGACGTCAATAGAAGTTCAGTAGGGAAAAGAGGCGAGTATTAGTCACTCACCATTTGAGGAAATGGACTCTCTTGTTCCCTTGAAGCACGACAAAACCGAACGGAGTGAAGGCAAGGAAAGCCGGGTTCCCAGATACATCCTGTGATGAACAGCGACAGAGGAGAACCACGTCATCTTCGTTTCTTTACAAGCAGACATTGAGTAGGAAGACTCAATACAGGACAGTACAGCAAGTGATCATAAACAACAGAGCCTTCATACGTTTAGTGTCAGGCTTACTTTGTTTAGCAGTACAATGGGTAGTTTTGGCCTTTTACTGTTGAGATTAAACTGACATTAGGTGCTTCTCAACAGAAGTCAAAAAAATGTTTGAGAACACTTTTTAGTACACAATTTTAATGGCCTTGGTTTAATATGTATTTTATTTATTCTTTTTCTATATATATATATATATATATTCATTCTTACTGACCCCAAACTTTTGAACACTACTGACAGCACAAAAAATCCATTAATCATTCACAAAGATTAAGTTCTCTGGTTGGTGGATCTTTCTTTAGGATTGTGGGTAGTGAAGTACATCACCAGGAATTAAGCAAGGAAACTTTTTTTTATATGAAGCTGAAATCACACTGACTGACTTATTGCTTCTAGAGACTTTCTGTGTTTCATGAACATTCTGGCATTGTGAAAGCGTCCTTGGTTCGAAGAAGTTTGAGCAAATACAATACACAATAACTTTTGTATGCAAGCAAAAAATGCTTCAGACAGAGCCATCTAACCTTGCACGGATGAGGATCCACACCGTATGTTTCAAGCATTTGTGCTTTCTGCAGGAACTTCAGCTCAGCTGTCTCTGGAGTTTGACCTCTGCAAAACAACACATTAAAACACAATCTGTGTCATTCAACAGCACATCAGAGTCACCGATTACAGTACCCCTTACAAAATAAGAGGTTTATTCAAGTGTGACATTAGCATACACCTCTACTTTTTATGTACTTCTCAGAAATATACTTAAAAAAATACACTTGACTTATACTGACAGAAAAGCCTAAGTATATTTGGCCTATACTTGGACGCAATCTTTTGATCGAGATATACTTAAAAGTATAATTAAGTATTCTAAGTATACTTGGCTTGTAGTTGTGTTTACTCTTTTGATTGAGTAGCCTATTAAATACTTTTTTCACACAGCTTTATATACTGTCTTATAAACATATATTGTTTGAAAATATTGATTTATAAAGAAAACAGATTCCTACTCCTTATTTCCTAATTCTGAGTATGTAAATTTTTGTGTAGTCCACTGGTAGTGTACATACTTCACATCTACTTAAAGTACAGTTAAAGGTTTGTTTCAACTATAAAAATTAATACCTAAATAGGAACTAGTATATATAAAGTAAATGGTAAACTATAGAATGATAAACAAGTATACTTGCAGCATAAAACTACTAAACTAGTATTTACTGAGTATACTTCAAAGTGTACTTTCATAAACTAAAACATGTTAAAACTATAAGTTCACTTGTAGTATAGCTGCAGTACAAATGAAAAACATAGTAAACAAGTTTACTACTGTTACACTTAAAATATACTCAAATGTATACTTTTATATACAAAAAGTGGGATAATTTAGTACCAAGTAGTACTGAAATAGTACACTTCCAAGTATACTACTAGTACATTGATATTAGTATACTTACTACATAAAGTATACTTTAAATATACTTGAACTTTACTTAAGTATACTTAATGAAATGAACATAATGTATACTTATTTTTGTAAGGGAAACTCATTCATTATAATTAATTTAATACTTGGTGCCATTGGTATTGGATTGAATCCACAGTCTTAGTGGTTTTGTACATATCCTGGAAAGTAGAAAATCATTGCAACGGAAAAAAAAAATAAAAAAATCCAGAAACATAATGTTGATGTGAATAATAAACACATCAATTTTGACACTTTCCACTTGAACGACATCGATTAGCAGCCACTAAATAGAAAGCAAAACCAAACCGACCAGACAGTTCAAGTATCATCACTCCAGGAAACCTCTTACCGATTAATGTTTTATTCAGCACCAGCCATTCAACATTCAAGACCCTAATGCAACAAGACCGCCTGCCTTGTATTTCAATACAAATCAGAGAAGAAAAGCGACCCTTAGCGTTGTAAGAAGCGATTATTTACAGACATCAGGACTGACTTACTGGATCATTCTGAAGATCTTAACAGACATCTTCGCTCTACATTCCCAAATCCCAACATAATTTCCATATTAAGACTGATGAAGTGTCTCTCGTCATAGAACAGTCACACCACCAGAGGGCAGCAGTAATCATGCTCCTGTTTGGTAGATCATCTAGTTTGGTGGGATGGACCATAACTTCCAAAATGTAGCAGTCAAAACACTTTATGTTCATATGCCGCGCATATTTGAATATTCAACAGCTTCTAAACACACATTACAAACTGGCAACTAATTAGCAGACTAAATACATCACTAAACTCATGATTGTTAGGCAGTTTATCAGCAAGGGCACTCGGTGAGCTAATTGGTCTTGTTCATGTACTGGTGAAGAGAAAGTGCTGTTAGCTCTGCAATGGCCTACGGCTTTGTGCCATAGTAAAGAGTCAACAGATCTGACCTACAATACTGAGGGCTGAGACTTTACACTAATGACACATGGTGTGAGTGAGTGTGTGAATGCGTGTGTTTATGATAGAAAGAGACAACCATAAAAAGAGACAATTTCACCACCTCAAAGTACTGTAGTGAGCACACAAGGTCAACTAAACAAGTCTTTATGTCTAGTTCACTGGTTCATCCATCAATGGATGAAGGCATTTAAAAATATATTTACTATGCATTATAATTTAAAAATTTAACAGTGAACAAAAAATTTAAAGCATTTATTAAACAAGGTTAATGTTAATTTCTACATACAATTCCATTTAAAATACTAGGGTCAATAAGAAAAAAAAACAAAAACATTAATACTTTTATTCAGTAAGGATGCATTAAATAGACCACAATAGATCACAGTTGGCACTAAAGACATAAAAAAAAATACTAGTCACCCAATGCCAATGTTAACGAATTGTAAAGTGTTATTGATTTTGTATAGAAAATCTGTTAGCAGTCACTAACTCCCATAAAAATAGAAAGCTAAATTGTGTGCACGATTTACTAATTTGTTCACTCGTTTTGCTAAATCTTGTGCAAGATTTATAAATCGAGGGAACAAATTAGTAAATGGTGCGCATGATATAGCAAATCGAGAGAATGAAATAGTAAATCATGCCGCACGATATAGTGAATCGAGGGAACAAAATAATAAATGGTGCGCACGATTTAGTGAATCGAGGGAACAAAATAGTAAACGGTGCGCACGATATAACAAATCGAGAGAACGAAATAGTAAATCATGCCGCACGATATAGCGAAACGAGAGAACGAAATAGTAAATCGTGCGCACGATTTAGCGAATCAAGGGAACAAAATAGTAAATCATGCACACAATTTAGCAAATTGAGGGAACAAAATAGTAAATGGGGCGCACTATATAGCGAAACGAGAGAACGAAATAGTAAATGGTGCGCACGATATAACAAATCGAGAGAACGAAATAGTAAATCATGCCGCACGATATAGTGGAACAAGAGAACGAAATAGTAAATTGTGCGCACGATTTAGCAAATCGAGGGAACAAAATAGTAAATCATGCACACGATTTAGCAAATTGAGGGAACAAAATAGTAAATGGTACGCACTATATAGCGAAACGAGAGAACGAAATAGTAAATGGTGCGCACGATATAACAAATCGAGAGAACGAAATAGTAAATCATGCCGCACTATATAGCGAAACGAGAGAATGAAATAGTAAATCGTGTGCACGATTTAGCGAATCGAGGGAACAAAATAGTAAATGGTGCGCACAATATAGCGAATCGAGGGAACGAAATAGTAAATTGTGCGTACGATTTAGCAAATTGAGGGAACAAAATAGTAAATCATGCACACGATTTAGCAAATTGAGGGGAACAAAATAGTAAATGTTGCGCATGATATATAGCAAATCAAGGGAACGAAATAGTAAATCGCACAATTTACTTTTTTTTCTGCATGTCATGTGCGGGGCTCCGTACCCATCACCCTCAACAGTGAAGCACAGAAACACACGAGAGAAAAGAGACTTTTCCATAATTCCTAAGCCACACATAAAAAAAGGAGGGGAAAGGTTACACGTACATTAACTCTGTCTTGTGGATCTCTGCAATCCTTCTTTCCAGTTTCTCTGAGTGCTTGGGGAAGAACTGGAACTTGGAGCTGTAGCCCTCTGGATGCTTTCCTGGGTCGTAGTCTCCAATCTCAGCTGCAAAGTAGTCATAAAATCAATCTTTCATCATGCAACCATTCATAGTGTCCAACCTCAGCAGTGAAGCAGACACGTAAATCAATCTTTCATCGTGCAACTGTGCATTTTAGCTCACATATGGCTATGCTAAGTTAACGTGTTATTTTAATGAACATGCCCTGTGAGAGGAAGTGTTGGGAGCCATATGTTCTTCACAGGAGTTTTGTGGATTAGCATATAGTAAGAGCATTTTTAATATGCTTGCTTCTGCATTTGGTACCAGTGGCGAGCGCAGACTTCTTTAACTGGGTATGCTGAGTGCAACAGTTTATAAGTTTTCATATAAGATAAATTTCCTTATAGAGAATATACTATGAAAATCCCCCATATGCCAGCAAACCAGTGAGAACGTGGAACAATGATGACAATGCATAACAACAGAGTGTAGGCGCCAAAGCTGCTGTGAATCTGTTTGCCCAAAACCCTCCATAACTGCCACAGATTTTAAGACAATTACAGTTGTTTGGCAAACAAAAAAATGACGGACAGTTACATATGTATTACCAACATGTTATTATGTAAGCTTTATGTTACACCTCAAATGACAAGGGATTTTGTAGTTATTTATAGTGTTAATATTAATTAGCGACTCCACAAACTCATTCTCTCAAAATGGCTTTGGTGCGCAGAGCATTCGCAGCTTATATGCCTGATTGGTACCCATAAGCCTCTCTGAGTCCTGACCATTGCTCTGAGATGGAATAGTGCATCTTTAATTCAACAGTCGTCTAAAACATGCCCCTGATCAACCTGTCAAAGAACATTACTGTACATCCCGACCTCTAAGCCGCTATTTTTCCTTCTCATGTGACTAAACCTCAATCTCTGTAGACTGCTATGACCAAATACCCAAATACAAGTACCTGCGAGATAAAATATTTATTTATTTTTTTAATATTCCAGTATTTTATATTAGAAGTTAGTGATGCACTGATACTAAATTTCTCAGCCGATAAGATAATTCAGAATAATATCTGAAGATACCAATAGTTTGATTTTCTTATAAGGAAAAAAGACATGATACATATAGGTAAGTTGTACTGTATATTTCAACATACTTTCTAATGTTCATGCATGTTTTTGTCCTATAACTTGTATAACGTGGAAGAAAAGACTGAACGGAGGCGCTACTGCGACACACGTCACATTTAAAAGCTTCAAAACACCATTTACCGTTTAAATTTTGTGATAAAATGAACAGAATTTGAAAGCTGAGACTTTGTTTCTTATCATAAGCAATAAAGCACAAAGCTCTATGCTATTACTGGATGGAAGGTGCGCTACAAATAACGCTTGGTGTAGGGAAAAACCACAGACCTGGCAACATTAGCTTGAAACACAGGCAATTCATACACTGCGTCACATTTCGAAGGCAATTTGACAAGAGTCAAATTGAAATGAGACGCAGTTATAGGGTCAAATAGAGCCTGCTTTAATGTCGCTATTTTTTTAACTGTTAATGCGTCATTGTCCCATTAACTTTGACAGCCATAAATTCACCACAAGAGTCATTTTCTTCACACAGTATGAGTTGCAGTCTGACACGTTTTTTTCGCCCCCTTTTTATTGCATATAATTGCATTTATCAGCCAATACCAATCACTGGCCGATACACTGGTGCATCCCTATTTTAAATAAATGTTTAATTATGTAACAATTACAATTAAATTGTACATTTACATTTATGCATTTGGCAGACGCTTTTATCCAAAGCAACTTACATTGCATTATACTATACATTTGTATCTGAGTATGTGCAATCCCTGGGATCGAACCCACGACCTTGGCATTGCTAGTGCCATGCTCTAACCACTGAGCTACAGGAAAGAAGTGCATTAGACATTAGAAGTGCATAAAAGTAAAGTATATACTGTACACTACCTCTGTAAAGTTTGGGGTTGGTATGAGTTTTTAAACGTTTTAAAGTAGTATCTTATGGTCGTCAAAGTTGCATTTATTTGATCACAAATAGAGTAAAAACAGTTCAATTCTAAAATATTACAATTTAAGATAACCGTTTTCTATTTTAATATATTGTAAAATGTAATTTATTCCTGTGATGGCAAAGATGAATTTTCAGCATCAATTCTCTTCAGTGTCACGTGATCCTTCAGAAATCATGCTGATTTGCTGCTCAAGAAACATTTATTATTATTATCTATGTTAAAAACAGTTGTGCTGCTTAATATTTTTATGGAAACGTTACTTTTTTCAGGACTCTTTGATGAATAGAAAGTTCAAAATAACATTTATTTGAAACAGAAATTGTAACAATTGTGAAGTCTTTACTGTCTCTTTTGATCAATTTAATGCATCTTTGCTGAATATTAGCATTAATTTATGTAAAAAGAATTCTTACTGACACCAAACGTTTGAATGGTAGTCCTCACACAGCTTTTGTATTAGGTATTAAATCCTAGGGTCACATTTCCTTCTACTTTACCTTGTAAGATGTAAGCTGCCAATAAGGCCGCGTCAGACGTTTTGCAGAGGAGACGACCGTGGTACAGATCTCTTTTGATCTGCAGGAAGACAAGATACCTGCAAACAGGATATGGAGTGAGCACATGAAGCCAAACATTGAGAGAAAAGACATTTATTACTCATTTATTCCATTACCCTGAACATTTGTGTTTGATTATGTAAATGATTAATTAAAGGTTAAAACACCATTTGTGTGTAATGAGGGCTGATAATGAAGGACACAGATGTGCAATGTGAAACGTTTCACAGTAGGAGACAAAAAAAAATACAAAACGTTTGATGATTTAACACTCTCAAAACATGCTAAATATTCTCTTTGATTTGGATAAAATGAGCTTTCTGTTTGCAGAGCAGGGATTGCATTGAGAATGGGATTGTTGTTTTGGGAAGAGACGTCCTAAAGCAAACCGCTGAGTCAAAAGCTGTTGAGTTGGGGGGGGGGAAAGAGACTGCAACACACCCAGACGTCTGTCTCTCTGGTCCTAACATCTGTCTCACAGTCATATAATGTTACAAACACAGATGCTACTTTACATAATTATGCATTTAGAGCTCATGGACTAGATTTTAATGGAATGGAAAGAGTAAATTCAAAATATATTTATATGATTGTTTAAGACAAGTAATACTTTAATTATAATACTTTAGATTGGGGAACACATATTCACTGTTAACTAGTTGCTTATTAGCATGTATATTACAAGGATATTGGCTGTTATTAGTACTTATAAAGCATATATTAATGCCTTATTCTGCATGACCATATTCTACATCCCTTAATCCTACCCCAAACATAACCACTACAACATCTACCTTACTTACTATCAATAAGCAGTAATTAGGAGTTTATTGAGAAAAAAAATATCCCTAATCTGTTCCCTAATCTAAAGTGCTACTGAGCTTCCTTGTGATGTCTAAAGCACCAATGTCACATTTTCTATTCATAAATCAATCCAGTCCCAATCTGGTACTTGGCTCTTCTCACCTTCAGTGCAACAAGTGTCCCATGAGTAAAGAGCGACATGCTTGTCTTTAACTTCTCAAAGTAGGCCAGCCCAGCTAGAGCTAATAGCTTTTCACTTAAGAGGCCATAGGAGCTAAAAATGCAATTATGTTCCCTGAATTCTCTCTAGGTGACAGCAGCAAAATGGCATTTTCTGTAGCCACCAGTCAATTTCTGGCCTACATATCGGCTTCCTTTTTTTATCCCTAACCTGCCATTTATGGAAACACACTCGATGTGTCAGTGTCATTTGGTTCTAGGGAAGGACAGGCCAAATATAGGAGCGGCTAAATGGCAAAGTATTGGGCTGAGATGCTTGTTTTTGCTCTGTGGAATATGCACTCTACCCAAGATATTTTCCAATAATCCAACAAATAGAGAAAGTCAATACGCATTACTAATACAAACATAACAATGCTTAATATTAAATTATCTCATTATAGGGAGATAAAAAGGCTATTGTGACAAGTGTTATGTTTTATGTGTTTGTATGTTTTTAAATGTGAAGGAAAATTGTTGAAAACTTTCATTTCAAAAAGCAATGTACAATATAATATATTATATATATACTGTACTTTATATATATAATGTATTTTTAATATTTTGTTACGATCTTTCATTTCAAGAATCTATTTACAATATAATATGATATAATATAGAAAATATAGAATATATACTGTATTATTATTGTTATCATACTAACTATATAAATAATATATTGTAAAAAAAAATAGACATCGTTCCCCAAAACTGTAAGATTTTTGGATTAAAATATCCAAAAACCACTAGAACAATGTTATATATTTTGTTGACTTGTGTACTTACATTATCCCAAATGATTCCAAGAATGTTTAAATCCTGAGAAATAAGCCATTTTAACCAGAACACGGACCATGTCCGTGCGTCACCTATCAATGTTATCATACCCGCGTTACCCTCGATTTCCGGTTTTATTTTGTAGAAACCATGGAAACACCAAAGACGCTTTAATATATTATGTGTTTTATTAAACAGACAAGCAGCTGTTTGGATACATTCATCGACAGAAAACTAATCATGTTATATAGCTTAACACAGTAAGTCTTATTGTTTAAATCTCATTTCCTTGATTTACAGCGCGTACCATGTTTTACCATGCCTAACATCAATCTAGCTTACTGCAGTGTGCAACAAGTGTCTCATAGTTGCTCTCAACGCTCAGAGTAGCACTATAACAACTTTCAACACATAAATGTATCTAATATAATAAAACAGCGCTGCGTTACCCCACATACTCATGACCAGAAGAAGCAGAAGCACTCGTCTGCGGTATAATAAAAGCTCTCGAGCCGTGTGTCGCGCTCGTCTCTCATTAGCAAATCGCTCCAGCGGCCTCGTTCTGCTCCAACAGCTTTCAGCCCCACCCTGCTTCATACTACAGTACTGTTAATAAATCTTTAATACATTAACTCATCCATGAATATGATTTCTCCCCAAGTCCCGTCAGATTCTTTTCCACCGGCTGTAGACGTAAAGACAACACTTCCCATGATTCTGCGAAATCAAGGCATCATCAATCTGCGCCGTTGTTTTGAATAAGTGACCTCTAGTGGCGAAAATTACATATTGTGCCTTTAATATGCACTTACGTGCTTGACTGTATGTTGATTGAAAATAATCTATACTTAAAATATATACTATTAAATACATAATACATATTTACATATAATATAAAAACACATTTTTATCATCATTTAGAGATCACATGATAATGCGTGATGTGATGTTAAAGAAACAATGGAGCATGTGCCGCATTGCTATGTGCGTCTGTCATGGTAACCAGTTGCTAGGATGCAGCTTTGTGAATGTTGAGCAATAATCTCATTTTACAACCTGAGAATTTCTAATCACCGAAAACCTCTCAGAATGGTTTTACTGTGGAATTATGAGTGGCAGAAGAAAGTGCAGAGAGACAAAATCACTTTTTTTCTCCCACACATCTTTGCTTGGGATGGATACATTTCTTTTTCTCACAGGGAACATGCTAATTCCTCCATAAACTCTGAACAATGTCCTTTTCTTTCAGATAATCCCTCTATTTCTCACTCATACTGCTCATTAGTGTTTCTGCTCATTCTCTCTACCTGCCTCTCTCTGTGTTCATCCTCTTGTTTCATGTCTCTTTCCCACTTCTCCTCATTTCAGTGTGAATTATTACTTTGTGTTCCCCAAGCATTTCATTTCACAGTACAGTAAACACTAGCGGTCTCTCCCCACTCCACACATCAGTCTATACCTGAAATACACATCAAATCCATTCCATACCACACTGTGAGTGCCAGTATGTCTAACTTCCCAGAAGTATTTGATGTTTGTCTCTTATACATGCACACTGTCAATAAAGCGGCCCTCATTAGGTTCTAAGAAGCACACGGTATCATAAGATCTTTTTCAGGTCGAGTGTGTGAATTTCTGGGTGACCTCATTGCAGACTGATCGAGAGGGGATGAAAGAGGCGGAGAGAGACACTGTGATGCCAGCCAAGACTTTGCTAGCTAGAGGCTAATCATGTATCATTCAGAGGAATCTGTTAAGAGTCACTGACCATACAGCAGTGAGAGAGAAACAGTTCACTCTTGAGAGGAACAGAGGGGTTTAGGCACTTGCATATGTTTAGAGTGTTTTAAGATCCTTTCTATTGCGATGAGCAATCTCGGGAAGTTACTTAGCAGCACTTACATACTATATAATGTCTGAAAAAATCTGACAACAAGCACTCAGTTTGTTCAATTTTAAAGGCACAGAAGCTTTGAAGATGCAAAGTGGGATCTGGGATTTTACAATACAAGAGTGCCGGACACCACACCCACTGTGTCTGTCAGCATCATAAACTTTTGTTGGTCACAGGGCTCATTTTCTGTAATAATCCAAAAGGAAAAATCCTTTTGGGGTTTTGTTGAGGGAACCAGAGAGATCTTAAAAGTGTTGGGGTAAGTTACTTTTAAAAGTAATGCATTACAATATTGCGTTACTCCCTAAAAAAGTAACTAATTGTGTTAGTTTTTATGTAAAGTAATGCGTTACGTTACTTTTGCGGTGCTTGTTTGTTTTTTAATAACAAAAATTTTTAATAACAAAATTCAGTCTCAAACTGAAGGAAATGCAAATTCACGCCTGTACAGTAGAGGGCGCAGCTCAAACAAACATTTTGCTGTGCTGCCATTCTGGATTGAAGAAGAATAGGACGAAGGAGAAGAAAGTTCAACACTCTAACTTCAGTAATAAAAACAAAAGAATGAAACACAGATGTGATGTTTATCCAGAGTCATTTTTGCTTATTAGTATGGTTGAATTGGGTCATAGAAGGTCAGAAGCAAAGACATTGGTTAATAAAGTGAGATTAAATACATAAAGTATATTTGTGTAATTTAACATTTAATTATTGCAGGTTTGCGTAATACTCAAGGTTTATATTTCACTGTTTTTATTCATTTTGAGGAATACTGAATCTGTTTTTGTGCAAGTGAAATGAGTAAATGCATGTCTACAACTACAATAACCATCATGTTCACACACAACACCTCTACACTTACTCCTGATTTCTCTCAACATGGGGACAGGAGAGCTGTCAATCAATAAATGAGAAAACAAAGTAACTTGTGTTACTTATTTGAAAAGTAAAATATATTTTCTTGTAAATTTAAAAGTAATGCATTACTTTACTAGTTACTTGAAAAAGTAATCTGATTACATAACTTGTAATGCTTTACCCCCAACACTGGATGCTAACATCCAAAAATACATCACTGCAGTGCTCTATAGCAAACTGACCATGTTGAGCATAAAAAAGCGCACTGTCTCAAAGCACCACCAGCGAAGCAAAGTCGAATGGCTTTATGGTGCTGCCAAACATCTGCTGCCATTTTGTTTGCAACACTTAATCAAAGCAAAGCTTCAGGCCTACATTTGAAGGGATATTTTATGCTTGAAACTGAGCCATCTCTGTAAACAGGTGCCATTTAATCATGTGACATAAATACTGAATGCAAAAAGCAGAATCCTTTCATTGTAGCAGCTCATACCTAGTGATCTCCTCCTTTAGAGCAGCAGGATCTGGTGGGTAGAACTTGACCCGCAAACACATGGTGAACGGAGGTTGTGCTGTGTAGAGAAAACGAACATCTCAAAACTAAAATATAAGGTTAACAACCACACTCAACAAAATATTACCTTAATCCAGTGGTTCTCAACAAGAGGCCCAGGGCCCACAAGGGGGCCTCAGCAAACTTGCATGATGACTAATATTTAAATTAATAAATTATAATCAATATATTACAATAATCTAACTCTAATCTAAATTTTTCTTTTTTATATTCTATTGTTTTATTAAATGACTTACATTTCTGGAATACAAAATCACAAAATGCAAATGTTGATTAATTAAATATATGAACAAAAAGTTCAATACTGGAAATATCTTTGTGTATTTGTGTTGGACAATCGGGGTTGAGATCCACTGTCTTAATCAGTATTTTAGTCTTGCCAGTAAAAACATCTAAACACATTTAAAAACAAGTTTACTTAAAAAGCAAATCTGCATTAAATATTAAGCAATTTTGCAATATATATGAATGTGCAATATTCTTGTTTTCAGAGAATATATCCAGGTTTTCCAGATGTATAATTTAAACATGAGGAAACAATCTGCCGGTGGGCTAAAAATATTAAAAAGATATTTTCTGAACATTATTAATACGAAAGTACTTATGTAACTGTACTTCAAGTTCAATACTATAATTAGCTATTATTTTTGGAAAATTTGTGCTTTACCCTAGTACTACTAAAACTAAATTCTCATACTGTTTTACTCAGTTTACGCCTAATAATCTCTGTTTTACCTCAAAGCAGGGCCGTAACCACCATAGACATTGAGGGGGACAAGTACCCCCCAATAATTAAATCGTCCCCCCCAATATTCCCCCCAAATCGTCCCCCCCAATATTTGAAATTCTTGCACTGCTCTGCTGCACTTCATTACAGCACTCTGCATGTTGTTAGGATGACAAAAAGTTTAAAAGTTACATTTTTAGTCTGGTCTGACTCAGCGATCTAAGAACGCTCGTCAATGTCAAAATTATTGAGATGACCAATCAAATTAAAAAGTAGGCGGGGTTTACGTTCTCCTTTTGCTCGTGCACACAGTCTTCACAGCACAGATGGGCACATCAATTGATCGCTTAACGCCGTTGCGGAGGTTCTGTTTTTCCGGTAAAATCACAAAACAAAACAAATGCACACAAAGGTGTCCCTGCTCTTGATATACAACAATTGATGGACATCTTTGATTTTAATGAGGGGGGAAAAAAACTATGCGAGGTAGGATTAGAACACGCAACCTTTGATACTGTTAACAAAAAATCTACCACTAGATCACTGGAGAATCCAAAGGAGCGTTGCGGATTGAAATATTTATTCGCTAAATTTAAGAATCTTGGAACTAACAATATACTATGAAACTATTACATAAACATGAGTTCTCAATGTACTATTGAAATTGATTTCTGGACATCGTAATGTTATTTTTTTTCTACAATTGTTATTGTACGATATAACATTGTATTAGCAGTAATTTCGTTCACTGTTTTGTTTCTTTATGCTTTATAAAAAAAAAATAAATAAAAAAAAAGGTCCCCCCCAATGTTCAAGACATGGTTATGGCCTTGCCTCAAAGTACAAATTATGCCGGTCAAACAACATGTCAAACAACTATAAAATCTGCTGGTGCTGAATTTAACTTTCACAGGAAAATTGTGACTAACTGTTTTACAAAGTTTGTAATTAAAGTCATTTTAATTAGAAACTCTCCACTGTCTCATCATTTCATCAGTCTATTTCTAAAGCTAAGAAATGTGTTAACGTTTTTCCTTTTCTTTTTTTTTTTTTTTTTTTTTTTTTACTTTAAAGTAGCAAGCACAATTAAATGTGGAAACTTTTTTACTTTGGCTTTTAAATGAGTAAAACACAATATGTCAGTATTTATAAGTATAATTTATCTGTACCTTCTACAACTCTGTCTGTAAAAACAATGTATCTTGCTTTGAGGATGACAAAAATCAGAACCATACAATAGGGCTTTTCACACAGCGCTTAACCCCAGGTTATTGTTCGAAACGGCGCTTTTAACCCCGGGTAAAGGAACATTTCACACTTGTAATTTAGAAGCGGGGTTGGCACCGCTTTTTACCCGAGATTATGAAACCCTGCTCCGGAGCAGGGTTAGCAGCGCTTTTGCGGCGTTAACCCAGCATTGTGGTGCCAAACTTGTACAGTGTGAAACGATGCGGTGTTACAATATTACAACTAGATGCTTAGCAAAAGACAACCAATCGCATACTCATATTTGCCTGCTTTGGACAGTCACAGAAACACTGCGCTTTGTAAACAAACAGTAAATTCACCATTTGAAAGGAAAAATGTCAAATGCTGACAGAAAACGCGACAATTTGAATGAAGCAAAGACCGTTTAATTCTTACCTTTATAGTCCGAAATTTCCATTCAGTATAAACTTGATAGTACAGTCAGCAATATGAGGATGCACAATGCTAGAGCTCTGTAAACGGGTCGCGTGCTGCGTTTATCCAATCAATGACACTGACACCGAAAATATGCAAATCAGAACATTAACCCAGGGTTTAGGAATGTACAATGTGAAACGTCATCTTATGAATACCCAGTATTAATTGATAACCCGGGTAAATTATGAGCAGTGTGAAACGTGAAGCCAGATAACCCAATATTTTGTTTACCCGGGGTTTAGATTGACCCAGGGTTAACCATTTCAAGTGTGAAAAGCCCTAAAGTGAGTGTTGAGTAAAGAACATTCACACCAAGAACATAGTTTTAGTTCAATCACCCTAATGTACAATAATAACCAAGTCCACACCACAACTATAACGATAACAACACAGAGAAACAATATTGTTGAAATTGATTTTTACAAGCTTGGCAGCCAATCAGCATTAACCTTGAGCATTTAAAGAGCTTATAATAAACAGAACATTACTGTGCGTTGGTGTGGACGCTAATATAGTTATAGTTATCATTCTTGGTGTGAACGTGCCTTAAGTGTCATGTATGTCACATTTCATGGCCAGTTTAACACAAGCAAAGGTCACCACTCCATCAAATGATAGCTCCTATTTAAGAACACACCATTTGTAAATGTATATGAATCCCATTAGCATGCTCCATTACCGTCACTATAGTGATGCTGTTCATAATTACTCCTTTATGGAATCTAGCACACTATAAATAAGATCTGACTGATGATACTTACATTTCATCTGCTTAGAAATTGACTTGGTGAACTCCAGCCAGTGCTAAAACAACAGAAGAGAGAGTTTAATTCCACACACACACACACGCACAGGTTTTGACAGAGCACATGTACACACACATATTACATCTATATTTCATCTAACACATAATTACACAGGAGCAGGTGGTCAGTGTGGGTAGATGTACAGAGATTTTATATCAGTATGAGTGTGAGATGGGGGGAAGGGTAGATATATTAATCATTTCATCTAATTTCTCTCTTCTCCGGAGTGAAACATTAGCACATCTTCGACGTCACGCTGAGATTCTATCACTGCTATTGTGTGCAGCCCCAGATAAGCCGAATCAGCCAAACCGAGCCATTGGATTTGAGAAAGAAAGTATAGTTAGGTCTTAGTGCCAGTAGGCTAATGTCTAGAAATAGCATCAGGCTATTGGAATTTGATTTCAGATTATAGTGATTTGAATGCCACATTATCGTATTCTGGATTGTCCGCTAATCTCTGGCATATATTGCCAACTAGGAATGTTGTAAAGGGAATTGTGAGCACTTAGCAGACGCTAATGTTGCTCCATTGTGTCGACTACAGCAGACTAGCATCAGATAGATGCCCTCATTATTATTTATGTCACTCAATGCGAGAAGCTCCCAAAGGGGGTCAGTGAAAAAGAGACAGATATGAAGAAACTCTAGAGTACGTGTATGTAAAGCCTGTACACTGTCAGGTTTGCATTTAGCGGACACAGATCAGAACAGAACTCTAATTCAAGAGATTCAACAGGATTTCCTTACAGGGAGCTATGCAAAATGTTTAGTTATTTTTTTTTTTTTACACTTTTATATAATTAGATAATTCAAAAATTAACATTTAAAATAATTACTATTATATATTCCAAATATTTAAACAATTAACATAAAATTTTATGTTTTAACATTTGAAGCAGTGTTGTTACTGTTAAGTAAAACTAAAACTTAAATAATAAATTAAAGCTAAAAAGAAATATTAAAAAAAAACTAAAAAAAAAAATGACAAGTACACAGTGTACACAGGTAGTAACTGATCATATGTAATCTGGATTATATAATCAGATTCCAAAAATGAAATACTTGTAATTAGATTATATTACTTTAAAAAAAAAAAGATACTCATAATCAGACTACAGTTATATTTTTATTGATTACACACTTAATATTCACAAAATAGCATTCAGTTATTCATAATTCATTGATTTTCACTAATTGTTCTTTTTTACCTTTTGAATTTTCCTTTCTAAAACAGTTTTGTGGAACTGCACATTATCTTTTTCTTTCTCTTTGTATTTTTACATTACTATATGGTACAAGACTATCACATTGATTTAAATACTATATAAATATGAAAGCCATGGAATAAAAAGACATTTTATCTCACAATTCTGACTTTATTTTTCAAATTCCGAGTTTAGATATAATCGCAGAATTGTGAGACAAAAAGTTGCAATTACCTATTGTTTTATTCTGTGGAGGAAGCAAGCGTCAATAGATAAATGAGTTAGGTCAAAAGTAATCTAAAAGTAATCAAAAAGTAATCAGATTATATGTAATAGATTACGTTACTAACTACTATTTTCAGCATGTAATTTGTATGAAGCCCCGCACATGACATGCAGGAAAAAAATAGTAGGCTAAATCGTGCGTACGCCTTTCTTGTGTGTTGTAGGGACATTACTTCCTGTCCTGTGTGCCATTTTGTAGTCAGTTTGTAGTTTTTGTAGTCAGTTTGTAGTTTGTAGCCCTCTGTGTATTTTTTCCCCAGTGTTTCCTTTGTTCAGTGTCTGGTGTTGTCCTTGATGGATATATTGCGTGTGTGTTGCTTTCGGTTCGGTTGTCTCCCCTTGTTTGGATTTACTTCGTTTTGCCTATGTTTCCCTGTGCTTGGATTTACTTTTGTTATTTTGTTAATAATCTCAGTGTACTGCATTTGGATCCTATTTTCCGTTATTTCTGAATCAATCAGTGTTACACACACAAACTATCATATGGCTTCTGATCAATTTGTATATGTCAAGAGTATATAAAGTCATTCAGCGCTTCAACCCCCATTCATTTTACAGTATGTGCACTTTCAATGTACTTACAGTGTACTTACCAAGAAAGTACTGAATAATATTAAGTAACTACATGGGTTAAGGTTAAGTTTAGGGGTACGTTCAGTACTAGTACCTAGTTATTACCCAGTTATTGTAATTACTATAATAAGCACTCTAAATTCTAGCGCTCAAAATACTTAATTGGTTTGAGTAGGGAAAACTTAAACAAATTAGTTCAGTTAAATTAACTGTTATTTAGAACATTCTTTTTCTTTATAGTTCACAGCACTGACATATTTCAAGTAAACTGAACTGTTTTATTGTTTTGAGTTGTATGAACTCATTTCTTTTCATTTAGACTAATTTAAGTTTAACTGAAACTGGACTGGGATTATGTTAATTGCTATCAAAATTTATGAGTTAGCTAACTCAGTACTTCAAGTTAGGAGCAATTAACATGCATGAGTACTACAAACTTTTTGAGTTAGCCCAACTTATTTGGGTTTACAGGGAGTATATAGTATGTATACATGCAAAATAGGACTGTAAAATAAAGTGAAATACTGAAATTAGCATGGAGAACATGCAGCAGTAAGTATGTTATACCTGATTGTAACAACACAACGAGTAAATAATTAGAAGATGTTTTATGTTTGTGTGAACTGTCCCTTTAAAGCAAAAAATATTCATCTGAGCTACATAAGGGCCTGGCTTCACATGATTTACAATTTTCCAACCTGTCCTTCTAGAAGGTTCACTGCATCAATCATCGGCTCTGTCTCTTTCTGTGACACTCCCTGATTACTTCACAATAACCCTGAGAGTCAGTCTGACCCGTGCAGGATCAATACTAATACAGCTCACTCACAACACACATGAATTCATCACTTATTAGGCGTCACAACCAATACGCTCTAAGAAACGAAAGTCACTTTGAGTATCCTGACAGCTGTGGGCATGAATGCAGAAATGATGAATTGGTGCTCCGCATTAACATTGACCTTGGACTGCTCGACACAAGCCACATGGTGGGATACTCACCCGTTGTTTATCCGGATCGACATATCTAATGCCAAAATAGTCCTTCTCCAGCAGGTTTAGATGGTGGCAAATGAGGTCGAACAAATACTGGCCTTTGGCATCCCTCTGAAAGACAAAGAGAATAACAAACGATCAATAGAGCAGAAGTTTATTATTTGTCTGGGTATGTGGTTTATTTTTGGACCAAATAAATAGGTGGAAGAACTGAAGAAGACCAGCCAAATGAAATTAAAGTTTAGTGAACTGAAGGCTGAGATGGAAAGCAGGGGATTTTAATTACTGAAAACATTTTTTCCTTTAGAGGGATTTTGTATATTCAATATAAATGCAGAGAGACTCTTGGAATTTACATTTCTTTTCAATGACCTTTTCTAGTCATTCATGATAGGATTTTCAGAAATAATTTCAGAGACTGCTGTGCTGGGATTCATTTCTATTTGTATGCCAGCCAGGTACCAAGCCGAATTACTTGATATAAGCATTTATCATTATTATTAGTTAACAAATGTCTCCAATAAAACCCACAACAGACAGACTGATGTCATGTGATGTGCAGCAAATATCTACAATATTTAATCGGTTAGATAATACTTTATGTAAGCCAGAGAAACATTTATTTCATGACTTTTTAAATGTATCACACATTTCATTTACTTTTCCAAGCCTGGATATCACAAATGACTGTAGAAACCTAAGAGTCTGACCGAATAAATGCACAAGAAGAAAGAGATGAGAAAGTCAAGAGTTTACCAAGAGTACATGGATAACCTACACACTATTTCATTGTTATTTTGTTACACTTAATAGGTCATTTGTAATGGCGCACAAATTCTACAATGTTTTTTATAGTTATAGACTTTTACACCCCACTATATCAGTCTAAGCTGCAGTTATAGACTCATTATCTCAAATGGTTCAACAGTTCTTCTTAACTAGAGAAAATGAGTTGGGAGAAGAAATTAAATTCCATAAACCTGAAGTCACTTTTTCTCTCTCAGCCCACCTCTAATATCACACTCATTTGCATTGAGAATCTATTTCCCCCTTTTGCAATATCAGTAATTGTACGCAAATCAAGACAATTCACCCTCAGTAGCAAGTCCTTCAGGCATGAGTGATTTATTCTGGATTAAGACTGACTGTCATATACCATATGCAGCCTATAGACAAATCATTATGTTGTGCAGAGTTTGGGACAGTAAGTGTATTATAGCTGCTCAATGAGAATCATAGGAATGAAACTCTACTTTGAAATTCAAAGTTAAACTTGCATTTCTTTGAGATTTCATGTTGCTCTTTTAACTCAACAGTTCCCTCTATGAATCATTATATTTACATGCAACCTGAATGCAATCTGAATGATAGCAGATCCAAATGGTGGTGTAGATCTTAAAGATTCTATTAAAATGTATGAATTTATTAAGATGCACGAGAATCTGTTCACAAACATAATCAATAATTGAAAGTCATCATAGCAGATTTTGTCTCATAGCCCCATTTTTTTCTCTTTTATTCGCGTAAATTATGTGTTTTTAGCATTTGTAAATTCCACGCATAAAGACGCCGCTTCAGAGTTCCTATTCCTGGTGCGAATACAACCAGGAACATGGCCCGGGGCAGAAATTAGTTCCCGGGGAACTATCCTAGTGGCTAGTTCCTATAACTGAGTTCCTAGAACTATTCGGTGCGAAAGCCCCTAATAGCTATGTTTCCAACCAAAGTTGCGAATTTAACTTTTGCGCAAAATTGGAATATCGCATAAAACATTTCCGAATAAAGCAGCGTTTCCATCCCATGTGTTCAATAGAACAATATCGTAACTTCCTGGGAAACTGGCCCTAAATATCTGAAATAAAAATGGAAGTTGTTGCAATCTTTTGTCCTCTATCATAAATGATTTGCGTCTCAGAGCGTGCAGACGAAACGCAATAAACACTGTCATGTTAAGCTGGTGTTTGTGAACTCGATCATGTGAGATTCTTCTGGGAGGGAATTAAACCAAATCATTCTGATGACAGACTTTGGCTCAGGCGTTTCAGAATAACTAAAACAACATTTGAGATGCTCTGCGATGAAACTGATCCGCTGTTTAGTCCAGTTTTCCAATCACATCCACTGTTGAGGCAAAGTCACTGTGTTGTGCATCGAGGATTTATTAAGTAAATGTGTTTCTATCGTAGTTTATGCATGTCTTCTTATCACTTAAAATTGTTTTTTTTTTTAATGTGATATCCCAAAATTCGCATAAAAATAGGTGGATGGAAACATGGCTAGTGACAGAAAGAACTGAGGTGAGCGGTCATTCTGCATATTCGCCAGCAAGCTGGATGTGTGCTGTACCTCTCAATCACAAAACCTCACATAATGAGGTCAGCCAACAGACAAGCAACATATTCAGCCAAATTGAGCCTTTCAGGCCCATGTGCTGAGTATGAAAAGAGAAAAATATAAAGGTCAAACACAAAATACAGCATTTTCATCAGCTTTGAAAGCCATTTCATAGTTCATAAATGCTATTACACAGGAGCCGTTTCTGACATAATAACACTATTTGGAACTTATTAATGTTATTTCTGTGTAGCTCGAGGAAAAAAGGCAAGGAGAAGGGCAAAAGAGACTCATGCTGGTTTGTTTACTCTTGGAAATAGTGTTTTAGAAGGAGCAACAGACATGGGAAGAGTCATTCAGTAGCGATGCCTGAGTGGAGTGACCATCTGGCTGTGTGACCCCAGCACTTAAGAGTGTCTTTCACTCACTCACACACACACATGCATATATACAGATTTGGAAAACACACACTGAAGAACCTGATAGCTGATAATATATTCTACATCTCACAAAGATGATCAAAAACACATTGCAATTCTCATCGCAAGTTCTCTGTGTAACAATTATGAAATCTTTCAGTAGAAAACTTTATGGTTCTATTTTCGGATAAACGAGCAGATGGAGGGCAGT
The DNA here is from genome assembly GCA_037950665.1 of Hypophthalmichthys nobilis. Taxonomy (NCBI): domain Eukaryota; kingdom Metazoa; phylum Chordata; class Actinopteri; order Cypriniformes; family Xenocyprididae; genus Hypophthalmichthys; species Hypophthalmichthys nobilis. The sequence continues at coordinate 29,311,929 of CM075484.1, forward strand.
GGACCATGAGCGCATGCGTCTGCCTGATGCCAAATAGAACATTCTGTGGGTGTCTAGAGACGGCTGGATAGCTGTATAACATAAAGCCTTCACGCAGGACTGCTGGAACCCAATGAGACTGCCAAAGGGGACAAAAAAAGAGAAAGACGTGACCCTATTTGCGAACAGGTCAGACAACCCCCGCCGAGATGCAGAGAGAGCAGAGATCTCAGCGAGCAGATAAGGTGAATCTTTATTATTATCATCAATGATCATTATTATTATTATTATTATTATATAATATAATTATTAATATTATTATTATAAGCTAAATTAACTTAAAATAAATTAATATAATTATAATATAATTATTATTATTATTGCATGATATTTAATATTATGATATCATAATATATGATAATTGAAATAAAATAAATTAAATTAATAAAACTATAATAATATAAATTAAATAAATTAAAATAAATACATTTCATTTATTTTATTTTATAATTTAATATAAATATTAATTAATTTAATTTAAATAAATTATAAATAAATTAAATTAAATTATAAAATAAAATTAATTATGAATTAAAATAAATTATAAAATTAAATAGATTATAAAATAAATAAATTAAATTATAACATAAAATAAAATAAATTATAAATTAAATTAAATTATAAAATGAAATAAGATTAAATTAAAGTGCTAAAATAAAATAATAAAATAAATTATTTATTTTATTTTATAATTTAATTATAAAATAAAATAAATTATAAAATAAACTAAATTAAATTATAAAATAAATTAAAATATAAAATAAAATAAATAAAATTATAAAATAAAATAAAATAAATTATAAAATAAAATATTAAATAAAATGAAATGAAATGAAATAAATTATAAAATAAATTAAATAAATTTATAAAATTAAATTAAATTAAAGTAATAAAATAAAACAATAAAATTAAAAATTAAATTAAAAATGTTTAGGTTGTTGAAAGGTATGACATACACTCCACGCCTCTTTCATGTTACTTAAATCACCTGTATATACTAGGATCTGCAAATTAAAATCTTGTTATATTCATATCATATGCCTAGATTTGCTGAAGGTACACTGATATTTTTCTTCACTTCTTTCTACATTTGCCTTCAATCAGACAGGCCATTAGGTGGTGAAGTGGTAAAGGCCTAACAGAAGAACCTGGGGTTGAGTCTTTGGCAAAATGTGGACAGTATATTCACATTGCTCAGGGTGAGTTACATGTCAGCAGTCAGACAAAGGCCCAAAGGATTATGGGAGAGCACTAACCCCTGTCACTTCTAAGCAGGTTCCCAACTGAAGGCCCATAATCCATTATGGCATGCCTGCTTACTAGACTAAGGCTAAAACAGGCAAACACGCTCAAGCCTGTAACACACGTACACACTTCTATTGAACTGAATGTGCAGAGCTATAGTGACTATGATTGAGCATTACTCATCAATTGTTATGGGAGATTTATGTTCTCCTTTTCACTTACACTGCCTCCCGAGTTAGCCATTAAAGCCACATAAAGAGGCTTTGAATAATTCCACTTCCCCAGTACACAAATAACAGAGCAAATGCACACTGTCCAAGCCCTTCTTTTTACACGGTGGAGAGAGCAGTACACAAAAATTTGGGGAGCCCATTCATCATAACTGAGATGGCTGGACAACTCTCATTGTTCATAAGGGTGAATGTGTAAGCAGCCACTTAGCCAGAGATAACACAAAGGCAAAATCATTTATCTTGCACAGCTCTTGGATAATGAGAGGACTGTATTGGAAATAACTCTGCTTTTAGTCAATGAAACTTCACACCTTCAACCTTACAAAGAGCAAAAGAGAGAGGCAGTTTCACGTTTGCCATCAGTGTGGACTGCATCACGATTAAAATCATTACATTAAAGCATTTTAATTTTATTTAAAGCATCCCCATTCATCTCAATAGAGTTTTAGGCGAATTACTTAGCCACAGGAAAATGATATCATGACAACAGTGACTGGCTGATGAAAATGCACAAAATCCCAAGCCCTTCAGTGGTGACTATCCTCAGCTGTGACATCCTTTAAGTAACGTTACAATATATGATCACGCTCTTATTCATGCGAATGCTTTGAAACCATTTAAGTGCACCAAAAGAGAATGCAATGTCCTCACATACTGAAGGCCAACAAGTGAATTTTAACATCAACAACACATAAAATATGTGTATTGGATGTGTATTTAAATGCATAAATAAGTTTAAATTTATGTATTTAATGCATATTTAAACTTATTTCAAGCGTTAAATACGTGTTGTTTGTGTGTTGAAAGCGTGAAATATGCATTAAATATGCAAGAAATACATGTGAAATACACATATTTTACGTTTTGCTGATGTGTTAAAATTCACGTTTTTGAACCTTTTGGCCTTCCATACTCACACACAACGCACAGAAAGATGCGTGCCAGCATCGATTTGTGCACCAGAATTGAGTTCTCTTTCGTGCTTGAACAAACAATAACACACACAATAATGCCAAAAATGTCAATTTTGCCGAGTATCCTCATAAGAGCAGCCTTGAATGAGTTAAAGTCTTAAACGAAATGTGTGAGATCCGCGTCATGAGAAGCAGCGGCAGATCTTAAAGTGACAGTAGCCACTAATGCTGTCTGTCATTAATGATAATCAAAGAACATGAAGGAATGATTTCCTTCAAAAATCATTCTAATATGCTAATATGCTGATTTGCTGCTCAAAACAAATTTGAATATGAGAAAAAGAAAATGAGTCACATGTGATATCAATGCTGAAAACTGCTGCTTAATATTTTTGTGAAAATCAGGAACCAATTTTTTCAGGATTATTTGATGAAAAAAAATTCACAAGAACAACATTTTTTGAAAAGGAAATCTTCTGTACAAAAATAAAATAAAATAAAAAATCCAAAATCTATTTAATGCATCTGTGCGGAATAATAATATAATACTAGTAATAATATTAATTAAAAATCTTAAGAAATCTTACTGACCCCAAACTTTTAAATAGTGTGTATGTGTGTGTGCATGTGTTTATGCTACTATAAGTTCCTTCCTTCATCAGTGTCACTTCACAAATCTCTTCTCTCTCCCCAGCTTCATCTCCCTGTTTCCTGCAAACAATCGTAATTGCAGGATCTGTGTTATTATGAGACAGAGGAAATAAATCTTAATGATTTATTAAGGAGGTTAGGGAGATTTTGCTGATTAAACCTGATGTTGTATTTCAGCTCTGTTCAGAATGATGGACTAAACATCCACATATGCAGAGTGCTTAAAGGTTCCTGCTGTTCCTGTCGACACAACGATGTTTTGATTCTATTAACTCCATCGCACGTGATAAATCCTAGGCTTTCAGTAATAATCTGAAGATATACTCATCTTTAGAGATTCATTATTGAGCAAATGATATTAGTGCACATCAGTATTTCCTTTTGAACCAGAAAACTAATGCTAACTATCACTTTACTAACTGCTGTAACAATTCTTTTTATTTCTCCTCATACTGACATTAGCAAGAAAAGCCCATCAGCGTTACTGTCTGGAAATTACTTTGATATCATCATCTAGATATAGTAACATCATGTGTAACATCTTTCACAAATAAATAAATCAATCAATTGTGAAATCAATGGATATTAATATACAGTATAATATCACTGTTTTCCCTCTAACTGGTTATCACTCCAGATTACTATAATCTTTTAGTCTTTTCAGAATAAAACATTGTTTTATAGCATGGTGGCATATTATAAAAGATGTTTGTATGTATGAATCACTGAGAAGAGCTTTTGTGGCTGCAGTCCAGAGGTTTTTTGTTTGGAGTTTCATTAGTAGATTGGCTGCTGGCAATGTGAATAGCCATATTTCCATCAACCTATTTTTGGATGGATGGAAAACGCCAAGACGCACATAAATTCTAAAAATGTGCATAAAAACATATGCGCTCAACTGAGGCAGAATTTAAGAAGACATGCGCATAAACTACGAAGGAAACACATTTACTGAATAAATCCCTTGATGCACAACACAAAAATGTGACTTTGCCTCAACAGTGGATGTGATTGGATAACTGGACTAACCAGTGGATCAGTTTAAAATCAGTGGATCAAGTTATATTCGCAACTTTGGATGGAACACAACTAATGATGGCAGTGGCTAATGTAGCAGACTGAACTGAAATTGAGTGCAAATAGATTCAATAGGTTTGCTGTACTTATCTTAAATCTTGTCAGAGTTAATAAAAAGGCACACAGCATGAAAAGTCATTATTTGTTGATAAACACAGTTAAGCAGTCAGCACATTTATTAGGCAGTTAGCTTAGAATGTATTGATCTCAAGGTCTTTGGGGAACTATAGCTTAGCATGACAATGGCAAATGAAAGCTCCAGATTAACTATTTCAAGCTAAATACATCACCGATTCTCCTCGTAATTCTGTTGACCAAGGCTGAAGGTTCCTTGCTCAAAATTAAAGCAGTCGGCCTTGACCCTTTAAGACAGGGTTAGGGTCTGAAACCTCAGTCAGTGGATAATTGATACTCATACACACAGAAAAGAAGCATATGTTTTTGGACCCTTAAAAACTACTGAATTTAATAAGTTTTAATGCATTTTATCATAAAATATCAAGTCAAGTGGTATATTGTAAAGATAGATAGCACAAGCACACTTTTGAAGTAAAAATTTCAAAATGACTTTAATAAATGAAATCATTTAATTGAATTGAGAAAAATCAACTTTTCCTTGAGCTTTTGATATATAAGATCTCATCGTACTATAAGAATATCTTGTAAGTTTCAGAACTGAAAATTAAAATAAATAAAAGCTTTTATTGACACCAGGCCCAGCGAACGACTCATCCTGGAATGTGCCTATCATAGACAGGTGAAACGCTGCCTCCGCAGAAGAAATCAGCACCTACTTCATTATTGCAATGTTAGCCCCGCCCAATGGCGTTAGTGAGATGACGAGGAGAGAAGAGCGATACAGGACTAAAAATAACATTACCTTTCAAAGGATCCTAATGCTAGCAATATGTTTTTTTATTTTCAACAATGTGAATGTCTCAGTTGAGCATTATTTATTTGTATTCGGTACATTTCACTGTGGATTCTTTGGTAAATCAATTGCATTTCGGCGCAGGCTTTGCAAACAGACTTTAACTATATGGACTCGACAGTAATGCAACAACATGTAAGTAACTGTGTTAATTCTAATGCCTGATCTGATATGTAATGATTCATGTACAGTCAGATGTTCTTTGTCTATGCGTCAGTAAATCAAACCAGTGACTGAACGGTCAACTTCATGTTGTTTCTCTTAGTACAATGAAAATAATCTTTTATTTAAATGGTGATTAAATTATATATAGAAAGCGATCAAGGAACGCTCCCTTTACAATCGCTGGAGCTGTCAATCAAACAGTGCGAGTTTATCAGTGACTGGGTTCTGGACTTGGCCAAAACTCCCATTTTATTCAATGAATCTCTTATTTACATCGCGTTTGCACAGTTAGTTATGACGAAAGCATTCATTAGTGTGCAGAAACTGAGTTGCAATAACGAGATCACTGCTTTCACGCGCTCAACAACATGTCTGTAATCGGCTACAATGTTCATCACTGCAACCTTTCATGCAACAATCTACACATAATGCCATAGATCTAAATGTAATGCTATAATAATCGACACTTTTCACGATTAGTTAACCTTGAGAGCTGTAATAGTAAAAACGTGCTGAAAGTTTTCAAGAGAGTAATACCCTTAAAACAGAGCGTTCAAATAAGAGGGCTTAAATCAGGGTAGGAAAAATGCCTTTTATTTCTAAACTATGACAATTTTTGATGTAAAAAGCATACTGACATTATAAATGCACCCCAGGAAACATTATAAAACAATAAAACAACGCAGTTCATGACCCCTTTAAAAGGTAAAGCTCTGGCTCACATTCATGACTGTTTTACAGTGCCAAAATTAACGACAGCACAGCTAAACCCACACAGGTTAAGCAGAAGGTGAGTAATGTTGTTTCTAATGAATTCCATAGCCACACTGGAGTGTTTTAATTTAGTAAAAGCAGGTACAAAAACTTGAGAACTGAAACCAGAGAACGTCTCCTCAATCTCAAATCACTGAAAACAATAAACACAAAGCCTCTATAGACTTGGTGTGGTTCCTGCAACAAGCTAATGCAATATGAGCTTCTGAGGAGCGATGCGGCTTCATTAGAGCTGAGAAAGAGCAGGGCAGCTGAGAGGCAAAGCCACAGCCCCGGTGAGATCTCCAGTTGCCGATCCGCAACACTCCAGTTCCTCAAGTGCATTGAACCTGTGATAGACAGCCAGACAGCCATCTGCATACACCCGAGGGTCCACACGGCCCCGAGTACTACACTATTCAGGGCTAAATCAGACCATAGACCACTTCCTCAGAGCTCCACATCATATAAACAAGCAATGTAGGGCAGTCTAATCAATTAGTGCAATATGCAATTCATTTGAAACTGGGCCTGTTTTTAATTTTAATTTTAATTTTTGGAATGTAACTGAATGCTGTGTCAGACGCTGATAACTATTACAGATTGTGCATATTCACATTAGTCTAGAACTACAATAACCATCATGGTCACACTCAACGCCTCTATTCTTGCTCCCGATTTCTCTCAACATGGGGACAGGAGAGCTGTCAGTCAATACATGGGAAAACAAAGCAACTTACATTACTTATTTGAAAAAGTAACTCAGATATTTTGTTGTAAATTTAAAAATAATGCATTACTTAACTAGTTACTTGAAAAAAGTAATCTGACTACGTAACTCGCATTACTTGTAATGCGTTACCCCCAACACTGGACAGAAGATTCTCATATCACAAAATGCTTTGCTCAGTGCTACAACTCCCAAAAGCAGCGGAGAGGATTCCCACTATGTCATGGTGTGAAATAAAGAAGCTAAGACTAAGCATACCCAAACTGGGCCATCAAAACACAGTGGGGTGGGTAGGAGAGGAAAGAAGGGGAAAGAGGACGAATTTGCCCTAGAAGAAAATACAAGAAGGGAGATTCTGAGATACAGACATAACAAAGAAAGGGAGCCAGGGCTGTAACACATCAAAAAGACCCTATAAACACACACAGACATGTTATATGATAAGCTTCAAAGAGCTATTATGTATATCAGATGTTTGGGGGCTCTAAGCAGCTTTAGCTGACTCGGTCACTGTAAATATAGTTGATCACACTGTAAATAACTTATATTATGAATAAGACAAACCAGTTATGATATTAGATGAAATTATAAAGCAGAAATCTCTCCAAAATCTACCTGATATCAAAGAATGATTGATTTCTTAAGAATCATGCATCACTGAAATTGTTATTTCATATATTTTAATATTATTGTTATTATTATTCTGATGGCAAAGATCTATTTTCAGCAGCCATTACTCCAGTCTTCAGTGTTTACATTTACATTTATGCTAAATGTTTATCATTAATCATCAGAAATGAATCATTAATCAGTAATTTCAGATTAAAATAAATATAAAAAAGTAGAAAATTTATTTTATATTGTGATACCATTTCACAATATTACTGTATTTTTGTTCAAATAAATGCCTCTTTGGTGAACATAACAATCTTCTTTCAAAAGCTTAAAAAAATCTTACTGAACCCCAAATTTTATGTTATTTTATGTATATATAAATATGAATAGATGGCATTATAAAGCAATTATTATCACCAAAATCTCCTGGCCTCTACGACATTTCAAAGAACAGTTCAGGTTTTTTTCTCTGAATCTTATCAGGAGAGAGAAGAGATTTCTTCAAAAGATACAGACGCAAGATACTTTGTCTATGTCAGAGTTAGATTTCGGTAGACAGGTCCAGTAAAATGGCATTAAGGTCTATGAAAGCTTGCTTTCCATGACTTTGTGAATCATTAATGGACTAGATTGTGGATCCCTGGGGCCTCCATTAAAGCTCTGACACACAGCATGCTACTACTCCTCTTACGCCTGCCTGCGCAGGGAGCCAGTCTCAGGGGCCAAATAGCGCTCTGCATTTTTATGGCTGAATTCACTAGTGGTAAGTGATCTCCCCTAGGGCTGGGAAACACAATGGCAGGGGTATAGTACAGCATCACTGTGGTATTTTACACCCCTTCATGAATCATCCTGAATAGGGTTGAGGTATCACTTAGATTGTGTCAGTGTCAAGTTCTAGGTTGCTGCTGTCCTGAAGCGATGCTCTGGATATAGATTCCACTGCCTGTCGCTTACTAACCTTTTCCGGATAAAGTTACATCCAATTTTACAACTTTGTTACCATGGTAATATTAAATTGACAAGAACAACTTAACAGCTTAAATTAAACAACTTTTAACAGAGGAAATAATGAAAGTTATTTTATAAAATTAGCTTTACTTCTGAATTTCTGCATTGAAATTGTTCACATTTACTTCCATTCCAAGTCCCACATGCACTTTAACCTCAATTTTTGCTTTTTTTAAGAAAACTAGAGAGCTCCACAAATGACATATGGGGTAAAAACAAGATATCATGGCTACGAATAAAGAATTCATTCCCACAACTTATTTATTATGTTCCCTCATCCAATAATTAGTGCAACCTGGCCACAATTTAAAGGTGTGGTCATATTTATCACCGTTTGGTGTATTTTCACAGGTGAAATACCAACCCTACCCTCTATTTTATGATGTGACTAATTTGTAAGATTTGAATCATATGAATTTGTACAAATTTTCAAAAAAAGTCACCAGGAAGGACCATCCCTAACCCTGCCCCTAAACATACCCGTCATTGGGGTCTAAACGAATCATACGAAAACATACGAGTGAGGTCGTACGAATTTGTACGAATTAGCAACTTCGTAAAACACTTACAAATCATCCAAGAATTAATACAACGTGGCCACAATTTAAAGGTGTGGTCACATTTACCACTGTTTGGTGTATTTTCGCAGGTGAAATACCAACCCGATCTCACTGTAATTCGCAAGTATTTACGAGGTGGCCAATTTGTCCGATTGGAAACGAATTTGTATGAATTTTCAAGTCACCAGGAAAGACCACCCCTAACCCCGCCCCTAAACCTACTCATCACTGGGTGGGGTCTAAACAAATCGTACGAAAACGTACAAGTGAGGTTGTATGAATTCGTATGAATTAGCCACCTCGTAAAACACATAAGTACAATGTGGCCACAATTTAAAGGTGTGGTCACATGTACCACTGTTTGGTATATCGCAGGTGAAATACCAACCCTATCTCACAGTAATTCATAAGTATTTTACAAGGTGGCTAATTTGTACATTTTGAAATTTGAAATTTAAAAAAAAAAAAGTCACCAGGAAGGACTACCCCTAACCCCGACCCTAAATGTACCCATCACCCACCCGAGTGAGGTCGTACGAATTCATACAAATTAGCCACCTCGTAAAATCCATACGAATTGCTGTGAGATTGTGTTGGAAATACAGTAATTTCTATAGGAATTCACACTATCGTGAATTTCGCACAAGGGTGGAAGATTTCCCTATTGATGCATGAATTTGCCGCATTGTCCAACAGAAAGCTGCTTGGGTTGAAACTCACTTCATACATCGCTACACTATTGACAATAGACAATGGACCTTTTTTACCTGTAAAATTTCTCCAAATTCTGCTAAAGTGACTGCACCTTAAAATGAGGCAACAAATTAGTACAATGTGATGAGGAGAAGATGAGTAAGCTTCTTACAGTGAAACTCAGAGATGGATACTTACTACACGTTTAAACTGCATCCAAAGGCCTTGAGGCCTGGCAGATTCATACAACACTTTAAAAATCAATAAAAGGTTATCCTACACAATTTAAGGCCGCAGAATGAAAACCCAAAGCCACGTCAGCAACAACAGCCTTCAACAAAAGACAGTCGATATACATCTTTCAAAGCGACACCACACGACATGTCCAGGTGACACCTGGCATTGCTCCCACAGCGACGTACTGAAGGTAATGGGCTATTTCTCTCTGTTCCCTCCCACTGACCTGACTACTCATTACCATAGAAGAAAACACAAGAGCTGAGGGGCTCCGGCTGAGTGAATCACACCATCCTGCCCACTCACTTCAGAAATGCTGCTGCCGGCACCATAGATGGACACGGAGTTCACTGCACTTTTCCACTGCTAGCATAACCAGTAACCCTACCGCACGCTGGAGACTTTACACGAGGCCTTTGTTAGACATTTATAGGGACACCTAAATCTTCCATGGCCATTTATACTTTTTATTTGACTTCTTTCAGTTACCCCACTCACTATACCTCTTTATTGTCAACCTCAGCCCGTACACTGTATGCCTGCCAGGGTTTAGAAAGTTGTATTTTTTTTACACAAATCATGCAATACTAAATATGCAAGTACTTAAATACTTTTATCAGTTTGCATTACATTTCTTAAAGAGACAGTCCTCCCTTTTCAGTTACCAGCCCAAGTCAAAACAGAACTCTTGATGGTCTAATCATCTACGCTTCTTTGCATTCATCGAGTTCAATACGTTCTCTTTTTTTCCATGGTAGGCTATAGTATTTTGCTCAAGAGTGCCAAGTAATTGAGGATGTTTCAGTGGGTGTTGTAAAGCGTTGGGAAGGTTATAATGCGTGGGAAGCAGAGCTCCTCATTGTGCATTTGTAAGGATTAGAAGGGTAGATGGATAGTAGATATACAACACATTTCCTGCATTTCCTCAAGGGATGAGTCAGCTGTTGAAGTGAGTCAACTATGAGAATTGAGAGTAAACGGCATTGTTTATCACAGGGGTTTTCAAACTTTTTTCATGCCCAGGACCTCCAAAGCGACCCCTAAAACTATAGTTAGATGAGTAATAATCTCAGTACATTTTAACTTTATTATTTTTCTCTATAATTTTTTTTGACCCTTTCAGCCCTATCATCCTCTTGTGACCAAAACCCTGGTTTATTCCGTGGCCCCCTCAGTAGAAATCGGGTTCCTGGAGGGGGGGTTACATTCCCGTCCATTATGTCACTGGGTTTATTGCATACATAGTATAAATGATTGCAACAGTGATGTGGCATTCATGCCTTTCCTCTATATCTACACTTTCTTTGTTATCTATTGCAAATCAATGAAAATAAAGGGTTTGTGGAATATTGAAATTCTGCACATCATGGCTGGCTCAGGCATGGCAGGAACAAGGGTATTAAAATAGCCATAGCTGCTCAAATGCTCTTAATTATGCAGAAGGAAGTGTGGGCCTCCTGCTTGGGCCACAGCAGGCAACAGAGACTGGTGACACGACTTCTCATCCATCACATAGCGACAGCTCCCATTAGGACTGCCCACGCTCACTCCACTGATCTAACGCACACACTCAGAGGCACGCAAAACCCAACAGTCTGACTTTTTCACCAAAACGAGCTTCTTCCGTCATTCTGTAAACTTGCGAATGGACTTTAAAGTTCTTTACCACTCAAAAATAAAAGCAAGAAACAGCTGTGACCTTACAGAGGACGGATAAATAATAACTGACAGAGAGATTTTTCTGCTGGCTTTCCTCTTTAGAAAACAATGTGCCTTTGTACTGCAATTTTTCCACATTTGTAAATAGTAAAGACTGCATTTCCTCAATGGAGACTTAGCAAAAAACTCAATGGAGGGCAATGGAATACCACCAAGTGATGCACATATTGGTATTCCAGTCTTTACTATTTACAAATGCAGACAAATTGCAGTCTCATCTTTAAAGGGGTCCTTGATTATGACTTCACTTTTTTAACTTTAGTTAGTGTGTGATGTTGCTAATGTTGTGTAGTGTCAAAGTTCAACGCAAAGAGAGATATTTTTGGTGACATCATAAACCCCAAAATTTACATAAACCCTGCCCCTGTGAACACAAAACAAAGGAGGTGAGGCAATGTTGGGCTGCTTTAGAGAAGAAGAAGAGTTATTGTAGTAGAGAACTGTTGACATCATTTTACAGCAGACTGCTTCACAAACGAGGGTCAATTCAACGCTGGATTTGCACAAAAGTTTAACATGACGGCACATGCTAGTCGATGAGTTGAATCAACTCCACAGCAACTACATAAATTTATCCACTAACCATTCAGAAACATCCAGATGCATTCTAAAAGTAGTAACATCTTCCTGAGTCTCTCCATCAGTGTCGACTCCGGTTTGAACAATGTAAGGTTGAACACCGTTACTGACAATCCTCATTTTGGCTGCGTGAGATTCTCCAGCTTTGTTGTTGTTGAACAACCGAAGCACGAGCTGTTAAAGCTCCGCCCTCTTCTGGAAAGGGGGCCGAGAGCAGCAGCTCATTTGCATTTAAAGGGACACACACAAAAATGGTGTGTTTTTGCTCACACTCAAATAGGGGCAAATTCGACAAGCTATAATAAATGATCTGTGGGGTATTTTGAGCTGAAACTTCACAGACACATTCTGGGGACACCAGAGACTTATATTACATCTTGTGAAAGGAGCATTATAAATCCCCTATAAATATTAATTAATTTGTAGAACTTGTGTAAATTCTGACAAATACAGTTACAATATTTCTGTGATCTTTTATGAAATATGTGGTGAAAGGATAGAGGAAGTATTTAGGTCATAATGTAATTTTTATTTTCAGTTACACCAAACAATTCATATTTAGTGGTGTTATTTTAGGTTGCACGAAACAAAAAATTGTGGGGGTATAGTGGGGTATTTTGAGCTGAAACTTCACAGACACATTATGGGAACACAAAAGACTTATATTACATCTTGTAAGAAGGGGCATAATAGGTCCCATTTAAAAATGTATACAGACACACAAATTGCAACTTTTGGTATCTCAAGTCCATCACGCTTGGCTGAAGCTGTTCATCAAACGCCACCGTCATCACTTCTCTCGGTTCAGGGCAGCTTTATTTTGGAGGAAGTGGCCACATGTTAAGACTGCATTAAGTAACTCTGGATGACAGGGGAGAGTCAGGGTTCCCTGAGAGCACAATTCAGGAAAGACCCAAGGGCATGTCTATCAGAGAAAACCAAATTCTAGCTGATGGCTTCATCGACCAGCGGTATATGTTGTGCAAACACACAAGCAATAATATGCAGTCTTTTACACATGCTGTCATATACGCATCATTTTAAACAGCAGTGAAGTTTCATCAAAGATGTCTGACATTCTCTACAATAGGGTTTCACAAATGGAGGTTCATGGGAGAACTGCAGGGATGAAAACTTGATGAAAAGCTGATAATTATATCAAATCGAATGTAATAATATAATGGAGCTCAAGTGAACAAATAAAAGTGAAATAGCAATATATCTTATCAAATCTTCGTTATCAAAGGCTGTGATTCAAAGAGGTAGTTCACCAAAAAATAAAAATTCTGTCATTATTTACTCACCCAAGTTATCCTAAACCCATACAACTGTAATGTTCGAAAAACAAATTGACATATTTTTAATGAAACTTGAGAGGTTTCTGTTTCTGTATTGCAAACAAGTAGAGATGGTCTGAAATGTTTGTGGCACTTCATTCACGATAGAGGCGGTGTGGAGTTAAGAAGTTTGACTGACAGTTTGAGGAGCCAATGGAATTACGAGATTTAGCTCTTTTTAATACTTTTCATTGGTTAAATATTCGCAAAACCCACAGACAGATGTAAAGGATGACCAATAGTAATGATTTATGAAAAATAAATAAAAATGGCGAAATGTAAATCAAGTTTTCCACCCGAAAGTGGCTATATAATGACTTAATTTATACGGAGCCCCGGAGGGAAAAAAATAGTAGGCTAAATCGTGCACACGATTTTATAATTCGTTCCCTTGATTTACTAAAACGTGCGCACAATTTACTATGTTGTTCCCTCAATTTACTTTTTCGTTCCCTTGATTTACTAAAACGTGCGCACGATTTACTATGTTGTTCCCTCGATTTATAAATCATGCGCATGATTTAGTAAATTGAGGGAACGAATTAGAAAGTTGTGCGCACGATTTAGTACATCAAGGGAACGAATTAGTAAATCATGCGCATGATTTAATTTTTTTTTTTTTTTTTTGCATGTCATGTGCGGGGCTCCGTAAATTTAAAAAGGACTTAAGGTGAGCAATAACTACCTAGCAACGCCCTAGCAACCACCCAGAACTCTCTTGCATGTTAGAAAAATTTTGCATTGCTCACATTGTCCTCTGAAGATATGAAAATCTGGTTTTTGGATGTTGTCTGTGGTAATGACTACGCCAACTCAATCATTGTGCATGCTGATTCTATTACCTTTTCCTCTGAATTTTTCTCACCATAATAAAACACACTAAAGATGGAATAGATTTAAGCAAATTCTGTGGAAATACAATCTCATAACTATAATCAGATTGAGAGCTGCTGCAGAAAAGAAAAACACTGGCAAAGAAATGGCAAGTTATATAAGCATACAATCAGCTGGTCATTATTGCAAAAAAATAAACTGTAATCTGGACCACATGAAGGAGAAGGGTCTGACATCACCCAAAATGTACTGTACATTAATTTATATGGCAAATAAGTAAATAAGTGGAATGAAATAAGTTTATTATTTTATTATGCGAGAAGAAAGAGCAACAAATGTACAGTTTAGTGGTCATTATACAAAAATATAGGACCACAGAATGCCTGTAATTGACTAATCAGAATCAAGTACTCCAGAAAGTGTGTTTGAAATATATATATTTCTATTTTTGTATACAATTGCTCAGGTTTTTTGAAAGAGATGCTGCCTTTCACTATCTGTTACATTTGCAGAGTGTTTTTAGAAGTTCCACCATAATTGACTGTTTTAACAGACTGAATTAAGACTTGGTTACTGCAATGTGAAAGAAGCCAATAACAATCCACAGCATGCAGCAAATAAATGCAGCAAAGCGAGTCTCTGCACAAAGCACATGAAAGGACAGAGGGGGAAAGTGAAACAGAAAAGGCTGGGTGTGACAGGGTGAGCATGCACCCTTCACAAGGAGGTTATCACGTTATCTGCTCCTTACGAGTGGCAATTATGCAAATATGAGCTGGAATGGAACCAGGACAATTAGGCACAGTGGGTGTCTGTGCATATATTACAAATGAAAGGCCACAGTTAAAGGGCCAGAGAAGAGGGTCTCTCTCCAGTGAGTGGGCAGCAGCTGAACTGGGTTGGGGAGGGGGACAAACTAATAACTGTACCATGCTTTAGCTGTTGTTTACATAAGCCCAGGTGGTTTCAACAGACCACAGCTTGTGAACAAGTGAGTGCAAATTCACTTCCATTAGCCTTGCATGCACCTTATAGCTCAACATATTCAACAGAAGAACATCATATGTTTGTATGTATCTGTGTACACACACGTTGTTGCACCTATCATTATGAGGACATTCCATAGGCATAATGGTGTTTATACTGTACAGATTGTACATTCCCTACCTCTAAACCTACCCATCTGCATTTTTACATTTTTAATAAAACATTGTTTAGTATGTTTTTAAGGCATTTTAATTACGAGGATCCAGAAATGTCCTCATAAACCACGTTTCATTGTAATATCTATGAAATACCCATGTCATTATACAAATTTGTGTCCACATAAATCATATAAACAAGCACACACACATTATACACATACTGTTCATACACTACTGTTCAAAAGATTGAAATCGGTATCGCTTAATAATATTATGATATAATATTACAATTTAAAATAACAGTTTTCTATTTTAATATATTTTAAAATGCAATTTATTACTGATGGCAAAGCTGAATTTTCAGTAACATTACTTCTCATTGTAAAAAAATATGTTCAAGATTTGTTTTCTTTTGTCAAATCAACTTCAATAATTAATGAGGTTCAGATAACATAATATTTTGAGTTTCTGTTGATTAAACCAATCGCCTTCATTGTATTAACTCAAATTTTTAATTTCAATGAACTCAAAATTTTAAGGCAACCAGGTAACTTACTTTTTTAAGTTAAACCAACAATTCTTTTTTACAGTGCAGTCTTCAGTGTGACATGATCCTTCAGAAATCAATCTAATATGCTGATTTGATGCAAAAGTATTTTTTGTTATTATCGATCTGTAAATTAATTGCTGCTTAATTTTTCTGTAGAAACTATGAGATTTTTTTTTTCAGGATTCTTTGATAAAAAAAGAATGCAGTTAGAATGATGCATTTATTTAAAATAGAAATCTTTTGTAACATTATAAATGCATTTACTGAATAAAATGAACTTATTTAAAAAAAAATCTTACTGACCCCAAACTTTTGAAAAGAAATGTAATTAAATACATGTATGTATATAGTCTGAGATCACTAAATATCAAATAATAATAATAATAACAAATATTAATCACCAAAATTCACAAAATATTAAGAATTTCTGAAATCCGCTAATTTGTCAATTAAACTTTTAACTCAAATGCTTTTGTTGTGTGTGTAAAACTAGCAAAAAAATTCAAAATTAGAAAGATTTTCTCTAGTGGTTGTGTAAGAGACAGAATCCAGTCATATAATCATCTAATATTCCAATAAATGTTTGGCCCTGAGGGTCAGTGAGGGCGATCTTTTCACTGAGTCATCACTGAGGAGTCTGACAGTGTGAGCTCACACTGATGCATCTGCAGTAAGCAGACACCCCACATTACACATTGTCAATATGCAAAGCTTCAGTGTGCTCTATTGTGTGGCCTGCATTCTGTTCCGAGGCATTTGCTACACTTTTCATTGAGCAAAACAGTACTAACAATGCCATTGCGTAGCAAAGACCCAAACAAATGCATCTCAGAGTGAGCGGGACAAAGACACACATTCCCCTCACAGACAACAGCTGCCCAACACCTCTCTATGGAAACAGAGGACTGGATGACTCTTCCTGTACACACAACATCATGCTCTGCTCCAAGCACTACAACAACGGCCAGCTGGACTGTGGTAATGAATTTCATTTCATTTCAACTAATTCATCATCATCATCAGTGTAATCAGGTACACACACTGCACAATTTTAGTCCTAATTTTCACTCGCCAACAGTTGTGGAAATCGCCAACAAATGTCCGAAATCTGAGGCAAATCGGTGCTCGTTCACATGAGTGACAATCGCGTAGTGTGTATGATCAAAGACACAATCTGAGGCTCTGTTTACACCTGGTATTAAGATGCATTTTGGTCGATCGGATCACAAGTAGGCAAGGGAGACACATTCCTATTTACACCTGGTGTTTTAATCTGTCTCTTTTGTTCACTTTCAACCACTTCTGTCCTGATTTCTTTGAGAGGAGGGTCTATGGATGGGTAAATGTATGGGGTTTTTCAGATCTTTTGATCTAATAGACAAAATAAGCTTGTGCAATTTACATATGAACACCCCAAAGACAACGGAAAAACATACGGAGAGCAGCAGCTTTCATTTCTGCTCTCATACCCGCAAAACCGGCCGAACGCTGTGAGTGTGTGTTAGAAATCAGGAATGGTGAGAGAACATTGTGCTTGGTACATTTTTCATCTTCAAACCGAATTTGGGTCTTCAGCTGACAAAGTTGGCTAGCGCGATTCCCATTATGTTTACGCATTAGGTCAGTAGGCGGAGAGTATGTGGTCATTTGTGGCTGTTCGAACACATTTGACCACATGAGCATTTACACTATGAAAGCAATCCGGTCGAATGTGTTTTTGACTACCTTTTTAGACCCTGTTTACACCTGTATTTAGTATCATCCACTTGTGATTCGATCGACTAAAAAGCATCTTAAAAGGCTAGTTCACCCAAAAATGAAAATTCTGTCATTACTCACCCTCATGTTGTTCCACACCCGTAAGATCTTCGTTCATCTTCAGAACACAAATTAAGATATTTTTGATAAAATCCGATGGCTCAGTGAGGCCTCCATTGACAGCAAGATAATTAACACTTTCAAACGCCCAGAAAAGTACTAAAGACATGGCCTATTTAAAACAGTTCATGTGACTACAGTGGTTTAACCTTAATGTTATAAAACGACGAGAATACTTTTTGTGCACCAAAAAAACAAAATAACGACTTTATTCACTAATATCTAGTGATGGCCGATTTCAAAAAACGGCTTCATGAAGCTTTCGAATCAGTGGTTCGGAGCGTGTATCAAACTGCCAAACGTGAACCATTGAAATTTCAAAACACTTATGATGTAACGAAGCCTCGTTTACTGAAATCACATGACTCTGGCGCTCCGAACCACTGATTCAAAAACAAAAGATTCGTAAAGCTTTTGAAAGTGTAAATTAACTTGCTGTCAATGTAGGTCTCACTGAGCCATCGGATTTTATTAAAAATATCTTGATTTGTGTTCCGAAGATGAACTAAGGTCTTACGGGTGTGGAATGACATGAGGGTCAGTAATTAATGACAGAATTTTAATTTTTGGGTGAACTAACCCTTTCATACCAGGTGTAAACAGGACCTGAGAGAAGCACTAATGTGTCGCCGATGCCTATGAGATATTTAGCATAAATATCAGGACCTTTCTGCAACTCGGAGTCCTGCAGTTTGAAATGTGTTTTGACTGGAAATTACATTGCCTACAGCCAATCAGAGAGCAAGATATAGGGAAAGGGAAAGTTCAGGGGGAGGAGTCACCTGCAACAGAACGTCAGCAAGCATGGCTTCTGCAAGCAACCATTCTCTCCTTCATATTCTTCTCTTTTTAATTTTTTTGTTTTTCGCTGCAAATTGGCACACAGACAACTTGGATCACAAGCTTCTTGCGTGAAAAATCCAGTCTCACATGTGATCTTGTGTTATTTTCTGTATCAGTTCTCACTTGTGTTTGGTTTGGTGAAACGTAGATTTCGTAGATTGGCGATTCTTCCTATTGAAATGTTGTGTAATGTATGACCCCCTGTTGCCGATCTGTCATGTAATGTGCACACAAATCAGTCATGTAGTGTGAGAAGAACAGCGATCCGACAACTTTGAAAATCTTGCAGTGCGTACTCGGCAAAAGCCATCATTTAGATATTCCATAAAGGGATAGTTCACTCAAATATGAAAATGTTGTCATCATTTACTCACCCTCAAGTTGTTCCAAACATGTATGAGTTTCTTTCTTCTGTTGAACACAAAAGAAGATATTTTGAAGAATGCTGTTAACCAGACAGTTGACGCCATTGACTTCCATAGTATTTTTTTTTCCTACTATGGAAGTCAATGGGGCCCATCAACTGTTTGGTTACCCATATTCTTCAAAATATCTTCTTTTGTGTTCAACAGAAGAAAGAAACTCATACAGGTTTGGAACAATTTGAGGGTGAGTTAATTTTTGGGTGAACTAACCCCTTAAGTCTTTTTGGTCTATACCTATACTTGTCTTGGGCACACAGATAAACACAGATACCTTGGCCTGTGTGTCTCAATATGACAACCCTTAATAAATAATATATTTCAAATGTCTTGAATCTATATCTGAGTCTTCCTTTACCATTATTCAGTGATCAGATCTCTATAAATGGCACTTGGCCATAAAAACCAGGTGAACTTGCACCAGAGACATGTGACCTGATACTTTTTCCATTCTGTCATCTTCACAGGTAAATGTGAATACAGTATCTCTATCCGACACTATCAACACATGCCAGGTGTAAAAGAGACCTCACAACATCAATGGCATTCAATGCAACTTAACACAATTAACTTCTACATTACTTTATTACATTATTAGCAGCAATATTATGCAGCATGTCCTGATGGCGACAAGACAGAACATTAGGGCAGTGTGCATGAATGTTGACGGAAGGGCTTTTTTAATCATTTAAAACACAGATGCTTCATTAGCCACTGATACCCACACAACTAATTTAAGAAAGCATTTAGAATAGACTGGCCTCAGGGGAAGAACAATTCCCTCATCCACCACATAGGGTTATTTTTATTTAAGGTGTTCATGCATTTAATAAACAACTTAAAGTATTCTAAAAGTAGAACAATTTTATGTGAGATAAGAGCAATATTATCAGTATATTAGGGAGTCGTATGCAATAGACAAATTACAATGCACAACAAAGAATAACCATTTTTCCATGAATACATAAAACAAATATTTCACTCGAAACAGCCCACACGCGAAACACACAGCATGCGCACTGCTGTTCACTTTACTGCCAGTGGTGTTAAGAGAGAGCCGAGCTTGACAAGCACTGAAAGACAAGCCTTCAAGGCTTTGAATCAAACTGACTGCGCTCAGCACCGCAAGCAAATGAGCACTGCATAAAAACAGCTTGCCAGGCTGTCACTGACTGAGTATGACAAGTGACAATATTTTACCAAAAAATCTGATTGCATGCAGTAATGCTAGGTTGTGCATTCCATTGATTTGGTTGGTTAATTGCTGAAATAAACTGGTAAGCTGATAATTTGGGATATATACAGAACACTTGCAGACAGCAGCCATGACCTGCATGCTGGGAAAGATTTTGTGGGCTGTAGGAATGACTCAGATCATGATGAAGGTATTTTTGCACAGAAATGGGTTTCTTTTTGCCAGCAGCCCTGACAATGCCAGCTTTTATAATCTATTAACCATTGTCTGCTCCTTCCCGCAATGCTTTGCCCAGAGATAGGGAGGGAAGTTATTACAGTACTAGAGGCAGAAGAACCACAATTGTATTCCAAGACTCCAGAGTCATGTTCAGATAGAAAAAAAAAAAAAAAAAAACATATTGAACAAAACCTGTGTGTAAAACAATTTGGGAATTTTTAATTGTACATGCTCAGTTCTGGTTTTTTTTGCCATCATCAAACGCTTAATTAGTTACCCTTTAATCATTTAATAACAATATTAAATGTAATCGCTGTCAGCGTGTGGTTGCAAACAATGAAAATAAAGTGCAGGATTTTTAAAAAACTGAAAAGAAAGGGTTTAATATGGAGTTGGCCCACCCTTTGCAGTTATAACAGCTTCAACTCTTCTGTGAAGGCTTTCCACAAGGTTTAGGAGTGTGTTTATAGGAATTTTTGATCATTCTTCTAGAAGCGCATTTGTGAGGTCAGACACTGATGTTGGCGAGAAGGCCTGGCTCACAGTCTCCGCTCTAATTCATCCCAAAGGTGTTCTATCGTTTTGAGGTCAGGACTCCACACTAAACTCGCTCATCCATGTCTTTATGGACCTTGCTTTGTGCACTGGTGCGCAGTCATGTTGGAACAGGAAGGGGCCATCCCCAAACTGTTCCCACAAATTTGGGAGCATGATATTGTCCAAAATGTCTTGGTATGCTGAAGTATTAAGAGTTCCTTTCACTGGAACTAAGGGTCCAAGCCCAACCCCTGAAAAACAACCCCACACCATAATCCCCCCTCCACCAAACTTTACACTTGGCACAATGCAGTCAGGCAAGTACCGTTCTCCTGGCAACCGCCAAACCCAGACTCGTCCATCGGATTGCCAGACAGAGAAGTGTGATTCATCACTCCAGAGAACACGTCTCTACTGCTCTAGAGTCCAGTGGCGGCGTGCTTTACACCACTGTCATAACTGTGCACTATTTGAAATGCACCAGTGAACCCTGACAGATTTAAACCCCGTGGATTACTGAAATTAAAAGAGAGAGAGAGAGAGAAAGAAACAGTGAGGAGAGGAGAGACACAGCAGTTTGTGTGGTCCAGCTAGTGGAGCTTGGCTTACAGCCCAGCCAGAGCCACGCATGCCATCCACCGCTGTTTATCCTGCGCTGAGGATGAGAGCAGCTCTCATGTCTAAACTCCTCCAGCACAGAGCTCATCCAGAAAAAAAGCCAACCACCCTGACAGAATGTCCTCTCATTAAAAGGATTTGCCCATCAGGCCTAAAGAGGATGTCATAGCAACGCTCATTTCACCTATCCTCTAGTCAAAGGCAAAGAATGAAGGAGAAGACAGAGGTGACGATCGTGATTGCTGTGTAAGGTGACAGGTTAAAGAGGCATGACAATATCCTTAAGGGTCATAATGAAAGCAGGTGACTGCTCTAAAACACACACATACGCACAAAACTTTATCAGCGGTTATAGCCAGACTGTATTAATTAAACTAAAATCAAGGTTCCCACACCTTTAGACTAAGCATTAGAATGATTTTACCAGGAATGTGAAATATGACGATATCTTTATATTTTCAGTTCTCATTTTAATTTTAGTTTAAGTTTGAATGATTTTTAGTTTAAGTTTGAAAGATTTAGTGATGTGCTTTTGTCATTTTTATAACTATATACAGGCTGTATAGTGAAACTCCAGAGGGAACAAGTTGATGGTCCTTTAGACGCAATCTGCAAGCAATCACACCATTACTGCATGGCACATGCTGATTGGCCTCTGCTGATCCTGCAGCCAATGAGATTGCTTGCTCAACATTTAAATAGTCTGGTTCACTGTTTGCTGTAAGCTAGTCCTGCAACCCTCCACCTCCCCAGCTCCACCTGCCTAGATCTGTTATGGGATTTGATTTATGTATGTCTATTTATGCAGCAGCGGCATATCTTACATGCTCACAGCAGACAGACAGTGTATCTATTAGCAGTAGCAAGTCCACTTGCTCTGCAGTAGCGGAGCAGCAGCAGCAGATCTAGTCCACCAAAACCAAATACATTAAGGGCTCGTTCACACAGAACGCGTTTTTGCTTTAAAAAAACAGTGGAATGGGGAAAAACGCAAGGTCTAGAGACGTGTTTTTTAAAAGTTGAACTGATTTTAACTTGAGCGCCATGTTTTTTTTTAGAATGCTGTGTCATGAGCGAGACGCTGCAAAAGACGCAAGCGCAATAGTCATACACCTCCATCTAGCATGTTTTTACATAGAAAAACAATGGAAAAGTAATGCGTTCTGTGGGAACGGCCCCTAACATTGCCATTTTCAATAGCATGCTAAAACTATTCAGAGATTTGTCATGATTGATTATATATATATATATATATATATATGTATTATTCACATTTAAACTCTGACCAATGCACATTCATAGAGCTCATCAAATATGGTGAACGGAACGTTTGTTCTTGCACGTCGCACAATCACTTTTGAGCTTCCCCAAGAACCAAATCAGGTTTGTTCTAACGTCATGTGCGTCATTACTTTTACAATCTCTTTTTGTACTTTTTGATGCAATCAAATTTTTAACTACGAAAGGACATGAATAATATGCCCATTTGTATTTTGAAGACGAAAGTCTTATGGACATGAGAGTAAGTAAATGGTGACAGTTTTTTTTTTTTTTTTTTTTTTTAGGTAAAATAACCCTTTAAATAATTTATAGTGTATTTCCATGATTTTTCCATATCTTTTAAGATTTTTAATAATTTCTACTATTTTTTTCATTGCTTGAAATCACAGTGTTTCTACTAGTCCTATGAAATAGTCAGTCTACAAAAGTGAAAATCCCAGCAATGGGAATACAGATGCTGTTGTAAACAATGATTCATTATTATCAAAAAAGGCTAAAATGTGTGAAATGAGGAAAGAAAGGGAAGGCAAAGTGAGGACACAAACACAGATTGTGTGTAGTTAATCTAGCCAAGCATTTGATTAGTGGGCTGACTCCAACTCGCAGGGCCAGAGAGGCATCCGTATAAAGGGCATTCTAGCTGTGTCTGTCAACACAAAATTACATAACAAACCTCCCAATCTAATTACATCCCACACTTTGAGGCAGCCATGGTGTCCCGTCAGAGGAGAAATAAACATAAGACTGTGATTTTCAGGTGAGGAATTGGGAATTTCAGGTGGATATTGACAGATTTCACAATTCAATTAGATTTTGATTCACAAGTTCTCAATTTGATTCAATATCAGTTCGTTTGGATATATAACAGGTACAGTACATCAATTTTTCTCAAGGAAAATCACCTCTCTCAACTAATTCTGTAGAATACCCTGTCAGCACATTTCTATAATATTAAATTAAACTTAAATTCAATGCAATGTTATTTTTAGATATAATAATCATTACTTAAATACAACCTGAGTTGTATACAAACATTTCAACTGCACATAAAGCTGTTTTTATATTAACTTTTTTATGAAAGAGGTTATTTTTCTTATCAAAAATAAAAAAGCACAGAACTTATTGGATGTATTGGTGATTTATTGGATATATGAGTGCGACAAATAATATTTAGTAAAGTTTTGTTCACACCTCAACGGAAAACAGATCTTGGGATTTAAGAATCGATAACGGTTCATCAAAATGAAATCGAGAGATCAATACTGTCAACCCAGCCCTACTGACATCCACTGTAAAACTTGTTTGGATGTGCTGTCAAAGTGGCAGTCAAACTCTAAGGTTCAGGGTTAAACATTTAAAATCAAGGTGCCCTTTTAGCGCAAAATGACTCCCTTGAGACTTCACATTTGATTTTCATGGTTGTGGGTCTCTACTAAAGAAGGTCATTGAGAAATAATCGTATTTGTCACATGCAAAGCAATCTGGCTCTGTGACACAAAGGGTGTTTCTGCGGCTTCATTTTCCCCCCTTTCTTCTAGTGTCCTCTAAAACAGTGTCCTCTTAAATGATAACTACCAAGGGACATTGCATAAAATCATTAAATCATAAGAGACAGGATGGCCCAGTGAAAACGCAACACGATTTGTCATCTGCTTCATAACATTAGGCCTTCCCGAATCACCAGTCTGGTCAGCTTAACATACAATGTGACTGCTGCAGATAACAGCCAAAGAGCATCCAAAGAGTACATTCACAGGCCTGCCTGAGTAACGGTCATAAAACAAACATGATACAACTATAAACATCATCAAAATCATTGATTTATTTCTTTTATCTTTGAGGTTCATATGGGTTTTTTCTTAAAGGGTTAGGACTACTCATGTCTTCCAAACCCTTAAGACTTTCGTTCATCTTTGAAACACAAATGAAGATATTTTTACTGAGATTTCTGTCAAAATTGAAATGGTTTAAAACATTCATAAAGAGATTGTAAAATAAATCCATATGAATCAAGTGGTTTAATCCAAGTCTTCTGAAGAAGAGACATGGTCGCTTTATAAGATGAACAGATTTAATTTATGCTTTTATTCACATATAAACATAGATCAGCAAACATACATAAAGCACTCAAATATGGTAATCGGAATCTCAATCGTAATTCTTTGACATTTGAGAACAAACCTCATTGGTACTTGCGGAAGCTTAGATGTGCTGGCGTGACACGCGAGAATGAATCTCATTGGTTTTCGCACATACGTTTACCAAATTTCATAAAAAATATCTTCATTTGTGTTCCATAGATAAACAAAAGTCTTAAGGGTGAGTAATTGATGACAGAATTTAAATTTTTGGGTCAACTAACACTTTAAAGCTGAAACATCCATTTTTTAAGTTAAAATAATCTCTGGTTTATCTCCACTTAGTGATTGGTTCCTAAACACTTCTAAAAACTTCAGCTCTGTCTAAACATTGGGTCTCATTCACTAATAACTGCATGGATTATTTGTATTTACATGCACAGGAGAACTTCTCACAAAAAAACGTTCACCTGATTCACAACACGCATGAATTTGTTCTTAACCTCATTCTAATGTTAATACATTTGGAATATTCTAAATGAGTGACCGCATGCCTGGGGTTAGTCATTTGCATAAAACACGCCCAAATCATCTCCATATAAAGGCTCTATGCTCAAAGCTTTCTTTACAACCTTGTGACACTCTCAGCAAACATATGGTTCTCTGAGAACATGTGCATCCTACATTTTTTCATATATTTAGAATGTTTTTGTGCTAAAGTTATGGATGAATCATGATTTGTTTGTGAATTCATATGCAGATTACACAAATATGGTTAGTGAATGAGACCCATTGTTCTAAAATAGCAACACTGGCTCAACCAATGGTGTTAGTTTGGGGAACAGGACTACCTGTTTGTCCAACCAGTGACAGATGGTGGGAATGTTCAGGAAATCTGATTAAAAACTGCTTTGTGGCAGAAGCAATGCAGAAATTACACACTTCAGCTATGGGAATTGGAGAGATATGTTGCTTTAGTCTGCATTTGTATAGCATGACATATTCATGCAAAAAAAAGGTCAATTAATGCAATGTCACCAAGAGATTTTGTGCTGTGAACTGAAGGGGAAAAAAACTGCAAATGTATAATCTCAGGCTTCTTTCCATTTAGCATACATGCTCAGACAGCAGTTGTCCCTGCAACTCAAATCTCACCAGTTTCTGAATGTTTTTGTTGTTAATCCAACATAACATAAATTTGATCCATAATAAGCGAAATTCTTTAATCTCCCCTGATTAATGGGTCTTTTTTATGAAATATGGCTGTAGAAAAACACATTAAGTAAAGAAACAGAGCTGCAAATATTCTTCGCTGGCAAAGATCCTCTAGACTGGTCTAGTCTGTAATCAAATCACTGAGGTCAATTGCCTGTGCAGTAAAATCAAGTGACAGGCTATTTAAGAGATTTGCTGTAGGATTTTTGAGCCTGCTTGACATACCACTACATCCACTACAACATGTGACTAACATCTCTCTCATGGTGAGAACAGTAAATACACCACAGAGATTAAATTTAAAACCTCAGCACACAAATTGCTGTAATTATTTACTTTTTCCTAACTATTTAGTCTAGATCAGGTATGATCAGGTATGTGTGATCTTCTAACAACACAGGCTTAAAGGGATAGTTCACTCAAAAATGAAAATTATCCCATGATTTACTCACCCTCAAGCCACCCTAGATGTATATGACACTTCTTTCAGAAGAACACAATCAGAGTTATATTTAAAAATCTCCTGGCTCTCCAAAGCATAATAATGGTAGTGAACGGGGGGGCATGTTTTGAAGCCCAAAATAAATGCATCCTTCCATCATAAATATAATCCACAGCTCTAGGGGGTTAATAAAGGCCTTCTGAAGCGAAGCGATGGGTTTTTGTAAGAAAAATATCCATATTTAAAATGTTATCAAGTAAAATAACTAGCTTGCACCAGACGACCGTACTACCATCATAATGCTTAGGAGAGCCAGGATATTTTTAAATATATCTCCAATTGTGTTCATCTGAAAGAGTCATATACACCTAGGATGGCTTGAGGGTGAGTAAATCATGGGATAATTTTCATTTTTAGGTGAACTAATCCCTTCAAGAGTGTTAAATAATGGCGCAAATACCAGTAAATTGACTAGCGCAAACCTTAGTAAATCATGTTATATGACACATTTAGGGGTCGTTTAAACAACACCATTTTTAACTACAAACGGAAAACTTTTTTTTGGCCGTTCATTTACATGATAACACGTTTTGGTGGCCTAAAAACACAAACTTTCGAAAATGGGATTTAAATTGCAAGTTTTTGAAAATGATACTATTATTGTCTCCAAATTCGCGTTTTTGTAGTTTACACGGTGACATCACGCGCATGCGTATTACGTGTACAGGTGCGTAGTGTTTATTTACAAAGTGACATCGCCAACTACTGGCCAGGCAGCATAATACAGCGCTTTTAGTCGTTTTCGCAGATCCATGTGAATGAGGATTGTTTTGACAACATTGTCATCTGTACGCCAAAGACACAACGCAAAAGAAAAACATTTCCGTTTTTACACGGTTGTCCATCATTGTCGCGTGAACGTACCCTCATATACTCTTCTGACATAAATATTGCATCTGAAAAGGGAAACTCCTACTGTACAAATGCATATGCAATAAGGTCAGTCGCAAAAATAACTATGTCCATGCCTTTTTTTTAACGCCAAAAGAGGGTTTGCACTGGTGCAAGTTCTTAGTAAATCTGGCACATAGTTTCAGATAGCATAAAGGCATAACATTAGAACATTAATCAAGACTGATAGTTTTCTGGAGCTCAAAAACAGCAAGACATTTGGTTAAAAGCATATTTTAAGTGGCAGTGCTAGTTAACAATCTTAAAGGAATTATTTACTGTGTTCAAATCTCACATGCTGTGAGCAGTTGAAACAGTAGAGGTAATGGATGGGATGACTGCTTCTGCTCTCAATTAAGCTTCCACAATGAATCATTTACAAAACTTGGCATCCTGGTTTATACTGGGGAGGAACCTGCACCTGAAAACTATATACTTACATGGATTTTTCAATATTGTCACTGTTCAAGCAAATCTTTTAAAATATATATATATATTTTAAAACATTTGAGTCAGAATGCCTCAAGTAAATCCACACTATGTGTCAGTGCCTGCATGAGTGCATTTAAAAAAAAAAAAAAAACTTTAAATGTGAAACAAGACAACAATACTCTATTATTCAAAGAAATTCGAAATTCAAATCCACATGGTTTGTTTTTTAAAAAGGCCATTTACAATTGGCTGTGGAACTTTCCTTCATTTGAAATTCAGAAATCAATGCTATATTCAGGCTCTACTTTTAATTTATGGCCAAAGTCAAAATAATGGTCAGGAGGGAACAGAGACCTCTTACACAAGCATTGGCACAAAATCCATCATGTCTGCAAATCATATGCAAATTTAATGCTGCAAAACATCCTAGTTTGTGCATTTTATTTGAGAGTGTGTGAGGAAAGTATAGTTAATATTTCTTTTTGATTCAGTTCAGTAATAGATTTTGATTATTAATGAATTGTAATGGCCAGTATGAAACTACAGTCAATACTTTTTTGCTAGTCATTTTTGAAAGTGTTTAAAAAGGCCACTATGTAAAAGTCTCCATACATCTATAAAGCTTTCACAACATATGAGTTTGGTGATGTTCATCTCTGAGAATCATTCCATAATAATGAAGCTAGCCTTTGGGCTATTTTGCTTTATATAACTTAATATAAAATTAACTTTCACGCTTTAATTCCCATTGCTCCAACTGGCCAAGCGTAAACCCCATGATGGAACAGGACACGTCTGATAATGATCAGTATTGACTGAAGAGTTGCGGGTGTGATTCTATTTTCCCTGCTCTTACTGGCATGAATGAACAGTTTCTGAAGTCTCCTGCTTAATTGGCCTGTCTGTAATCCAAAACCGTATCTGGTATAAAACCTAATAACTTATTAAACCTCTTAAAATAGAACCAAAAAGGTCAGTAAAAATAGGTCTTTGTTAAGGTCTTTTTTCTGAAAATGAATCTCTGAGCTTTTTAATTTATTTCTGGAACAATCTGACTTAGTCTCCTCAGGAGACCAGAGAAGATGAATCCGGTTCCCGTGAGGAAGAAATTTCCCAGCATTGAGGTGGTTTGCTTCTGAGGCAAGGACACAAGCAATGAAAGACTGGAGAATAATCTAGATGAACACAAATAGTTTAACCTTGTGTTCCTGCAGTTACAATAGCATAAAGGCCTGTTCACACCAAGGACCATAACGACAACAATATAGTTGTAAAAATTGTTCCAAATGTATAGAACAATGAATAGCAGAGTCTACACCACAACTATAACAATTACAGCAGAGAGAAACGATATTGCTGGAATCACTTTGACAACGTATTGGAGCTTATGATCTGCGCTATGGCCAGATTGAGTTTGAGATGGACTAATATAAAGCAGAAGGTCGCACGTGGCTGAGCGATAAGCGCCCTCCTCCAGTGAGCCTTCCTGAGACTTCATAACTGAGGTGTCAGGGTCGTTGAGGAACCCGTATTCCGATCGCATAGTTACCTCTGCGCATTCAGATTATTGGGGCTGTGTGAGCAGAGAAATGTGAGGATGCCCCAAGTAGAATAAATTCTTGCTAGCTATCACTCCCTTGGGCCAGCAACCTCACTGAAGGCTCCCGTCTTGCCTTCCAAGCCATGTCAGACAACATCGCGGCTGGCGGGCAAGGCATATGCAGCGGCAGGTCAGGCTGGGTGGAGCCCTGCACACCATGGCAGTGTTGCAGGCCTACCAAGCCGAAACACAAATCCTTTCTCTTTGATGCCTCACCAAGATGCAGTCTGCTGCAGTTAGGAGATTTATTCCTGGGCCCAGGCATATTTTAATTAAATAAACGGAAGTTGCGATAGTCCAGGTGCTGTGAACGTCAGTCCTGGAGAGCCACAGTCTTGCAGAGCTTTGCTCCAACCCTAATCAAACACACCTGAACCATCTAATCAAAGTCTGAAGGGTTACTAGAAAGATACAGGCAGGTGAGTTTTCGCCACCCCTGCGATAGTCTATTCTTCCCTATTCTGACATATATCCAAGTGAAACAGCTTCTCAAACAAGAAAAGATGTAGGGCAGGACTTGATTTTGTCCATTTGGGTATTGACTGGATCAATGGATTGTTGCTACTGTTGCCGTACATGGATAAATACTGCAATATTCCATTAAAGAAAAAACTAAGAATTATCAATTTTGATTTCATGGTGAAATATTTGCTTTGACTGAAGGAATCAATCCTGTATCCAGCACTCAAGATAAGCATACTTGAGCACTACAGAACATCGTATACCCTGCTTACATAATGCATTGATTTACTGCTCCAGCTTCTGAACCGTTATCTTTTATTTATAGTTCAAAAGTATGTGAAACCAGCACTTCCACTCATCCATTTCTTGTGGTGCCTTTGAAATATATATAGTATATATATATATATATATTTACACACACACACAAGAACTGAACAGATTCTGCCTCATATTAAGTCATGCAACTTTGTTTGTTAGACAAACAAATGATAGACAACAGAAAATCCTACATCACTGATCTACAAGGAGATACAAATGTGTTACGTATTACATTAACATGTCAACATTAACTACGTCACAAACTACAGCTGTCCATTCATCCTCTGAATAGGCCTGAGAACATATAATAGATATTGTAATGAGATTTGAGCTGAATGATATGTCTTCATAGCGACTATTAGCAGTGATTTAAAAGTGGTTTGAAAGCATTGTGGAAGAGGAATGAACCACATTTATGTTTATCTATTTAATAAAATAAAAATAAAATTTCAGCTTTGACATCAAAGGAATAAATTACATTTTAAAGGGGACCTTTCTAAGTTTATTACTCGCAGTTGCAAGTTTATATCTCACAAGTATGACATTATAACTCGCAATTGTGAGTTTAATCTCGCAATTCTAAAAAAAATAAATAAAAATACCGGAATTGTGAGATAAAAAGTTACAATTATCTTTTAAATTGTTTTATTCCATGGCGGAAACAAGCTTCCATATTAAAGTCATTGTAGGGATTTAATGTTTTTGAATAAATGAATAGATAAGACAAAAAAGAGAGTGCCTGTAACCTTTAAATTCAACATGACAAACCTCAATTTTGTTTCTATTCACATTCCTAATCTTACTGTGAACGACTCATTAGTGTCACAGTGAGCGTGTAATACGTCCACAAAAGAGATGCGTGACACAGAAAGAACAATGAAATAGACTTTAATAAACAAAGAGCAATAACACTACACATGAACTGAATCTCATAATTTAGCCCTTTTTTTTTCACTATGCAGGTTTTGGTTTAAGCCTCAATCCAAAACCATGTACCTAAACCACTGTCTCTTAGTGTCTTCACCAAAACATCCAAATACTGGATCCTAGATGTGACAGAAAGACCTGTCATTCACACCTCTGTGTCACCGCTTCTCCTCTCCAGTGCCGTACGGACTGGACTAAGCTCTGACTTGTTTAGCAGGCAGCAGAGTCTTTGACAGGAATGAGAAAGACTCAGGAACAGTCTGGGGATTTACTGAGTGTCAGCAAGCCCATTCAAATTGTCTTGTTTCCACAGCACTCAAAGGCATCACTCACTCTGTACCTTTCGCAGGGTTCCAGGTATTAATAGAACAAACTGTGGAAGTGGGTAAAATCTCCCAGTCTGATGCTTCCTGTCTTAAAGATCATGAGAAGCCAGAGTCGGCCTGTGGTGCGCAAAGATAAGGTGCTTGAAAGAACATTTTCACCAGCAAGTAATTGCTTTTTATTGTAAGGTTGTATCTGATATAGTGTACAGAAATAAATCGGTGTCTTGGTTCTTTATGTTGACCATTTTACATGTGAAAATAACTGCAATGAGTTCCTTGCATTTTATTGATATGGTTTTAATGAGATTCATCAAAACTTGATTTGCATGAGGGAAATACCAGTACTTGCAAGGCAGCAAAAAAAGAATGTTAAAGTTTAAGGTGAACCTCCATCACTGAAGTACTTGTGGTTGATGTGTTAAATTCTCCATTAATATCTCATCATCTCATATTGATCTTCTATTATTTCCTGGTCCGTAGCAGTAATGGCAAAGAAACCACAAAGCTGCATCTGATCTCAGTGATCACAAAGCGCACACACACCCATGATGCAGTGCCACTGCAGCACAGTACATACGCTGACCAGATTTGCGTGTTTTTTATGGTTATAGATTTGGTTTTATTTAACTATAATAACCCTGCTTCTGACTACATTAACAAATAGATAATGCTAACCAAAGCTAAATAACTACAGTAGTTTACAGTAGAGCACTGCTTTAGCAAACTTCCTTTCATATCCATTCTGATATGATTCTGATCTATATTTCTTCTCATTGAATATCTGGTTGAACTCTGAAACATGTTACATTACAGAAACAAAATAGCTTGCAAACACAATTCATGATGACTGTAATTCACTTTGGAGTAAAATATCCTTTACATTACAAAGAAACGTGATACAAGCTCAATCTATTTAGTAGAATCTGTGTTCGGAAGCCTGTAGACAAATCAGGCACAAATGTTGGCTTCGGTTTCCCAGTGGGCCTACAGTTAAATGAGGACATACTTTAGAGACTCTTTTATTCTGCTTTTGTGAGATAAACAATTTTTTTCCCATAAATTCCTTCCGCACAGTCTGACAGTAATAAATCAGTAGGGAATGTAACATCTGTCACAATATGAACAAAAACAACTCTTCCTGTCAAATCAAACCTCTGAGGTGTGTTTCCTTCATGGCCATCTCCATCGCAGCCTGAAAAACAGAGAAAGTGCAAGCCAGAAAAGGATGAAGAGAGGATGAGGTGAGACAAGATCCTAAAGTCAGCCTCATTCCTCTGTCAATTTCTAAATTTTTAATTTTCATACCTTTCACTGCCGCAAGCACCCTTGCGTGCTGACATGGCTGATGCTATTTTAGCTTCTGCAAAGGCAACAGATTTGGACTTATGCAAGCGGGGGGTGGGGAGAACCGGTCCGATCTCCCGGGGCTTCGGGACTCTGTCACTATCTCTCAGACCAGCATCAGTGCCTGTGAGGTCTTATCTCTGTTGCTCATTGTTTCCCCTTTTTCATTTCCTTTAGTGTTCCCTGACGTCCTCGCATTGCTGGAGTAACGACATCATGACACATGCATAAATAGCAAATGACAGACGACATTAGCAAGGCCATTCGACCACCTCAAGGTGATGAGAATGTGACCGACCTTGTCCTTTGCACCACCCTTATTCCCCTAGCAAACATAGCAACAAGAAAAAAAAATTACAAGCAAGCCAACCAATGAGGGAGTACCACTGCTGTCTTTCAGCCAATCAGAGGGAGCCTTCATTTCAACTGTAGAAACATAAGGCGACTTACAGCTATTAAATCTGATTAAATACATCCAAATGAGTCTCACGCTTCCATTTAACTTCTCCATTATAACATTAATTGACAAACACTTGAGTCTTAATCTCTGCTCTGGGGTGGATCAGGATGAGGATCAGGGAGGTTTTTATGAATCATTCTTACAAGTGGGTTCCGCAGAGTATCATCAACCTTTCTGTGATTATTTCTCTTGTTAGAAGGAGAAACTACAAAAGGAAAAACAATGCTATTTCAAAGGAACCATTGCTTCTTTTATTCAACAATCAGTACCAGTTCTCAATCTTCTTGTCTGCACTCATTGGGCCCTATCATACACCAGGCGCCCACGGGCGCGCTGGTCTGAAAACGAGGTGTGTTCAGGTGCATTGTTGGCGTGTTGCTATTTTGAGGCAACTGAAACAGACTGCGCTATTGACCAACTGAAATCTGGTCTAAAGTCAATGGCGCAATTTTTTTATTATTTAAAGAGCACGTTAGTAATATGTGCCTATAGGCAGGTGCACAACATGCGTACACTCTGCTTGTTACACACACAGGGACGCGCAGCAGCACATAAACTTGCCAAATATTAAAAATAAAAGGATTTCAATGTAAAAGTTTATTATTGTGTACATAAAGATAAAAATGCTTTGGTGAAATCGGCTTGTCCCCTAGATGGTCTGCTCATGCGCTTTAACCTCGTGTACGAGCAGATTCGTTTCCTCGCTAGAGAAGCATTCAGTTATTCTGCTTGCAATTTCCACCATGTAAATAGCGAATCCACCATGGTGTGAGAGCAACTGGCTATTAAAGGGAATGGGAGACGAAACTCTAATTGGTTTATTGCACGTTACGCCCAAAACACACCCATTACTTATTAAGAGAATAGGGACAACCCTTTTAGACCATGCGCCGGTCACGCCGACAATTTTTCCCGTCGTTAAACTAGCAAAAGTGTATTTGGACACGCCCTAGGTGCACTTGCGTCGTGCACTTTAGTCCATGCACTTAGATTGTTAAAATAGGGCCCATTTTGTGCATTAGAGCTGAGGTTTATTAATGACTCTTTCTGCAGGTTGCATACAAATTAAGTGACTGATTTATGAGTGAGTCATTGAATCATTCATTCAACCATTTCATTCAAAAATGCTGATTTCATTCAGAAACAAATCAAGTGACTGATTCATGAGTGAGTCATTGGATCATTCACTCAACCGATTGGTTCAAAAACACTGATTCTATTCAAAAGCCAATTAAGAGCCTGTACACACGAATACGCATTTAGCTGTATACATAAAAAGTGTGTATCATTTCGTCCAGACAGATCCGGCGTTTTGGGAGCCTGAAACCGCAATTTTTTTTTAAACCGGGTCCCAGAGTGGATAAATCTGAAAAATACACCTTTGCGTTTTCATGTGTACAGCCAATCCGTATATTTTGTAAAACAATGATGTCATCACAGCACCACATACTGGTATGGCATGTATACTACATCGTTTTGAGTCAGTTTCAGTGGTTTCGAAATTTTTTTTAGAAAGAGGAAAAAAAAGATCAGATAGGGAAAGCGCTGGCTTTGTGTGAATGTGGTCTCAATGACACCCTGTGTCCCAATTCACATACTATCCACCCTAAATGACAGATTAGTAGTCTTTAGTTCTAAGGGTGGATAGTATGCAAATTAGGACACAAGGATTTTATGAATTGATTAATGAGTGAATCATTGAATTACTCACTCAAAAGATTTTTAAAAAAAACACTGATTCATTATGGAATGAAACACCTTGGCAATAGTGTCTAAAGTTACTCGAGTTACTCAATATTAACTCATTGTTTATTGGACTATTCGGGATTCTGCCTATTTGGGAACACCTTTTGCTCGTGTGATATTGTTTAAATCACAAAGACCATTGCGGAGAGAAATCGGGTGCTACAAACAAAAAAAGAAACCAAACTGAAATGGAAAACTGGTGGAAGCCGAATCACAAAATACAATTAAAAGGACTCTTCCAATCAACATACTAAAGCATTCATGTTCACATGCATATATTAACACTCACACATGCAAACCTACATACTATATATACAAGGACCTTGGCATAGCAGTCCAGTCCACAAGGAGGAGGACCAAGAATCATAGTGACAGTGATTAAAAGGCTGATCGTTACAGACCTAACCTTCCCCCAGGATGTGAGTCAAACTAGGCTAAACGCATCTACACTTCCAGCCGTGCACTTTTCACATAGTAGCTGAATAGTGCACAGAAATGTACAGAAGTTTGAAAAGAACATTCTGAATGGCAAGGCACAGAAATTTGAATGTGCCATTTCCATTAACGTCTGAGAAACAAAAACTCTATATTTTCCATGACATTTCATTTGTAAGAGGCAGGGAACAGAAGCCTGATCTAATTGAACATCTTTGTGATAGAATTACTGAAACTTCATTGATTATACAACAATGTTAGCATTAGTGTCACTCTAAAAACTTTGTTGAAAGTACATATAGCAACCCATGTTTGGTTTAATGCTATCAGAGCATACTGAAAACTAACAGCAAAGTTAATACTGAATGCATTTTCCTTTCAAAAACACTCTAAACCAGATGCAATTATAAAGATCCCTCTCAAGCTAACACAAACAATGTTCATACATTTTTAAAATCTTTTTAATTCCATACACGTCACAGTTGGTTGCAGAAAGACGAGTAGTTGAAGCAGGATCTATATGCAGTCACCTTGTTAAAAAACAAATTTGGGAAAATACTGGAACGCAGGAAAAACCAACTAAGGACTAGTCCACATGTACACGGGTATTTTTATTAACAGAGTTTTTCCTCCTCCGTTTAAAAAAAAAAAAAAAATCGCATCCACACATCCAGTTTTAAAAAAATCTCTGTCTATGTAAAGGCAGGCATCCCAAAACTTTTGGCATTATAGTGTATTTTAAAAAATCAGTCTTGAAATTCAGTAATACAATAATAATTTTTTTCACAATAAATAATTTTAATTCAGAACTATTCTTACAATTGTCCCTATAATAAAATCTTCTAACTACCAGTGAGCTTTTAACCAATCAACTTTTAACCAGAAACCTAGGGATAAAATGGATATTAGTTCAAATTCAAAAGCATCAAAAATGAAATGACTGCACTTTGACCTTCTAACCGAAAATAAATCAGAAACCACTGGGCTCTTCCAGCATCTAATAAATCTCATATATCTTTATCTG
Organism: Hypophthalmichthys nobilis; assembly: GCA_037950665.1. Lineage (NCBI taxonomy): Eukaryota > Metazoa > Chordata > Actinopteri > Cypriniformes > Xenocyprididae > Hypophthalmichthys > Hypophthalmichthys nobilis. The sequence continues at coordinate 29,348,700 of CM075484.1, forward strand.
GCTAATGGCCACTTATTGTAGATATCTTTAAGTTAGCCTGTTATCTTTTATCTCTCCTCTCTGCAGTGGGACGTGACTCATCCATGCCACACGCCTAAAAAAAATTACAGCAGCATATTATCATTTCTAGTTTTTGATACCTATAACAAAAGACTGTTTAAAAAAAAAACCTCATCAAATGACAAAATTGAGAAGAAAAAAAAAAGACTTGGCGATGTAGGAGCTGACAAAAATACAGATTTCTGAGAGTCTGAAATCTTTGACTTCACACCTGCCCACACCACATGGTAATCTGATAAATGTCTCATTATAAAACGCTCTTTAATGGAATTCACAGTTAGTAGAGCAGAAACCCACAAATCTATGAACCATTTAGTAATTTTAACATTTAACAGTGAAAGTTTCGCACTTTATTTTGTTCCCACGCTAAATAAGGCAGAGGCACACTGTGATGAATGACATGAAGTGGAGGAAGATTGCGCTGCACTGGACCATCACTGAAGCAGTACGAGGGTTTGAGAGTCTGGGCATGCATGACACTGCACAGCTGGGCGATGATGACGGGCCCGTTGCCATGGAGACTGTGTAGCCAGATTCACAGACATTCAAGGCCGGAAAAAATGTTATCAGATGTACCAAAATCAATCTCACACTAGAATGTGTTTTTGTGTTTGTGAGGGTCTGCAATTGAAGATTATTAACCTTTTCAAAGAATCCTAATGGAAAAGATGTGTGAGAAAATGTACGCAAATACAACTGCATGGTGCCCTCACCAGTATTTCGATTAGTTGTTGACCTTTATGGGGTTTTCCAGTGGTTGATTTTCAAGTTTTTAATTTTGGTCCCCCAAAATGTACATTCACCCCAGTTTCACAGACAAGGCTTAAGTTATGAAACAAATGCTGGGTGAGACTAAATCATTCTAGGAAAATATGTTTAATAGACTATTATTCTACAGGAATGACCACAAACATTGGAGAACTAATGAGAGATGAGATTTACAATAAAACTCTTTTGATAATTTCTTCAATTGTCATCACACCTTAACAGCTGATATAACAGGGTTTCTTCATTACGAAGAGGCAAACAAAGCTGGATCATAGGTGACATTGCTGAATACAGGTAGACTAACACCTTGAAGAAAAAATCGAGACCTAAAATAACAGCATTTCACAGACTAGCTTCACAAATACAAGCGTCTGCAGATAACTGCAAATCTCTATTTCATGCCTATCAGCATTCTGGTAAAGCTCCTAACAGCTTCCTCAGCAGAAACAACAAAACATCTTCTGTTCACTCTCACAAAAGGCAAAAGTGAATCGTTGTACCTAATAAAGATGCACATGCAATGACCTTCATGAATGAAAGGCCTAAACAAAGCTTGCTCACTTAGAAACATCACCTTCTGGTCCTAACTCTCTATTAGCTGAGTGATTCCTGTCCTCACTGTAACAGTCCAAGGATAAGCAACATCAACATTTGCAGTCTAAGTGTTCGTTTACAGGACAACGATGTACTAAAATTGTAAAAGTTTTTCTTTTGCATTTTTGCGCATACAGACGACAACTTTGTCAAAACGATCCCCGTTCACACGGATACACAAAAATGACTAAAAATGCTGTATTCTGCTGCCAGGCCAGTAGTTGGCGATGTCATTTTGTTCACTACATGCCTATAGACTGAAAAAGTTTGCATTTTCAGGCCCACAAAACACAGTTGTTGTGTAAATGATTGGCCAAAACGCATACAAAGTTTTCCGTTTTTAGTTAGTAAAATGGTGTCGTGTAAACAACCCCTAAAATCAAGACGTCTCCTCAAAGAACATTACACCTGATTTCCTCTACAATGTTTTTAAATGCCACAGGATTTCATTACTGTAATGCATTATATTGCATCTGGCATATTGCAAGATGCCTGAAGTGTCCCATTTGAAAGGGTTAGTTCACCCAAAATGAAAATTATCTCATGATTTACTGACCCTCAAGCCATCCTAGGTGTTCGTCTTCTTACAGGGTTACTTATTTGGCGCAAGTCAACACCTCAAGACACTGTTCAGATGTTGTATTTCAAGACATTTGTCAGGTTTTGTCCTTAAAACAATGTGTGTGGGACTTACGTATCTCTTCCCAAGCCTCCGTTGCTAATTCCAAAACGTCATTTCAGAACTAGTAACGAAGGCTCGAGCCTTGATAGCAGAATAATACAGTTGATACAGTTATTAACACAGTTAAGAGAGAGAGAGAAAAAATAAGCACACAATGATATGTATTTTGTGGCAAAAAAACATGACAATAATTTGTCGTTTTCATCCTATAGTTTAGTATATTTATTTGCTTGGTCGGTGTCGGTGTCGGTTTTGTTTCTTTTGCGGTTGTAGGCTGTAAGGACCTATTGAAAAAACTGAAATCATTTGGCGAAGTGATATGGAACTGCAATGTGGTCAAGACCTGCTAGAACTACTTTAGCCGTGCGTTTCCCTGAAAATAATTGCACACCTTAGAACGTTGGTCAACCAATCAGATTCGAGCATTCAACAGCCCTGTAGTATAACTGAATTTATAAAGTTTTCAATATGGATATTTTTCTTGACATTTATATTTCACTTGACATTTGATATTCAACAGTGCTTTGATCTGCCGACATTGACACTATTCTTTAAGAGCTGCTGTGCAGCCTAAATTATATACCAGTTATCAATGTTAAGCTGCTTTGACACAATCTGCATTGTAAAAAGCGCTATATAAATAAAGGTGACTTGACTTGACTGACTTACAAAAAAACCCCATTGCTTCACTTCAAAAGGCCTTTATTAACCCCCTGCAGCCGTATGGATTATTTTTTATAATGGATGGATACATTTTTTTGGGCTTCAAAATCTGGCCCTCCTTTCACTACCATTATAAAGCTTTGAAGAGACAGGATATTTTTAAATATATCTCCGATTGTGTTCGTCTCAAAGAAGATAGTCATATACACTTATGATGGCTTGAGGGTGAGTAAATCATGGGATAATTTTCATTTTTGGGTGAACTATCCCTTTAATTTTAATTTTATTATATTGTTATTTAATTTCTGCTGAAGTACTATTAACATTGTGTGCTTGTTTAAGTTAAATTAAACCCATTAAGTTAATTTGGGCTGAATTAATTGCACATATTTTAATCATTTTATAATAATACAAATAATAAAATCGTTGTCCTATCTTAACACTTTTCTGAGATGGTTAACCTGTAAACCACATCCAAACCACTCTCACCATGTTTGTCTGGAAACATCACGTGAACCAAAACCTCAGATGCATAATGCTTATGTACTAGTGTGACAGTAAAAACACCCATTAATGGCTAATTCACTTCATAATATATGAACTGTTTAACATAAAATCAAAATGGATTTTACCACATCCCATCATGTGTTACGCCAACATACAGCGAGAACCAATTCTACAATGCTTTTTTGTTTTCATTCTGTGACTTGGAAAAGACACGAGAAGAAGAAGTCGCTATCTGAATGCCACAGGCCATAACAACACCGCTCCATCACGAAGAGCTCAGGAAATCATATCACATTCATTCAGCATCACTCAAACTCTTAGGTTAACAGACAGGTAATGCTGCAGGGTGGCTGCTAATTGACTTCATGGAACGCTCCATTACACCATTCCATGAGCAATTACCGATTTTAGGGTTATTGCAGCGATAAATCAAGAATACAAATCAGCTTATACAAGGGATATTGGTTGCACATGCAGTTGATACATAGGTCTACCTGTCTCCCACCTCCCGACTGCCACAAAAAAAAAATTATAAAGTGCATTATTTGTAGAAGTAATGTATACTGCTGACTGTACTACAGACAAAAGTTTTACTCTTTCAAATGTTATTTAAGGCAAAGATTGGACTTTTTGAAATCCTTCATATACTATAGCTTGACTTAAAATTTAAAAGCATTGATGAGAGCTGGTTCAAATATTTATTAAAATCATTATGTCCTGCTGGTTTTGGGTTATAGAGGACAAGTCTCTAGTGCTACAAACAGCATGAAGCTACATAGATCACAGGACCTTTTCAGTAAGATGATTATAGTTTTGAGGAGCAATATAAATCACCATGTGGAGATCTTATTCATGTCAGATTCCATAAACAATTCATGATGTTTTCATCTATAACTTATTCATGAGAAAGTGATCTGGCACTATATGAGAGAATACATATGTCATGATGTAATTAGTACAGAATATAACCAGGCCAATCAGACCTTCACATCTGCTGTAACACCTGAAGAGAGCTATTCCTCTTCACACAAACATATTCTGTCATTTTTTTGTATCTAAAACTTCATTATAATTGAGTATAACTCCAAGTACCTGATCTGGCCAACAAACTAGTTCAAACAGTCAATTACATAATCACCAAGTCATTAAATCTGTTATGAGACCTCTGTTAGGCTGAAGGTGGAACAGAACATACTCAATAACCTGTTGACGACAGTCCCATGGACTGTGCTCGGATCAGAGAAGAAGCGCCACTGCATGACACGCTCATTAATAATGGAGGGCAGTTAATGCCTGGAGTGAAGGAGCACTCTATGGGTGGAGCCCCTGGGAGCCAGAAAGGAAACTGGTGGTCAAGGAGAAAAGTGCAGCACAATCGAGCAGAACGGCACAACCCAGTAAGATATTAAATTGTCCATGATTTATATATATGGGTGAAGTGCTATGATATACTGTCACTGAGAAGCTGACAGAGATATTAACCGGATGTGGAATGGGCGGTGATCTGGTTTATTCACTATTAAAATCAACATACTGTTTGCTAAAGTAAATACACATGTTGCTATGCCAAAATTACACACTTCACCTTTAAACCAATGAGAAAGCTTAGACAAAATCAGCCTCTAACATGCTTTAAAGGGGTCATGAACTACGTTATTTTATTATCTTATAATGTTTCCTGGGGTGCACTTATAATGTCAGTATGCTTTTTACATCAAAATTGTCATAATTTAGAAATAAAGGGCATTTTTTTCTACCCTGATTTAAGCCCTCTTATTTGAACGCTCTGATTTAAGGGGCATATCTGCTGTGAGACTTCAGTGTAAACACCCACTGCTGTGATTGGCTGACATCTTTGCATATGAAATAGCTAAGTATTACTCTCTTGAAAACTTTCAGCACGTTTTTACTATTACAGCTCTCAAGGTTAACTAATCGTGAAAAGTGTTGATTATAGCATTATATTTAGATCTATGGCATTATATCTAGATCGTGGCATGAAAGGTTGCAGTGATGAACATTGTAGCCGATCACAGACATGTTGTTGAGCGCATGAAAGCAGTGATTTCGTCATTGCAACTCAATTTCTGCATACTAACGAATGCTTTCATCATAACTAACAGTGCAAATGCGATATAACAGAGATTTGTTGAATAAAACGGGAGTTTTGGCGCAAATCCAGAACCCAGTCACTGATAAAGTCGCGCTGTTTGATTGACAGCTCCAGCGATTGTAAAGGGAGCGTTCTTTGATCGCTTTTTATATATAATTTAATCACTGTTTAAGTAACAGATTATTTTCATCCTACTAAGAGAAACAACGTGAAATTGACCGGGGCATTTTTCCTACCCTGATTTAAGCCCTCTTATTTGAATGCTCTGATTTAAGGGGCGTGTCTGCTGTGAGACTTCAGTGTAAACACCCACTGCTGTGATTGGCTAACATATTTGCATATGAAATAGCTCAGTATTACTCTCTTTCATCATAACTAACAGTGCAAACACGATATAACTAAGAGGTTTGTTGAATAAAACGGGAGTTTTGGTGCGAGTCCAGAACCCAGTCACTGATAAACTTGCACTGTTTGATTGGCAGCTCCAGCGCGCGCTGTTTGATTGACAGCTCCAGCGATTGTAAAGGGAGCGTTCTTTGATCGCTTTCTATATATAATCACTGTTTAAATAACAGATTATTTTCATCCTACTAAGAGAAACAACGTGAAACTGACTGTTTAGTTTAATTTAGACAAGTTTGATTTACTGACACATAGAGAAAGAACATCTGACTGTACATGAATCATTACATATCAGATCAGGCATTAGAATTAACACAGTTACTTACATGTTGTCGCATTACTGTCGAGTCCATATCGTAAAAGTCTGTTTGCAAAGCCTACGCCGAAATACGATTGATTTACCAAAGAATCCACAGTGAAATGTATCGAATACAAATAAATAATGCTCAACTGAGACATCCACATTAAAATAAATAACCATATTCCTAGCATTAGGATCCTTTGAAAGGTAATGCTATTTTTAGTCCTGTATCTTCTCTCCTCCTCATCTCACTAACGCCAGTGGGCGGGGCTAAGTATGATGAAGTAGGCGTTGATTTCTTCTGCGGAGGTGCCGTTTCACCTATCTATGACATGGGAACATTCCGGGACGAGTTGTTTGTTGGTCCTGATGTCAATAAAAGCTTTTATTGCACTAACAAATAAGTTTTCAGTTCTGAAACTTACAGGATATATTCTTATAGTATGATGACCTCTTATATATCAAAAGCTCAAGGAAAAGTTGATTTCTCAATTCATGAATGTTCAAAAAACACATTATTTTTCACATACTGTACATTATTGCAGTACCTCTATTCCCAGTCTGTCGGAAACACGCTGATTTCTACAAAACCATTCCTTCCGAAAATCTCAGAGTGCTCTGACTGGCCAGCAGACCCAGTGCGTTGTGATTGGCCAAACACATCAAACGTGTGTCGGAAATGTAACGCTCATCTGGTTTATTCACTATTCAAATCATGTTGTTTGCTAAAGTAATTACACATATTGCTTCACCTTCAAACCAATGAGAAAGCTTAGACAAAATCAGCCTCTACCTGAATATCATGTGAGAAAAAGAAGCAAAAACACTGAAGTAAATGGATAAGAACAGACCAATCTATGCTAGTATTTCATCAATAAAAGCAGTGAGTCAGTGAGTAAGTAAGAGAGAAACAGGTGAGTGTGAGTCATACTTTCACTGCCAAACTCTCTCTGTGTTTTCAACAGCCATAACCCCCCTGATCCCCGCCATATCCTCTTGCAGAGTTTGTCAGAAGACAACAGCCAGGCTGCACCTCACCTGTCTGTCCTGCCCTCAGGCATCCAGACCAAAAACAGCAGCTTAGCCACAAAAATAGACCAAAAGAAGAGCTGCTGAGAACGATCTACTGCTTTCACTGGAAAGATGAAGTTGAGCTTATGTGAGAGATAAAATCATGGCAGAACATATTTCTGCCTTTTTTTTTTCTTTCTATTTTTTAAAAGTTACTGTATGTAACCTAAAATTGCACTGTTGAGAGAGAAAAAAACAAAGGTCACATCAGTGTATGTCACATTTTATCATCACATACAGAAATAAATGTAAAATGCCAGTATATACAACAAAACTTATAAAAAACACTATAAACATGTATTTTAGTTCCCGTCACTCCACAACAATTGCGGAATCTCAGAATTGCATGATATAAAGTCAAAATTGCGAGTTATAAAGTCAGAATTGTGAGATATAAATTCTGACTTTATAAGACGCAATTATGAGTTTTTATCTCGCAATTCTGACTTTATATCTCACAATTGTGTTTATATCTCATAATTCTGACTTTATAACTCACAATTCTGACTTTATAACTCGCAATTCTTATTTTATATCACGCAATTCTGACTTTATAACTCGCAATTCTGACTTTATATCACACAATTGTTTATATCTTGTAATTCTAACCTTATACTAACTCACAATTGTGTTTATATCTCGCAATTCGGAGAAAAAAAGTCAGAATTGCAACTTTATATCTTGCAATTCTGACTTTATAACATGCAATTGCGAGTTTTAATCTTGCAATTCTGAGAAAAAAAAGTCAGAATTGTGAGACTGAAAGTCGCAATTACCTTTTTTATTTTTTTATTTAGTGGCGGAAACAAGCTTCCATAGTATTCAGTACAGAACAGGAATGAAAATTATAAACAAAAAGTATGAAACAAAATTATAATCTAAATTATAGTGACATTCATCATAAACAACATTTATTATAAACAAAAGTTTTGCGTCATCCGATGGACTTTTTCCCGACAAATAAACAAATTTCTCAGCCCAGGTAACAGAGAACAAGTAAACATTGTTCATTTACATATACTACCTACATTGTAACAATACAAAGTGGGTTAAAAATCAGCAAAGTTACACTTTAGCATGCATTTCTCTCTAAAGGTTGCATCCACTATACTGAGGAGATGATGAGTCAGAATCATCAACTTCATCTTTGCAGCTGACACTAGTTTATTAATAAATTATTAAAATGTTCAGTCTCCTTAGTTGTTTTCCGATACATTCATAATCATTACTTTTGCCGGCATGCTGCGATAAGCTTTACGCGTGTGCTTTAGTGCTTCATTCATATTTTAAATGATCATTATTATGCCTTAGTATTTCTCTGTAATGTACAACAATGTTAGCAATGTTACATACAGTATAATATTCTTTCTCAGCCCTGAAACTCAAACCATTTTTTCCAGTGCCACCCCCTTGAATATATATTTAAGTAATTAAATTAATATTATAAATGTGCAACTTGTCGACTAATGGCTTAAATGAACGATTAATAGAAACATCTTTAGTCAGGGATAACCCTAATTGCAATAAAGTCGCAGCATGTTTCAGATTCATGGTTACATGAACTAACTTTATGAAATAATGTTAATAATAACAGTGGAGGAAAGAGACTGGTGTGAAGGAACAAACTCCAATCAACTCTTTCCAAGAATGAGTGGAGAAGAACTGAGCTGAAAATGCTGATGCACATCCACTCAGTACACTTGCATTCTGGGAATTGTATGCAGGAGGGCTAAAAATAGACCAGGACCAGCATTAGGGCCTGACATCACATTAACAATAGGTATCGACCCGCCACCCTGAAAGGAATGATCTACAGTTATTGAATTTCAATTTAGCACCACCTTGTGGATCATTGTTTAACACTGTTTGTGAAGAAAGAGAGCTTGTTTGGCATCCTGTGCCTTGTGGGGAAGGTAATGTGCTCGGTGTTGCCACCTCCACATTAGACGTGATTTAAAACATGGAGGAAGATTGGTGAAAGTTAAAAACGGTACTGAGGCATGGAGATGTTGTCGTCTAACCAGGTGAAATTATGAAATGAAATATCCAGAGGCTATATTCTATGACTCATGCCCTGAAGACTACTTGAAAAGCAAAACGGGGATGGAATTGTCTGAATGAAACATTTTGCAAGAGGTGCTGAAGCAAGATGGCCACTGCTTCCAACTTTCTGAAAGGTGCATTTCCATTTGAATCTCTCCGCTGAATAACCTCCCATGTTTTATGAAGCTTGAACAGAAAGCCTGAGGTTGTCCATCAATCCTTTCTGCCTCAAATGAAGGGGCAGGAGAGATTGGCGTTCCGTCTGGCTGTGGAAACAGCCTTTTATTCTTCTCAACGGTGCTCTACTTCAGCCCTGGGGAGTATTTTTGAGAGTACCATGCCAGGGCAATAGCATTTTAGCCACTGTTGAAACAATCCCCTGCAGACTACCATTCTCCAGCCATATGGCACACCTCTGCTTCTGCTTAACACACAAATGCACATCTCAGGAAAGACATGAGTGGCTTCGTTCGCCGTGTCTCAGGAAGCCTGGAGTGTTTTACCCCACTCATCAGGATGTTACTCTAGTGAAAACCTGCTGTAGATTACAGGATGGGTTCAGTGCACAAAAAGGCCTTTCGGACAAAGTAAAGCAGAGATGTGCATCTTCACAGAACAACACTAAAGATTTTTCATATTTTCTGTGCTGATTTGAGGGGGAAATCTGTGGAAATTGCTCTAAAATGAATTTAAACATGGAAAAAATCGATTTGGCAGAAAATATATAAGGGTGGGGATGAGTAGAATTTTAGAATGTCAGGTTTTCCAGTTATATGGGTCAACGGAAAATAAGAATGTCCACAGCAAGAATTCATGTTTCATGTTGGTGGTTTTGAAAAAACTTTATAATATTTTTTTTTGAAAGTTTCAATTTAATGACTCTACATATGTCATGTGGTGTAACCATAAAATAAAAAAGTAATAGACTATATTTTTCTTTACATCTTGGAAATGTACTCTATTGTTCAAAAGTTAAGGGTCAGTAAGATTTCTTTTTGTTTTTGAAAGAAGTCTTATGCTCACCAAGGCTGCATTTACATCAAAAATACATTAAAAATTATAAAATATTATTACAATTTAAAATAATTGTGTGTATATATATATATATATATATATACATCGATTTAATGCATCCTTGCTGAATAAAAGTATTAATTTCTTTAATTTCTTTTCAAAAAAATAAAAATAAAAATTCTTACTGACCCCAAACTTTTGAACGGTAGTGTATAATGTTACAAAAGCTTTGTATTTCAGATAAATGTTGTTCTTTTGAACTTTCTATTCATCAAGGAATCCTGAAAAAAAAGTACACAACTGTTTTCAACATTGATAATAATCATAAATGTTTCTTGAGCAGCAAATCAGCATATTAGAATGATTTCTGAAGGATCATGTGACACTGAAGACTGGAGTAATGATGCTGAAAATTCAGCTTTGATCACAGGAATAAATTACTTTATAAAATATATTCAAACAGAAAAGAGTTATTTTAAATTGTAATAATATTTCACAATATTACTGTTTTTACTTTACTTTTAATTAAATAAATGCAGCCTTGGTGAGCAGACGAAACTTCTTTTAAAAACATTAATAAATCTTACCGATTCCAAACTTTTGACTGGTAGTGTATATATATAATATTTAGTTTATATTATTATATTTTATTTCATAAAAAGTTAAAAGAACAGCATTTTTTAGAAATAAAAAAAATTGTACAAGAAAATCTTTTTAATGTGACTTTGCTGAATAAAATTATTTAATTTTTAATTTTTGTTTTTTAAAAGGCATTTAAAAAAATATGCTTAAATTTTTTCGAGTCACATCACATAACATTTTACAACCTGAACCTACAACCTGATATAGAAATATTTAAATAAAAAAAGTAAAAATAACATGTTAATTAAATTAGTATAAGATGCATAAACTCCGCAGGTTTCCATCAAACCTGATGATCATGTTCACCAGCATGATTTGAGATGATCAAAGAGCATCCTGAGCTTCACTGGAAGAAAAACATCTGACCATCTGTACAAAGAGTCACGTGATCAGTGTAACAAATGTGGTCATTTCAAAACCTTTAAACCTTCCCAGATTTTCAGTGTGGTCTCTGTAAGTGTGCAAACAAATCTTGAAGTGGGAGTTTTTGTTTCCTGTAGATGGATGAAGAAGCAGCCTAACATTAGAGGCACTGTAATAAAGTATATGTCAGCAATGAAGGCTAAACATGAAGAAAACAATTATGAGCTTATGAATTTTTTATAAAAAAGAAATTGTTTTTTGACAGCAACCAAAGTATCAAAGGCCCTGGACTTAACGCACCTCAACACCTCAAGAGACACACGGATACATATTATATGCATTACACAAATTAACATTTTCACAACCATCATCTACCAACTCTAGGTCACAGCAGAACTATTACCACACAGACACATGCACGGCACTTCTGAACCAAAAAGAGACACTAGCGGTCCTTATTCATTCCTCATGACTCCTTGTGCATTTTTTCTGATAAGTTTATTCTGTTAAAGCACTGCTTACCATTCAAATGTTCTTGCTCTCAGTTTGAACAGTTCATTCGGTCGGGGTCTTTTGTGCATGCGATGCCCACTGTGACAGCTCAGTGTGTTCTCCAGCACATTATCTCATCATCATTAGAGAAGGCAGTGCAGCGAATGAAATTAACAAAGAAACGTAATCAGTGCATTTAGCTTTTTTGCAGAGCCCTTTAATTCTCTTCTCTGTGCTGTTGAACCGTCATGCAGCCCAGACAGAGAGGCCGCTTGTGATTTCCTCTACGGCACATCACCATCAACAAAGAACAAATGAACTGCAGGCGAAGGAAGGTGCTTATTGGTGAAAAAGGGCGGAATCGGCGTGTGCATGGGTGCAGGGGAGCTTTAGCAGTGCTGTAAGCGATTTTTCTAACTTTCACTAGACTGAATTTAACCACCATTGTATATCTAATTCCACAGATCACTAAATATTGAACAATATTATTCTATGACTGATCCTTATATTGTCTTAATGTTAAAGAACTAATATGCTAAACAGATTTTTAATTACTCTATTTATGCTTTTTGAATTTTTTTATAAATGATCAGACATCCCATCCTGCAAAAACTCATTTCAGGGAGGTATCATCAACATTACCAGTAAATTACCAGTATGATGCTGTGTGTGAACAAAGAAAATGAAGATTACCGGTATGAGCACGTACGAGGTCAGAACGTGCTGACATAAGAAGTCATAAAGCTCTGTCTGAGTCATTTACGGAAAGTCAGCTGCTTTTAACTGTTTTTCTATGTGAACATGCACTAGATCAGGGGTGCCCAACCCTGTTTCTGGAGATCAACCTGCAAATTTTACCTCCAACCCTGATAAAACACACCTGAATCAGCTAATTAAGATCTTCAGGAGCACTTGATAATTACAGACAGGTGTGTTAAGCAGGGCTGGAGCTGAACTGTGCAGGAAGGTAGATCTCCAGGAACAGGGTTGGGCACCCCTGCACTAGATGGACGTCTGACTGTTACGCCACGTCTCGTGCCTTCTTTTCCATTCATTAGAGCTGTGGCTCTGCATTTATTGCGTACTATAGTAACTGCACTGTTACACCGTGTCTACACCAGACGAGAGTGGTGTGATGCGACAAAAGCAGACAAAACCCATTATAATCAGTGATGCTGTCTACACTGGATGCGGCGCGATGCAACACTACACATTCCAGACAGTAAACTGATGCCTCGTTCTAATGTACTTAAAGCTCTCGCACTACTTCTGACATCAAGAACAAATGGATTTGCAACGGTCGCTTTGTTGCGCCCAGTGTAGACAGCCTCAAGCTGTTGTGTCCGGTATAGACATGTGCTGCGTCCAAAATTGCATACTGTCTGAGTAGGTACTACATTTGAATTTGAACTTACTTCGCAACCGTTACGAGCAAAAATGCATGTGATCATCCCTTACACCTGTCACTCAGAAGAAAACAGCTCAGCATTTAAAAGTCAATTCTGATAATTGACATCAGAGTTTACTGGTATTTTGGTACTGATGTGTGAATGGTATCTTACCGGTAAAAAGACAGAACGCCGTTGCTTGTGTGAACAGGTAATTTGTGTATTTACCGGAAAAGTTGTGGTAATGCTACAGTAATTTACCAGGATTTCTGTGTGAAAGGGGCTTATGTCTGCATATTAATGAAAAACATATGGTCTCCAATTGGTTAGTTTTCTGCTCCTACAGCTCTTTTTTTACTGTTTACAGAGCTGAGGGCTGTCATAGAGACAGGTGTAATTTCTCAGGGCACCTATTTCAGTGATATTTGTCAGATAGTAGGGACAATTTATGTGTGGTATTATAAAGAAGTCGCTTACAGCACCTTTAATATCACCTTCTCCTACACACAAACACCCACAGCAACATGTATTCACAACACACATGTATTTTTCCCATTTCTTTTTCAAGAGATAAAAGATGAAAGTATAACCTCTCATGAACTGCACACCAGTTGCTAGAAATGAATGCATCCATGTCCTCAGCTTTAAATTACATACAGAATATGTCTGATACATCATTTCCAGAGCACCTGCAAAGCCGACTGTGAATTCCAAAAACATTATACATAAAATAATTCATACATAAATAAGTGTACATAAATAATTAAATATTATCATCTAAATGAAGTTATGTAATATTTATGTAAAACATCAAAATGATAATAATAATTAGAAATAAAATAATGTATTACACTTTATTTTAAGGTGTCCTTGTAGCCTATAGGGTTAGGTTTAGCGTTAGTTGCATGTAATTATGCATTTTTTTCTATTATTACTAAAATAAAGTACTACCTTATAATAATTTATAATATATATATATATATATATATGTTAGGCCTGTTGCAATAATCAATAAATGACCTCAATAATTTTTGGTGACGCAACATATCGCCCATTATGTTTACATGATAATGAACCAACATTTTGCCAATCATGCTGTTATCTGCAGTTCCTACACAGAGCAGTCATCGACAGGTGAAAAAAGGCGTTATGAGGCGTTATAGTGTTTTCCTGACAACTACAGACAGTTTGGAAGAACAAGTCCGAATGCTCTCGATTCAAAGTGGAAAAAATAAATGGAAAATTTCCATAGTGCCTTTTGTGCATTTTTTTTTTTTTTTTTTTCACTTGTTACTTTGCACTTTTTTAGAAAATATTTACCAATTATTCAAGTTTTTTTTATTTAGGATATTACATTTTTTTAATCCTTCATTTTCATGATCCAAAGAATTAAATGGTTGTTGTTATTTGAAAGTGTGTGGGCCTATTTGCATTATTATGCTATTATATTATGATTATATATTCAGTGGCATAAAATGGTCTTAAAATGACAATAATTATTTTTCGCAATTATTTCTGGAACAATATATCGCATTATTATTATTATTATATACAGTTTTTCATCAAATATGTTGTATTTACCGAAAGTAATGTACATGACATCCATTCAGTCATTTCAGTTTTGAGAATTTATTTTCTCCATTTAATTCAAAGTTGTGTGTTATCTTCCTGTTCTACCTATTATCTCTAGCCTAAAAGTGGTTCACAAGACTGTTTTGAGTGGGTTGCGAAGTGTGTAGTCAAACAAACAACAACAAAAAAACAATTCTACATGTTTTTCAAGACTTTTATTTTGAAAGTCATGCGTGAAATCTGTTGCCTAATGCATGCCTGAAAAAAATGTGTTTTCTTGATTCAGTATCTGCTGCCAGATAAGATGTTGTCAGGCTATATGTCAGTGTCATTATTCTAACGTTATTTTCGTAACTTGTTACGAAATAAAAAGTCTCTCGCCTCAGAAAAATTAACTTTCCTGTCCTGTCAGATGTTATACTGTGCTTGTAGCGCACAACTGAAGATGTATATTACTGTATATCACCATATTTAAAGAGTGAATGAAATAATGAGCATTCAACGTCGCACTTACGTTGTCAATTAGTAACTGGTACGTCGTGTGTTAGCTGGGAAGGATTTGCATGCAGATATGATGTTCATTCTATTCATCAGGATCAGTGTCCATATGTTTTATTAACCATTTGATTCACATGAGCTGATGCCGCCTTCTGTCATCTCCCCTTCCTCCTTTCTTTTTGTTTACATCATCTTTTTTAAGCTCTTAACCAAATACAGCTGAGAAACACAGCGCTCTGTCACTCATTTCAGTGGATGAAAGATGAAAGTGAAAAAGATGCACTGTCAAGAGAACAAACACGACACTCTCAACAGCACAGAAGAACTCCATTACTCTATTTTCCCCCTCTCACTAGTGCTCTTTTCTGCTGCACCCATCCTGTGAACACTGCAGGAGATGTAGCTCACGCTTTTCTCTCACCACTGATAAACATCCATAATGGAAGAAGCCCCGCAGAAAAAAAAAGTCCCGCAGAAAATGCACATATGTGCAGAAGAAAGAAAGAAAGAAAGAAAGAAAGGATGATATTTAGGCACACTAATCACTCGTACATCCGCTGACCCACACCATAACTGAGAGCAAAATGGATTATGATATTTATGACTGTCTATTCACCTTCATGTGTCAGCATTTCCCCTCACCTGCAAACATAATATTAAATACAAGCACAAAAGAACAACATCCTCTTAAAGACACAACACCTCCAGTCAAGTGTTAATGCAGATCATAAAAACAATAATAATAATCATAATAAAATATTTTATTCATATAGCCTTTCATACACACAATATAGATCAAAGTACTTCACAGCTCAGAATAAAAAATATATATATTTTTATATAATAAATAAATAAAGCGAAAAAGGAAAAAAGTACAGGTAGTGCTTGCTCCCTAAAAGAAGAAATAGATTTAGCCAACTGTGCAAATCAAGACTTCTTTGTCAGCATATATTCTGTAAGGTGTATATTTTTATTCTATTTTTATTTAGATTTAGAGAGATTTAGCCTAATATTGGCAAGAAAGCAATGTTTGCTTTGCAATGTGGATGCTGTTTTATATAAAATATATACATTAGGTAATTTTTTACAATAAGGTCTCATTTAACATTTGGACTACTAATGAGCAAAATATTTTTAAAGCATTTATTAATCTTTCTTAATGTTATTTAGTAAAAATATAATTGCTGTTTGTTCATGTTAGTTCACAGTACATTAACTAATGTTAACATATACAACTTGATTTTAATAATGTATTAGAAAATGTTAAAATTAACATTAAAGGGGTGGTTGATTATGATTTCAATTTTTTAACTTTAGTTAGTGTGTAATGTTGCTGTTTGATCATAAACAACATCTGCAAAGTTACGACGCTCAAAGTTCAATATAGATATTTTATTTTACAGAAATCACTGTTTAAGGACTACAACAAACGGCTGTTATGGACTACAATGAGCTTCTTCCTGGGTTGGTGACATCACAAATCCCAAAATTTACATAAACACTGCCCCCGAGAACACACAACAAAGGGGGTGAGGCCATGTTGGGCTGCTTTAGAGAAGAGGAAGAGTTGTTGTAGTAGAGTGTTGTTGCAATGCCGTCATTTTACGCCGGACTGCTTCACAAACGAGGGTCAATTCAAAGCTGGATTTGCACAAAAGATTAACATGACGACACATGCTAGTCGATGAGTTGAATCAACTCCACAGCATCTACATAAATTTATCCACTAACCATTCAGAAACGTCCAGTTTCATTTTAAAAGTTGTAACTTCTTCCTGAGTCTCTCCATCAGTGTCGACTCCGGTTTGAACAATGTAAGGCTGAACACCGTTACTGACAATCCTCATTTTGGCTGCATGAGATTCTCCAGCTTTGTTGTTGAGCAACCGAAGCGTGAGCTGTTAAAGCTCCGCCCTCTTCTGGAAAGTGGGCCAGGAGCAGCAGCTCATTTACATTTAAAGTGACACACAAAAACAGTGTGTTTTTGCTCACGCCCAAAAAGGGGCAAATTTGACAAGCTATAATGAATGATCTGTGGGGTATTTTGAGCTGAAACTTCACAGACACATTCTGGGGACACCAGAGACTTATATTACATCTTGTAAAAGGGGCATTATAGGTCCCCTTTAAGATTAATCAATGCTGTAGAAATATTGTTCATTGTTAGTTCATGTTAGCTAATGTATTGTTAACCAATAAAAACTTATTGTAAAGTGTTACCTTTATATACTGTATTGTACTTGTCAATGTAAAATGCTATGAAAAAAAAAAAATACAAATCTGTAATTAGTCATATGCAATTCTGGTCCCATGGCAAGTAATTAATACTCATAAATGGGACTGCCTTAACAAATCAGATTGATAAATGAACAACCACTCATTGTTTTCTTTCTACATGTCGCATGAATAGAGATTTGGACAGAAGCACTGACCATATGACTTTCATCCCTAACCTCATACAGCATCAAAGAAAAACAGCATCAAAACCTCAAAGCATCAAAAAATAGGGATGATAAATGAAGCCGGTTTAGGTGGATAGCCAGGTATGTTTCAGTTTAGTTTGTGCCAACTCTAGGTTTTAGGCACCACGAAAGTGGCTCGGCTTTTAGCTGTGTTCATCGCCATAGAAACTTATGCACCATGTCTAACCTGCCCTGGGCAGGTTTTTACATTTACATTTACATTTATGCATTTGGCAGACGCTTTTATCCAAAGCGACTTACATTGCATTATACTATACATTTGTATCTGAGTATGTGCAATCCCTGGGATCGAACCCACGACCTTGGCATTGCTAGTGCCATGCTCTAACCACTGAGCTAGATAAGGTTATGTTCTGGTTAAGACATCTCAAACCAAAATTGGACCAATCAGCTGCAAGCAAAGTGACATTTCTGACACAATAAAGTCACTCCCCCAGCTTTTCTTGCTCCAAATTAATGGTCACTACATGGTAACATTTTTCAGTGATGATTGTTATAATTATTTTATATGATTTATACCCCTAATCCACATGAGCAATTTAAGTTTAACAATTATTATTAAGCATTTAGTTAAAATAATATAAATTTATACTGATAATATGTAATATAAATAAGATTTGCAATCAGCAGATAAAGCTTTAAAAATGACTACATGTGATCTTACATGTTCGAGTCTCTGTATACCTACAGTATATATTATATTAACTTCACAACTTTCACTTAACTTATATACAGTAGCAAGATATTTTCTTTTTGCTGTGTAAATGCATTTATGTACTTCATATTCTTCAATCTCTTAATCTCCATCTGAAGAGAGAATTGAGTAATCCCGTAAACCTGAGTTCAACTATCATCATGGTACGGGCCCTAGAAGAATTCAACTAATTCTACACAGCTTTTAGTGGCTTTTAATGAGTTTTTTTTTATTGCACACTAGCTGAGGCACTATTTTACATTGTATTTATATTTTTAAAAATACCTGCATGGAATTACAGCTGTAATTAATTTCTGTAATTACATATATAATTACACTGTTGACCCTTCCCTTACACATTAACCCACCCTTAAACCTACCCATACCACCAAACCTG
Organism: Hypophthalmichthys nobilis; assembly: GCA_037950665.1. Taxonomy (NCBI): domain Eukaryota; kingdom Metazoa; phylum Chordata; class Actinopteri; order Cypriniformes; family Xenocyprididae; genus Hypophthalmichthys; species Hypophthalmichthys nobilis. The sequence goes on from CM075484.1 coordinate 29,367,447, forward strand.
TTCCTAACCTTACCTGTATCCCACTTCAATAGCAGCAAAAGAGATTCACAGTACAATATGAACACAATAAGTACATTGTACTTATTTTTTGATGTAAGGACACCTAATATAAAGTGGGACCCCAAAAAATGAATAAAAGGATTCTTAGGAGTAAAGAGAGAATGTGAACACTGAGATACAATCATTGACTGAAGAATCCTGCAGAGACAGGCATGAACCTCTAGAAGAACACTGCAAGAGAGAGAATGAAAGAGAGAGGAAAAACGCACAGACAGAAAGAGAGAGAGAGACATCTGGGCGGTGCCTCAGGAGATGAGACGGGTCTCTGCAGCGCGGTACAGTGTGAGAACTGCTCCGCTGCTCTGCTCTCAGGATCAACTCAGGTGAACTGAGCGGCTTAACCTCATGCAGCAGTGCTGCTACTGTTCACTAAAAATAAAACTATTCCAAATATTCTCTCTTTATTTGGTAATTGAAATAAAGCTGCAATAAAATAAAATAAGTATTACATGAAAAACTTGGAAATGTTGCTTTTCAAATGAAAAAAATCACAGATTTTTGACTTTTGGACCTCACTGTATTACACAAGGCATCCAAATGCATCAGACAAGCACTCGCTAGACAGTTATTCTCACAGCACTGCAGCACACACAAACCTCTCTGGGTCAATTTGAACTGCTAAAAGCAGAAGAACAGGAGATCTTTAAAGCCCAAAGTATACTTCATTTTTACACGTGCACGAGGGTTAGTAGTACTGCACACGCACCGCCGGATTTAGGTCGCATATGGAAAGCCAGGAGGTCCAAAAACAGTGCGAGCATTTCGCTCGCATTTGCACCTGAAAATAACTGCGTGCGAGTGTGAAAAAATATTTAGGCGCACTGGTGCAAGTAACCCAACTGATTCTCATGAATAGAACTATAATAACAAAAAGTACACCTCCTAAAATGCATCTACACTGAACAATAGTTATGTTTCGCACGGCAATGGGCTGCTTTTCATGCTTTCATTCAAAGACGCTGCTTCAGTCAGCAGAGCAAGTGCAAAAGATGTGCGCGATGGACTACACTTCAAAGATTGTTTACAAGGTGAAACGAGACCGTCTCATGCTGCTGATGTTTCAGCCAAATTAACTGGAAATACATTTGGATTATCATAAGCAAGGTCGGAAATTAACGGGGGCTTGAGGGCAAAAATGCCACCAAAAATGAATAAAAACAATCTACTTTCGCTTTTAAAGTAGCGGCAATTCAGAGGCGGCAATTGCTTGAATGGTGGGTGGGTTCATTATTATTCTTAATGAAAATACATCAAAAAAACAGTACAATGACAAACTCGCTTAAATATGCTTTGATATTGATATTAAGTGATTTAACATTAGACACAATAATGTCTGTTTTTGCTTTTCAAACAAAGAACTGTTGCGCATCTCCAAGCAACGGTGAATGAATGAATCAACGTTTTGAACGACTAAATGAATGACATTAAGACTTACTGCCACCTACTGGCGGTAAATGTAATACATTTATTTTCATATTTACACTTTACATAGACTGTTTTTACTTAAAATATTAAACTTTTAAAGTTTAATTTTTTACATATTTCTAAATTCAAAATTATATTTTAAAAAATTCGTACAACATTATTTACCAATGAGCTGCAGTCTATGTAAATGTGTCTAAAAACCACTTCAGATGGAGCTTCTGTGCCACCTCTGCAGTGCAAAGATTTTTGATTATTTATTTTGATTGGTAACAATCTGATTGGGTCTTATTGTTCTAAATGAATTTATTGTTTAACATTTAAAAACAAATTTTCTATTTTAATTTAAGAAATTGACGAAATATGATGCATACATTTAATAAGATTATGAAAAAAAATTGCTCTTATAATGGTAAAAAATGCCTGTGGAAATTAATTTAAAGGGGCAAATATCGCCCCGTAATGGGAAAGTTAGTGTCTGTTCTTGATCAGAAAGTGCTCCTAAATTTTTGACTGTGCTCCTAAATTTTTTTTATTAGGAGCAAAAGTGCTCCTAAAGAAAAATGTTAGCGTAGAGCCCTGAAAACACATCAACAACACATAAAATACTTGCACAGTATTTCACGCGTATTTAATGCATTTTGTGCGTGTTAAATACGTGTTGTTTGCACGTTCAAGGCGCTGATTTTTCATGCGCAAACAACACGTATTTAATGCATGAAATACGTGTTAAATACGCATGAAATACACATATTTTTAATGTGTTGTTGACGTGTTAAAATTCATGTGTTTTTGAACCTTCTAGCCTTCCATAGTCGCACATGTGCATTTAATTAATTAGTTTATCCACAAGGTGGCAACCGTGCCCTAGGAGCGTTGATTCACAAGGTAGTCAAAGAAAAAATGCATAAACAGAACAGACTGGAACGCATGCAAGCTACAGTGACAATGAAGGCCAACATAGACAAGAGATTATGCAAAAAGGTTTAGGTTAGAAAGTACCCTTATTTGTTCTAGCATGAAAGAATACAAATATATTGACATGGGTTGTAACTCATGGCGAGAGAACTGCGCATGCGTTGAACGCCTGTGTACGTGTACGAGTCAAATGAAGTATACTTTGCAAGCCTGTGCATTCGACTGTAAAAACGAAGTATACTTTGGGCTTAATCAGACAGGTCCATAAGCCAGGGAAATATCTAGCCTAGCTACAGAGATTGAGAGCACACTCACGAGTTGGTGGGCAGATGAATGCAAAAACACAAAGATGTTGATTTGGGTACATGTGAATGAGGCTGCTTGCAGTGTTGTTCTGATGTCTGATCAGACTGAGGAGCAGAGCTATCGCAAAAGTGATCTGAGGACAAATCAAGCTCTGATCTGATTAAATGAGAAGGAAGAGGGAGAGAGGAGTGAGGAGGACATAGATGACTTCATCAGCCTCAAACAGATCGCCCACCTCCAGTTCACTGTCCGGATGATGCTTATTGCACACAAAAATGGTATGAGATTATCCAAAATGCAAGTCAGGCATCACAATATTAACTCACTAGACTAAGCCTGTCACAATTGGTTTATCATCATGGTTATTTGATCTAAATCACAATTATTTCATAAAACTTTGCAGTTTCCATTTCAATCACATTGTGCGATTCAAATAAGAGAAATTTAAGCGCTTAAAGGTGCAATATGTAATATTTTCTGTCTGCTAGAGGTCGCTAGAGGCCTATTCAAAACAAAGGCGTAGCTTGATGACGCCAAGTTTGAGCGCGGAATCTTGGGACATGTGGTCTTCACCTCAACGGCCAGTGGAAAAGAATTGGGATAGGACTAGGGAAGGAATCATGTTCATGGATGTGATTATTAACATTACTGTAGTATGAAGCAGAGCAGGACCGAGTGTTGTGGGAGCTGAATGAGGCCGCTGGAGCGATTGCGCAACACACGCCTCACGAGCAGCGGAACTTTTATTATGACACAGTCGCCGGCGCTGCTTCCGCTTTTCCGGTCATGAGTATGAGGTAACACAGCTCTGTTTAACATTAGATACATTTGAGTGTGTTGAAAATGTTATAACGTTACTCTGTGCGTTCGCTCGGCGGCTGCTGTGAGGCACTTGTTACACACTGCAGTAAGATAGATCAATTTTAGAATATCATTAAATGCTGGATGGCTTGCAATTAATTTTAAAACGTATTGTATGATGGAGAAAATTCTGTATTACTGTTACTAAAAATAAAGCTGCATCTGATCGTGCTGTGTTAGCTACTTCACAAAATAGTGTTTTTCTCTGAGGCATGGTAAAGCATGGTACTCGCAAAAAATCAAGAAAATTAGATTTAAACAATAAGACTAAACGTGTTGAGCTATATAACAATAATTAGTTTTCTGTCTATAAACATAACCAAACAGTTGTTCCCTTGTCTATTAAAACATGTAAATATTAAAGCGTCTTTGGTGTTTCCATGGTTTCTACAAAATAAAACCGGAAACCGAGGGTAACGCGGGTATGACGCAATTGACAGGCGACTCATCACACGTCCCGGAGCCTTGGTTAAAATTGCAATTTTCTCACGATTTACAAATAGTTGCAAACATTTGGGATATTGTAAGTACTCAAGTGAACAAAATATATAACACTGACCTAGTGGCTTTTGCATATTTTACTGCAAAATTCTTACATATTGCACCTTTAAAGAAAAACATCAAATGCGTGATATTGTGTCTCCTGTTTTTATTTCTCATAAAGAATTTTAGGAAAATCAACTGAGACAAAGATTATATTTACTGTAAAAGCAAAACAGATTATTCCCTATGTAGAAGTATGTTATATATAGACATCCTGAAGCATCTGAGGCAGGGTTCTGAGGCACAGGCCTCTGGCGGTACGTGTGCTTAGCAAGGCAGCTGGAGATAATCATTTACCTTTGTTGACTTGAAAAGGCGCATTCTGCTCACCCCGCTTTTTAAATGCCTAATCAGCGCCAGCTAATTTCACCCCCCACAGGAGCGGCTCATGTCCGCTTTGAGCCGCCCTCTCCAGGTCTCCAAGCACCTAGTAAGATGTTATAGATGCCGCTCAAGCACATAAATATGGCCAACAAGCCATGTCAAATTGTTTACTTCAACAGAGCCTATTTCCCTCCGCCAGCTACAGTGAGGAACACAGATCTATCTATCTATCTATTTATCTATCTATCTATCTATCTGTCTGTCTGTCTGTCTGTCTGTCTATCTATCTCAATAATAGCTATGTTTCTATCTACTTCTATGCGAATTTTGGGATATCGAAAAAAATGCTGGAAATAAAAATACTTTGCCTCAACAGAGGAAGTGATTGGATAACTGGACTAACCAGCGGATCAGTGTCATCGCACAGCATCTCAGATGTTGGTTTGATCATTCTGAAATGCCTGAGCCAAAGTCTGTCATCAGAATGATTTGGTTTAATTCCCTCCCAGACGTGTCTCACATGATTGCATTCTCAAACATCAGGCATCCAGACGCAAGATAACATGACAGTGTTTATTGCATTTCGTCTGCGTGTTCTGAGACACGAGTCATTTATGATGGAGGACAAAAGAGCCACAGTGGCTTCTCCGATTGCAGGAACTTCCATTACAAATACAAACACTAAAAAATGCTAGGTTAAAAATTACCCAAGTTCGGTTAAAAAAGGACAAACCCAGCGATTGGGTTGTTTTGACTCAACCTGCTGGGTAGTTTTATTTAACTCAACTATTGTTTAAAAATTACTATATTGCTCACTTAAAATGAACCCAAAAAAAAACTGCCCAGCAAGTTGGTCAAACATTTAACCCAACCACTGGGTCAAAATAACCAAAACACTGGGCGTCTCCATATTTAACCCAACTTGGGTTGTTTTTTTAACCCAGCATTTTTTAGAGTGTAGGTTTTCATCTATAACTTTTACAGGTACAAAACCAAAATGCTTTTTTTTATCATAAATATATTTTAGTTACATTTTACTGTTTTATAGATATATTTTAGATTCCTTTATCCTACACTCTAAAAAATGCTGGCTTGTTTTAACCCAAATTTGAGTCAAATATGGACAAACCCAGCAGTTGGGTTAAATTTTTTAATTAAATTTTTAACCAAACAGTTGGGTTTGTACATATTTGACCCAAATTTGGGTTTAAACAACCCAGCATTTTTTAGATTGTATCCCCAAACCTAAACATTTTTCAACAATATAAAAAACACTTTTCAACAACCAGACTAAACAGAAGACGAAACTGTGTGTTTTTTGGGGGTGGAGCAATGAAGGGAGGGGTGTGTTTGTTTGTGTGTTTCTCAGAAATCGCTTACTGCACCTCTAAAGTAAAAGCCTTTTCCCTTTTCTATGTACTACAAATATAGGCCATTCACACTGATTTTTCTCACACAGCTACACTGCCTACACAGCACGATGCAAGCTCAGAATACAAACAGATACCAATACTGCAACAACGCACAATCGTGCTTGAACACAAGTAAGCCTGAAACACAACTCTCCCAAAGGTGCCTGGTGGTAAAAACAATCCGCTGATATTACACCAGAACGGTACAGCCGTGAAACTGTGTTTTTATTGTACAGCATTATTGCATTACTTATCTAATATCTCTGTAGTTACAGCCTTAGTGGAAAAGGTCCATTCCCACATATTTTGAGTCCCATTAAAGATGGCATATATGGAAACACTCTCAGGACTATCTATTTCTGACCCATGGGAAGACAAGGGAGCATTCAATTAAAAGCAATTGCACTTGGTAGTACCCTTTTCATTTATTCACAGAATATGATAAATATATCTGATATTTTAAACTGGCCAAGATCCAATATCTAATCTCATACTGAGATATATAGTACTTAAATTTTGCAACATGGGATGGATGTGCTCTGCATGAATAAGTGTAAAATCAGTGTCAGTCTTTAAACATCCTGTCTTCTGCACTCCAGAGTCTGTCAGTGAGCGAGCGGCAGCTTATACCAGTCAAATGAAGGAGGTGTTATGAGTATTGAACATCCTCCTTTAGCCAAGTTTGCCTATACTGTGCTATAGTACACCCACCAAACACCATAAAGTGCATTTATTATGCCTACACACTGTTATGATATCTGAAACCTGAAACATGAGCTTCATTTTATGCTTGGCACAGTTCAGAATCAGATTTGTTGCAAAAATTGAGGCAGAAATGTCAGTCTAGATGTGTGACCCTCTTCCGCTTAATTTAATATTGGCCTGAATTGACAAAGTTCAATGTCATCTGGTGTGTATACAGCTATTTTGTTGCTGGCAGCACCTATTAAAATGTCTGGCAGTAATAAGTCAGCCTGGACCTTGTGACAATAATGTTTATCATACTATAAATATTGATATCATCTGTGCTGATGAATATCTATGATCACTAAACTAAACTTACTTAGCTGCAATGGCACATGAAAGACATTAAAATATGCAGCTCTGACCCTCCTCAGCCACTAGTATTGAAGACAAGTCTCAATAGACCTTAGACAGGTTAGACAGGTTTAAAGTGGATTAAAAAGGGGGCTGTGTGGGATAGACTTGCAGTCTTTACAATGGCAAGCACTGGATAAAGGTCCAAGATCAAGTAATTTTCACAACTCAATTTTCAAAACACCTTTATGAAGTTTCTATCTACTGAAAGTTTTTTTTTCGTCAGCTGAACAGTTGGTTACATTGTAAAACCCCAGTACAAACCATTGAACGCACTGGACTTTTATCCCTCACAGCCTCATTTTCATTCCTGTCAGAAATTACATATGGTATTACTCTGATTAAATGGGTCATGGTATGAGAGTCTCAATTTTTTAACATATAAGAGGTCTTTGTACCATTAAAACATCCTGAAAGTTTCATAGCTTAAAACATTCACCTCAAACAAAGCATTTATTTAATGAAGCGCTAAAAAAACATCTCGTTTTCATATTGCCGGATCTATGACGTCACACGGGCAAATGCATTTGCATATGACCGCCTCCAGAGCAAGACATCGACTAATAGTTATACATCATCGCTCTATAGACCCCGCCCACTGGCATTCAGTCGCTTAACGGCTGACATTCGCGTCAAACGCAAATAAAACCCATTATAATCACTGATGCTGTCTACACTAATACAGTATACAGATGCATGTTCAGTTTCTGACATACTCCACGAGTTTGTCGACAACATGGAAGAGTGAATGAAAAAAACGTTCGCTTTGACGCATTCCGGTTTAAACGCGTGACCTTTCCAACGTGATTATGTAATGCGTGGCGCAGAGCAGTGCGAGACAACCATCTGTGTTTAAAAAATATATACATTTTTATTTTTCCTCGTCTGGGGTCGTGTAGAAGCTGCATTGAAACTGCAATTTTGGATCCCCGGTGAAGCCCACAAGCCTATATGGAGAAAAATCCTGGAATGTTTTCCTCAAAAACCTTAATTTCTTTTTTGACTGAAGAAAGAAAGACATGAACATCTTGGATGACATGGGGGTGAGTAAATTATCAGGAAATTTGAATTCTGAAGTGAACTAATCCTTTAAGAAACAGTCAAGTCAGGTCTCGAGACCCGTGAGATCTGTTCCAGTCTGTTGCGTTACATCCAGCTGCCATTATTAATTAATTTTAAATTGCATCATTTCATATTTAAAACATTTCACAGCATTATTTCTGCCTCTGTGCAGCATTAAACAGTGTGCACTTCCTATTATGTAGTAAATGTAAAATATGTCGCTTGAGAGGCAGCTTCTGTGCCGCCTTTGTAATTTTGTTTCTCGGTTAAAGTGCATCTACTCACAATTGTCAGACTCACATTGTTATTAATTTCCAAAACAAGTGAGGCAGAGGCAGAGATAAATTTCTGGATGTAAGAGTAAACATTAATATCTCTGTTCCGTCCAACTGCACATACTCTCTCTCTCTCACTCTCGCTCTCTTTGTACCGCTGATGTAATCCTCTAGTTCAGACCTGACGTGTTCTCTACTCCAGCCAATAGCATCGTCCCTGCACCATGACATGGGTAAACACCAGCCACGCACTAGTGAGGTTTCTCTTCATGAAACATTCAGGCCTAGCACACATTTTAATCTTTAATATCCCGACCGTAGCAACAGTGTGGAATGATCGGTGAGCACACAGTGTGACAGCTACCTGTCTCACACACACATCCACAAACAAACACATGCATGATGAGGAAGACACATCTCACATGCCTGAACTTCATGTTGTGCAGCACTTACAGTGGTACTAATAAACCAGCAGAGAAAGAGCAGCTCAGTGCGCGAACCATATTCCCGGTGTGAGTCTGTCACAGACGGTGTGTCTTCAGCTGCACTGGTGCAGTGATGACAGCGCAATACTGTGCCAGGAAACACACTGCACTGCTCCGCTGCCGGGACAGACCGTGTCCTTTATCCAAGTCATGTCTCTTAACTACAATTTACTAACTGGTGGAATGAACTTTAGGGCTAAACAATAAATATTTTTTTTCTGCTTTGTTGATTGTGCCAGTAGTTATAACTTGCTGTGATTCGGCAATAGGCACGAGGCCACAGGTAATCACAGCGTGCTGATATTCAGCCATATCGCATGGCTATGAGTGGGATATTGCGTTTATACACCAGTTCAACGGAGTGTAAATAAATAAGAGATAACAACGGAGTGTCTTTAAAACCATCTTTTGTGCAGAACTACTTCCTTCCGCAACGGATTCAAATCTCAGGTTGACAGTTTGACCAAAGCTCCGTTACTAATTCTAAAACGTCACTTTAGAACTAGTAACGAAGGAATGTTGAGTCCCTCCATTGAAACTCATTTTATTTTGAACAGTATTAGAGAGAGACAGAGAGGGAGATCGCCTGAGCGAGCATTACCTGTGTCTTATATAACATTCATTCTTCAGGTCGTTGTCCATAAAATTATATCGATTATAAAAATCCATTTGAATGTCCGCTGATGAAATCGATCTTTGTATTTGTCCTTTGTACAGTTAAGGAAATTTTCCATAACAGCTCTAAAACAACGTCCTTTGTTTACAAAAGTCCATTTCAAGTCAGTTTCTTGCGACTGACGCATTCACTCATAAAGTCACCGCCATCTAATGCCGTATTAATGTAATTATAATGTAAAATAATATTCATTGAACAACAATATTTAAAGTAACAATAACAGCCATTGTAAATGACAATAGGAAATAAACACATTTGTACAATTCAGTCAAACGTACAAAAGCAGTGCTCTACAGGAAGTTAAATATAGCCTTAAAATTAAATTATAAAATTTAACATAACCCAATTCGATTTGCTCAGGAACAAGTATTAGTATGTATACCCAAAATGAATTACATCTCATGTTTAACCACTATAAGAGCCAGCGGCAAATCCCCGAAGGACTGGCTGAGATGAAGCTGTTCTCGGCGGGTACACGAGCACTGAACAGCCGCTGAAGGCCTGGAGCTCGCATCTCAGAAAACGTCTAAACAAATTGTAAAATAGGTGCTATGATTAAATATGAGTCACATATTTCAGGTCTAAACAGGTCTAAAATGTAAAACTAAACTGTAAAACTACAGTTCGTGGTACAAAAAGTGTAGTATTTGTAAAAAATACGGTGGATTTGTTTGGCCGCCATGACAGTCACTTCAAGCGGAGGGTGAAAAGGTAGGAGTGCTGTTATCACTAGAATATCACACGGCTCTCAGCCAATCAGATTCAAGAACCAGAAAGATGTGTATATGTATTATTCAGTTTTTGCATTCAAAGGTTACTTTAGAATTCATAAAACACATGTACTTAATCAACAAAGCTCAATAGGATCCAAACCCTTGATGTCAAATATTGACACGTTCAAACATAGTTCTGAAATTTTAATTGCATCTATTTATGGTTCATGTGATGGCTCCACGTGCTACAGATTCCAATGAACAACCCTGAACTCCAATCCTTCGCTAACTGGCATTTATAAACAAGCTGCACAGCATTTTATTCAAGATTAGTATATGGTATATCACATAAGACTGTAGAGTTAGTGAGAATCCAGACACTGACTCCTTGTTGGTGTCGAGTAAAGTTTGGATAGAAGCACTAAACTCACATGCTGAAAGAGAGCTATTATACAAAGAGCTCATGACGTAACAAAATAAGGTTTTACAGAGAGAGTATCACTAAAGGAGCACATCAACCAATACAAAAAAGACAGTATATGGCCTGCTCTGAAATCCAGCCAATGAAACAAGCCAAACTTCCCCAAAAGAACAAGCCGACCAATGAAATCACCAGCATTAAATTACAAGAATTTCCAGGCAGAGTAATCTGGACAAATTCTTTTAGAACACTTAAACATAAGAAATAAACTGAAAAGGACATCAAGATTTAGATACTAGACCTAAATATTGCACAAACAGTTACAATACAAAATCTCAGAGGGGTGTGACAGAAGCATCAGCAGGGCTGAAGAGCAGCCGGCGTGGGAAAGAGAGAATGAGGTCAGGTACAGGGGAAAGACAGAGAGCTTGAGGTCTTTGTACGACGTCACTTTCATCCACATTACTGGCAAGTTTCCATTACAAGCCACTGTTGAGAAAGGTCAGTGTGAGAACAACAAGATTCCATCCATATATTTGCAGTGTAAGGACTATTTGTCTATTGTTACAGTGTGTGCAAAGGGACATCCACACTATTAGCCAACACATTTGAGCATGTTGTTGGGGAGTCACCCAAGCAACTGTGAAGAACCCTGATACCATTTGAGCACTCGGCCCTTACTGTTGAATTAACTTAGGAAACATCTCCTCCCCTCACTTTCTGAATTTCAATAAATTCCTTCTGTTTGCAAATGTACATACTATATGTACTAAATAATACCTACTGGAATGCTCTACATATTAATTTTAATTTCATATTAACACAAGCCAAATTAATTAAGAATGAAGTAAAAATAGAATAGAAAGACAGTCGCTAAAAATTCTACAAGTGAGCTCAGTCATCACAACATTATAAAGTACAACATAAAAAAATGGATATTAATTTTATAACTTGATTAAGTTAAAATTATTAATGTTTTTAACGATGTTAAAGAGAGTTACACCAAAGGTAATCTAAATGTAAAAATAGGGAATATATATATATAAACAGTACATTTTAACATATGTTCATATGTTATTCTCATTCTGATCAATGGCTGTCAAGTTTACTTGCAGTTTTGCTTTGCTTTCTTTTAGTTTTTTATTAATTTGCTGTGGTGTTATATTTGGTAGCCCTGTCCATAGTAAAATCTATAAAATCCTGCTACACAAAACTGTATATTAAACATCAAATATGTTCTGATGAGATGTTATTGTGTTGCATCATTCAGAAAGACACATTTTTTGCTGCTCGAAACTTTGTGGCGTCATGCCTGATTAGGAAACCAGGAGTAAAGCCCAAATGATATGATAAGACAGGTCAACATATCACACTCTCTGATAAAATGTTTCTTTAAACCCACCAATTTGTTCTGTCCTTACAGAGTAAATAAGCAAACATCACAGACCCATTTATCAGCAATTCATGCCATATTTTTGTGCTTTTAAGCAGCAACTGCTTCTGATGATTGTGATTGTGTTTCTAAAGAGGGTTTGAGCCCTGATTTACCGCCGCTGGTTCTGCTCTTTTTGGCCTCCTCCTCCACATCGGAAATCATCTTATGAGAGGATGATGAATGAAATTAATGGCTCTATAATCTCTTGGTGGTTTGAAACACAGCGTGTGTGAGTATGTGTGTCAGCTGGTTTAATGATTCGAGCCTGCCATAGCTATATCATGTGTGTGTGCAGCGTATATATCTGTGCATGTGGGAGGTTGAAGAGGACTCGAGTAAAGAAATCTCACTCATAATAATCCCTGGCCCTTTAAGGAGCTTTCATTTTGAACAGCTCAGGCTAAAAGTGGGATGTGTCTTCCTCATCATGACTTCCTGCCTATCATCCCCAGCAGCGAAACCCTTGCGTTGGGTATATGAAAGACATCTCTGTATAATTATGTTGCTACTTAGAAAAAAGCTTGATAATCCTCAAAGTGAAGATGTCCGATTTGAACCCCCAAACTGCTGTCATGGATGTCATTATTGAGAATGCTGTCCTCCGTATTTTAGACGTTCTATATAACTGTATTCTAAGTCACAATATTACAGGCCTCTTTACATTGTCATCTGAACGCTGATGAAGGTTGCTTTTATAAATGTACATTGGGCTCCAAAAAAGTTTTAATATTTATTTTAACTTATTTTTGAATGTTTAACTTGGAAATAAACGGTGGTAAAAAATGTGGGATTTTGGGAAATATAAAATAAATATAAAAGATGAAATATTTAAGAATCTGCTCTGTTTGTGACTTTAAGAACTCCTTTGTACTAAAGGTCAGATTTCTAAGCAAAAGTACATTTTAAAATAAAAGTATATTTTTTTGATTTTGGAGTTATCTTTGGATCTATGCACCACCAGAAACTGTATGTATAAGTATTTGTTTGGACTGTGATCTGGCACTGCGCTTTTCTGTTTTCTTCTAAGCAAAAGTAGGAAATTTTGACATTAATTTACAAATATTATTTATAATTTATAATATATATATTTTTTTATTTAATTTAATTTATTATATATATATATATATATATATAATATTTAATTTAATTTATTAACTATTTATAATTTATATATATATATATATATATAAATAGTATATAAATATATATGTATATATAAATTTATAATTTATAATATATTTATTTTTAGTTAATTTAATAATTATTTATAATTTATATATATATAAATAGTATATATATTTAAATAGTATTATATATTTACAAATATTATTTGTAATTTATACTTATTTATAATATTATTGTATATTTATATATATTAATGTATATATGTATATGTATATATACGTATATATAAATAGTATATATATAATTAATGAATTACATTTAATAAAAAATATTATTTACAAATATTATTTATAATTTATAATATTTATTTTTTAGTTAATTTAATAATTATTTATAATTTATATATATATATGTATTTATATAATATAAAAATATATATATATTATTTATTTATAATTTATAATATATTCATTTTTTCAGTTAATGTAATAATTATATATGTATAATATTAAAAAAATTACATAAAAAATATATGTTCACACTTAGTCTAGTATGTCAAAAACGCAAAATGTTTCTTGTCCCGTCACATTCAGTTATAAATTACATTAATCATATCATATGAATCAAATAATAGCATGTTTTCAATTCAAAATGGTGATATTTCATAAAAATGTTGAGTAGTTTGCATCAAAGCATCTCATTGGAATTCGCACTCGTCTTCTGTGAACAATAAGCCCCGCCTTCATTGATCAGATTGGCCAGCTCACTCATTCTGACAGTGATGAGCCCTATTAGACTGCTGATGCATACCAGCCTAAAAAAAATTAACTTTTAAACTTTTTTTACTTTCAACAAACAGAGCGGTGCATAATGGAGTACAGCAGAGCAGCATCAATAATATCAAACATGTCTATGGTGGTTACAACCTTGATATATAATATAATATAATATAATATTAAAAAAAATTACAAAAAAGGTTTATTGTCTTGGGAAAATAAACTTGCATTTGGAGAGACGGCGCCTTGATTTTCTTCACAGACCCTGTAAAATATCTCTAATTGTGCTTGAGTGATCCTAAAGGAAAGTACTTGCTTTTGCACCACAAACACACGTTTTACACCGTGGGATCATTCACCTAGAAGTAACACAGCATGTTCTGCCGCAAATGGCTGACACACAATTCTTTTTTCCTCTAAAATGCAAGACTGCATCTCAAAAGCATTTCCTCAACACATTTTATGGTTAGAAAGAGCAATATAGCAATGGATTTCAGAGAGATGCATCTTCAGCATGGTTGAGTACACTTGCAATTAGTGCTAATTAGAGTTCCAGGGTACCAAAACACAAGAAGTAATAAGTAGAGATGCCCACATGTCCTCACAGGAATATGAAGCCGGAAAGTCCACCAAGAAATGAACTGAATAACACATAACCTTCATGGCAACCTTAAACGCACAAATACTCCATTATTTGTGTTTGTGTTACATGTGTGTGATGTGTGTGCTAATTTGTGAATCTCTTTCTCTCTCATCCCACTCACACAAACACACTCTCATCATGTTCTCACTGTTAACGCAGCCTAGCCGCGGTTGTCTGTGTGCTTTTTCACTGTGACCTGTAGATGTGAGAAGCTTGTAAATTGCCTGCAATCACTGAGAACAACAGTGAGGGAGAGGGACGCAAAGAGCTGCAGCCTCAGTAAAATTCAAATTGCCTCTGCAAGGGCATCTTATGATGAGAGCTCACTCTTCCCTCAGATATAGACAGACAATACATAATTCATGCCAGCTGAACATCTAGGGTCATGCTAGTCATTGCAAACTTTTTTAGGTAAAAGACTGATGCAGGTCTACTTTTATTTTTATTCTATTAAAGATATTTTCAATTTTGCCACAGCTGAATGATTGACACCAACAGTATACGGCCCTTTGAAAAGACTGTTTACCCCTCACATCCTTGTTATCATTTGTGGAAAAAAATGGAGTCCACCCTGAATAAACTCCATTTTTATGTCAAGTTTTGACTAAAGTCTAACTAGAGCTGCACGATTCTGGATAAATTGAGTTTTTTTTTTTTTCTCAAATAGAGTTCACGATTCTTCCACAGACAACTAAACAAAATAACATGTAATTTACCAGAGGTTCTGACAAAATGTTAGGCTAATTGCTGAATTCTAATTGAAATGTTTAATTAATTTGAATGAATTATTTTTAAAAATCGGGTTTAAATGAATGATTCAATGACTCACTCATAATAACTACTTTATTTGTTTGATTACTGGAAGAATCAGCGTTTTTGAATGAATCTCTTGAATGAATGATTCAAAGACAAATTCATTTTTAACAGTCACTTGTCGCCAACTAGTAGCGTAACACCGTGTCCTAACCAAACGCGATGCGATTCTAGCGACAAGCAGTTTGTCTGTCCACGCCAAACGTGACACGACTACGACGCGACAAAATCAATCAAAAACCACAGTCAGTCAGAAGAGCGTGATGGCGGGCTCTCTTGGGAAGCGCACGGCAGTCACAATGAAATGGATGAGTACATAATTAAATTCATAAATATTACACCATTTAAACATTATTTAAAGTACATACTGTGACAATGAAATGAAACAATCTTTGTCATAGAATACACTTTTCTTCACAATGAGTTGACAGTTTGAACGTTCTTGTGACCATTTATTTATTTTCACGATCTGAGGTGAATTATCCATGGTTACTTTCAGTACGGCTACAAAGCTGTGAACACAAAATGATATTCAAATGGGTATTAGACGCTTTTAACAATAAATAAAGCACATAAACATTACCTGAGGTTATCATTGCCATACGTTGTGTTGTTGTTCCAGCTGCGACGTCGCAGAGAAATAGAAAGCATTTCTAAAATAAAATCATCGCGTGTCGCCGTCGCGGCTAGTTAGGACAAAAACTAACATGGAAAAAATACCTTTTATCGTGTGTAGTTAGGACACGGTGTTACGATGTAATTGACTACTTTCAAAATGTGATTTGCTCGCTTCCGTAGACATCAGTGTTTATATCTGAAATATAAACTTTTATCCCAGTGCTTCTGTGATAATTTGAATATTTGCAACACAGAAATAACGATACTGTGTAGTTGAAGCTGTTACCAATACATGACAACTGCTCTCTCTGGCTCAGCGGCAGCGCAAACACTGATTTGAATGTTCCGCTGTGATTTTGTGTGGGTGTTTGAATCGAGATCGCGATCTTTTAGTGATTAATCGCGCAGCTTTTAACGTGTGAAAATTAAGAAATCAAAACATTGTATTAGTAATGAAATATTATAGTTGTTGTACTATCAAATTATTTTATTATTTTATTAAATACTTGAATTATTGCAATATATTTCTTATTTTGTTTAATATTTTTATTTAATAATCACAATAAAAATAATCACAATTAATTAGAGTTATGTTGAAAGAGTCAAAAACAGTGGAAATGAGGCCTATTAAAACTCAAATGGAAAGTTTTTTTCACTTTATGAAGTTGGTTCTTGTAAAATATACATGCTCATTTTTAAATTTTTCAAGTTTTCCATTTTGTTATTTAAATAATTTTTATTGATTGGTTTATTTATTTTCTATGCAGATGTCAACTAAGGGTATGTTTACACAACAACAACGTACTAAAAACTGAAAAGATTTTACTCAGCATTTTTGCGTACAGATGACGATGTCAAAAATGACTAAAAACGTTGTATTATGCTGCCAGGCCAGTAGTTGGCGATGTCACTTTGTAAGGGAACATTACGCGCCTATAGAATGAAAGCATAAAACGCATGTGCATGACGTCACCGTTTTCACAAATGTGTGTTTTTTGTAGTTTACACGGAGATAATAACGGTATCGTTTTCAAACACTTGCACTTTGAAACCCGTTTTCAAAAGTTAATGTTTTCAGGCCCCTAAAACGCCATTGTCGTGTAAATGAACAGCCAAAACGCATAAAAAGTTTGCCGTTTTTAGTTGAAAATGTTGTGTAAACTGCCCCTAAATCATCCAAACCATTCTAGAATTATGAATGCTTTCAAAATTTAGCTATTCAATTCATTGGCGAACATTTTTTTTTTTTCATATCGCAATGCTGTATTTTTACACTGCATCGCAAAGTCAGTTTTTTTCCAATATTGTGTAGCCCTAATTGGAATATAGTGCAATATTCATATGGATTATTGTTATGGTACATTTATGGTGCTTTATTGTCATTTTTGAAGTCTGGCAGCCCCTGTTTACCATTTACTTTCACTGTAGGAAAGCATCATTATCCTGTTGTGTTTGAGAGAAACCTTTTCATAATGACATGAGGATGATTTTTATTAATTTTTAGTTGAACCATTTTAGCCCGAGTTAAGCAAATGTGTAACATAAATAAACCCAGTAAATTTTGTATAGTCAGCACTTCTGAGCGTCACATCAGCTGCAATGTGCTACACTTAACACATTTAATTGTGTCGTACAGATTTCCCCATATCACACCTTCAGTTTCACCATCATTCCAGCATAGAAACATGGGTTGCGTTTTGCAAAGCACATTAGCGGCACGTTAAGTGAACCAATCTTCCGCTGAGCTGCTACAAAATATGAACAGTGTGTGTTTGCTGATTGTCAAAAGAAAAACACAAGCTAGGCCAATTCACAAGCAGGTCTGAAGCCACCGGGGAGCTTTAAAGGAAGCTATCTGCTGGTGATGAAAGCACTTCCTGGAGGGACTGAATCTCAGCATAGTGGGAACAAGATATTTGGGGTAAAGAGGGAGGGAGTGAGGGAGAGAATAAAAGGCTGACCTAGTTCCGCCTTTCACTTGCTCCTTTCCCGGACTAGGTGTCCTGGAACCCCGAGGCCGAGCTGGCAGGCCTGCAACTCGTATAGAGGAAGCAGCGGAGGGCAGAAAGGATGTTAAACAATGACTGTGCACTCTCAACCTCTGCTGCCCAAGCTAGTGTGGATTATTCTCTGGCTACATCCTTGCAGAGAGGGAGAGAGAGAGAGAAAGAAAAGCTGGCAGCTTGCTCTGTCACAGTCTCTCCTCCATTACGTCACTGTGCCAAACAACACAGCACTGCTGCACAAGGCACACCTGCTGCTGTCTGCACTGGAGTGACTCCAGCTATATATCAGCCCTGCTGCTCACCTCCCTGCCTGGCACTCACTACAGACACGCACAGCCCGGCTACAATTAGCATACACAGATTCAAATCTGCAAAATACTATAGAAAAACTTTTATTATTTACTTTAAAGTATTGCTGATGCTGGTACTATGGAAGCGTGTTTCCATCATGAAAAAAAAAAATTTAAAAGGTAATTCAGACTTTCTATCTCACAATTCTGACTTTATTTCTCAGAATTGTGAGATAGAAAGTCAGAATTGTGAGTTATAAAGTCAGAATTGCAAGTTATAAAGTCAGAATTGCGTGATATAAAGTCAGAATTGCGAGATATAAAGTCAGAATTGCGTGATATAAAGTCAGAATTGCGAGATATAAAGTCAGAATTGCGAGTTATAAAGTCAGAATTGCGAGGTATAAAGTCAGAATTGTGTGATATAAAGTCAGAGTTGCGAGTTATAAAGTCAGAATTGTGTGATATAAAGTCAGAGTTGCGAGTTATAAAGTCAGAATTGCGTGATATAAAGTCAGAATTGTGTGATATAAAGTCAGAGTTGCGAGTTATAAAGTCAGAATTGCGTGATATAAAGTCAGAATTGTGTGATATAAAGTCAGAGTTGCGAGTTATAAAGTCAGAATTGCGTGATATAAAGTCAGAATTGTGAGTTATAAAGCCAGAATTGTGAGTTATAAAGTCAGAATTGTGTGATTTAAAGTCAGAATTGCGAGTTATAAAGTCAGAATTGCGTGATATAAAGTCAGAATTGTGTGATATAAAGTCAGAGTTGCGAGTTATAAAGTCAGAATTGCGTGATATAAAGTCAGAATTGTGAGTTATAAAGCCAGAATTGTGAGTTATAAAGTCAGAATTGTGTGATTTAAAGTCAGAATTGCGAGTTATAAAGTCAGAATTGCGAGTTATAAAGTCAGAGTTGCGAGTTATAAAGTCAGAATTGTGTGATATAAAGTCAGAATTGTGTGATATAAAGTCAGTATTGCGAGTTATAAAGTCAGAATTGCGTGATATAAAGTCAGAATTGCGAGATATAAAGTCAGAATTGTGATATAATGTCAGAATTGCGAGTTATAAAGTCAGAATTGCGTGATATAAAGTCAGAATTGCGTGATATAAAGTCAGAATTGTGAGTTATAAAGTCAGTATTGTGATATAATGTCAGAATTGCGAGTTATAAAGTCAGAATTGTGAGGTATAAAGTCAGAATTGCGTGATATAAAGTCAGAATTGTGAGGTATAAAGTCAGAATTGCGTGATATAAAGTCAGAATTGCGAGTTATAAAGTCAGAATTGCGTGATATAAAGTCAGAATTGTGAGGTATAAAGTCAGAATTGTGTGATATAAAGTCAGAGTTGCGAGTTATAAAGTCAGAATTGTGTGATATAAAGTCAGAGTTGCGAGTTATAAAGTCAGAATTGCGTGATATAAAGTCAGAATTGTGTGATATAAAGTCAGAATTGTGTGATATAAAGTCAGAGTTGCGAGTTATAAAGTCAGAATTGCGTGATATAAAGTCAGAATTGTGTGATATAAAGTCAGAGTTGCGAGTTATAAAGCCAGAATTGTGAGTTATAAAGTCAGAATTGTGTGATATAAAGTCAGAATTGCGAGTTATAAAGTCAGAATTGCGAGTTATAAAGTCAGAGTTGCGAGTTATAAAGTCAGAGTTGCGAGTTATAAAGTCAGAATTGCGAGTTATAAAGTCAGAATTGCGAGTTATAAAGTCAGAGTTGCGAGTTATAAAGTCAGAATTGTGTGATATAAAGTCAGAATTGTGTGATATAAAGTCAGAATTGTGTGATTTAAAGTCAGAATTGCGAGATATAAAGTCAGAATTGTGATATAATGTCAGAATTGTGAGTTATAAAGTCAGAATTGTGAGGTATAAAGTCAGAATTGCGAGTTATAAAGTCAGAATTGCGTGATATAAAGTCAGAATTGCGAGATATAAAGTCAGAATTGTGAGTTATAAAGTCAGAATTGCGAGTTATAAAGTCAGAATTGCGTGATATAAAGTCAGAATTGCGAGTTATAAAGTCAGAATTGTGAGGTATAAAGTCAGAATTGCGTGATATAAAGTCAGAATTGCGAGATATTAAGTCAGAATTGCGAGTTATAAAGTCAGAATTGTGAGGTATAAAGTCAGAATTGCGAGTTATAAAGTCAGAATTGCGTGATATAAAGTCAGAATTGCGTGATATAAAGTCAGAATTGCGAGTTATAAAGTCAGAATTGTGAGGTATAAAGTCAGAATTGCGAGTTATAAAGTCAGAATTGTGAGGTATAAAGTCAGAATTGTGAGGTATAAAGTCAGAATTGCGTGATATAAAGTCAGAATTGCGTGATATAAAGTCAGAGTTGAGTTATAAAGTCAGAATTGTGAGGTATAAAGTCAGAATTGCGAGGTATAAAGTCAGAATTGCGTGATATAAAGTCAGAATTGCGAGATATAAAGTCAGAATTGCGAGTTATAAAGTCAGAATTGTGAGGTATAAAGTCAGAATTGCGTGATATAAAGTCAGAATTGCGAGTTATAAAGTCAGAATTGTGAGGTATAAAGTCAGAATTGCGTGATATAAAGTCAGAATTGTGAGATAAACTTGCAATTGCATATTATAATGTCCAATTGTCAGGGAAAAAAGAATGCAATTCTGACTTTATATCAAGCAATTCCGAGTTTAAATCTCACATTTCTGAGAAAAAAGTCGCAAGTACCTTTTTTATTTTTTATTTTTTATTTCTTAATGGCGGAAACAAGCTTTCATAGAATACTGATGATATAACAATGCCAATATATTCACAATTTAATTAGGATGTACACATCCTAAATCCAATTTTAATTAAAACACTCATTTTGCCCAATGTTTACTTAAAATATTTGAGATCAGAAAATGTGCACTTTTGGCAAGGAAGACTATTGTTAAACATTAGATACAATACTGTATGAGTTAACATAAACTAACAACTTCTAAAGCTTTCATTAATGGTTATGTTAATGTTAATTTCAACATTTATTAATACATTAATAAAATCAAAGGTTGTCTCTGGAAATATTATTTAATGGACCTAAGCTGACATCAACTAACAGTTTTATTAGCTAATGTTAACAAAGATTAACAAATGTATTGCACATTGTTAATGTTAGTTAATGCATTATTACCATACTGTAAAGTGTTACTAAATTATTTTAACATAAAAATAATTAAATTAATTTGAAATAATTAAAATAACATTTTTACTGTAAATCAGTAAATGAATTAACATTGCATTATGTAATTTTACTGTCAAATCTATGGTTTATGCAAGTAAAAACTATGAATTATCATAATTACAGTGAAAAAATTTCCTGAAGTCCTTGCATGACTTCACATTTGACTTCTAATTGACATTAGGATGTGTTTTTTTTAACATTGTCTGTTATGTAATGTTCATTATTTTATGTCTTTGTATGCATGTTTGTGTCAATATGTGAGAACTGGCCATGTTTTATGTACAGGCAACTGTACATGAACTCTGATTTATCATGTGGCTTTCTGTTTTACCACCTGTATGGTGGTTATCATTACATTTTAAGGTAAAAAAGCAGAATTTGGAAGTTCAATTACATTTGGTATATTATTGGTACATTATATCACTTAATGAAATATACTGTTATAAATGTCACTGTGAATCTGTGGCAATTTCAGCCAGCAGTTTTTTATTGTAAATTTAACAGATTTTTTTACAGTGGGTCTCTGATTTTGTGGTGTTGTTTATTAAATAGTCTGTAGCACAAAAGTATAATAATGGCTTTAAAGTAATGATATCGTTCAGTGCTTTTATTCTGTCGATGGTTTTTAAATTTTGATCAAACAAGAATTATACTTTTGTGCTGTATTTAAATTAGCTAATAGTAGAAAAAACAAGAGGTAAAATCATCCACATTTACAGTATTACATACAATGTCATCAGATATTTCACTGTAAGCCAAGAAAACATCTTAAGACGTGTATAAGTGCCGTCAGAATATGATTACTCAGAATTATCATCGCAAGCACTGAGAAATCATTCCTTCATTTGAAATCACCAACATATTCCCTTCCATTTTACTCAAAACTTTTTCTCTTTTAGTGTAAAAGCATCCCAACAGGCCTTTAAATATCAACAGGTCAACACAATGTTGGATTGTGGCAATAAAACAAACACTCATTCCTCATAAAGGCTGTTTGAAGTCTTCACTCAGGTGGCTCTTGAAAAATTCCTTCCTTTTTCCTCCTTCTAATCCTCTCTAACATGCAAAGATTGTCTTGATGTGTCAAAACTCTATGAAAGCCCTGAGGGAGTGTGTGTCATCTAGGAGCCACAGTCCTCGCAGACTTCTGAGGGCTGAGAAATAGGATTCTCTCAGATTGACTGTAATAGAAAGCGATCTGTGGGCTCCAGTTTCATTTCAAGCTACACAAGAAACAAAGGATTCCTCAAAGAAACACAAACAGCTCCATACAAGAAAAAATGCCAACTGTGTGTCTGAGTCTCCAGTTAAAAGAAATCACATCTGTCTCTGTTAATAACCTTTTATTAAATAACTCATATTATTATAACCAAATATAATAATTCAAGATTTAACCACTGAAAAAAGTGCATCGGTCGATCACTAATATGAATATTGTGTAGGATTTTGTTGTTATATGCTCAAATTTCTCACATTTTATATATTAAAACAAAACACTGAAAATATAAGTACATTATTATTTATTATCATTATTATTATGTGACTATACGTACAAGTATCTCTTGTCTGTGTTCTTGTGTTATTGAATAAAAAATGAGGGATCCCAAAAATTAAAAAAAGAGATCATCTTTGTTACATAAACTTAATCTATAATTTATGCATCCTCTGTTTTTTTTATGAAGTTAATAGAAATAATTATTAATCAGTATCATGACATATTTTTGGGGCTAACTCTTCCATGATATTATACAACATATTTCACAAAAAATATATAAATATTCCTACCAAAATAGGCAAAACACACCAAATCACAATGTCAATTGTGTGTCCCTGTAAAAACTGATTTGATTTTTTTCACAGTTTTAGAGTAAAACGTTTTGGAAAATATGTATTTCATATACAATTTTTTTTTTTTTTCATAATAATAAACTTAAAATTCTATAACCTTTTCTTTGTTTCACTTCAGCAATAATCTGCCAAGTGCCTTCCTTAATAAAAGACCAAACTAAAGTCTGTCCTCCAAAGCATTTAAGATTTACGACCATTTAATTTAGAAATTTCATTTTCAGGTCTATGCTCAAAAAGTGAAAAATAGGTAATAAATGGATCATAACTATTCCATAAATAAAATTTAGTACCATAAAATACCCTAAAAATACAAAATATTAAATAAAAAATAAAATGTAGTACATTTCATTGAAATAAAAAAAAAATCAGTAATTTTTGCCTGCCACACGAGCAGCACCAAAGGGTTAAAATAAAATGGAAAAACTACTATTAGTGTTTGATCATTGAGAAACATTTACTAACTACAACTGAAAAGAGTGAAATAGTTAAGTTTGGTTGTTTCTACATCTCTAGTGTTTATGATGTAACCCTACGTTCATCACGGAGTAACAGACCTCCTATAATCTGCCGGATTTCACACACTCCTGTACAGCCAGTGCTTAGCAGCCAGCCATCCATGCTGCTTTACTAAACTGCTTGATTTACAAGCGCCCAAGGGGCAGTTTTGGAGACCAAAGCGTACATTATTAATGGATGTGTAGTGTTGACATCATGCCAGAATCCATACAACACTTTCCTGCTTATGGAGCAATTCCAATACTATGATAATAAACTGTAAAGGAGACACATGCGTTTAATAAACAGATCCTCTGAAGCCAGTCCTGATGTGTTTACTACAGATACTCAGTCCAGACATAGAGTGATGCTGATGTTCAGGCAAAATGTTAGGCTTTCATTGTATCTTTCTTCCTGAAGCTGTCATTCTGTAGAACATCTCCTTTTATGTTCCACAGGAAAAAAAGACTTTTTGTAAATAATGACAGACTTTGGTTCCACTTTATATTAAGTGTCTTTAACTGCTATGTACTGGCATTTAAAATAATCTTTTGATACAACGCAGTTATTGTGTGTGTGCATGTTTTTAGTGTAGCACTTTATTTTACAGTCCTGTTCCCCATGTACAAACTACTTATTACAGTAATTATAATAACTGGGTAATAACTAGGTACTAACCCTAAACCTACACCTAAATGCTGTAAAAAAAAAAAAAAATGCTGGGTTAAAAATAACCCAAGTTGGGTTAAAAACGGACAAACCCAGCGATTGGGTTGTTTTAATCCAGCGGTTGGGTTAAATGTTTGACCCAACCTGCTGGGTAGTTGTATTTAACTCAACTGTTGTTTAAAAATTACTATATTGTTTGCTTAAAATTAACCCCAAATAGGTTGGTAATTAACATGTGTTAATAATATGTTTAATAAATAAATATTTACTTTATTAAACTGCTTATTATTAAATGTTCACCTTTTGATTTTTACTGTTGCCTCTAGTAATTATGCGTCTGATTTTTTATTTCCAGCCTATTTTAGATTCATTTTATGCCAGCCATATAGTAATTTTTAAACAATAGTTGAGTTAAATAAAACTGCCCAGCACATTGGGTCAAATATTTAACCCAACTTGGGTTGTTTTTAACCCAGCATTTTTAGTGTAACCTTAACCCATGTAGTTACCATATATTACACAGTATTTTCTTAGGTAAGTACACTGTAAGTACATGTAAGTACGCAAACTGTAGTTTTATTTTTAAAATACCTGAATGTAATTAAATCTGTAATTAATTTCTGTAATTACATCTATAATTACACTGTTGACCCTTACACCTTAACCCACCCATTCCACCAAGCCTGTCCCTAAACGTACCCTTATCCCACCTCAATAGCAGCAAAAGTGTTTTGTGATACAACATGAACACAGTAAGTAAACTAAGAATTATTTTTCTTTTGTAAGTGCATAGTAGTTAAAGACACCTAATATAAAGTATACTATTCCTTTACACCAAAACATCCCTCAGGACGTTCCCAAAACATCTTGAACCAACCCATTATGGGTCCAAATGTATTTGGAAGTGCTCTCACAGACCTTATAGAAAAGAAATAGATCACAAAGCCATATAAATAAACAGAGCAGATTCCAGTATAGCAGCAGCAGCACTTCAGTGTGTGTTCTGATTTATGGGAATGCAACACATCATCAACAATAGTCATGATGAGAGCAAAACAAGCCCGCTCCATCCAAAAACAACCTTTTACACAAGCTAATACTCTATCAAACGAGCATTGCAGCACTTAGAAGTAACATGCCGGTTTTAGGGGGGATGCTGCTGGCACCTGCTATTAAAACCCACTGCGCACGCTTCTCCCAGCCTGCAACAAAAGGTCTGCTGATCGCTGTTTTTCGGCAGCACAGGTGCTGCTGCTGCTGAGACTGACCTGAATGGTGCAGGTATACTCCGTATCATCCAGCAGTCTGACCGTACACATGTATTCTCGCTCCAGGTTTCTGACGCTGCCACTCATCAGCCGACTCAACATCTTCTCAACGCACGATCGCTGGTCTGCGTCCGGGACCACAACAAAAAGCTCAAGCAATGTCACATCGACCAAACTCTCCGGTCGCCCAGGTAAAACGCGCTAACCAAAGCCGACAGCATCTTTATCCGGTGACATGAACGCCGCAGTTGTTCGGATGAGTGTTTTATTTCTTGTTATTGCGAACAGGTTCCTTCAGCACGCATCCAGGTCCAGATTAAGTCGCTGTGGTTACGAGCAGACAGTAGCAGCCCGTCTGTTGACCATTCACCGCTTGATATTTGAGCAAGGGGGCGGGACCATGGAAGCTGATTGACACGCCTTCTAGCCAATGGCTAATCTCTCCAAATAAGGACTCGTTTGAAATAGACAATGAAAGATTGGAGTGCTGCTGCGTATTTGGAGGTCATTGTTGTCCAATAAGATGCTGGACAAATGTGGTAGTAAGGTTATAAGAATTACTCTTTTGCTCGGTGTTATTTCCTGCAGCAATATTTTTTTGTCTTCTTTATTTGGCAGTATGACAAGCATCAATAACAAAATCAAATAAGTATCTTATGAAATATCCCATTTTTTTTCTGGCTACACATTTATCGAAAAGATATAAATTGCATTTAATTTTGTGAACTAGAATAAGAAACTATTTTAATTTGTTCAAGATTCCTCTGTAATGATTTAGAAAACTATATTGGGAGAAAATATGTAGGTTTTTTATTTTAAAAATGACATTTTGTCATATGCAACATTTCAAAATGCTCATATTTCTCACATTTTATAAATCAAAACAAACAAAAACACAGAAAACATGTAGGCCACTAATATCATAAAGTAACTTAAATTTATTTATTTTGAAATATTTTTATTAATGTGACTATATGTTCAAGTGTCTTTTGTCTGTGTTTTTGTGGTATTGAATAAAAAATTAAGGATCCCAAAAATAAAAAAAGAGATTATCTTTGTTGCATAAACTTACTCTATATTTTTATGCATTCTCATTTTTTTTTTTTTTTCATGCAACCTAAAATAACACCACTAAATATTAATTGTTTGGTGTAACTGAAAATAAAAATTAATTTATGACCTAAATACTTCCTCTATCCCTTCACCACATATTTCATAAAAGATCACAGAAATATTGTAACTGTATTTGTCAGAATTTACACAAGTTCTACAAATGAATTAATATTTAAAGGGGACGTATAATGCCTCTTTTCACAAGATGTAATATAAGTCTCTGGTGTCCCCAGAATGTGTCAGAGTTTCAGCTCAAAATACCCCACAGATCATTTATTATAGCTTGTCAAATTTCTCCTATTTGGGTGTGAGCAAAAACACGCCGTTTTTGTGTGTGTCCCTTTAAATGCAAATGAGCTGCTGCTCCCGGCCCCCTTTCCAGAAGAGGGCGGAGCTTTAACAGCTCACGCTTCGGTTGCTCAACAACAACAAAGCTGGAGAATCTCACGCAGCCAAAATGACGATTGTCAGTAACGGTGTTCAGCCTTACATTGTTCAAACCGGAGTCGACACTGATGGAGAGACTCATCGACTAGCATGTGCCGTCATGTTAATCTTTTGTGCAAATCCAGTGTTGAATTGACCCTCGTTTATGAAACAAACCGCCATAAAATGACGGCATGGCAACAACACTCTACTACAACAACTCTTCCTCTTCTCTAAAGCAGCCCAACATGGCCTCACCCCCTTTGTTGTGTGTTCTCGGGGGCAGGGTTTATGTAAATTTTGGGGTTTGTGATGTCACCAACCCAGGAAGAAGCTTGTTGTAGTCCCTACCAGCCATTTGTTGTAGTCCTTAAAAAGCGATTTCTGTAAAATAAAATATCTCCCTTTGCATTGAACTTTGAGCGTCGTAACTTTGCAGATGTTGTTTATGCTCAAACAGCAACATTACACACTAACTCAAGTTAAAAAAAAAGTGAAATCATAATCAACCACCCCTTTAATGATTTTAATATCAATCCCTAGACCTAATTTGAATATAAAATTGATCACACAGGGAAACTCCAGAAGTAGCATTTTATTGGTTATTTAAGAATATTACATTTGATTTGATTTACAAACATTAAGTACAGTATAAATATTTCTATATTAGCATGAGAACTTCTTCCTTTCATTGCTCTCTCTCTCTCTCTCTCTCTCACTTTCTCAAACACACACATACACACACACACACACACACACACACACACACTTTTATCACAATTCGTAATTAGTAAGCAAAAAGTAAACAATAAATGTAAGAAAATCCTTTGCTGCATATAAACAAAGCCTTACTGTGTGTTTGTAAAAAGAAGGAACATCACATAGTGAATTCATTAGAGTCATTTTCATCATTCTCCTCTGGTTCATTGCTGCTCATGGAGGTGGATTTGGCTGAGCTCTGTAATCGGTTCTCAGCCTTGCGTGTGTAGGGCCGACCCGCTCGAGGATGGTTCTGATGATGAGGCCATCTTATGTTGGACACGTGGTCCATAGAATGGACACAAGCTTCTTGTCTCCTTTCCACTGGCTTCATCTGATTCAGCTTGCAGGAGGCGATGAGAGGCCTGCCAACGTCCAGCTCTTTGCTCTCAGTGAGACGTTCTTTAGTTTGTGTTTGGGTGTAGTGCAATTTCACCTTGATCACCAGAGATCCCTAAAAAGTTTTAGAGAACTTTGAATAAATTTAATTTCTTAAATGACTTTAAACTATATTTTTGACATTGGCATATAATGCATTATTCTACATCAGTGGTTTCAACAACAACAATATATCCCTACAATGCATTTCGAAATGCATTTCAGATCTATACCACAATTTTTCTCATTTCAAAGAGAAAACCTCCTTAAATGTACCTGGAGTCTTTGAAGGCAACATAATCTGAGGGTGCAGTCAGGAGTTTCACCACTGCTCACAAGCAGAGAGTCAATTTCTTCGAATCTGCCAGAAGCTGAGAAAATGTCCTGCATTTGCTAAAAATAAAAACATATCACCATTTAAACTGTAATCAAACAAACAGGCACTATATAGCCAGGTAAAGTGAACGTCAAGCTATTAATGTACCCAAGGAAGTATTAGACTTTTTCACCCCTAGAGGTCAGTAGACTCACAGTTTTGTTTTAAAGTAATCCTACTGGACTTTCTTTCTGCTCAAGTCCTGCAACACTAGTAAACTTTGCATTTGCAGTAAAATAAAATAAAAATCAAGTCTTTAATGTTTAATCTATTGTTTTAATAAAACTGCAAACATAATATATCTATTATATAAAATATATACATATATATATATATATATATATATATATATATATATACACACAATGATATTGTTAGATATATATCTATATATAATAAATATATAAATATTAATTTTTATATATATATATATATATATATATATATATGTGTGTGTGTGTGTGTGTGTGTGTGTGTGTGTAAGTTTCCATTAATTGAAATAAAGCTGAAATAAAATATATATTAGATGAAGAACTTAAATGAAAATTACAAAGGTTGCACAGGCAACTGAATGAAATTAAATAAGTAAAATTAAAATATAAAATTAATTATCTATTTACAATAAGGTTCCATTTGTTAACATTAGTTAACTACAGCATTAACTAACAATAAAATAATTGATTAATCTTAGTGTATGTCAATTGCAACATTTACTAATACATTATTAAAATCAAAAGTTGTATCTGTTAATATTATTTAATGGACATGATCTAATATGAACTAACAATGAACAGTTGTATTTTTATTAACTAATATTAACAAAGATGAATAAATACTGTAACAAATCTACTGCTCTTTGTTAATGTTAATACATTAACTAAACTTAATTATTTAATTACTTACTTATTGTAAAGTGTTACCAACAAAGCTAACTAATACAAAAAAACAAAAGCACATACAATTACTCAAATTAAAATGAGGACTGAAAATATAAAAATATAAGCTAAAATATTAATAAATACTATAATCATGTCCAGTGCCACTGCATGAACCTCCTTCATATTACAGTCTTAAGTATAAAGAAGTTTAAGAGGCAAATTCAAATACAAAACACAACAAAATCCACCGTCTTTCCTCTTCTGGCCCTCCAATACTGACTCTCATATCCCCCTTCTATATGCATGTGTATGTGATTATGTCAGCAAAAGAGGACATGAAAAAGCTGTGACTTACTGGGCGACTCTCAAGAATCAGAGTGCAGTCCTGGGCCACGCCTTTTGTGCTCCTCACTGTACCGAACACAACCAGGACGTTGGAAAAGAGTGCCGAGAAACAGAGTTCCACCTGAACACCACAGTGATGAAAGTCCAGAGTCCGTCGGCCAGGAAGAACTGTGGAAAACATTACCAAACACATAAATATACAGCAATGTAAACAATATAAATGTACTTCCACATGACAGAGACCATAAAGTAGACTATGATAAGTACATTAAGTACAGTATAACTTTCATATGTGCCACTACAAAAGTAAGATTGTACTGCTATATTATGATTATTTATGCTACTTATTTAAGTCCTTGTACGCTAATGTTCAAAAGTTTGAGGGCAGTACGATTTTTCTTTTTCTTTAAAGAAATTAATAGTTTTATTCAGCAAGGATGCATTAAATTGATCAAACATGACAGTAAAGACATGTTATCAAATTTCAAATATATGTTGTTCTTTGGAACTTTCTATTCATCAAAGGAAATTTATCACATTTTTTTTTAAACTTTATCAAGAAAATTTAATCAGTTTCCACAAAAAAATATGAAGTAGCACAACTGTTTTCAACATTGATAATAAGAAGAAATGTTTCTTGAACAGCAAATCAGCATATTAGTATGATTTCTGAAGGATCATGTGACATTGAAGACTGGAGTAATTTGCCATCACAGGAATAAATTACTTTTAAAATACATTAAAATAGAAAACAGCTGTAAAATTGCAATAGTATTTCACAAAATTACTGTTTTACTGTATTTTTGATCAAATAAATGCAGCCTTGGTGAGCAGAGGAAACTTTTTTCAAAATATTTTAAAAATCTTATCAACCCCAAACTTTTGAACAGTAGCATATATAAAAACATTCAAACATATTTAACTGTCCTGTTGTCAAAATACAGCAGCAAGCATGTTTAAAGGTGTCAGAATGCATGTTTCATGTTCTGCTTACTAACTCAAATCAACAAAATGGGGCTGTTCTCTCATATTTAAATGACAGCTGTTAAAGTTTTTAACATGACAAATAAAAACTGTCACAGTCTAAACTGAAAAACGATATCAGTTTCAGTCAGCTCACTTGTGGCAATTTGGCTCTTTTTGGGAGGACATCCATTTCCTTTTAATGCAGAAACATAGTTTATGAATGATCCTTAGCCGTTCTCTAACCATGAGTCATGCATCACAATCTCACCCACAAAAGCAACCAAAAAGGAAGTTATAAACTGTCAGATGGTTACGAGTGATGGAGCACTTTTGAGTGTCTTCTTTTCCATTGCATTACAAATCTGCTTTATCATCGCTGATGTTGAATATAGCATTTAAAGGGTTCACATCATAAATCAAAAATGGAAATTTTCTTGATCCTTTGAAAGAGATGTTACGTAAGAATAATGTAGCTTTCAAATCCTCAAAACTGATTTATTTCACATGTTAAAGGATTAGTTCAAATTAGTTAAAATTTCCTGATAGTTTACTCACCCCCATGTCATCCAAGATGTTTGTCTTTCTTTCTTCAGTCGAAAAGAAATTAAGGTTTTTGAGAAAAATATTGTAGGATTTTTCTCCATATAGTGGACTTCACTGGGGATCAACAGGTTGAAGGTCCAAATTGCAGTTTCAGTGCAGCTTCAAAGGGCTGTACATGATCCCAGACGAGGAATAAGTGTCTTATCTAGTGAAACGATCTGTCGTTTTCCCCCAAAAAAATCAAAATTATATACTTTTTAACCACAAATGCTCATCTTGCACTGCTCTGCGATGTGCCACGCATTACGTAATCACGTTGGAAAGGTCATGCGTGACGTAGGCGGAAGTACCACGGTAGGGTGAAAAATTCTCAGTTTCTACTCCAACTTAAAAATCGCCCGACATTGTTTTACCTTTTTTTGTAAAGGCGGTTTGAAGTCCACTATATGGAGAAAAATCCTGGAATGTTTTCCTCAAAAACCTTTTTCGAATGAAGAAAGAAAGACAAACATCTGGATGACATGGGGGTGAGTAAATTTTCAGGAAATTTTAATTCTGAAGTGAACTAATCCTTTAAGGACAGTCTTTTAAATGAAGATCTGAAAGGTACAGTAGTAAAACCAGCCCACTGAATTCTCAGAGTCAAAGAGAGGGTGGAAAATGGTTATCTAAAATACTATTTTTGGTGCATGATGAGACCTTCACTCACATTATACACAACCGGTGAAAAGTTTGTAATAATCACTGTTTCCACTATACATGTGCCGATATTCGGTAATGCGATATATCACGATAATGAATATGCACGATATTGTTATCGTGGGCACTTCAAAATACCGTAAATAATAATTAAATATAAAATTTATATAAATTATTAAAATTTTTATAATGCATTTAAGAATACTTTCCCCATCAACCGTATAAAATGCACAACACCGCTGTATTCTGCGTCAAAGGGACACGTGCTCAGATGTAAACAAGCCCAACGTGCATGAGAAGCACATGGCGGAACGAGTGAAGGAGACGCGCTGAATGAAAGTACACGTTCACTCTCTGACGGCAGAGGGCGCTGATGGAACAGCAGAATGCAGCGGTTACCCCGGAAACCCCACAAACAAAGCAACTGTGCTAGTGAAGTTTTTAAAATGCTTTAAACAGCCATTCATTTTTTTGTAATCTCAATGTTGTTCATCACAGCACCAAATACTTAATACTTAAAGACTTAATAGGCTATTTATTTTCAAACTTAAACAGTTTTATATTTTAATCTGGACTACAACATGCCCTAATGTTTAGAAATGTTCTGATTATTTGTTATTGTTCAGTAAAACTTTGAGACATACGGCTTCATTAGTTAACATGTTAATTCATTATTACCAAACTGAAAATGAAAAATACTTATAAAGCATTAATTATTCGTAGTTAATGTTAATTTCTTAATTACTGTTTAATAACATTACTAAAATCAAAATAACTTGTAAAAAATAAGTTGTATTTCTTAACTAACATTAACAAAAAATAATACTTTCTGTAACAAATGTAGCTATTGCTCAATCTTAGTTAATGCATTAAATAATGAGACCTTATTGTAAAGTGTTACCTGTTGTTCTTTATTGCCTAATTCTTTTGCACTTTAATCGGCTTGAAAAAGCAAAAACTGTTTTCAACACTGATAATAATAAGAACCATTATTAATAATTGAGCACCAACAATAATTGATAACTGAGCATCAAATCAGCATATTAGAATGATTTCTGAAGGATCATGTGACACTGAAGACTGGAGTAATGATGCTGAAAATACAGCTTAAACATCACAGGAATAAATTACACTTTAAAATATATTATATATATTTAGTATATATAGAAAACAGTTATTTTAAATTGCAATAATTTTCATAATATTGACGTTTTTACTGTGTTTTGATCAAATAAATGCAGCCTTGGTTAGAATAAGAGACTTCTTTCAAAAACATTAAAAAAAAGCCAAACTTTTGACCGGTAGTATAGGTGGAAATAAGGTAGAAAATAAATATGTAGGACATAAGTTTTTTTTGTTTGCTTGTCTGTTCACAGAAGACACATTTAAGAAAAGGACCTCTGATTGACAATATGAAGTTGGTTAAAAAAAAATATGTAAATACCATTAGCCTGTTTCCAACAAGCATCCCGCCGACGGAGCTCCATGGTGTGTCCGGACGCTTGCACAGGATCGGTCAAGGCCCGTGGCTCTGTCAGAGTGTGCCTGATCTCTACTACCTGCCTTCCACGCACCAGTGGGTCCTTTCCCAGATCTGTAAGAGAACAAAAGCTTTCATTATAAACCACAGGATACTTTTTCCTATTACTAAATAAATACCTTCTCTACACACTTGCTGTCCCTTTTGCCATGTGACCAGTGTCCATCAGACACTGAAACATGACACAATGACTCAGCAAGTTGTTCATACAAATGGGAAGTTAAAAAATTTTAAGGAACTTGCTAAAAGTAATATTAAGGAAGAGGATTACGGTCAAGCAATAATAAAAAATTAAGACCATCTCAAGATTAAAGTCATTATAATGCAAGATTAAACTCATTTAAATTTCTAGAAAAAAAGTCTAAATACAATGTCGAGAATAAAATCATTAAATTTTGAGAATAAAGTCGTTGAGAAAAAAAAATTGTTAAATTGAAAAAAACAGTCAAAATAAAATGTTGAGAATAAACTCCTTAAATTTTGAGAATAAAAATGTTGTTTCAAGAAAACTCATTCAATTTCGAGAAAAAAGTCGAAATAAAATGTTGAGAATAAACTCATTCAATTTTGAGAATAAAGTCGTGTTTCGAGAAAAAAGTCGAATAAACATTAAATTGAGAATAAAGTTGTTGCGTTTCGAGAAAAAACTCGTTAAATTTCGAGAATAAAAATTGAAATAAAATGTTGAGAATAAACATTAAATTGAAAAAAACTCGTTCAATTTTGAGAATAAAAGTCGAAATAAAATGTTGAGAATAAACATTAAATTGAAAAAAACTCGTTCAATTTTGAGAATAAAAGTCGAAATAAAATGTTGAGAATAAACTCATTAATTTGAGAATAAAGTCATTGTGTTTCGAGAAAAAAAAAATCAATTTTGAGAATAAAAGTCGAAATAAAATGTTGTGAATAAAGTCGTTCAATTTCAAGAATAAAAGTTGAAATAAAATGTTGAGAATAAACATTAAATTGAGAATAAAGTCATTGTTTTGAGAAAAAAACTTGTTCAATTTCAACAGTAAAAGTCGAAATAAAATGTTGAGAATAAACTCAATGCATTTTGAGAATAAAGTCGTGTTTTGAGAAAAAACTCGTTAAATTTAGAGAAAAAAGTAGAAATAAACACGCATTCGATCAGTGTTTATTGCTGATAGAGGACATGCCAGAGTTAGATCACTTAGTCAAGCTATATTTTAGGCTCTTTCAATAACGATTCTCGATTCCAAATTTTGCAATACTTTTATGTTTATTTGTTCGTTCAATGCAAGAAGAGTAGGCCTTTTCGTGCACGCTATGGATGAACGTGTGTACAGAATTTGATCTTTTAATAATAAGCGTTTTTCACATTAAGCGTTTCAGAAAGTCCCATTTTCTTGGAGTAGGCCTACATAGCACAAATTGTACTGTTTTTTTCTTCTAAAAAGACCCAGATGCTTGCAAATTCTCTTTAAAGTTCGTATGCTACTTATTATTCGGTTATAATTAGAAAACATAAAACATAGGCCTAGCTTGATTAAGTGATCCAACTCGCTTATGTCCTCTAGGATCAGTATGCAATGAATACGACAATGATCGAATGCGTGTTTATTCTCAACATTTTTTTCTCGAAACACAACTTTATTCTCAAAATGTTTTAGTTAGTTGTCTATCAACTATATAACTGTAACAACTGTACTATATCAGTACATTCAGAAACCAGTAGCCAGGAATAAACTGTAAATCCACACTAAAGAGCTTTACAGCGCTTCACCAGTAACCAGTGATAAAGCATTGATTTATGATCCGTTATTGAGGCAGGAAGTTGTCTAGTACTTGTGGGCACGACAAACACAGTGATAATGGCCGTGGGACGGGGTGCAGACAGAGCAACAAGCATATGAGACAGGAGCAGGGGTGTAAGTGGGTCATCCAGAAGCAGTCCCTAGGTTAAGCGCTCTCAAATTTCCCCCACCTGAGCACAGCAGCCAGAGAATGAGGTCACATGCTTTGGCAGCTACTTTATAAAAAGCCAAGTGCTGTTACCAAAGAGACCAATCAAACAACCAAATAAGCCCTCTGCACATAGAGGGGGGATTATCTCAACCATTAAAACATAAATCCACGTTCGCATCATGCCGTGGAGGGTACGGATCAAGGAAGGAAACCAATGTCTGGCATACAGTAGATGTCAAGCAGTTGTTGCTCTCACAAGTGCTCCAAGTATAAATCCGCTAATGATCAAAAGCACTGAAAGACACTGTGACCTTGTTCACTACATTTCACTACATGGGTGAAGTATGATGTAATATTACATCTTGTTATTAAAGTACTCGCAAGGAAGAGTGGTTTTGATATTGATCAAACGTATTGATAAGTGTTTGATCTGAACTCTTAACCATATGTCTCTTATCGCTAAATCATCGGCTTTTGAAGTATAATAATTTCATTATTGTATCAAGATTCCTGTTTTAGGGCCCCATGAAATCCATTTTATTTTTCCAAAATTCTGTTTCATTTTATGCCAAACTCTGTGTTTTCCATTTCAATTCTTGATTGCGTGGATTCCTATTTAAATTAATGTATTTTGCCCACAAAAATTCTCCAAACAACAATAAATGTGACCACTAGCTGGCACTAGCTGGTACATTTAAAACCTAGGCAATTTCTCACCAGCTTTTTTTTTTGTCTGTACAGTTGTGGTACGTTTTTAAAGACACGTTATACAAGCAGTCGTGTTGTTGCCACACTTCCACAAACTGTTCCTCCATCTCCAGCGTCCAACGGAAATGCACAGCAGCTTGTTTCGTGGTTGACATTTGAAAATTTCTATTATTCACTCCTGTATCCTCATAGACTTGTCTCTCATTGGCTATTGTGAAAGCACTGACATAATCATAGTCATAATCATAATCAACCCAGTTTAAAATCCTAAATATCAAGCATGTTTGATATTATCAGGGCAGCCCAGATATGTCTGCAAGCAGATCAGGAGGTTTAAGATTTGAGCTGTAAACACATCACATTACCAGATAATTTGGAACCAACCAAAGATTTTTTCCCAGATTGTTGTGTAAATCGTGGATAAATCAGCCTAAAACTCCAGTAGTCTACTCTAAACCTGGCTTAAAGGTGCAGTAAACGATTTCTGAGAAATGCTGTTGAAAGTGGATCTGGCTGAGCACCACAACATACTTGTAGCCAATCAGCAGCAGGGGGCGTGTCCACTCACAATGGGGGAGGAGAGAGAGTGAGCAAGAGGGAGATTTGAAGAAAGACTGTAGAAAGAGATATGGCTGAGAGACATTACAAAAGAGAAAAGCTCAGAGTAATTTTTCTGGAAAAAGAAGGGTTATGATCAGGCAAGAGCTTTAGGACCCACGTTAATATTAGAAAAGCTTTCCAGCGCTGGAGAGACCTAAGCGAGAAGGCCTGAAAACAGACAACGAGGTTGTGTTGTTTCTGCTCCATACGTGAGTAACATTGGTTTTGCTGTTATATATGCAGTTTTGAGTGTCATTGTTTGTCTGGAGCTGCTAGCAACTAACAACTCTTGCTTGTATATACTTTTGTGTACTGTATGTTTACTTTTTGTTCGTTCGTTTGTCATCTTCGCTTTATTTTTCTTCACTTCAGCTATGATAAACAAACATCCACTCTCGCATTGCGTGTTTGTGCATCTTGGAGGCGGAGCAATGAAGGGAGGGGTGTGTTTGTTCGGGTTGATTTCAAATATCAACAGTGTTTCTCAGAAATCGCTTACTGCACCTTTAAGATTTGGAACAGAAGAGTACTGATAGCAGCACTCACCCTCAGAGACCTGCTCCAAGACACGGGTCACCCTCTCTGGCTCTAAGACATGTTTGTTCAGGTACTTGGTGAAGATCCCTGTGCTCTTGCCACCATCCTGGACCTCGAAAGCCTCAGCATCTTCACTCCTGTAGGAGCAAACAGCATGAGTACACTACAAGAACACAATCACTGTTGTTTTTTTAGTTCACTGCAGAATTAAAATGTCCTGAAAATTTACTCACCCCCATGTCATCCAAGATGTTTATGCCTTTCTTTCTTCAGTCGAAAAGAAATTAAGGTTGAGGTTTTCTCCATATAGTGGACTTCAACAGTTATCAATGGGTTGAAGGTCCAAATTGCAGTTTCAGTGCAGCTTCAAAGGGCTCTACATGTATAGGTCGTTTGACTTGGTCTCTGCATGATTGCTTTGTAAACACTTGCTTGGTACTTCTGCAACTGCAATTTGGGCCTTCAAACCCATTGGTAACTGTTGAAGTCCACTATATAGAGAAATCCTGGAATGTTTTACTCAAACTTTAATTTCTTTTTTTTTTGACTGAAGAAAAAGGGACATAAACATTTTGCATGACATGGGGGTGAGTAAATTATCAGGAAATTTTAATTCTGAAGTGAACTAATCTTTTAATGTTTTGATTAAGGCTTAGAAAAACTGTCACCTAGATATGACAGTACTTACGTGGCGTATCCATACACAGTGTTTCCCAGAGGAGCCAAAGGCTTAATTTCAGAAGGAGGACCTTTTTGTCTGTACCTGGAGGATATAAAATAGCAAAAACGTTGAACAGTGTAGCAGTGTGCCAAATGATTATCTTTTAACATTTCCAAACCTATTCCAAAAATCTGGAATTCTAGATACTTTTATTTGCCTTCTGGGAAATGATAAGCTGCATAAGTTCATCATGTTCTTGCAAGTATACCATTTCCTGCAGGTGTCCAACAGAATGACATTGAGCTGGGCTTTTCTCTCCTGCATACTGTGCATCACTCTCTGTACGCACACGCAGTTTTCAGTACGGTAGGGTCGTGGAGCGTCAATGGCCACCAGGTAATTTCTGCCATTGTGTTCATAGCCATGGCCAGCATAGTAAAAAACAGCTGGGGGAAGAGAAAGTGGGGTTTTAATGGTCTACAACATTGTGTAATATGTTTCTTTCCTTCTCTGGTTGAGTTCCTTACTTTTATGTTCAACATTGCCTTTTATATTAAATATTACTCAAAAATGAAAATTCTGTCATCATCTACTCACCCTCATGGTATTCCAAACCTGTATGACTTTCTTTCTTCCAAAGAAACACAAAAGAAGAATTTTTGAAGAATATCCAAGCCACTCTTTTCGATATATTCACAGTAAATATGGATTTGGGCTGTCAAGACACATAAAAGCATCAAAGTAGTTCATTTGATTGACAAATCTCCTAAATACACGATTGCTTTGTGTAAGAACCAAAATATAAGCCATTGTTCATTGAAGTTGGTGATGCATTCATAAGAGTTAATGAAAAAAGCAGAGAAGTCAGGTTCATGAAAGTATCTTTCAATGAAACCTTTGTTC
The DNA here is from genome assembly GCA_037950665.1 of Hypophthalmichthys nobilis. NCBI lineage: Eukaryota > Metazoa > Chordata > Actinopteri > Cypriniformes > Xenocyprididae > Hypophthalmichthys > Hypophthalmichthys nobilis. The sequence continues at coordinate 29,406,588 of CM075484.1, forward strand.
CAGTTCACAAAACCAATGACTCATTGATTGAGTCAAAGATTATAAGTGAATAACAACTTCAAAACGTCAGCTTATTCATGAAAACATACTTCAGAAGATTTGGAATACAGCATTTTATGATGCTTTTATGTCCTTGACAGCTTGAAATGGCCAAAAATGTACATTTTTATGCTCCACAGAAGGAAGGGAAAAAAGTCATTCAGGTTAGCCAAGACATGAGGGTAAGTAAATGTTGACAGAATCTTGATTTTTGGGTGAACTACATGAAAAATACATAATTTTACTCACAGCATTTCATATTTTGATGATGCTGTAACTAACTATTGCTACTAAAGCAGATATCAGCATTTCATTTTTTAATATTGCTATAATCAGAGAAAGTCAAATCAGGCAAAAAAGGACAGCAGTGAAATCTCACCCACATATAGTACACAACAGTACAGAGGCATGAATACATACAGAGCTGACTAATAACTAAACACTTTCCATTTTCCCATTTCTACTGAATACAAAAAGTGTGCCAAAACTATTTTCATTATGAGGCAGTTTTCAATACGAGTCTAAAAATGAAATTCCTATGCGAGTTAGCTGAGTAACCTGTGTAAATATGTTGGCTAGATACCACAACTGTAAGTTTCTGCAGATAAAAGCAGCAAGAAACACTCTGGCCCACACATTTCTTATCAGCCAATCAACAGACTACAGCAACTCAATGTCATTCTGAAAAAAGGCCCTTTGGCTGAAAGTTCTGCGGTTATTTTAACCCATGACATGCACTGATACTGTATCACCGGAAAATAAAGCCTTTTTTTCCACTCAGATGTAACTTCCTCTGACTCGTCATGGAGTTGTTTGTTGCACAACACTAAAATTATTTTTTTTGGAAGAATTTCAAATGGAATTTGTATTGTCCACCACCATCTCTACAACTTCTGTACAGCGTGGAGAGGTAATGAGTAGCACCGCTAGCCGCAGGTTCAAAGTGAGAAATGCATAAGATAAAAATGAGTGTGTTATTGCACAATGCAATTATTTTTGCAGCCAGGAACCTGTAACTTTCACCACAAAACAAGCTATGGCCCTGAGTGTTAAACCTACATCCTGTGAGAAAAAAATATTTTACAGTTAATGCAATGATGAAACACACCAGACGTTTCCTAGAGTTTGTGATATGTGACTCACCATACACTCCACGGTCCAAGAGCTGCAAGAACTTGTCAATGGCAGCCTGCATTTCCTGAAGGGTGAGATCAAGCAGAGAAACCACTCTAAAGCCTAGCTGTTGCAGAAGGTTGGCCAGCTCATGAACATCCATGGTAGGAGCCATCAGACCAGGATGGTGGTTGTAGTTCAGGTTCCCAATCAGTAATGCCACTTTGTCGGTTGCTAAGTGAAAGAATATTACATTTTAAAAACATTCCATTTTTAAAATTTAAATAATATTTGTTTACAAATACTACAATAATTTTAATATTTTTTATTATATTTTATTACAAAAATAATTTAAATAATACTTTATTATTAATAGGACTGTCAAAATTAACATGTTAACGGATGCCCAGACATTATTTCAGACATTTTTGATATTTTTGATATATTTTTACTAGTGGGTGCAGGACACTATAGTTCATTTATGTAAGTGAGGATAGCAAAATAAAGTAAACTGTGACATATTATACCCACAAATTCTTCATACAGTGGACTACCAGTAAAACTGATAAAAATTTGGAACCAAAAATTTCAGACACTTTGACCTGACCATGGTTTGCTTAAGTGTTATCTGACATAATTAAGATAAATTTCCTTGTCATATTTTATTACCATTTTTTTAAGCTATAGTGAATAAACTGTATTAATGAATGAAATGTTCAAGGTGTCTGAATACATTTTGGTTTGAGTGTATATATAAACTTGTGCTAAGAGGAAGCGTCAGTTGTCCAAGAGCGAGCAGAGAAAAATGTATGTCTCGGTTACGTATGTAACCCTCGTTCCCTGAAGGAGGGAACAGAGATGTACGTCAGTAGTGACCGACGAATTGGGATATCGCTAGAAAGCCCTATCTGCTTCGAGTAAACTAAAACAAGCCAATGGAATTGGCGTGCGATATTTGCATAATGCGCACTGCCCCCGCCAGGTGGTATAAATAGGGGAGCAGATGCAATCGCACTCTGTTTTTCGCTGAGGAGACAACCTTGAGTCCGCACTACAGCGAGGGCACAGGAACTGTGGCAACGGGACGTACGTCTCCGTTCCCTCCTTCAAGGAATGAGGGTTACATACGTAACCGAGACTTTTTTTCACGTTCGACGTACGTCAGTAGTGACCGACGAATTGGGATCCCAAATAAAACACCACAGTTACAGACCCCTTCCAGCTCCCAGCGCAAGCTCTAGCCACCCGCCGCATCTGGGGGACGGAGAAGGGGGCGAGCTTACAGTACACTACAGTAAAACTTAGACAACACTGGGGAAGCGAATCCGTAGGGGACGCTGCGGAGGCCACTACCTACCCTGCGGGGGAGGAATTTACGTGGAAATACACATATGGACTGGCCGTGGGCAGTACGCATATGGAGTCCCTGGGATGGCTCCAGCCTAGGTATGGGGGAGACTCATCTGACAGGTGACAGCAGAGCTGACTATGCTAAGTTAAAGACACGGGCTCACCGTGGGGAGTTTGACCGTGGATAATACACATATGGGACCACTCACGTGGAGGGATCGCGACATATGGCACCCAGCCAAACATCAATGGTCGGTGACGGACGTTTGGCCTGGCATCAGACACTCCGCAATGTCCGAGCCGCAAGGGGAGGCGGAGGAACTCGACAGGGTTCGCCAAGCGGGGAACTCTACTGGAGCAATGGATGCACTTATCCGGCCCAGGGGGCGGGAATGGCATTGCAAGCCGACACTAGAATGGGTTCCTGGCGTTTACCAGCTACTGGAAGCGAGTACACAGGAGGATACCGGTTCCACACGAAGGCTATAGAATCTAGCGAAAGTGTTGGGTGTCGCCCAGCCCGCAGCTCTACAGATATCTGCCAGCGAGGCGCCATGAGCCAGCGCCCAGGAAGAGGCCACCGCTCTCGTGGAGTGGGCTCTCAACCCGAACGGGCAAGGCATGCCTTGGGACTGATAAGCCAAGGCGATGGCGTCCACTATCCAGTGGGCCATCCTCTGCTTGGAGACAGCCTTTCCCTTCTGCTGGCCTCCGTAACAGACAAAGAGCTGATCTGAAGTCCTAAAGCTTCACGTTTTATCCACGTACAGGCGCAGAGCACGGACGGGACAGAGCAAAGCCAGGGCTGGGTCTGCCTCCCCCGAGGGCAGCACTTGCAGGTTCACTACCTGATCTCTGAAGGGAGTGGTAGGAACCTTGGGCACATATCCAGGCCGGGGTCTCAGGATAACGTGAGAGTCACCCAAATTCCAGGCACGATTCGTCGACCGAAAATGCATGCAGGTCCCCTACCCTCTTCACCGAAGCCAATGCAACCAGGAGGACGGTCTTAAGGGACAGTACTTTTAACACTGCTGATTGCAAAGGCTCGAAGGGATGACCCGGAGAGAAGTTAAAACCAGGGAGAGATCCCAAGAGGGTATGGAGGGAGGGCGAGGCAGAGGAGGGACCAGGTCTGGCACGAACGCTATAGGGCGCTCTCCAAGACTTGGTCACCTCCTCATGCACTTCCGGGAAGAAAGGTACTGGGGCAGGACGCTGAGGACCAGAACGACCCGCCCCGAGATACCAATCGTCCAGCCGAGATGGTTCGGGACGCGGTGGAGGATTCCAGACGAGCCTGACCTTCTCGGCGGCCTGGGAAAGCATAGCGGTCAGCTCGGGATCGGGCTCGGGCAACGCTACAGTCCCAGAAGGGGGCAGCGCAGCCGAGTCTTCATCTCCCGAGGACTCTTGCTCGCCTTCCGATGCCGCGATCGACATCTGTTCAGCCGCAGGTGCACCGAAGGAAACGACTGGTCGCTCCGTAGAGGGACCAGCACGTTCCAACGGCAGCACAACAGGCTGCAGTGTTGTAGAGGGGGCAGGGGCCCGCGGAGCGGCGCTCGGCGGGGAAGCCCTTACCGTGAGATCACCCTGCCTACACAGCAATGCGCCATCACTCCGGCCGGGGCCAGAGAAAACGGCAGCACGCGGCATAGGGGAGGGGACGCCCACTCCCTGAGAGGCAAGGAACTAGAGTCTTGATCTCAACACTGAGATAGTCATGTTCCCGCAGTGAGAACATGAGCTATCCACAAAAGCTGCTTCAGCATGCTGAACACCCAGACATGTGATGCAGCGATTGTGACCATCAGCGGGGACCAGGGAACGACCACATCCAGTAACGCACAGACGAAATGACATCTTGAGAAAGACACAGGGTTCGTCTGTGAAGCTCTTTTAGAAGGGGAATCAGCTCTGATCTCGTGCCGAAGTACACAGGGATCAGTCGTGATGTGATCGGGTACACCACTCCCCGATCACAAAGCAGGGAACCGGCCCAAATCGCAACCGTCAAAGACAGGTAAGTTTAAAAATGTGCTGTAAGAACAGCAGTTGAGAGCACACAAGCTCAGGCTCCTCTGCAGCTCGCAACCTCGCTGTAAAGTGCCGTAACACCAACACAAGACCGCTGAAAAATCTCTTTACAGGTTTGTAAAAGTTTCACTCCAAGTCAGACAGCTAAGAACCAAAACAGGAACACCACGGTTGGCTCCGAAGCGAAAGACAGAGTGCGATTGCATCCGCTCCCCTATTTATACCACCTGGCGGGGGCGGTGCGCATTATGCAAATATCGCACGCCAATTCCATTGGCTTGTTTTAGTTTACTCGAAGCAGATAGGGCTCTCTAGCAATATCCCAATTCGTCGGTCACTACTGACGTACGTCGAACGTGACCGACTGAAAGGGAACTGCATTTTTCATGGTCAAGGAAAAGGTACTCCTCTCAGAAAACGTACAAATAAAGATACTTTTAGATGTTTAATTGCTATTTGGAGCATTGGGATCGCTAGATGAGGGCTTAATGAACTCATTTTTGTGAAAACCTCAATTTCGACCAAAACGGACACTTTTCTATAGAAGCTTGTTTCCGCCACTAAAGTCACAATTACCTTTTTTTTTTTATTTCATGTCGGAAACAAACTTTCATACAAAATTAGCCTGTGCACATTCTGACTCATTTTGCCAACACGGGTCACATACGTATATATATATATATGTATGTTTGTAAATTACTCAAACACTCACACATAAATTACTCACTTCATTACTTGAAAACCCCATGATACTAACTTTATCCACAACCACGAGAATCCTATATGAATGACAGTGTTTGTTTGGTAGGGGAAATATTAAAAGTGGGAGTATTATGCAACACAGGTAAGTACTAAGTCTATTTTTAACCTATGAGCTGAGAAAAGCTTCATCTGTGACCTACCCATAAGCGTGGGCGTTGGTAGTTGATCTGGAGGCACTGTGGGGAAACCAGAGGAAAAAGTTTTGGTGAAAGTTGAAAGAGAATAAGTAATCTTATCATGCTACTGGATGTTACCATGAAGCCCATAGCTTGTGCCTTTCCACTAGTTTCACAACGAAAAAAAAAAAAATCTCTCAGAAAGCTTACATTATTTGTGTTCCGTAATGTGACAAGTAAAAAGGGAAGCTCCTACTGAGCTGGTTTCAGTCTAACTTTAGTTGGACTCTCATATATCTGGGGACATATATAGACTCAACATACAATTCAGTTCCTGATTGTCTTTAACTCCTACCAATTGTGGAAAGTACCAGAAATTTAAACCTAGTGTGGAACTACACAGCACAAAGAATTCAAAGCCCAGAGCTAAAGACACAGAAAGCTGCTAAGAAGGTCTGACTGTGCTAATGAACAAGTCAAATCGAATCATGATCACAAACAAAGTGAAAAATGCAAAGGTTGCTAAATGCCTTTTTCCAGGATATCAATTTGAATGCATTAATTTAGTGCAGTTATTTTATTTAAAAAACAATTGCATCCTACAAATCATGTCCACTGACTCATACATGAATTTTATAATAAGTAAAATAAAAACTATTTGCGAATAAAAAAAAACTCTTGGTCATTAGAAAAACATGGACATTTAAAAAAAAATGTGACAGAGATGCTGACTGATAAACAACAAAAATAATTTCAGACAAAATACAAAAATGTTCTGTGTGAACAGCCCTTAAAGTCTTGGACAAACACCATCGCAAAATGGAAGGCTGTGGACTGTGGGCCAATGACATAAACAGCCATTTGCAGCTCTTACCAATCTCAATCTCAGCTGCTTCAGACCATCTCTCCTCCAAAATATTTGACACAGCGCAGAGGTATGAACCCGCAGTCTCTGCACTGGCATTTTCTATCTAAACAAAGAAGACCAAATGCAAAACATGATTATTTTAGGCAGCTTACAACTTTAAAAACATGTGCCACTGAGTCAATATTTACAGTCAAAGTGAATTGCCCAAATTTAAACACATTGACCTGTGTAACCCGAACCAAACTTGCACATAAAAATAAATCAATATGATAACAAAACAGCTAGAAACAAAGAGTGTTACAGTGGCCTTACCCTGAGTGTTTCTGTGGTCTGTTTAGTAAGGAGGTGACCATTTCTATACCACTGGTAGGCAGGCGCGGGCTTCCCAAAAGCTGTGCATTTGAGAGTGAAAGTCTCCCCTGGTTTTACTGTTTGGCTTTTTGGGTGAATGACTATATGGGGTTCCCCTCTCCATGCGCGAGAAACACCTAAACACAATTTGTCACGTTATTTAACAGATACTGCAGTTGTAAAGGGTTAGTTCACCCAAAAATGAAAATTCTGTCATTAATTACTCACCCTCATGTCGTTTCACACCCGTAGGACCTTCGTTCATCTTCAGAACACGAATTAAGATATTTTTGATGAAATCCAAGGTTTTTTTTATCCTCATTAGAGGATAAAATTACCTCATTCAAGGTCCAGAAAGGTACTAAAGACATTGTTAAAATAGTCAACGTGACTACAGTGGTTCAACCTTAATGTTATGAAGCGACGAGAATACTTTTTGTGCGCAAAAACAAAACAAAAATAATTACTTTATTCAACAATATCTTCTCTTCTGTGTCATTCTCATGTGTCATTGTGTTTACAATCAGTGCTTTCGTGTTTTACATCAGAACGCTGACTCATTATTGGTTGCATCACACACATGCGTTGTGCTGCTCAATTTTGAAGCTTTGGTCAATACTGAGGCGGTATTCTGACGTAGAAACTGGAAGAGCTGAACGTAATTGGCACATGAGAATGACACAGAAGAGAAGATATTGTTGAATAAAGTCATTATTTGTTTTGTTTTTGCACACAAAAAGTATTCTTGTTGCTTCATAACATTAAGGTTGAACCACTGTAGTCACATTTTAACAATGTCTTTAGTACCTTTCTGGACCATGAAAGTGGTGGTTAAATTGCTGTCTATGGAGGATAAAAAAAACTCTTGGATTTCATCAAAAATATCTTAATTTGTGTTCCGAAGATGAACGAAGGTCTTACGGATGTGGAACGACATGAGGGTGAGTAATTAATGACAGAAATTTCATTTTTGGGTGAACTAACCCTTTAAACACTGACACATTGAGCCAAATCTTACAAAATAAATCACTGATAAGTCAGTGTTGATAATAATAGTCAATAATGCATATCAGGATGAATAATAACAACATGGGTTCATGGACTTTAGGCCAGAAGTTTAATACAGATGCTAATAAAAAACTTGACAAGACGAGATAATGGAAAGTACCTGGTTCGTCTAGGATTCTCACTTTTACCCATTCTGTGAACTGATAGTTACAGTACAGGTCGCTCACTCTACAAATATAATTTCCAGATCTCTGGAGAGTGACGGTGAGTTCAGGCTCTGTCCCACCGACCACCTGAAAAGATTAAGCATAAGGTTATTTGTTACATTTGGGTATAAATTCTTCACAATATTGATATCATTATTTTAAAAGGAAAACAAAGATATAAACAGTGTTGGGGAAAGTTACTTTTTGAAGTAATGCATTACAATATTGAGTTACTCCCTAAAAAAAGTTATTTTTTGACGCTTCAAAAACTTATTGCATTACTTCATTACTTTTCATGGAAAGGAATGTGTTATGTTACTTTTGCTTAAGTTTTTCTCACTTGGGCTGGGCTTGCTTAATTGTTTTATAATAACAAAAAAAAAAAAAAAGTTTTGTTTTTGGTAAATGTAAAGTCCCTTTTACATCAAAAGTGAAATGGCACAGGAGAAGAAATCTTACTTCAGCAACAAAAACAAAAAAAACTTCAACATAAATGTGCTGTTTATCTAAAGTCATTTTTGATTATTAGTATGGCTGAATTGAAACAGCAGCAAAGACATTGCTAAGAAAGGGAGATTAAATACATAAAGTATATTTGTATTATTTAACATATTTCACTGTTTTTATACATTTTGAGGAATACCGAATCTGTTCTTGTGCAAGTGAGAGGAGTAAATGCTCACTTTAGTTTAAAACAACAACAACCATCATGTTCACACACAACGCCTCTGCACTTACTCCTGATTTCTCTCAACATGGAGACAGAAGAGCTGTCAGTCAATAAATGGAAAAACAAAGTAACTTGCGTTGCTCATTTGAAAAAGTAACTCAGATATTTTGTAAATTTAAAAGTAAAGCGTTACTTTACTAGCTACTTGAAAAAAATAATACTGATTACCTAACTCGCATTACTTGTAATGCATTAGCCCCAACACTGGATATAAAGTGTACAAACCTCTGACTGTTGTTTATCAAACCACTGATACTTCAATGAACCAGTGCCTATTGCTTGAACTCTTAAGGTCACCTCATGGTTTGGTGGTACACACACAGACATTGGCTGCTGCAGAATAACAACTTCTGCCCAAAAAAAAGATATAATTTTATATACAATTACAATAATAACTGACTTATATACAGTAATATATATATATATATATATATATATATATATATATATATATAAATGATGTGACGGGTCATTTTTTTGTCCAAAGGCCTAAATAATAATAAAAAATAAAGATATGACATCCAAAGAATGCAAGTCAGTACAACTAGATCTCTTTTACTGAATCCAAAGGCTACATATAAGGGTATTTTAAAGGTTTTGAAGTGTCAAAAAGTCATTCGGTTTGACAGGATGTGACATCATTCAGACACCTTCAAAGGACCACATGGTCTTGAAGCAAAGTAACTAACTCTCTAAAAACTATTCGAAAAATTCATGTTTTCACTTGCTCATACGCATGTCCTGAAACATCAGGTCATTCGGTACAACCGCAATAAAACATGGAAAATGTTGTAATACTTTAAAAACTTGTACTAAATATAAAATGTTTCATTGTCCTTTTGCTGGCTGGCTAGATATCAGCCTGTTAGCATTGTTTGAAAATATTGTCATTCGGTATAACCAAAAGTGTCATTTGGTAAAACCGAAATTTTGGTTAAACCAAATTACTTTTTTGGTGACAAATTTTGTCCATCTTGTAAAAAATGACAAAAGCAGTGCTAATTAATTATAAAAACCACATAATCTCATTGTTAACACTTAATACAACTTCAAAATTAATTATATCTCCAATATGTTTTTTTACACTTTTAAAAACATTATTCATCAATGACGTACATATACATATACATATATATATATTTATACACACACACACACAATATGTGGAACTACTGTAATTCAGGAACAGACAGCAGACATTTCTAAAGAGGCAAAAACAGAATAGTTAGTTACACATAAGGATACTAATATACACACCAGTTCTCATGACTGTCGGCGCTACTCTTTAGTGTGGAAGAGCCTAGACCGCAATAGTGCTGCTCTTTTAAGGTAATCAGTCATTTCAGAATATTACCACCTGTTTATCAAAGAAAACAGAAGTATGAATACTAGTGGCCAAAACAACAAAAGTGCCATACAAAATCAAAACAATGATACACGGAGAATGGTTAAGCAATCCAGTGTTTGGAAGTTAAACAGAGAGTGTCCGAGGATTAATTATTAAAAGAAGCAAACCTTGGTTTCAACAGTGTTTGTACAGTCATTTCATGCAGAAGCATTAATGAAGAGAGAGAGTGTCAGAAACTGAAATTGCTTGGTTTATGATCTGATAAGCTCTTATTATTTAAAAGGACACAACTGATTCCATACAATAAAATACCCTAATGCATTAGGAATTATATCAGCTTATGACTTTTTATTGATAATAATATTTAAGCAATTCTCTGATAAGGAGACCGGGGCAAGTTGTCACTCTCAATACTGTATGTTAAAGCTTTGGCTACAAAAAATATTGAACCATTTTGACCACTAAAAAACAAACAGACACATGTTGACATTTTGTGACAAAGGCCACCCGTTAATAAATTGTATTAACTTTAAACAACTTGCCTAAAATTATATATTTGAAAAATACTCAGGTCCTAAAAGCACAGTTAAACCTTTCAGTTACAATCTACCTTCATTCCATGGTTGACTGGTGTCTGAATGTATGTCAGTGTGGTTCACTTGTTTACAGCAGATACAGGAAAATATATAGGTCTATATGATATGGAAATTTTAGTTTGTAGGAAATAATTCACTAAATGACTCTAATTTAAGAGGGTTTTGAACTTTGAACTTTTGACTCAAATCCTTAAAAGTTACTGAGGCATGACCCTTTCTAACAACTTCCCTGAGAGTGACAACCAACCCCGGACGGTAACAGAATGTAGTTTGTGGCGTCGTTCGTTTGCAGTATAGATTTAGAGGGGTGTTACACTCACCTGTCCTAGTGCTCATTGCTGACTGCGATCACACTACCCTCCTAAACCTCCTCATGCAAAAGAGCACAGAGCGTCAGCTGTATCGACGTGTGGATTATCAACATGCTGCGACTGAGTTCAGCAAAAAATGAATAGTTTCCCGTAATAATGACAGACTGGCCCTCCCACTACCGCTGTGCTCAGTGTAGTTGCGCCCTCAACATCTGCACACTGAGCAGCAGGTACAGTACTTGAAAATATCTATTTTTTTCCTTCTTCAGGTTAACGTCATAACTGACGCCATATTGAAAGTAATTAACACGCTGGAAATTTGATAGATTATTTATCTGACATGTGTGATTGGCTTAAAATTATTTTTTTGGTATTTGAGTTTACTAGAAAAATTACATAACTTTTGGTATAATAATTGAAGAATCAAGTGAAAACATTAAATGTTATATTCATGAATGTTTGTGCCTTAAAACAAAGCCATTGTTTTCTGTTTTTCAGAAATAAATATGAAATACATCTTTGAGTTTCACACAAATGAAAAGTGAAAGAAATTTGTTTAATTTAGGCTATTAAAGAAAATGACTCCGATATCTAAACTGTTGTTTTTGCTTATTACAGTATGTTCTTTGGATCCCCTTTTTGTTTTTTATTACCTTGTATTTTGTGTTTTTAGCAATCTGATTAAAGACACACTATATGTAACTTTTTTTGTTGTTTTGTTTAAATAGTGAGTCAATACATCATCAATCCTTCTTCCAAAACATGGTTTTGTCTTAACCTGAATGTTTATATTTTATCAGAAACTGTCGAGAGCTCTGTCGACACATGTTTGAACCTCACATTGCCATACAGGAAGTCCCATAAATGTGTATATTTTAGACCTGTCGGGTTGGTTTTCGTGGGAAAGTGCATACACGTCACTGGCACGCGCTTGTCTCGACATATCTGTAAATAGAGAAAAGTATGGCAAGACTTTTTTTTCATACTCAGGATTTGAATTCTTGATATCAACCATTCATTTCTTGATATCAGGAATTACATTTCCACTAGTAACAATGTTAATTATTGATATCAACAAATACATTTTAAAATGCTACTTTTTGATATCAAGAATTACATTACTAGTAAAAACTAGAATTCTTGATATCTGTAATTATATTTTCAGTAGTGAAATGTCACCATAGGCTACCATTCAAATTCAATTGTTGATATCAAGAATTGTTAGCTAGTTGAAATTTCAATTTTACATATCAGAAATACAATTCTTATAGCAAAAATCATAATTTTTGATATCAATAATTACATTGTTTCTTGAATTGTTTTGTTGATATCAAGAATTAACACTGTTACTAGTGGAAATGTAATTCCTGATATCCAGAATTGAATTGTTGATATCAAGAATTCACATCCTGAGAATGGATAAAAGTCAAAACGGCTTGCCATGGAAAAGTTGCTCCGGGTATCATGACACTTTGAGCGTGAATGGTGTGGGAGTGAAATAGGTTAGTGGGCACAGCGAGTGAGAAAGTTTGACATTAAAGGGATAGTTCACCCAAAATGTCCCTCCATAGACAGCTACGCAACTGAAACTTTGATGCTTCGAGTTTGTGAAACTAATCCATATGAATTTTCCATATTTTCTAAAAAAACTCAATTGCTTTTTATGATGAACAGATTTAGGCTTTTATTCACATATAAATAAACCGCTCAATTCATCTGGATTAGTTTTACGATCTCTTTATGAACTTTTTGAAGCGTCAAAGTTTCAGTTGCGTATGTCAATGGAGGGACAGAAACTCTCAGATATTTAATCGAAAAGATCTTCATTTGTGTTCTGAAGATGAACGAGTTTGGAACGAGATGAGGGTGAGTAATTAATGACAGAATTTTCATTTTTGGCTGAACTATCCCTTTAAACACGCTAAATCTCAAACCTCCGGGAATCACACAGCGGCGAGTCTGCTGGCAAAAAGAGAACACGACATTGATCACAGAGCTCGTAATTGAGAGAGAACTGAGGGATCTGAAATGTAAAAGCGACATGGATGACGTTTTTATTAATCAACAGGTGAGTAAGGTATTTTATTGAACAGATAAACTGACATTTGTGGCTCTCTAACAGAGTTCATTGTAAAGCAATAGGTGTGTTTGACTTGAAGCGATGTTGCGCAGACCAATCGGTGTATGACATTAAAGAACCGCAAGAGCGATTAGAGAGCAGACAGCTCCGTATGCTTTGATGTCATAAACCGCCTGGTCTGTGCAGGGCCGCTTCAAGTTGAACACACCTATTATCTGTTGTGAAGAGTCATATTCATTCGCAGTCAAGCAGTGCCATTGCACAACCAAAACAAGGCTCTTGCGCAAAATGCATGCAGTTTTGTTACATAGTGTACCTTTATATAATAAAAATAAAAATATTCTAAGAAAATAAATTATTATTTTTTGCTCCTAAGTTTGTTTACAATTCTCTAATTATCCAACTTGAATCCCAAGTCAATTATTTGTGACTTAAGTGTCCGTATGTGTGCAACACTCAAGTTTACATCTCTATTATTATTATTTGTGAGCATGTGTGTCATCTCATGTTTGAATGATGTACGGTATGTTTGTGAGAGTGGTTGCTTGACAGCATGTAATCGGAGCCCGTTTATGATTGGAAAATGATGCAATGACACATGACCGGTGGGAGAGATTGTTGACTGTTATGGGGAGGGTGACATACAGGGGGCTGTCCTAATTAAACCTGGGCCATGCTTTGAGCTTGTCTGAAGAGCTGTCATCAACATCACTTGCATCAGATCACTGCACTTTCACCAGACATACCATACTGGATGAATCTGGCTACATTTACACACATTAGCCTATTTCTATGTATGTTCACTCATCTCTATACGGTATCATCAGTCAGTCAGAAGGAGAATTACAGGATCTCATCATAAAGCTGACAGATGATTAAAGCAGGAGATATTTATGATTTTGCAAGTTTTTGCTATCATTTTCTTGGACGCTGCTTTCAAGTGGCTTCAGAGCAATGGCTAGTTGTGGAAAATGTGATGTGCTCTTGCGCCTATTTGTAGGCCTGCTATAAATAGGGTCCTGCTGGCAACACATGCTCTGCTGTGATTGACAATTCTAGTGCTACTGGGAAAGCAGGCTCCAAAGAACAAGGAAAGTAACACACTAATGGTGAGTTCTTTAAGTGTTATCCTGTAATTAATATTTTTGTTAAGCAATTCAAAGTTAATCAACATATGTGTTGGCTCGAAATAAAATACAAATTAGTGTGTTTTACCAAATTATAAGTAACAAACAGCAGTTCCTATTTATAACTTCTCTGTTCAAATGGTTTGCTTGTTGAGACTAGCAGTCCTGAATACAGAACGGTTCTGTCTAAACTATATTTTAAAATTTCAGTTTTGTATTATTAATATTGTTAGTGCTTTTCAAGTGTTCGTATTTCTCTATTTGAATTGATTTGTATTTTTTCCACCCTTTTCAGTGGCTCTCCAGTTAGTTACAAAGTGGAACTCTACATTTTGTTTCCAAAAGCCTGGAGACAAATCTCAAATTTATTCTACAGAAATACTGAAACCCCACTTTAAGGGACTGGTGGGTTTTTTGAACCGTTGAAGTTATTTGTATTGGACAATGACATCCAGGAGGCCCATGACCCGCTCTTTCTCTGGAAATGGAAGATCGGGAAGCCAAAATGGGGAGGATGTCTCGTCGGCAAACGGAAGGTCAGAGAGCCGCAACTACCTCTCCAACGTTAGGCCTGAAAACAGGTAAAAAAAAAAAAAAAAAAAAAAAAAAAAATATATATATATATATATATATATATATATATATTGTATATGTTCAGTTTGATTGAGTATGTTTGTTCTGCTTTATTTGATTGTGAAAAATCTGCTTGGTGTCATAACTATCCATACCTCCAGTTTGAATGTTAATTTTAAGTCCAGAAAAATAAATACCATCAAATGTATATTAATTATATATCATATTAATAATATATACAGTAATTTGATTAAAAATGGCTTTAATTAGAACATAAATATTGCTACATCTGCCTCTTCTGATACTTATTTTATTAAATTTTATGTTCGCTTACAGTTATTTGAATGCAATCACCAAATCTGTTTGTCATCAGTTTAATGGTTTTGTTGTTGCTGAAACACTGACGTAACTGTGGTTACCACATTGGTTGTATTGTGTTTGCTCAACTACGGTTATGCCAAAAGAGACCACAACATTCTCACCATTAGCAACATCATTTACTGTATGACTGCATTACAGTTGCTCCTGGCTGTTATTAAAATCAGGGTCACACACTGAAAGTCCGTAGTTTAGATATCCTTGTCTGATGAGTGTCCCTTTGATTTGCCTCTTTTCTAAATAGCCTTTCAACCCACAGTTATTCAAACTACAGACCGTTGAGGTAATAAAAGCTTCTCAAAAGGTCAATCCTAAACTAACTACACTTCAGATAACAATTTCTGTTCCCCAATATGCCTTTTTCCCCTTTGGTTTGTTTTACAATCTCAGAAATACCCAATTTGC
The DNA here is from genome assembly GCA_037950665.1 of Hypophthalmichthys nobilis. Taxonomy (NCBI): domain Eukaryota; kingdom Metazoa; phylum Chordata; class Actinopteri; order Cypriniformes; family Xenocyprididae; genus Hypophthalmichthys; species Hypophthalmichthys nobilis. The sequence goes on from CM075484.1 coordinate 29,421,989, forward strand.
ATTTGATTGCCACGTGATTATGACAATATTGTGCTCAGTGTTCAAATCTTTCAATCCTCCAAACCCACCCACCCAAATAACCACCGTATATTGTACACGAAAAAGTGCATTATAAATGTTTCCAAAACTTTTACATGTTAATATTATCAGGCTAAATAATATCCTCTCACCCTGTTAATACCCTGCAGCCTTTCCTCCCAGTGACAGCAATAATTCTAATTTTATATTATACTACTGATATTAATAATGCACTTTTATGTCAATGCAATCTCCCTGCTGTAGGTATTGCTAATTAATTTATTGATTCATATAATAATGATTGGAATCGTTTTATATAATACATACTAGCTTTTCTTATGATGATTGTTGAGTTGACAAACTGTGTTTGCCATCTCCAGGAGTACATTATGTACCGTCATGGCTCATTTAACCGAAGAGACCCAGCCATGTTTTGAGACCACCATAAAATCAAAGGCAGTGTCAGAATCATGCAATGTCAAATTCTCTTGTGTGGTCACAGGTAAGTTAAAGTTATTTTACTTATGATTATGAAAATAAATGTTACTTTTAAAACATGAAAACCCAATATATGGTACACTAAAAAAATGCTGGGTTAAAAACAACGCAAGTTGGGTTGTTTTAACCCAGCAGTTGGGTGAAATGTTTGCCCAACATGCTGGGCAGTTTAATTTAACCCAACTATTGTTTAAAAATTACTATATGGCTGGCTTAAAATGAACCAAAATGTCTAAAAATCAGACACATAATTACTAGAGGCAACAATAATAATCAAAAGGTGAACATTTAATAATAAGCAATTGAAGAAATGTTTATTGTTTAATTATTATTCAGTAAACTATTATAAATAAATGTTCATTTGTTAAACATGTTAATAAATGTTAATTTCCAATATACTTTGGGTTTATTTTAAGCAAGCAATACAGTAATTTTCAACAATAGTTGAGTTAAATAAAACAACCCTGCAGGTTGGGCTAACATTTAACCCATTTGCTGGGTTTGTCCATTTTCACATTTTCAACCCAACTTGGGTTGGTTTTAACCCAGTATTTTTTAGAGTGTAATGTTAAAGACATTTCAGTATAATCTTATCTGGTGTGTAAAGTCTGAGTGTCTCTATACAATTATAAAAGATTTTCTAGGTTAAATACAAAGTTCTGTCATGAAACTCTAGATGGCGCAGGCTAATAGGTCCTTAACTCAACCTGCTTGCAATCACATCATTCTCTATAGGGCATCAGTAGCCAATGAGCTTGCATGCTTCAAAAACTTGGTTAGCATTTGCCTTGACACTGCTGCACGCTTTCAGAAACCCTCTACCTTCCCCAGCTCCACCTGTATAGATCTGCTACAGGTAATTCATGTATGCTATATTGTACAGCAGCAGCATATCTTACTTGCTCACAGCAGCGTGTCGTGTATGTATTGTCAGTAGCAAGTCCTATACTTACTCTGCATCAGCAGCAATAACAGCAGCAGCAGCGTAGCAGATCTATTCAGCCAAGACCGCCAAATATATCGACATTGTCATACCCATTACCATGCCAAACACTCCAAGAGTTGTCATGACAGAAATGAATGTTATTTTGCTTTAAATGTTACTGTTTCCAATTAATAATAGCAAACCTCCTTAATTTTATACACATTTCCACCAGGTTACCCGGCTCCTGAGTTGACCTGGTACAAAGATGACATGGAGTTAGATCGATATTGTGGCCTTCCCAAATATGAAATTTTCCGCAATGGAAAAATTCACACACTGCACATCTACAAGTATGTTACTTTATTCAGACTAGACAGATAATTCATTGGATTCTTGGTTTCAATACATTAAATGACATTACACCCAGATCAATGTTTTTATGGTTTTAGTAGTGAATACACAATGACTATAACTACATTTGCTTCGTTTGGCAGCTGTACAGAAGAAGATGCAGCCATTTATCAGGCCTCAGCGAGGAACAGTAAAGGCATCGTCTCCTGTTCCGGGGTACTGGAGGTGGGGACCATGAGCGAGTACTTGATCCACCAAAGGTTCTTTGCCAAACTGAAACAGAAGGCTGAGATCAAGCGGCGAGATCTGGAAGAGAGTCGACGTCGGGGTAAGGAGAACATCCAGAAGGAACAATTACATGTGATTAACCAGGAACGCTTACTAAGGAAGCGTAGGACTCCTGCTGGGAACGACCCCCTGAGCTCCTCTCCTACAACCCAGGATGGAGAGGAGAACGTGACCTCCCAAGGGACAGATGAAGAGCAGCCTGCACTCATGGATGATAAGTCTGATAACATCATGGCACAGGCTTCTGTAGGAACCAAAGAGATGAAAACAGAGAATGGTATTGAGAAAATCAACAGTATCTGCGATCCAATGGAGGTGGTCACCACGAAGCAGTCCACCAAAGAGAAACCTGATGAAAAGAAGCAGCGTATTACCAATGGATTTGATGAGGTGGGTCTTATTAAGCCCACCGAGAGTTACAGAAAACAAGAGGATGCTTATGAAAGAATGAGCCTGGCACAATACCTAGCTGAGTCTGTGAAGTCACAGGCTGCTGAACAACATCCAAATTCTGAGATCATGGATGTCGATGTTAGTCCTGTCCAAGGAGAAAAAGAGCTGGAGAAGGAACAAGAAAAACTAAAAGAAGAGGAGAGGGACCGATCAAGAGAAATAGAGCGGGAGAAAGAGCTAGAGAGAGCCAAAGAAAGAGAACGAGAGAAAGTTAGGCAAACAGAACAAGAGCAAAGAGCTGCATCTGGGCCTTCAACCAAAGCCGCATCACACAAAGAGCCAGAACCTCAACACAAGTCAGCTCTAACTTCGGTTTTTCACTCCTTAAAGGACATATTCTTCGGCAAAAGCAAGAAGTCTACAGAGACAGCAGAAACCACAAGGAGAGCTAGTGAAGTGATCATAGAAAAAGAAATTCACCTCCCTCCCTCACAAACACCTCCTCAAGAGGTGGCCTCCAAACAGGATGCACCAAAGCTGGTCCAGGAATCATCTCAAACGACGGACTTGGAAGTAAAAAGAAAGTCTTTACAACAAACACAAGATTCAACCACCCCCAATTATATCATAAATTCTAATTCAACTGACTTTCATGCAAACAAACCTGAGGATGTGTCTCCCACCCCTGAAAGCCATCCTGAGAGCATTGAAGCAACCATTAGACTTTCTGTAGAGCAGAGGGAGATGCCAAAAGAGGAGAACAGTCCAGAGGAAGTCCCGCAGATTTCTCATTCGCTGGTTTTCAAGGTGAGTTCATCGCACTTCTCACTTTACAACCTGCCGGTTTTGTCCATCTAGTGCAGGGCTTCCTGCACCACAGCACATGGGAGCTATTTATAGATAGTACATTTGTGCAGCAAGACTTGAGCTTAATTACACCAGTCCCTGGCCAAGATGATGACACAAACTATACCCAAGAGAACACAGTAGGCAGCTTTGAGGTTGTTTGATCTTTGACTTTATCATGTAAGGATTTAGGGCATCAGCAATGTTCTTATAGACTATTTTCTGAGCAAAACTGCAACCGCAGTGTTTGGGATTTAGGAGTGAAAATGGGGTCTAAAGTCTGAGAGCACTAGTGGTAATTCTTTTCTTATTAAATATGGTATTTATTACAATGTTGTATTGTACAATATTATATTATCAAGTTTAAGAGAAATGTTATCTTTAAGAGAAAAGTTTCCACTGCGTATACATTACCATTCAAAAGCTTGGGGTGGGTATGACTTTTTTAAAGTCCCCCTGTGGTGAAAATCAAGTTTTTAATATTGTTTATAAGTCTATGTGGTGTTTTTAATATGCTTTATGACAAACCATGTGCAAATTCATTAGTCAACACCATTGCTGAGTATTTTGTCTTTAAAAGTGCAGTGATCTAGAGACAGTTTCAAAAACGCGTTTTGAAATCGCTGGTGTTTCTTACGTCACAAACTACCTTGTAACCAATCACGTCAATGTATTATTAGCTGTTTGATAATGTAGTCAGGCAAAAGGCTAATCATATTAATTACCGTTATGTGTCCGACGTTGTAAAAAGATTTTTTTTTTTTCACTGAAAAAACATTTATATATGTCATTTTGATTATCAGAGATGAGTTTTAAGGGATAAAATTGACTACATTGATTTTAAATGTTTTTGAAAGAAGTTTTTCATGCTCACCCAGACTGCATGTATTTGATTTAAAAAAAATACTGTAAAAACAGTAATATTGTGAAATATTATTGCAATTTTATTCATTTATTTTTGCCTATTTTAATATATTTTAAAGTTAAATTTATTCCTGTGATGGCAAATCTGAATTTTCAGCATCATTACTCCAGTCTTCAGTGTCACATGATCCTTCAGAAATCATTCTAATATGCTGATTTGGTGCTCAAGTAACATTTCTTATTATTATCAATGTTAAAAACAGTTGTGCTGTTTAATATAACAGTGATACTTTTTTAGGATTCTTTGATAATTAGAAAGTTCTAAAACACTGCATTTATTTGAAATATAAATCTTTTGTAACAATGTCACTGTCACTTTTGATCAATATTCTGACCTCTAACTTCTGAACATAGTGTATAAACCCAAACACAACTCAGTCACATGGAAATATTTATCTGTGCTCTGCTTTTATCTCATTTACGGTTATCCTAAGACTTTAAATAAGGCCAGCTGCCCCTTTAAAAGGACAATCGATAACACTCAGATTGAGTCAAACTGGCTGAATTTCAGCTTATCTAGAATAGTTAGAAAGTGGGTTTTCATGCATCAGCAACGCTTAAGAACAACAGTAAAATCACATTTACTCATTGGGATCAACTAGTATTCTTAAAGTCAACATAAAATGCCGGTAACACTAGTTTAGGCTCCAATTCTAACTAGTTGCTTATTATCATGCATATTTCTAAGATTTTGGCTGTTTATCAGTACTTATAAAGCACATATTAATGTCTTACTCTGCATAACCATATTTTACATCCCTTAATCCTATCCATAACTATTAATAAGCAGTATTAGGAGTTCACTGAGGCAAAAGTCATAGTTAATAGTTAGTTAATAGTGAGAATTGGATTCTAAACTAAAGTGTGAGGAAAATGGCATTTACAACACTTTTACAACTTATTTGTAAGTGATGTACTTTCAAAAAATGTGGGGTGTAGCTTAATTTTCTCCTTATAATTGAAAAGAAAGGCATTACATTTCAGACATTAAATCATGCATGCATTTAGAAAGTAAACAGGGTCCCTGCCATATTCATGTTGACTTTAAATGGACGTGTTTTAATGTTAGTACAGTTCAGGACATGATGAATGACAGTTGCTGGACTGGAAACTAAGACAAGACAAAACCTCTTCACATTTTCCAGATTCTTTGGTTCACTGTGTCTTAAAATAAACCTGTTTCTAATCTGTGCTCAGAGAAGCCATACCATACAAAGAGTAATCGACTGTTAAACTCATATACATTATGTCAGAGAAACCAAAGTCAGCTGACAGTTCTGTTCTTTGAAATAAGGATTCTTGGCCGTTACTCAAAATTTTCCACTTGCATGTGTGTTTATAATGGGTGCCCAAGATGGCTATTGTTAATTTTGGTTTTAGATTTTGGTTGTTTCATTACGAACATGTTTACCTGCATAGTAGTTGAGATTCTTTCTTGGCAAGAACATGCACATGGCAGAGGTTCTGTTAGCCCTCACATGATTTATAAAGTGCCATGGCTGAAGATTACAGAGAAATGAGGCTGTTAGAAAGGCACGTGGAACCACAGCGATTGCATCATCGCTTAAAACCAGACACGGCTAAATGCTAATAACAATTCACGTTTGTTAGTCAACAAGGTGAATGTCACCTTTAATTCATTCACATGTGCTCTACAATCTCAGACAGGACAAGCATGTGATAGCTTTGCACCTGGCATGCAACATATTCAGCTGTTTTATTTCCTATGTAAAGTGGAAGTGCAACCACCCTAGCGTCTCGTGGGAAGTTAATGTTAGTTGTTGTGGTATGTCAGTTAGAGGAACCCTGCACATTAATCTGAACTCTGTGTGTTGAATCACAACAGAGGAACTTCTTTTAAAAGAAAGCTATCGTAGGAACTGTCTATATGTGTGATAAGCTACTTCTGTCACTACTGGAAATGTCACTTAATTTTCTGTTTTTCACGGTTAAATGTTTCAGTAGTCATAACATTCTAACATTATAAACTGATTACATTATACAATGATTGTATAATAAGGTTATATAGTTTAAAGTCAGCATGGAAAAATGGAAATTCACCCTATATTTTTTAAATGCATGTTATCGATCGTATTGTGAACAATTCATCCGTTTTTTTGTTGTTGTTGTTGTTTGTTTGTTTTTGATGTCATAATTGGATCACATCTCAAAATCCAATCAACAACCATGTCCCCACCCTACATTTCTTCTTTTCCGATAATCCACTTCAATATTCGCTTTGGATAAAAGCGTCTGCCAAATGAATAAATGAAAATGTAAATGTAAATATACGTGACAGTGCGAAAGATCTGTTGCTGCTTACAAAATGGCTTACAAAAAACAACTTTTCATAATAAATTAGCAGATGAGCACAGGAAAACATTCAAGCAGTTATTACTAGTGGCAACTAGTGGCACCAAATGGAATTGCAATCTGTTTGATCGGACGTAACAACATTGGCTCAACCAATGGTGTGAGTTTGGAGGCGGGGCTACCTGTCTGTCTGATCAACAAATTTTGGCATTTCCGTTAGGTGCTAGTAGTGGCACAAATTACACACTTCACCTTTAAGATCTGTTGTAGGCCCATTTTGGAGACATATCACTGTATTACATATCACTTCCCACAAGGACACAAAGGAATTGTTGAAAAAATAAAAAAAATAAAAAATTTCTAGGCTAGAACGTGTTATTAATTGTATTCGAAAATTCAAAACATAGTCATCATAAATCATGTAAAATACATAATTTATTATGTATATACTTAAACCTCAGTAATACTGTAATATTGTAATACAGTAAAAAGTGTTTTTAAACATTTCTGATGTGGCCTTATGGTGTAAGTAATATCAAATGTCACTAGATAGGGGCGTTGTCAAGTTGACCTGACAGGTCATAAATATTATGTTGTTTTTCCTCCTAGTACATGGAAAGTTGCACAAGATTGGTAGTACAAATTTGTATATTGTTTCAAATATAACAGCTTAAAAAACAAGTGAACAAACGGACTGACAATTAAGGTGTGTCCTTATTAAATAAGTACATGGAAGCATACTGTATCATTACTCTTTTTTTATTAATATCCCACACTTAATATCATATGCTGTAAACATAAAGACCTAATGCTTGCCAAGAGGACCAATTAAAACTGTACAATCTATGCAGTGCATTCAGTGTTACGAGGCCAGCATGTTAAATATTTAACAAGCAACTGTTTATGTCTTAAGGCTACAGATGACCGCGCTAAACTTGGCACCACTGATGTTCCTGCCTCTGTGGACTTGCCCAATCCTCCATGTGAGACTGAAAGGCTGGAATTTACCTATCCTGTGGATGAGGTCATGCGAGGTGCTGAGGAAACGCATATTTTAGAGGAACAGGGGGGCTCAGATGCCCCCCTGACAGACCTCATCATGGCAGACCTGGAAAGCACACAGTGTTGTGAGAGCCAGCCAGAGTCTCAGCTTTCACAGCTTGCCGACGTTGTCCCTACCCAAGTGCACACTGAGTCCCAGTCAGCGGAGCTGAGGGTAGAAGAGAACAAAGAGCTGTGTGAGTCAAATGAGATTCCTCTTAAGGAGGAGGAAAGTGTTATGAAAACGCTAGAGGGAGGTTCCCTGACAGAGAAAAATAAAGTGGAGATGGATGGTGTAATAGAAAGGAAATCTCTCTCTGCAGGGGAAAATGAGTCGGAGAGTGACTTTGTCATAAAAGAGTCAGTCTTTCCTGTTGTTGTAGTGAGTGAAAGAGAATATGAACTTAATGATCAAAATTCATTGTCCCCAGCGTCGGGCCTAAGTCAAGAAGGGGATTCTGTCACTCTCGTATCTAATAGTGCAATGGGAATTGATTTTATACCAGATGAAAAATCTATACCAGCACTAAATGTTGGTTTCACAGAGAATGAACAAGTTCCAGCTGTCTCTGCTACAGCGAATGACTTTGATATGGAGGAAGACAAGAATGATAAAAGCATTCCAAATCAGAGCAGGAGTGCTGAAGAAAAGGGAAAAGATAGTGGTGAAGATAAGATAGAGAAAAGCACTGAGAAAGAGAGGGAGGAAAAGGGCAATGTCAATCCTGAAAAACTGAAGGATGATTCCAGTCAACCAAAGAAAGATGATGTTAAGCGAAACAAGAATGTCGCTCCAGAGACAGAAGCACCTATTGTGATTCCAGAGATGGAGATCCCCAAAAGTCCAAGACGAGGTGAGACTGAAGTTATGGAAACTCAATCAAGGCCATACAAAGTAGATAAACCAAAACTCCTCACGAAAACACAAGCCGAGAGGCGTTTAACAGAGAAGGACCAATCAGCAGTCCAACCAATTATAATACTCCCCGATACAAGAGAAACGGTCATCAAAAATGTGGCAAAGAAGAGATCCATGCCACTCATCCCAGAAATCAAGGTCACATTGCCAGAAAGAGTCAAACGTGAAGAACCTGTTATTGCGCCGAGAAGTGAAATGCTGAAATTAGAGTCTGAGAGAGTTATGCAACCTTTAACACAAGAGGTTGCACAGATATTTCGAGAAAAGGAAAGACAGATGGATGATGCAACAAGAGCATCAGGTGAATCGGCTTCCAACAGTGCCTTAGGTATTCCGGATCTTTTGGGTGTGACAAGGAGCACTCCATCATCACCTTCCATTGAGAGAACACAGGAAGTTAAACCACAAAATCTTGAAGCAAAGCTGAGAGGTGGAGAAGAACAAGGGAGTCTCAACACTGGGCGGGGCAGGGAAGATGACAATAATATCCCTATAATCAACATAGCATGTGCTGATGATAACGCAACCACTCTTAAACAAGAGCAAACTCACTCACTTCCTGGCATTGTAATCTCACAAGATAACACTCAAGATAATCCTCCCATTTCTGTCACAAATGCAGAAAGACGTACCGATAGCAAAAAAGATGACTTTGATACTTTAGTTGCTATGATGAAGACTGAAAGCGACCAACATGGTCCAGCTGCTACTTCTGAGAAGCCAAAAGAGTCCCAACTGAGTCCTGATATGTCTACAAAAACCCCTCCTAGCATTACTAACCAAGACCCAGACAGAGTTCCTCAATCGAAAGACACAAGAATAGAACCTGAAGCTGACAGGCTTCAAAAGGACAAACCTTCCATAGAGAAACTTAGCCTAACAGCCCCTGTGGGACCTACGCTTCCTCCACTAAGTCCTGCCAGTTTGCGAAGGCTTATGGCAAAGAATAATCCAAACTTAGAGAATCAGGGGTCTATCTCAGGTGCATCAGCAGATGGAAGTGAGAAGAAAGGAGAAGAGAGTGGAGGAAGCACACCCACATCCACTCTATCTTGTGAGAGTAGCCCCAAGATGAAGCGACGAGACAGTCTCACCCTAATACCCTCTGCCACCCCTGAGGAGCTGGCTTCTGGTGCTCGACGCAAAATCTACCTCGCCAAAACCAAGTCTGAGGATGAGGCATCTGACACGCAGGGTAAGAGGGATAGTCCATATATGTCGCCCAGTCAGGCTCGCAGGGCAGCTTTCCTGCAACTTCAAAGTGGGCAGCAAACACCTCCCACAGAAAGACGTTCACCATTGCTGGCTCGCCGCAAGGCCACACTGGAGGTGCCAAAACCCAAGGAGGAGGTAGCAGAGGTGGCAGAGAGCACAAAGACAGAAAGCAAACCAGCAGAAAAGGAGAAGTTGGACCCCTTCAAAGGTAACTCAAATGTATTCTCACAGTGGTTGACTGTTTACAGATATTGATGTTTAGTTCAGTTTTTCCAGCAGGAACCTACTGAAATTGTTCATATCATCTATTGCAAGGGTTCTCAAATCTGCGCAAGGAAGAACTAAGACTTCTGCTAGTTGGCCAGTCTTCACTGACCAGTACTGATAATCTACACTGCCCGGCCAAACAAACAAGTCGCTGTTTGGATTTAAATAGGCAAATGCTAAAGAGTCTATGATTGGATCATTATTGCAGTGATTATTGTGCAATAATGATGTGCTGGAGTAGATTTTACAGAGTGCTCAACTCAATTTGACAATGCAAGAGGTGAGCACTCTGTAAAGCCTTCTCCAGCACATCCCAAAGACTTTCAATGAATTTAAAGGATTAGTTCACTTCAGAATTAAAGTTTCCTGATAATTTACTCACCCCCATGTCTTCCAAGATGTTTATGTCTTTCTTTCTTCTGTTGAAAAGAAATTAAGGTTTTTGAGGAAAACATTCCAGGAATTTCCTCCATATAGTGGACTTCACTGGGGTTCAACGGGTTGAAGGTCCAAATTGCAGTTTCAATGCAGCTTCAAAGGGCTCTACACGATCCCAGATGAGGAATAAGGGTCTCATCTAGCAAAACAATTGGTCACAAAAAAAAAAAAAGTATATACTATTTAACCACAAATGCTCACCTTGCACTGCTCTGCGATGCGCCATGCATTATGTAATCACTTTGGAAAGGTCACACGTGACGTAAGTGAAAAGTACAGTGGAAGGGTGAAAAACTCCATTTCATTTTCTCTTCCAACTTCAAAATCGTCTGACATTGTTGTTTTACCTTTTTTTGTAAAGGGCATTTGGCTTAGTCTTTGCACGTTCACTTTGTAGACTCTAGATCGGTACTTCCACTTGCGTCACGTGTGACCTTTCCAAAGTGATTACATAATGCGTGACGCATCGCAGAGCAGTGCAAGACGAGCATTTGTGGTTAAAAAGTATATACATTTTTATTTTTTTTAGAAAATGACCTATCGTTTCGCTAGATAAGACCCTTATTTCTCATCTGGGAACATGTAGAGCCCTTTGAAGCTGCACTGAAACTGCCATTTGGACCTTCAACCCGTTGAACCCCAGTAAAGTCCACTATATGGAGAAAAATCCTGGAATGTTTTCCTCAAAAACTTAATTTCTTTTCTACTGAAGAAAGAAAGACATAAACATCTTGGATGACATGGGGGTGAGTAAACTATCAGGAAATTTTAATTCTGAAGTGAACTAATCCTTTAAGGTCTGGACTGCCCATTCATGTGTGAAAATGATTCTTTGTGCTCCTTCCCAAGAATTTTTTCACAATTTGAGCCTGATGAATCTTGGCTTTGTCATCCTGGAATATGGCCATGACATTCCTACATGGTTGTTTAAGAAATGAAAAGCTACACACTCCATCTATTAGGGTTAGAAGAACTGTTGCCAAACACACTAGTAACATAATAATCACTGCAATTAAGATTATATCATAGACTCTTAAGCATTTGCCCATTTAAATCCAACAGATATTTTTTTTGGCTGGGCAGTGAATATGCAAGAGATGCCAGGTTCAAATCAAATATTTGTATATACCTGAATGCTTGACATTTTATTTTTGGATGTATTCCGGTTATTCTCCTTGTTCTAAGCCAGTGTTCTAATTTTGCACTGTTCAGACGTTATCTTGTTGACACCAAGACATGGGGGGATGTTTGATATGGGGGAAGAGTCAAAACTAGAGACTACATATCTTTACCTTGTTGCCTCTGTCAAGTTACCCCTGATCCTCTTTCCATTCAGCTCCTCAGGTTATCCGCAAGATTAGGGGAGAGCCCTTCTCAGATGCCTCAAGCCACTTGAAGCTGTGGTGCCAGTTTTTTAACATTCTTAGCGACTCCACCATCAAGTGGTATAGAGACGAAGAGGAGATTTTGGAGATGGAAAGACGGTAAATTCAACACATTCTAAAATTTTAACCGTCAAGACGCATAATCCTAAATGACAAGGACAAGTAAAAAGTTTCAGTCTTAATCAACAGATTAGTTATAGATGGAAAAATGCTACTGCTGAAAAAAAATCCCACACACTGTCATAGCTTGGAAAAGTTTAGCAATTTTTCAGTTAAAGACCTTTCAGGCGTTTTTCTACATATTTGAGCAAAGTCCCAAAATGTTGCAATGAAGATCTAATAAAGGTATGACATTGTGCATTATCTACTTTTTTTTTGTGTCCTACCATAAGAGGCGTTTAATGCGGTAAATCTGTAAAGTTATCAACAATATCTGCTTTGTAGAGACTTGCCATTCACTTATTTGTATTCGTCCATGAACCCTACAGCTGTGACTGCTAAGGCTCTAGTCAGACAGAGAGTGTGTAACCCAACACTGCTCAGTTGCACCATCGGGGGATATTAAAATCTAAATTTGTTTCTCACAGTGCTGTATCAGCACAATGATGCTGTACTCACATGCATACGCCCTCAAATGCGTCAACTGTGCTAGTGTTTGTAACACACTGCCCTCATGTGGCTGTAATTTTGTGGCACTTTTCATTAATAGGGTGTAGCCTAATATATGTACCTATTTTGGCTTCATTTTAAGCCAGTCATATAGTATTTTTTAAACAATAGATAAGTTAAATAAAACTGTTGGTCAGACATTTAACCCAACCGCTTGGTTTGTCCATATTTAACCCAGCTTGGGTTGGGTTGTTTTTAACCCAGCATTTTTTAGAGTGTAGTTATTATGGGCAATGATTTTAATTGTTGGATACAGCCTAAAATTTCAGGGGGCGATATTTGGGGCCAGATTTACAGATTCGAAAGCACAAACCCTCTTTTGCTGTTAAAAAACTATTGTCAGAATTTACTAAAGATACGAAGTGGAAAAAATAACACTGAAAAGGTGTACAATAAGAGCGGCTGACCTTATTACATATGCATTTAAAGGAGTTTCCATTTCAGACGCAAAATTTATGGGAGGAGAGTATTTAAATTAATCATGCAAAGTGATTTACTAAGGTTTGTGCTAGTCAATTTATTGGTATTTGCACCATTATTTACCACCCAAAAATGCATGTCTTAAACTATATGCTAATTTGCGCTGCTCTTAATAGATTGTGTTGTCATTATCGAAATGGTCCGGCTGCATCTGTGTTCTTTATTTTGTGTGTCGTCAGTAGACCACGGCCAGAACTTTCCACTCCCATCTGCGTTTTATTTGGAATTGTGCTCTCGCTAATTTGGCCTGTTTAGTAAATCTGGTCCTTGATGTGTATTTTTCAGCTTACACATTCCAGTGTGTTTTGTATATTTAAGTTCTGTCTCTTTTTCTCTCTCAGTGCTGGCGATGAGGGTCCAGTGGCACTGGCTATAGTTCAGGCTTCCAGCAGAGACTGTGGAGTGTATGGCTGCTCAATCAAGAATGAATATGGGACTGACATCACTGATTACTTACTCAGCGCAGACAGTAAATTAAAACTCTTTTGGTCCATTAATAAACCGAAATCTGCTAAACATCTGTTAAATTATTTTTTTTTGTGTCATTTAATATGTTTACTTTCACTCTGTTTCCCTTTGGGCAGTACTGGCAGAATTTTTCTTAAGGGAGGATTTGGAAGGTATGACTTCTGAAGGAAATCAAGCATGTTTATTGCTATGAATTAAGCTTTGTGTTGTTTACCCACACTAATTTCCGGTTTCACAGACCAGGCTTAAGCCTTGTCCCAGACTAAAATGCATGTTCGATCTGTTTTAACTGAAAGCAACTAGTGCCATTGTTTTGTCTCAAGATGTACACCAGTAATGGTTTTTTTTCTAAGGCACGTTTATAAAAGCTACTTAAATGTCCTAATTGAACTAAAACCTAATCCTGGCTTAATCTTAGCCCTGTCTGTGAAACCAGGCCTAAGTGTCCTATGCTCTATTTCTTTATTTTTCTGTAATCTCAGTTGGAGAAGAGATTGAGATGACACCAATGATGTTCACCAAAGGCCTGGCAGACTCGGGTTACTGGGGCGAGAAATTCTTTGGTCGCATCATGACTGAAGAGGTGCAGATTGGAGAGGGATGTGTACACAAGACCTGCAGGGCAAAGGTCATTTATGGTTTGGACCCTGTCTTTGAGTCAGGCAGCACGTGCATCACTAAAGTAAGAAATCCCATCGCATATGGTTCAAAGGAGGAGAGCAACCTGGTTGAGAGAAACCTAGAGATCACCAAACAGGTTAGAATCTTAATGGATCACAATTTACATTTTTAGTTTAGCAAAAACTATAAAAAAGACACATCATCATGATTTATTCACCGACATTTCAACTGCCAAGCTCCAAAAATGACTATAAAAGTATCATGATGTGGTGACTGGCGAGAACCAATGAGGTTTTCAAATGTGAATAGAATAATTTGAGAGCTGCATTAGAGGGAATTGTTATCAGTAAAAATTATTAAAACTTCTTAGCACTCTATATAGCATTTAATATAGCACACAAGTCATATCCTTCTTTTTTTATGGTCTTTTTGGAGCTTGTATTATCATTGTATAGAAGAAGAGCCAGTCAGATATTCTGCCTGAATTTGTAAATAAATAATTAGTCTAATTAAAAAATATATTTTTACCACAATGACTTTCAGTCTAGATATTTTCCAAATAAAAGTTGTTGTTGTTTTGTTTTTTTGTCCCTTTCTTATCCCCAGGATTGTAAAATCCAGAATACCGTTCGGGAGTACTGCAAAATATTTGCTACTGAGGCCAGATTGATCGAGAACTTTGGATTCTCTTTAGAGTAGGTCATGAAATACAACATCATTTCAAACTATGAATATTGTCTCTCTGAATATATAATACACAGTATGAGTCCAATTATAGATATCAGTACCTATAAGAACTTTAAGCATACTTAATAACTACTATTTTGTCTCTAAAGTGCTATAAATTTGTAAAAACATTTTGAGATAATTTGTGATTAATTTTATGAACATTTGAAGGGTTAGTTCACCCAAAAATGAAAATTCTGTCATTAATTACTCACCTTCATGTCATTCCACACCCGTAAGACCTTCGTTCATCTTCGGAACACAAATTAAGATATTTTTGATAAAATCCGATGGCTCAGTGAGGCCTGCATTGCCAGCAAGATAATTAACACTTTCAATGCCCAGAAAGGTACTAAAGACGTATGGCAGTTTGATACGTGCTCCGAACCACTGATTCGAAACAAAAGATTCGTAAATTTTCATGAAGCAGTGTTTTGAAATTGGCCATCACTAGATATTGTTGAATAAAGTCTTTTGTTTTTTTGACGCACAAAAGTATTTTCATCGCTTCATTACATTAAGGTTGAACCACTGTAGTCACATGAACTGTTTTAAATGTGTTTTTAGTAGCTTTCTGGGCATTGAAAGTGTTAATTATCTTTCTGGCGATGCAAGCCTCACTGAGCCATCAGATTTTATCAAAAATATCTTAATTTGTGTTCCGAAGATGAACGAAGGTCTTACGGGTGTGGAACGACAAGAGGGTGAGTAATTAATGACAGAATTTTCATTTTTGGGTAAACTAACCCTTTAACTGTGTTCTATGAAGTAATAGAAAAATGTTTCTGTGGAATGCATATGGCTACAAATAAGAGACGACATCAAAATGATCTAATTTTATTCTTCAGAGTGATCCCCCTTCATCTAATGTATCGGCCCGCCAATACAATTCCATACGCTACAGTAGAGACTGATCTGAAGGGCGTGTTTTTGAAATACTGCCTGATGGACAGCACAGGGAGACTGATCGCCAGAACCACCTCTGAAGTGGAGCAGAAGTGTTGCGCTTTCCAGCATTGGATCCATCAGTGGACTAATGGAAACCTCTTGGTTACCCGGTTAGAAGGTAAAGAGAAATGTACCTACTGCAAGACTTCACATGTTTTTGAGTAAGTTGCTAAGTGCTATATATTCCCAATATTTAAGTATAAAATAATCTCTTGTGTGTTTCAGGTGTCGATACAAAGATCACAAGCATTGAAATTGCTACTAAGTCTAGAGGGTTGGTATATTTTACTGTACAAGATTACCTATTTTTCTGATATTTCCACTTCTTCTTCAGTTTATTTTTCTTGGAAAGACTAATATTGCCCTTAATGCTGCAGGTATCAGGGCCTCACAGATAAAGGATCTCCAAAGATAATCGAGCAGTTCATTACCCAACATCAGTGCAACTATTATTGTGGATTGTTGAGCCTAAGACCCTTAAAGCCAATGGATTCTCTAATGCAGCCTAAGATAAAGACCTCCAGGAGCCCTCTACTGGCCCGGAGAGGTGTAACAGGCTCATCCAGCCCTCAGCTTCAGAAGAAAGGAACTAGCCCACAGTCTACCAGGAAAGGCACTTCAAGCCCCAAAGTGGTTAAAAAGACAAGTGAATCCGGGGAGAACGATTCCACTACCAAACACAAAGCTGTGGAAGTCCCAAAACCTGTCAGGATGAGGTAGAGAGAAGGACTTGAGCTTTTGGAAACATAATGCAAAGTAACTAGGGCATATTTTTGGATTTTCTTACCAAACTTTAGTTTGGAGCCTGTATAATTATCTAAAGCTAGTTTTGTACAGGAAAAATGGCTTTCTGTAAATGGACTCCGTCCATCGTCTTTGCACATAGTGTCTAAAATGCAACAACTAAGGAAGGAATGACTATATAGAAACAAGAAAAGTAAAGGGGTGTGAATGACTAGAGGTGTTGTGGCCATTTTTAATATTACTGTGAACTGCTTTGCAGCTATAAGTCACCATTTATACCTCCTGAGAGCACCTTCACTTTATTTTTAAGAACTGAATTGAGGCTATCCCCTTTTCAAGACCATCACTGAAGAAAAATATAAAACCAAGACCGCCTGTCGACGGATGAACAATGCTTTCAGATAGACTCTGGAACTTTATGATTTATTCAAATGTTCCTATGTCAAGTTTATATGACTGAGGAACCGTGTGAGATGGAGTTTCTTAAGGATTCCTCAAACATCTGTGATGTATGTGTCTCAGCTGTGTAGAAATGCAGCTCTTTTTTTTTTTTTTTTTTTCAGTCACTGAGAGGCTTTTTATAGTGGATTGTCCTGTATGGCGTAAATCTGCAATACCAGTGCACCAATCTTTGTTGTATATTGGCAAACTATTAGCATCATAATCAGTGCATTTGTTTTCATCTTAAATGTGTCTCCTAGATAAGGTGGAAAATCATGAGCTTTATTGTCACAGTGAAGCTATTTACTACTGACCTTTCAGACCGTTAATGTGTCATATTTCTCTAGAACCCTGCAACTTCACACAACTGGGCTATATATATTTTAAATAATAAATAAATAAATAATGAAATTTAAAATATCTATTTTATTTAACACAAACATACACACATACACAAACCAATAAATGTAGCTGTCTAACCCTTTAACCCATTCACAAGAATTAGTTATCATTATTTTGTGGAAATTGCTCATGCTAACAGCAAGACTGACTCATAAAATGTGGTCAGAAAAAATAAGATGATAAGAGGGGTTTATATTATAGAAACTATATGGATTGTAGTGTATTAGACTATTAGAGAGAGAGAGAGCTTAGCAGAATATGTTTATAGGGATAAGTATTTTAGGTGTTTTTGTTGTGTTTTGTTATTTGTTTTTGTAAAATAAACATGTAAATAGCAGTAGAAAGTTATTTGACTCATTTTACTGTCCAAAGGCAGAGTCCAGTGCGTCATATCTTAAAAAAAAACTGCTTCCCTGACCAAAGAGCCCTATAATCCTTATTGTTTTACTCCTGTAATGCAGTAATCACTGCAATTCCAGCTTGAGTATCACAATAAAACACTGCATAGCACGTCTTATTATCTATCATGGATCTATCTATCATGTCATTGGATGCAAATTCCAAAAATTAATATAACATTTACATAAGAAAGAACAACACAAATTGAATTCAATTTACATAAAAATAAAATACTTGCACATACATTGTTCTCTAACACATTGTGTTATATCTATAAAGAAATTGTGTTTGAATAGGTAAATGACCAAATAAAATCAAATATACCATGTCCATACATATATCAACTGAACATACATTTTAAAATGTGAGAATTTAATAAATAAAGTCATTATTGTTAGTTAGTTGCGATGTGTTTTCTGCATTGTTGTATTGTTACCTCTTGGCCAAACTACATGCACACAGGTACGTCATAGAGACCACAGCAGTTAGCAAAATAAATTGTAGCATTTTTCACTCCACTCCAGGAACCCTCGAAAGAAATTGTTTCATTGTTGATAGTGCTGCAAAAAAAAAAAAAAGATTGTAGATTTAAACCACCTGAGTAAATATTTAAACATTTATGACTGCGGAGTGCTTTTGAATTACAACAATGCAACTATATTCTCTGTCCTTACCTTTTGAAAAGATCATAACAGCAAGTTTCAATGTTTGGCACAGTGGTATTGAAGACTGTGTTTTGAAACAGACCCACACAGTCCAGCGGAGGGACAAAAAGGACACCTACAGGTAACAATGATCACGTTAAGCTTAAGTCAATACCAGATTGTACTTGATCAAAACCACCAGCTAGGGGTGCTTTGGCTTAGTATTTAAGATCTGTGCTGTAACTTAAAGAGGTAATTCACAGATGGCAAATGGACTTTCAATAAAACTTGGCTGCCTATACAGTAGAAAAGCGAAAAAATTGAAATATGTGCTGCCTGGTTACAGAAAACAGTGAGAAAGGCTGATGTCTTCCCTTTTGCCAAATAGGTAGGAAAACTTCAACACCCATAATGCACTGGCATGTTGCCATTCAAGGCCACTCCTACCAGTCTGCTATGGATACGCTTACCAGAGTCAAATACCGCCTTGCTTTAGTAGGAAATACTTCTTAGCAAACTTTTAGTCATAATGGTGTTGACTTGTATTGTTCCCGGGTGCAAGAATTCAAAGAGTAAACGTTTAGCAGGAGTGAGTTACTTTCGGTTTCCAGTGAAGAATCCAGAGCATTGTATGCAGTGGATAAAGGCTGCACAGAATTGTAAATATGGAGAGAATGGCGCAAAAGAAAAACTGAAAAACCTTTGTGTTTGTGGTCAGCATGAACAGTGTTTTGAGCCAAAACTTAAAGAAGCTGCCATTCTGTCAGTTCCGCCCAACCCACCAAAGCAAATGCCGTCGCATACAGGTAAGAAAGCTGTTGCCATAGTGTTCCATTTTTACCATAACGCTGTATGGTAAGTAGAAGTAGACAAAGTACGGTACAATTTCCAGTGATAAACCTACCCTTACAGTAACTGTTCTGTTAATGACCCTCTGTCGATCCGACTGTCTGTTAGCAGGGATACAAAAATGAGGAAGTATAATCTGTAGAGTTCACAAAAGCCTAAACGTGAATTTCTCAGTAACACAGAGAACGAGTAAACATTGTTCATTTACATATACTACCGACATTGTAACAACACAAAGCGAGTTGAAAATTGGCAAAGTTACAGTTTAAAGGTTTTAGGTTTGAACCCGGCAAGGGGCAATTCAGAGGGCTGGGAATCGATTCTGAATCACTGGGAATTGAGAATCCATCAAAGGGAATTAACTCTTCTTTAACAGCCTTTTTCAGTTCAGTAAAGCCAGTCATTAATTTGCCTCTCTGTCGTTCACTAATCAAGATCAGACCTAACAGCCCTAGCAATTCATAACCCATCACTGTTGTATTCTTGAGCAAGGCTTCATGGAGACTGCCCCTCTAATGTGTAATGTAAATTGCTTTAAATAAAAATGTCTGCTACATGACAACTCAATGGGGTGTGGTGATGCATAAAGCTGTGATATTGGTTTGACTAAAGTTAAAACGATGATTTTGATGATTAGAGATTGCTTACCAGCAATACAGGCATTCATCAGGGAAACACATGTTCCTGTGAACAAGGCTCTGAGCACTAAAGCAGATATGACACCCTTCTTTTGTGGACAAATAGAGGCTGTGAAATAATAACATTTAAAAATTATAAGTAAATGATGTTATTTAAAAAAAAATGTTACTGAACAATGGCAAAAATTAGTCACAAGGTACAGTGGCATGCAGAAGTTTGTGAACCCCTTGCAGAATCTGTGAATAATTTTAACAAAATAAGAGAGATCATACAAAATGCATGTTATTTTTTTATCTAGCACTGTCCTGAGTAAGATATTTTACAAAAAAGATATATATTACATTTAGTCCACAAGACAAAAAAAATAGTTTAATTTATTAAAATAACCCCGTTCAAAAGTTTGGGAACAATTGGTTCTTAATACTGTGTGTGGTTACCTGGATGATCTATGACTGTTTTTTTGTTTTTGGTTTTTTTGTGATGGTTGTTCATGAGTCCCTTGTTTGTTCTGAGCAGTTAAACTGAGCTCTGTTTTCCGAAAAATCCTCCGGGTTCTCCAGATTCTTTAGTTTTCCAGCATATTTTGCATATTTGAACCCTTTCCAGCAGTGACTGTATGATTTTGAGATCCATCTTTTCACACTTAAGACAACTGAGGGACTCAAACACAACTTTTAAAAAAGGTTCAAACATTCACTGATGCTCCAGAAGGAAACGTAATGCATTAAGAGCCAGGGGGTGAAAACATTTGAACAGGATAAAGATGTCCAATTTTTTCTTATTTTGTTTAAATTGTTTTTTTGTTTGTTTGTTTGTTTTTAGTACTGCTCTTCAGAAGCAACAGAAGACAATTAAATGTTTGCCAGAAGACAAATTAAGTACAATTTACCTTGATCTTCAAATTCAAAAAGTTTTCACCCCCCGGTTCTTGCATCGTGTTTCCTTCTGAAGCATCAGTGAATGTTTGAACCTTTTTTAATAGTTGTGTTTGAGTCCCTCAATTGTCTTCAGTGTGAAAAGATGGTTCTCAAAATCATACAGTCACTGCTGGAAAGGGTTCAAATACGCAAAAGATGCTGGAAAACTGAAGAATCTGCAGGACCTGGAGGTTTTTTCCGAAGAACAGAGCTCAGTTTAACTGCTCAGAACAAACAAGGGACTCATGAACAACCATCACAAAACAAAAAAGCAGTCGTAGATCATCCAGGTAACCACACACAGTATTAAGAATCAAGGGTTCCCAAACTTTTGAATGGGGTCATTTTAATAAATTCAGCTATTTTTTTGTCTTGTGGACTATATATATATAAACATCTTTTTTGTAAAATATCTTACTCAGGACAGTACTAAATAAAAAATAACATGCATTTTGTATGATCTCTCTTATTTTGTTAAAATTATTCACATTTTCACAGATTCTGCAAGGGGTTCCCAAACTTTCGCGTGCCACTGTACATCATTAGCACTAAAATCATTTAAGCCCACTTCATATTAATGCTTCGAATAGATACTCACACAGGCCTCCAATCACAATACCAAGAGAGCTGAAATTAGCAAAGCCACACAGGGCATAGGTGCAGATGATTTCTGATCGAATCTGCAAGTGGTTTGAACAACAATTTTAATACTTCTGACAAACTTCAGATTACGCGTTTGACTGATTATTATGTTTTTTAATGGCATATTTATACACAATTTGAAGAGACATTACACAAATACTTACTGAAATCCAATTTTTGGTTGCACCATCCTCTAAAATGCCATTAAGTCTGTTGCTTTTGAGCTCTGACAGCTTCTCATAGGCTACAAACTCATTGAGGAAGAGTTTAGTGCCAATAAGTTCAGCCACTTTAAAAGACTCGTCATATGGAATTCCCATCATAAAGGCCACCGGCATAAACACATAGGAGCAGATCAACTGCAGGGTTGAAAGAAATGGCTCTGTTAAAACACTTTACTGTTGAATATAAAGATTTGTGGGATGATGATTCTGACCCTTTAATTTTGATATAACATACACTGTATAAACATTAAAAAAGAAAATCAAAGAAATTATTACTTTTATTCAGCAAGGATGAATTAATTTGATCAAAAGTGACAGTAAAAGATTTATATTTTCAACTAAATGCTGTTCTTTTGAACTTTCTATTCATTGAAGAGTCCGTATTACGGAAAAAAATATTACAAATTCCACAAAAATATTAAGCAGCACAACTGTTTTCAACAGTGATAATAATAAGAAATGTTTCTTGAGCAGCAAATCAGCATATTAGAATGATTTCTGAAGGATCATGTGACACTGAA
This sequence comes from Hypophthalmichthys nobilis, assembly GCA_037950665.1. Lineage (NCBI taxonomy): Eukaryota > Metazoa > Chordata > Actinopteri > Cypriniformes > Xenocyprididae > Hypophthalmichthys > Hypophthalmichthys nobilis. The sequence goes on from CM075484.1 coordinate 29,444,144, forward strand.
GACTGGAGTAATGATGCTTTGACATGACAGGAATTAATTACATTTTAAAATATATTCAAATAGAAAGTATTTATTTTAAATTGTAATGATATTTTTCAATATGCACTAGGTTTGGGTAATACACACCTCAAAACTGACATCTGAGTATCCCACCATCCTCCCAACCATCTGAGAGTAGCATTTATGAAGTCCAAAATGGCAAGAAAAGCAATCAGGTTAACGGCGATGTTGGCCACAAGTCCAATAGATGCAGATGCGCCACTGCTGACAGCTTCCAAGACATTATTCTCACCACTGAGCATAAACAACATGACATTTGATAAGAAACATTTTAACACAAAACATACAATACTTAGAAACATAAACTGCATATTTGAGAGGTGAACCCACCCACTGTCAACTTTAATTTGACTTTTAGATGTGAACTTGCTCTTTTCAGTTTCAGGGTAGGAAAGTTTGGAGATGGCTAAAGCACATGGGGCAGCCATCACCGATGCAGAAATCAGAGAGGAGGCATCAATCTGTGTAGAGGAGACTTTAATTATCCCATAGAGAACGTAACATACTGCGGTAAGAACTAAACTAATTTATTTGTAACTAAATTTTTTTTTTTTTTTTCCCATTCCAGCTTTTCTTGGGAGAATTTACCAATGTAATGAAGTACATGTTACCCCAAATGAGATGAATGCCCCCATAACACTCCCAGCAATGGTGGCAAATCCTCCAGTCATGACAGCATGAATCTCAGATTTGGTCATGTCCTTTAAATAAGGACGAATCAGGAGGGGCGCCTCTGTCTGAAACACATCAGAACATTACAAATTTATCATTGTCCCAAAATTGTTTAAGTGCCCTGAAGGATCTTCTCCCTTAGGAAACTGATGCACATCTGAATTTGTCAAGAAATGCTTTAGGAAAATTGAGTGCATTTATAATGTTGCATCTTTATGTATTTAATTTAATTTTATTTTATTTTATAATTATGTACATAATAAAAAAGGTAGAAAAGCTGTCACTAGGGCAGTACCCTTTCACCTTTGTACCTTATATACCCCTAAAGGGTTAGTTCACCCAAAAATGAAAATTCTGTCATTAATTACTCACGCTCATGTCGTTCTACACCCGTAAGACCTTCGTTCATCTTCGGAACATTGCCAGCAAGATAATTAACACTTTCAGATGCCCAGAAAGCTACTAAAGACATATTTAAAACTTAAAATATAAAAATAATAATGAAGCTTTACGAATCTTTTGTTTCGAATCAGTAGTTCGGAGCGTGAAAGTCACATGATTTCAGTAAACAAGGCTTCGTTACATCATAAGTGTTTCGAAATTTCAATGGTTCACCATTGGGGGCGTGACTTTGGCAGTTTGATACACGCTCCGAACCACTGATTCCAAACAAAAGAGTCATAAAGCTTCATGAAGCAGTGTTTTAAAATCGCCCATCACAAGATATTGTTGAATAAAGTTGTTATTTTGTTTTTTTGGCGCACAAAAAGTATTCTCGTTGCTTCGTAACATTAAGGTTGAACCACTGTAGTCACATGAACTGTTTTAAATACGTCTTTAGTAGCTTTCTGGGCAACTAGAAGTGTTAATTATCTTGCTGGCAATGGAGGCCTCACTGAGCCATCGTATTTTATCTATAATATATTAATTTGTGTTCTAAAGATGAACGAAGGTCTTGCGGGGTTATTTTTAACAACATAAGGGTGAGTAATTAATGACAGAATTTTCATTTTTGGGTGAACTAACCCTTTAAGGGCACATATTAGTACCTTAAAGGTACATGTTAGTAACTAAAGTGTACATATTAGCAGTGTTGGGGTAACGCATTATTTAGTAACATGAATTACGTAATCAGATTACTTTTTTCAAGTAACTAAAGTTAAGCCGAAAGCATACTTCACTTTTTACGCGTATGTGTGGGTCAGCGTACAGTGCTCATGACGCAAATTTTGTCATCAGAAGAGTATGCGCGTACTGTACACGCACCAGTTTATTTTTGTAGTTGTATGCGCAGGTCGCACATGCGCATTTAATTCTTTGCAGTAATTAGTTTATCCACAAGGTGGCAACCGTGCCCTGGGGGCATCGATTCACAAGGTATTCATAGAAAAACTGCATCAGCAGAACAGACCGGAACGCATACAAGCTACAGCGACAACGGAGGCCTACATAAATGAGAGATTGTGTGAAAAGGTTAGAAAGTATCCTCATTTGAACAACTCTAGCAAACATATTTACATGGGTTGTTACTCGTGGCGAGAGACTGCTTAAAACTGAGCATGCGTCAAGTGAAGTATACTTTCCAAGGCTGTGCGTTCGACTGTGCACGTAGCCGCTTACACTACGTGTAAAAAAAAAATGAAGTATACCTAGGGCTTAACGCATTACTTTTAAATTTACAACAAAATATCTGAGTTACTTTTTCAAAGAAGTAACACAAGTTACTTTGTTTTCCCATTTATTGACCTCTCCTGTTCACATGTTGAGAGAAATCAGGAGTAATTGCAGAGGCGTTGTGTATGAAAATGATGGTTATTGTAGTTTTAGACTAAATGTAAACATGCATTTACTCATCTCACTTGCACAAGATTCAGTATTGCTCAAAATGAATAAAAATAATGAAATGCAAACTTATATTTCACAATTTCTCAACTTATAAAATATTACACAAACCTGCAATAATTAAATATATTAAATTACACAAATATACTTTATGTATTTAATCTCACTTTATTAACCAATGTCTTTGCTGCTGACCTTTGACGATCCGATTCAACCATACTAATAGGCAAAAATTAGTTTAGATAAACATTACATTAGTGTTTCTTAATTTTTTTTTCTTTTTTTGTTATTACTGAAGTAAGAGTGTTGAAAGCACAGCTGAAAGGTTTGTTTGAGCTGCGCCCTCTACTGTACAGGTGTGAATTTGCATTTGCAATTTTGCATTTTTTCATTTCACTTTGATGTGAAAGGGCCTTAACATTTGCCAAAAATAGAACTTTTTGTTATTAAAAGACAAAAAACCAAGCCCAACCTAGGTGAAAACAAGTAACGCAAAAGTAACGTAATGCATTACTTTCCATAAAAAAGTAACTAAGTAATGCAATTAGTTACATTTTAGGGAGTAACACAATATTGTAACACATTACTTTTAAAAGTAACTTTCCCCAACGCTGCATATTAGTATCTAAAGCGTACATATTAGTACCTTTTGAAAGGGTACTGCCTTTTTTTTTCTGAGAGTAAATGATAACATGAAATTAATTGTTACCTGACCAACAAAAATGTTCCCTGCCACACTGAGAGTCTCTGTAGAGGAGGTTCCCATCGTTACCTGCATTACCCAGGAAATCTTGACACAGAATGATACATTGTTAAAACAACATTCTAAAGGTCTCATATAGGTTAAATCAATACAAGAATGGACTGAGTCACTTTACCTTTGTGATGACCCACTGCATCACCCCAATGTAGTACAGCACTGACATCACACTGCTGAAGAACACCACTATAGGCAGAGCCTGTGTGTATTGAGCCACATTCAGTAGTAAAAATAAACCCTTCCAAGCATTTCATGACAAGTATGTATCATTACTAACCTGGAAAGCAAATATGTTTTCGATGAGGTCTCCAAACACAAATCTTGAACCGGCTTTTGTGTAGTCCAGAAATATCTGAGGAAAAAAAGAAAGAAAATGATTTAGAACAGGGCATTTTTTTGTTTCTCTTTCTCTCTTGTAGTTAAAATCATTCATTATTGTTTTGTTTCAGTAAGTTACCACAGATTGTAAAATACCTTAATTTAAAGAGCTATCTTTTTATAAGTAGAATAGAGGTTATAAGAAGTTATTTTAGAGGTGTCCAAATGTCTGAGGCCACTAGTGAAAATGCTCCAATTTTTCAAATTTAATAAAATAATAACAATAATAATAATTATGTTTTATATTATACCTGAACTTGCTTTCCAAGCCATTCAAAGGCTGTGAGACCAGGCTCTGTCCTAATGACAAACAGGCCAATGGCAAACTGTAAACCAAGTCCCCAGAAGACAGTCCTCCAGCTCACCTGCTCAGAATTCAATGCAAACAATCTTTTTGTTAACAACCACTCAAATTTAAAAAAATGTACCTTATACAGTTGTGGATGATTAAAATCATTGTCTATACAACTGTGTCAGCAAATGACAGCCTTAACAATCTGATAAGGTTTGCAGGAATTCCAAAGTCTAAAACAATTCATTCAGAGATAAGCATGTTCAATAAAGCATTAATGCAGGTATGTGTTTTTTTATCCCTCACCGCAGTTCTGTGTGCAGAGAAGAGAAATATGGCAATAATGAATAGACAGACACGGCAAAAGAGATGAGCTGCTCTGGGCGCTTTCGTGTGTCGATTGCCAGCCATGCCACCAGCAGTCCCAGCACAATTACTATGAACACCCTGAAACATACAGAGAGACATAACAACCATGACAGATGTATATAGTTATGTATATAGTTATGATTCATGTATTTGTTATAAAATGCTCATATTGCATATTTTTATTACATTTAGAGCATTGTCCAAAACAATATATCAGATATATTTCCAGTAATTATGATAAAGCTGTTTTTTGTTTAAAACTTTTTTATGAACAGAAACCCAGAGTATTGATATATTAAATTAATTAACCACAATTTATTTTGTGACTTCAGAATGCTGCATGTTCTTCAATTAAAAACAGTTATTTTATTTTTTATATTTTTGTTTTTATTTTATTCTTTTTTATTGTACTGTAGAAATAACTGGTGATCTAACAATGAGCAATATATTTTTAAAGCATTTATTAATCTGAGTTAGTAAAAAAAAATATTGTTCTTTGTTTGTTCATTTAAGTTCACAGTGCATTAACTAATGTTAAAAAACAACTTTTGATTTTATTATTGTCTTAGTAAATGTTGAAATTAAAGGTATACTTAAAGGTACACTACATAACTTTTGGCCCTCTAGCAGTTAAAAAACAAAACCGCATGCATTTTGCTGAAGAACATTGCTTTAGTTGTGCTTCCTACTGCTCATAAATCATTCACTACTAGGCTTAAGAGATATAACCAGTTTAGATGGAAAGGGTCTCAAGCTGACTAGCTAAAGACGTTACTGTAGCTTTACCCATTAATAGACACGCTACTTCCTTGAAAATAAATTCCAGCACAGCGCTACAACAATCATAATGAAATGACCCTTCACAATAGAAAATGCTTTACAAACTTGTCCATTTACAAACTTGGCTTTACAAACCATTATAAAGCAACTTGTTAGCAACAAGCCACTATTCTAAAATGCCATAGGAAATTTCAGAGGGAATGTTTCTCTTCTGAACAGCTCTTATAGCCATCTCCAAACCATTCCAAGCTAAATATACTCTACTGTTCAAAAGTCTGGGGTCAGTAAGATTTTTTTTAATTAATACTTCTATTGAGCAAGGGTAAAATTGACAGTCAAAAGTAACAGTACAGACATTTATAATGTTACAAAAGATTTCTGTTGAAATGCTGTTCTGTTAAGCAGCACAACTGTTTTCATTGATAATAATAAGAATTTTTTTGAGCACTAAATCAGCGTATTAGAATGATGTCTAAAGGATCATGTGACACTGAAGACTGGAGTAATGATGTTTAAAATACAGCTTTGCCATCACAGGAATAAATTACATTTTAAAATACATTTGAATAGAAAACTGTTGATTATATTTCAATTTATTACTGTTTTAATGTATTCTGATCAAATAATTGAGACTTCTTTCAAAAACTTTTAAAAATCTGACCTTTTGAACGATAGTGTATCAAAGTGTCCTACTCACCATTTTATCCATCTGATGTTGGACTTGAAACACCTTTGAGCAGGCTTGAAGAATCTTCTTATACTGTCACCCTTGTACTTATTCACTATTTCGCACACGATGATGAACACCCCCAGACAAGTGAGGACAACCAGAGCAATTGCCCTCTGAAAGTCCAGATAACATGCAGCAATGAAGTATGCCAAATAACCTACAAACACACAAAGCATGAGGTATTGTCAAAGACTTGAAAGGGACTTTGGTATTGTACACTGTTTACTTAAAAAAAAAAAAAAGAATCACCAATGGATAATGTATCACCATGTTTAATAGAAACAATTACACTCGGTTCTAAAGGTTCTTTATTGGCATCAATGGTTCCATGAAGAACTTTTTGAACTTTCCAACACAAAAAAAAGGTTTTTTAAAGTAGAAAAAGGCTCTTCTGATTATTAAATTCCCCCTAAAGTCAATAATTTTATCCCTTAAAACTCATCTTTGATCACCAAAATTACATATTTAAAAAATGTTTTCATGCCTTAAAATAGCTTGAATGTAAAACTACACCCTTGCTTCATATATGCATGAATATGCTAATTAGCCCCGCCTCCACTCACTCGCACAAGCTCAGAGATCCACTCTGTCAACTTACTGAGGTAAACGCGGCACAATGGTATCGCTTTTTACAACGTCGGACACATAACGGTAATTAATGTGATTAGCCCTTTGCTTGACTACATTATCAAACAGCTATTAATGTGTTGCTAATATTTCACAAACCATGTTCCCGTTTGCCATCTTTGAGTCAGACAGCTGCCTTCTAAAAATTAGCATCCTTACAAACGCTTTGAACAACTCAGAACGTCAGTGGAGAAAGACATATAGTTCATCATAACATCGTAATATACATCAAACACCCGCTATTTTGCTAAATCTACACAATTTTTCATATCAACAGAAAATTATACCGGGATAACCTGGCTTCTCTTCAGACTACCCTGCTTGGGTCATAGTTAATGATATGCTAAAGCTCGCCGGTACTTTGACGTGATTGGTTACAAGGTAGTTTGTGACATAAGAAACACCAGCAATTTCAAACCACGTTTTTGAAACTGTTTTTAGATCACTGCAGTTTTAAAGAGAAAATACTCAGCAATGGTGTTGACTAATGAATTTGCACATGGTTTGTCTTAAAGCATATTAAAAACACCACATAGACTTATAAACAACACTAAAAACTTGATTTTCACCACAGGGAGACTTTAAAATGTTCTTCACACTATGTGGTTCTTTTAAGAACTGTTCCCTGAAACCTCCTTTTTGAACCTTTATTTTATAGAGTGTATAGATATAAAACTGGGAAGATGAAAATATGTTACCTGCACCAAAGATTCCCAATGCAATGTATTTGATTATTTTGGAGTGTGTCTTGCAGAAGATCTCTGTGGCCGTGATGGGTATGCATGCTTTGCTGTGGTAAACAATGAATAAATAGCTAAAGATCTGGCACATGTGAAGTGTAACAGCAATATTAGCTTGACAGATTCAATATATTTACACTTTTTTTTATATCTTTTATTTAGGATGAGCTTAATTCAGATTACATGATTGTCACATTATTTGGAAATGATGAACAATTGCATAATGCGTCATGCTTTATGCATTATTTCCAAATAATGTGACAATCATGTAATCTTAATGATATCGTATTCACTGATTAGTTTCTCAACCACACCTAAGACATGATTTTGACTCCTTCTCTGACTCTTCTTTATCATTGTCACTCAGGTCTTCTGTTAATTTATCCTCCTAAAGATACAAAAATCGAGATTTTTAACTTGTTAACTTTTCAGAGAACTTCCTCATACTTCTTCAAGCCTACCTTCACAAATGCTGGATTGTCCACACCTTGTTCATTCCCATACGAGACGGTTGTCAACTGTAAATCTTCTTTGTCCGCTGTTAGGAAAGTAACAGAATACTTTTTACCAGCTGTAATGAACCTTGATCCAACAATTCCTTAAGAGCTGCAAGTTTCTAAACACGTCCGTTTTCACACTTCATCCGAACAATCATTAAACAACTATCTACAAATACGAAACCAACACCTTTTTTATGCAAACCGTGGTAAAACCACCTGTTCAAATACTTGTTTGAAAAATAAATCTCTAAAGAATGAAGAAGTAAATAAATGACTTACTCATTCTGTGTTCTCTGTGACAACTGCTGGGTCTTGAACCTTGAGCTGGGATATATACTCTGCCCACTTGGAAATCTTATCATTAATTAACTACACACTAATGTGTTTTCATTTAAGATACTTTGCTATCAGATTACTAGTTAGCAATGACTACACTGATAGTCCTGAAACAGCATCTTTTTATCATTTATTACAATGAAGCTCCTCCTTATTTCCAGGGGCCAACAAGATACAAAGTAGAGGAAAACAAACTATCAGGAATAACAAAAATGTATCATGACGGAGGGCCTGCAATTCTTTGGCCATCCCAGAGGCAGAGTCACACAGGATCAGGTGGCAGAGAGGAGGGGCCATATATTATTATCCATATATTATAAAACACTGAGAGCTCAATTACCAATAATAACTGGCCCAAAACAAGACCGACAGGCCCTGCGCCAGGATGAATTTATGAGGGTCATTTATGAGTCATGGGTCATTTACTTTTAAACAACTTAGAAGATAGTATTCAAACTACATTTGAATCAAAATCACCTGTTAAGTTTATAATATATATTACATATCAGCATATGAGAGTCAAATTGGACGACTACAGGGACTCATCTCAAGATCACTCATTTAAGTGTGAAGTATGTTCCTCAGTTCCCTGATCATTCCGATTCAATTTCAGCGAGTGAAGAATTTATAATCACATGCGTTATGTATTATGTACGTTATCGTCTCTGACAGACAGCATGTTGAAGCTGCTCGGGTCAAGTGGTGTTCACTGCAGAGCCAAATGGCATCCAGCTCCCCCTCTCTGGACGTCCAGTTGTTTTTCATGTCCACGCGTTGTAGCGACCCCAAATAACATGATATTTAGTCCCTGGAATGCGAATTTAAACAGGGGAACCCGCCTGAACGCGATTTTTACCAGGAGACCACCCTGAAATGCGATTGGGCTAGTTTTGAGTATCAATTAGGCGGGTTTTGTTGTGAAAACCTGGCAACCCTGATTTCCACCCTCTTCTCAGAAAGCGATGACACATTCAAAACATCCAGTAGTGTGGATTTTACAGGAAATGCGTGAGCTCCCTGGACCTCTGCTTCTCGTAAATACTACTGTGTAATGTGCACATTATTTTTTTGACAGACATCAATGTCTTATTATTCAAATGATGTGGATTTAAAAACAGATAAATCGTAGGTAATAATAATTTATTTCTTAGCTGGCAAGTATTCAGTGATGCCCATGAGTGTGTTATATTGATGTTTTTAGTTCTAATATTCCAACCTGACAGACATGATAACGTGCGTAAGGGGTTAACATGAATTTGGGATAATTATAAAACGTGCTGGAGACGTTTGAAATATTTTTTGCGTGGGTAATAATAATTATTTTACGGAATGAAGTTTATTTTGTGGTTTAAAAATTATTACATTCAGCTATTGCAAATTCGCTGACTTTTTTTTTTACCAATAAAGGTGTGGTTTTTAGGCAAAGTTGTTTTATTGTCTCTTATAACAAAAATCTTTTATTTACACCTATGAAAATGGAGATCCTGTATTTAAAACTGTTGTTCCATTGTTACCCCATTAGCAGATTTTGAGGGGGACAGAGCACTAGCATTGAGGTGTACGAAAACTACCAGCTGTAGATAATTTGGACACTAGATGCCACTGTTGCACACTGTAGTCACTTTTATGCCTGAATACAGAACACAGCAATAAAAACACACTAACAGCAGTCTAAGCACATGCTACTTCTATGGAGAATTATTAAACTCCTCTTAATCTATTGATTCTGTATTAACCTATCTTTTTTCAGAACTTCCTAGTACATTTAGTCAAATATATTTGACTGAAAGTTGTAGTCTTTGACACTGTCTTGGTACACTGATAATGCACAATATGCAGCTTTTAGATAGGCCTACATTTGATTTCCATGTAACTTCAAATTCAAGTAAAATGTAGAGCCTGTCTGACCCTAAACTGGTATATTATGTATTCAAGAAAGTAGACTGAAGCTCCCACCTGAAGCAAAATAACCTGACTCAATAGAATGCTTGTAAAGTTTACAGATTTAATAAATTAAATGCAACCGTCAGACAATATGTGGAATCTATGACTGTTTTCTTGGAAACTCATAAAATTAAATGGTGCCTAAATACCTTTTAGTTAACACAAGATGACGCACACTTGCAGCTTAATAGACCGAAATGTGCATCACTGCATTTTATTGAAGGTCTAATGTGGACAAAACACATTAACAGATATTTTTGAAGACATTTTATGTGCTCTGCTGGAGCAACCAGTCATGATTTTTCTATAATATCAGCCAAGTCTTTCCTGCAAATTTTTGTGTCCTCTTCTTCACAAACTGAATATATATATTACACTATATGTGTACTATATATAGTACACTCACTACCAGTCAAAAGTTTGGACACGGTAAGATTTTTAATGTTTTAAAAAGAAGTTTCGTCTGCTCACCAAGGCTGCATTTATTTAATTAAAAATACAGTAAAAACAAATATTATTACAATTCAAAATAACTGTTTTCTGTTTGAATATATTTTAAAATGTAATTTATTCTTGTGATCAAAGCTGAATTTTCAGCATCATTACTCCAGTCTTCAGTGTCACATGATCCTTCAGAAATCATTCTAATATGCTGATTTGATGCTCAAGAAACATTTATTGTGTACAATTGAACAAAATATTTGTGTACAATATTTTTTTTTCAGGATTCCTTGATGAATAGAAAGTTAAAAAGAACAGCATTTATGTTGTTGAGTGTTAAATACAAAGCTTTTGTAACATTATACACTACCGTTCAAAAGTTTGGGGTCAGTAAGAATTTTTATTTTTATTTTTTTGAAAAGAAATTAAAGAAATTAATTATTTTTTTCAGCAAGCATGCATTAAATCGATCAAAAGTGACAGTAAAGACATTTATGTTACAAAAGATTATATTTCAAATAAATGCTGTTCTTTTGAACTTTCTATTCATCAAAGAATCCTAACAAAAAAAATATTGTACACAAATATTTTGTACAATTGTACACAATAAATGCTTCTTGAGCAGCAGATCAGCATATTAGAATGATTTCTGAAGGATCATGTGACACTGAAGACTGGAGTAATGATGCTGAAAATTCAGCTTTGATCACAGGAATAAATTACATTTTAAAATATATTCAAACAGAAAACAGTTATTTTAAATTGTAATAATATTTCACAATATCACTGTTTTTACTGTATTTTTAATTAAATAAATGCAGCCTTGGTGAGCAGACGAAACTTCTTTTTAAAACATTAAAAATCTTACCATGTCCAAACTTATGATTGGTAGTGTGTGTGTATATATATATATATATATATATGTGTGTGTGTGTGTGTGTGTATGTGTGTGTGTGTGTATGTATATTATGAGGTTAATGTATTTAAAAAACAATTACATAAGCACATTAACGTTGATATTGTTTATTATCATTCTGACCTCTGTTTATTAGCGTCTTAAAGGCAAGGGATCCCAGGTCTGAAATAATTTTTGTCTATAGATTATGTATTTGTGGGTAAAAAAAAAAAGACTTGTATACGCTCTATGAAAATGTTTCAAAAGAAATGTTATTTTTAAAAGTGAAGGTCAGTGTTTATCTACATTTTTGTAGAGGCTGCATATTTTAATAGTTGGAATTGTCATGGAGTAACTAGAATAGTCCAGTTATTGTTTGGACATTGATGGAAATTGTCATTGTAGAAACATGGAATTTAAAAACTATTTCTGAAATCAGTTCATTACAGAATTTGACTGCTCATTCAATCGCACTTTTATTATCAAAATTACGTATTCTCAAAGGAATGAGTGTTGTTTTTCATAAATCCAGTTATTATGTAATAAATACACATAGGTTACATGTTATCAGCACAAGTTAACAAAGATATGTTTTCAGTAAAAGCGTTTCCACCCTGTCAAAGTCTGTCTTAGTTTAACCTTAGGCTATCTAATCTATTGCTAACTAACTTTAAAAACCTGTGATGTAAAACCAAGTGTTGCCTAAATGTCAAAAAATGTCAAATTTAAATTTTAAGGTTGACATTAATTCTGATTGCTTTAAAGACTTTTAGTGAAAACATCACAATCTATGTGTCTTATTTGGTCACTAATAGGCTACGCAGAGAATAATAGCCGTCTCTTGTATCAGTTTGATCATGAAATAACAGAAATCCATGTGCCACTATCAAACGTAGTACGACACGCTAGGCTAGTTGTTGTTTTATTGTAGTTTGAGGAGACATGTGACTGTGGTTACGGATATACTGCTTTTTTGCGCATCATAGGCGTGTTTTGCATGTTCCAAAGTGTCTGACCAAAAATGCTGTCTATGTAGGCAGCTCACAAGGATTTGAGTCACAGCCCGTGTGTGTCGGTGAGCGGGGTTCTCAAGCACACAGGAAGGGGAGAGAGCTGTTAGCTAGCAGACAGCGGGCAACTGTAAACAACTCACTTTTATAAACCTCACAAATCAAACATACCTTACGCTGACTTGCTCATCCATTTGCATGGCATTTAAAATGTTGCTTTAAATGCGTGTATGGCTGTAGACCCGCAGACTGTTGTATTATTACCGCAGGTTTGCGTTATTTACAGAGCTGGGATGCAAGCAGCTAGAGAAGCGCGCACCCGAATGCACAGCTAAAGCTTCTGTCAACACGAACCGCTTTGCTTTCTTCATTTCTCTTATCTGTCTTAACAATAAACACGGTTGAAATAACAGGGCATGTGTTGCGGAATTAAATAGTACCAATCTGACTATAAGCGATGTTTTAAACGGTTTGTTAGCTTGTCGAAGGTTTGTTTTCTCAGTTAGCATATACGCTAAAGCTAACTGTAACATCCTCGTACAAAAAGCCCATAACTCTCGATAAATGTGTTTTTTTTTATTATTATTATTATTATTATTGACGTAACGCCTGTAAAAGGGTGCTCTATCGGTCTAAAAGAAATTCTTCAACAATTTTCTGGTTAAACTAATTTATGCGAGGAAACTGTATTAAGCTAGATTTGACAGGCTGAAAGAAAAACAGTAGTGTGGTTATGTCAAATACAGTAGTAAGATGTTAAAATGCTTAGAAAGGAGTCAAAGTTTCACTAAACAAGGCTTTGAGCTGGCTGGACCAATACTATGGAAGTTCCTGGAAGTGTCAGTGCAATGCAGATGAAGGTCCAAAGCAACCAAACTAATTTACACCAACAACAGCTGAGATGAATTAACCAGGAATCAAATGGTGATTACAATTAAAACTTTATTTTGTATATAGTCATCATTGCAATGTTATAGATATTGGATGTTAAATTAAGTCTGTTTGTTGTGCTATTAAATTATTTTACATTAATTGTATGTGGTCTGCATATCATTTTATGTATTTCTCAATCTATATTTTATTCGCTTCAGGTTTTGAAAGCCTTCAATCATGGGTGATATGAAGACCCCTGATTTTGATGATCTCTTGGCTGCCTTTGACATCCCTGATGCGACCAGTCTGGATGCCAAAGAGGCCATTCATGGGAATCAAGATGAGGGAGAGGGACACCTTAAGCACTCAGAAATGTGTATGGATGCCACGGTTTTGATCCCTCACCCAGTGCCTACAACTGATGTCCCTGCTGTCAGTGTTATAGTAAAGAACACCAGCCGCCAGAACTCCTATGAAAATCTTGTGGAGAAGGAGACCTCTCATTTGGGGCAGCTTTTACAAAATGGGTTCAAAACTTCTGCAGGCTCAATGGAGACGCATCCCTCGAGCTATCCAATGCTGGATAGCTCTTCTGTCAACGGGGACTGTTCAAGACATTCCTTGGAAAAGATTCCCATCCTCTACAAGACTGAAAAAGTTCCCACTCCATCAGCGCCTATGCCTCAGTTTAGCCCAATATCTAGCCCGGAATCTGAAGACATTCAAAGCAATGGAATCAATGACCGTCCAAAATCTGCAGAGACCTCGTACTTCCCGTCTGATTCACTCTTTACATCTTCGCCTCTTCCTATTTTAGACAGTCATGGAAATCCAGATGCATCCAGCTTGACAGACAAATGCAATGAAAGACAGTCTGGTTCAAAAGGTGTGGATGATCTTGAGTGTGATGAATCATCAAAAAATTATGATTCTGCGACTAAGAGGGACTGCATCCAAGATTGTGGAACAAATGCATATCCAACCCCTGAGACAACTATTCCTTCTTCTAGTCCATGCGTCAAAGATCATACCTCCAGACTGTCCTCTTGTCTTGATGCATTAGCAGCTCTAAATGCTAAAAAGGATCCTGGTGGGCAAACTAATTCAAGGGAGTTTTCAGTTACCCTGAAAGAGACAATGAAAATTAGTCCAAAAATACCCATTTCGCCAAGGAGCCCAAGAAGTCCTCTGGAAGTGGTGAAACGTTACGTGAAACAGCCTGACAGCCCAATGAGTATATGTAGTGACAGCAGTGGTAAAGCATCTCCAGCTGTCACTACTGGCTCGCCTCCAGCCATCCCACGAGTCAGAATAAAGACAATCAAAACCTCATCTGGAGAAATCAAACGCACTGTCACAAGCATATTGCCAGACTCTGAGACCGAAGATCTCACGTCACCATTTGGGTCTTCGCCATCTCAGTCCTCAGTTGAAGATGCCTTCTCGAAAATGTTGCCTGTGTATCGTTCAAACGATAAAATTTCGGAGGTCATTTTTGAAGATGGAAATCAGGAAGCCTCGAAGACTGCTTTATTGGGGGGCAAATCCAGCATGAAATCGGTGAGGAGCTCAAAGAAACCTCAAACCCAAAATAATAGTCATACCCTAAAGACAACGCAAGGTGGGAACAAGCAAAGGAAGGCTTCTTCTGCTCAGATGGGTTCTTCTGCTAATACAAACTACCTTCCGAAGGCATTACACTTGGCAAACCTAAATCTAGTCCCACATAGCGTGGCTGCCTCGGTTACAGCAAGGTCTTCCACTAACAGACAGGAGCCCTCTCACTTATCATCGTCAATGGTGTGCAGTTCTGTACCATTGGTGCATCAAGTTAAAAAGTCTCCCCAAACACACGAGCTGTTGTCCCCAATACTGCAGCTGGAACCTTAAACAGACTGTTGAATTACTCAAACCCAGTGCCAACATATGTTCCTGACCTGAGTCCACCACCAGGCACCGATATCAAGCTCCCACCGCAAGGCTATTGCTGCCTAGAATGCGGTGACTCATTCGGGCTGGAAAAGAGCCTTGCTTACCATTACAGCCGGAGGAGCGTGCATATTGAAGTTGCATGCACGCACTGCTCCAAAACATTGGTGTTTTTCAACAAATGCGCTCTCCTGGCACATGCTCGCGAACACAAGAACAAAGGCATGGTAATGCAGTGCACTCAGTTGTTTATGAAGCCCATTGCTGTTGACCAGATGTTGGCACCCACCAAACCTAAGCAGTCCATGAATCAGATACCTTGCGGGAACAACACGACAGAGTCATCCAAAGGCCAAGCAGTCTTGCCACTTTATCCCGACAAAGTTATTAGACATGGATTCAAATGTCTGGACTGTAATAAACAGATGTCAGACTACACAGCACTTGCAGGTCACTATCAGAGGTCATCGGAGGCTGAAGGTCTGGTGAGTCAAATTATTGAATTACTGGAATCACAAAGCATATCATAAAGTGTAAATTATTACAAAAATTACAAATTATTGTTTTTAAATGGGTCAGAAAATTTTTTTTTTATTCAAAATACATTAAAATCTACTCTACACATTCAATGACTTTATCTCTTCTGATGTTTCTAATTTATTAAAAATATTTTGGCATGTTGGCGCCGATAGCCTCGTGGGCAGCGTGCCGACATATAGCACTGTTGCACTTCAGCGACCCAAGTTCGAGTCCCGGCTCATGGACCTTTCCCATTCCCATCCTCCCCCCCTCTCTCTCCCATTTCGCTTCCTGTCCACTCTATACTATCCTATCACAATAAAGGATAAATATCGCCAAAAACAAATCTTTAAAATATATATATATATTTCGGCATAATCTTTTACTACTATTTCTACTATTTTTTTAACAAAACTGCTTCACTGCTTTCTATTTCAGAATATTTGAAAAACGTCTGCCCAAAAGTCATGTGATTTGACCCATATGCAGAAAAAAATAACAAAACAGGAAATGATACCATAGAAAGGACCTGTCAAGGTCTCTTAAAAAATGTCAGATAATTGAACCCCGGTCCGTCCGCATGGGAGGCGGGCGTTCTAACAAGGAGGCTAAAGACCGCAGTCTCTAGAGTGCCTCTTAAGTTCAGGGGAGTGAGGTTTACACGCACAGCTCTTACTAGCCTACGTCTGTTACATCCACCCCCTCCAAACTTCACTCCCATCCGGGTCACGGCACCAATGCAATACCTCCTGTTCGAACTGCCCGCTCTAAGTGGGACTCAAACCCTGGTCCACCGGCATGGGATTTGGGCACTCTAACAAAGAGGCTAAAGACTGCAGTCTCTAGCGTTAGTTGCTAAAGTACCTCTTAAGTTCAGGGGAGTGAGGTTTACATGCAAAGCTCTTACTAGCCTATGTCTGTTACATAAGGAAGACGTGTTATTACTTTTTACTTGATGGTCAATCTTGAAAATGGTCTCAAAGTTTTTCAAAACCCTATGAAATCAATGTTAGTACATTTCTAAGAACTTAGCACGTGTTTTAAACTAGATTAAGAGCTTTTTCCTTGCGTTTGTCGTGGACACTCGTCTGTGTCATTGACCCCTATGTTTGCTTTCTTTAAATGCAGATGTGCAAAGTTTGCTCTATGCTGCTACCCAACAAGTGCAGCTACAGGGCCCATCAACGCATTCACACACACAAATCCCCTTATTGCTGTCCTGAATGTGGGGCACTTAGTCGCTCGGCGGACATCCAGAAGCATGTGAAAGAGAATTGTCTCCACTATGCCCGTAAAATTGGGTACTCGTAAGTACCTTGAACTGTGACCTCTAGGCCAACCTCTTTTGTGTTGTCATCTCTCTCCCTCTCTGATTCACTCAAATGCAATTTCTTTCAGGTGTCTGCATTGTGAAATGCTTTTCATGTCGCTGTCCCTCTTGAAGAGTCACATTGAGGAGAAGCATTGTGAGGTCTTCTATAAGTGCACTATCTGTCCTGTAGCCTTCAAATCTTCTGATGGATGCCTGATGCATGTAAAAAACAAGCATGGAGGCAGTGAACCCAGCCATCAGTAAGTGCATCTATTGATCTGTTATACGTATATTCAGTCATAATACTGTAAGTGTTCCTAGAACTGTGTTGAGGAGTTATTTTTGGTTCATTCTGTGCAGGGTGATCTACAAATGTTCCTGTGAAACAGTCTTTAAGAGGAAGCAGCTGTTGTATCAACATTTTCATCATCGTATTTGTGTGTTCAAGTGTCCAGAGTGCACTTCATTCTTCCCAGAGAAACTACTTTTCATGCAACATTTCAAGGTTTGTATTAGGATTGTGTATATTACCAGTTCTTTGGTACCAAGTCAATATTTACATTTTAAAAAAGTTAAGACACCAACTTTTCTGCATTATCGGTAGTATCGAGTACCGGGTCAAACACTCCCGTGTGTATTTGTGTGAGCGCTCTGCAAAGAACGTCAAAGGTTTATATTTATAACATGTTTTTGCAGCGTTGAGCATTGTAGCCATTGTTGAGCGTGTGAACGCAACGGCCAATCAGAGTTTAAGTTAATCAGAACACACATTTTCTTGTCAAACTATAATTTTAGTTAGACTATTAAAGTGTGTTTACATGCACTTTAAAAGTCTGATTTCAGTCGGACTAAAGCTACAATTTTTTTTTTTTTATGTTGTGTAAACGCTTGTCTAACAGAAACTGTAGCAGCCAGATTTCTGTGAAGTTGGACTAACAGACCTTAACCCTTACAGAATGTGATTGTAGCTCAGCTTTGTCCAGCTTGTAAACATGTTAATCAGACTACAACTGGCCTCAGCATTGTGCATTTGCTCCAAAAGACAGAGGTGACAAGTAACATGACATCAAATATTTGATTATGCATTGTGTCATGTATACTTTAAGATGAAGACCTGCAAAAACCTGTTGTAGCTCGATTATACTTATTGAAGGAAATCTTTTTGGAAAGAAGGTTTGGAAGGAGGTGTGAGATTATTCCATATTCATTTTATACATTGTGCTTCTGTCTGGCACTACAAGACATTTACATTCAAGACATTTAGCAGATGTTCTTAACCAAATCAACTTACAAAAAGTGCTTCATATTAGACGATCACCAGATGGCAAGCAGACAATTTAGAACATTATCTGCTCAGAATTAAGTACTTCCTGTTCATATGCAAATAAGTGTGGTCTAAATAAACCTAATACTTTATATATACAATATTTACCAAAATATAGCATTTTTTAATCATCTGAAACATGCTACGACATGTATTTCCAAAACAATGTAAATAATCCATTTAGCATAAAGCACACAAAACATGTGCAAGCACACACATTTGGATTCATGCAAAATGAGCGAGGTACATGAGCAAAAGTTTATTTGTATAGCGTGCATTTCCACATGCCGATAGTTTGTTTGGCTTTTTGTTTTGCTTTTAGGCTTGGCGTTTATAATAAATGTTGTTTACAATAAATGCCACTATAATTGTACATAATATTTTACCTAATTCCCAACTTTATAATAAAATGTGATTTATATACCGATGCAACTTATCTGTGTTTTTTTTCTCTCTCTCAACTATGCAATTTTGACCTGGAGAGACTTATAGTCAGATGCGGCTTATTTTCTGGAAAATACGGTACAATAAAACCTAGTGGAAATAAATTAGCCAATGGAAGATTTTTTTTAAGTCAACCCAAATATTTTTGCAAGAGGTCATATATCTGTGTAGCATTCTTCATGGCATTCATAGCGCAAGGAGAGATATTTGTTATTTTTTGTGGTTGCATCAAGGAAAGAAAAAGCAGGTCATTTATTTTTTGTTTAATCTGCCACTGCCAATGTCATTGTACTGCCACAGTACAAGAGATGTCTTGTCTTGTTTCTATCAGAACAAAAGTGGTTGTGTATTTGTATCATTCAGATACTGGAGTAATATAATTTTTTTTCATCTGCAGGCTAATCATTGGAGCATTTTCAGAGGTGAAGCAGAAAAAAGCCCCAAAAAGACGGAGACAATATCTTTCACTGATAAAATGTCACCACAAAACCTTCAACAAAGGTTGACCAAACCGGTTAATGAGGCCGGCATGAAGGGAAGAGAGAGTTCTGCTGCACGGAAGTCAAGTCCTGGAGTTAGTATGAAGAACGCTGGTTGGACCTGTGGAGAATGCCTCGTTTGGGTCCCTGACAGGGAGACCTATGTCAATCACATGAAGACCAGCCATGGCAGGGTGAGATTCTTTCCTTCAATCAAAAACAATAAAATAAATAATAGTAGTTAAGCGGTGTCTTACACAGTACATGTGGGATTTTGTATTTAATTGAATAGCTAGTACTCCTTTTTTGCTCTAGTCAATTTGTGATTCGAGATTTTAAAGGACTACAGAATCCTTCAGAAGTAAAGTCATCTAAGATGTTTATGTCTTTCTTTCTTCAGTCGAAAAGAGATTAAGGTTTTTGAGGAAAACATTCCAGGATTTTTCTCCATATAGTGGACTGCACTGGGGTACAAGGGGTTGAAGGCCCAAATTCAGTGCAGCTTCAAAGGGCTCTACATGATCCCAGATGAGTAATAAGGGTCTAATCTAGCAAAACGATTGGTCATTTTCTAAAAAAATAAAAATTTATATACTTTTTAACCTCAAATGCTCATCTTGCACTGGTCTGCAATGTGCCACGCATTACGTAATCACGTTGGAAAGGTCACTCGTGACGTAGGCAGAAGTACCGATCCAGTGTCTACAAAGCGAACATGCAAAGACCAAGTCAAACACCATTTACAAAAAAGGTAAAACAACAATGTCGAACGATTCTGAAGTTGGAGAAGAAAATGAAATGTTTTTCGCTCAACTGCAGTACTTCCGCCTACGTGAACTTTCCAATATGATTACGTAATGCGTGGCGCATCGCAGAGCAGTGCAAGACAAGCATTTGTGGTTAAAAAGTATATATATGTTTTTTGTTTTTTTAGAAAATGACCAATGGTTTCTCTAAATAAGACCCTTATTCCTCATCTGGGATTATGTAGAGCCCTTCGAAGCTGCATTGAAACTGCAATTTGGACCTTCAACCCTATATGGAGAAAATCCTGGAATGTTTTCCTCAAAAACCTTAATATCTTTTCGACTTAAGAAAGAAAGACATAAACATCTTGGATGACATGGGGGTGAGTAGATTATCAGGAAATGTTAATTCTGAAGTGAACTAATCCTTTAACATTTGATCATGCCTGTTTATTTGCAGTCTTTAAAGAGGCATCCTTGTCGACTATGTGAAAGGTCCTTCAATTCATCCTTGAGTCTTAAACGACACATTCGCAGTGACCACGATGGAAAAAAGAAAGTTTACACATGCTGGTAAAACCACTATATAATAATTAAAGGTTCATCAATATTTGTTTTGCATCTTTCTTATCTGAAGAGGTCATCCTTGTTTTGTATCTTTCTGAAGGTACTGCACAAATGAGAGGATATCCTTCACTAAACACTCTATGCTAAAGAACCACATCAGCTTGATGCATGGAATCAAGAACCCAGATTTCAGCCAGATGGCAAAGTTAGCATCTCAGGAGGTGGGCAAACCCACAGGCCAGGTAATCACAAATACTTCATTTATTTATTTTATAGAAACATTTCTTCAGGTACAGCATGTACAACTACATTTTTCGTCTTTCAGAGGCCGAAAAGAAGAGCAGAGGAGGCTCATGGAGTAGCAGGAAATGGGGAAACATCATACAACACCCCTGCCAAGCGGCCTAAGCCACTTTATCGCTGCGCCAAATGTGGCTTTACCTCTGAAAACCAGGCCCAGTTTCAGGAACACATACCTCAACACAGAACCGACAGCGACACACCCCAGTGCCAACACTGCGGCCTTTGTTTCACATCTCAGCTAGCACTCAGCAGACACCTCTTCATTGTACATAAGGTCAAAGAACCAGAGGAGCGTGAGGAGACAGGGAAAGGACGAGAAAACTTAACAGACTTGAGCGATGAAACTGTACCTCTTTCGCCAAAAAAGACAGTGGAGGAGCAATGCAAACTCCACACTGAGCCCACAGACAGCAACAACACACAGGCATCAGAAACAAGTGGATTTGAGGAAGAAAAGGCCTGAATAGAAGAAAGGACTCCAGTGGGAAGCTGCTAATCAACATAATTGCAAGCATGTGATTGCTGAATATGCAGCTGATAAATGTGGTACTGCAAACATGTTGCCTTACAGTGAAATACTATATGTCACATATATCACATATATGAAATAATGTTTAAAACAGACTCTCATTCAGAGTTTCATCGCATTATTTGGATTAACTTAAAGGGATAGTTAAAAAAATGAAAATTTTGGGTGAACTATCCCTTTAACTGTTACATTCATGCAATTAATTGTCACTTTTTACTGCTTACTTGTTCATCCTATGTATGTGGATAATCATAATTTATTTTTGTGTAATTGCAAAAAGCATCATGTCAGTTTGTTTCAGTGTTTCTCTACAGAGCAATTGTATGTTTTTGTTCATGTACCACGTCAAATCTGTCTTTGGTACATTGCAATGCAGGTAATATTATGTATGTTACATATTGTAGCCATAAGTGGGACAGTCATGTAATGTTTTGGCTGTTTTCAGGGTCACCAAAAATGCAGAAGAATTTAGCCCCTTTGATGGTCAGTCTTTGGTGGTGCTTATGCTGTGATGGCCTTGAAGGAAGGGCATGTCTGATGATGTTTATTTTATATTTATTAGGTAGCGTACTTGTATCACAAAGCTAAACATCTGTAACAGTATTTGCTACTATGGAGATTACATTATTCTGAAAGGTATTCACTTAAACCCAGGTATCTGCACTCAGAGAAAATATATTTTCATATTCATTCCATGTAGATTACTAGTTTCAATTACATTTATATTCAATGAGCCATTCTTACAATCAAATTTAGCACTTTTGTAAATGCTTGTATGGGGAAAAAAAAGAGAAGAATTTACATATTAAAGACATCAGAGACTCAACTTTACAGTTTGTGCTATCAGCAGAGGCTTGATGTTTTTGGGGCCTTTAAAATGTAAAATACAAAGATTCCTTTTTGTTTCTTTTAGTTTTTTTTATTTCCTAGTTATTCACCAATAATGTTTCAGATTAAAACATTGATTATCTTAGTGTGACAAACTAAAATAGTGTTTTATTTTATTTATTTATTTGTTTTGTTTTTTTTAGTCTTGGCTACATTTCCACCGGCCAGGAAAGATACCGTTCATTTAACTGCAATGTTGGGTGTAACCCATTAACAAGTAATTAATTACTGTAATTTAATTACTTTTCCCTTGAAAAAGTAAAGTAAGGGACTACTCTTAATTTTTCTGTAATTTGTTACTTCTAATGTAATTGACTTAAATACAATTTTGTATTAAAAAAATAGTGGATTTAACATCAAAATTTAATGACTAATGTTAAAATGTATGTTTACTGTAACCTCCATTCAAATACTTTGTTCAGTTCAAGAATAATTTATGCAGTTTTATATTGTTGATTTAAAAGAATCAAAAGCGCAGTTTCGTGTCTATCCTTGTATTGTTCAACCGGTCAAGATATGAGATTTATGAAGTAATAAGAAATGCAAAACTTTTTAGAGAGAGTAATTAGTACAGTAATCAAAATACACTGTTGAAGATGTAATTAGTAGCTAGTAATTACTTTTTTAGAGTAACGTACCCAACACGGTATAACAGACACCTAGCATGGCATGTTTTATTGTGTTCACTTGTTTATCCAAGAGCTTTTACAAAATGCATACTTATAATATTGAAAATTTAGTTTAGTTAGTCCTTAAATATGAGCTAGATGAGTATCTTGCAAACACTTATTTTTAAAAAGAAACGACAACCTATCAACTACTAACGTTACCCACCCCCTCCCTTTTCTTCCCGGAAGTAACGCAACCAGAAGAGTCGCCGCGTATCCGCTAACTACAGCAGTGGCGGCGAAACATTTGCACCAAAATCATAATTTTCCAATTGTTTTTGATTGACTTTTGCCATACATATTTAATCTACAGGCAAGATGATATCATTAGATTTCCTCGACGATGTGCGGCGAATGAATAAGCGTCAGGTGTGTATTTATTTAGCCAGTTAGCTCGGAGCTTCCTCTGCATTGCTTTCTCTTACAACACGTCAGCTTGAATGACAGTGGCTTTAGCGTTCTGCACGTATTAATGCTCTTCATTGCGAGTTGCACAGATGAAAAATGGTTTTAATGTCTTTACATATATTGCTGTTATTGAGCAGATGGAGAGGAGAATATAATCGGCTTTTTACAACAGCTGCTATTCTGTTATTCTCTGCTAACTATTTCCTTTGAATATTACAGTACTTTCACTTTAAGCCAATGGACTAAGAACGTCTGAAATCTGCATCATCTTTACTAAAAAAAAAAAAAAACACTACTTTCACTAGTAATGTGAAAATCATTCTGGGAGACAAAGAAAAAGCTGATGTTGAGCATCATGTCTTGTGTTTTTCAGCTTTATTATCAGGTGCTGAATTTTGGAATGATTGTATCTTCAGCCTTGATGATCTGGAAAGGCTTGATGGTTGTAACTGGAAGCGAGAGCCCGATTGTGGTTGTTCTCAGGTAAGGGCATCAGTATGAAGCGGCTCATCACTCATACCAGAGGCTTTGGCTTTGGACATCATGGTGATATTTTTAGCAGCATGTTCTGCTTCCTTTCACATGATACAGTGTTCCCATGGTTGAATTTTTTTATTTCCAGGTCTGTTTTACTAGGCTGTAATTTCATTTACAGAAACGTATTAATCTTAAAGTGATTTTTAAATATCCTCATAATCTAAAACAACTGGAAAATCATAGAAATGCACTGGTAAAATTGTGTGGAAATCTTTCTTTATGCATGCATTGATTTTGATTGCTGTGTGACTTTTTAGATCCATACTTTTTGTTGAACCTGCATGTTTCAATTTCGAAACCTGTTTATGAATGTCTTATTTTAAATTCTTAAAAGCATATTTTTGGTGGGAATCAAGCTAATTGAGGCATACGTTTCAAAATCTACACATGACAATAAAAATGATTATGTCTAGGTCAATGAAGTGTGATAAATTTGTTAATTTCATTATTTTTGCAGTGGAAGCATGGAGCCTGCATTTCACAGAGGAGACCTCCTCTTCCTCACAAATCGTGTTGAAGATCCAATCAGAGTGGGAGAGATTGTTGTGTTCAGGATCGAAGGAAGAGAAATTCCCATTGTACACAGAGTGCTAAAAATTCATGAAAAGTGAGTATTCTTATAAGATCACAACACTGTTTTTCCATCCACCTATTTTTATGCGCATTTTGGGATATTGCATAAACAAAATGCTGGATGTAAACATTAAGATGCGCATAAAAAACGTATGTGCTCAGCTGAGTCGGATACATTTTTTTTTAATCCGATAAGAAAACATGCACATAAACTACAATTGAAACATTTACTGAATAAATTCCTTGATGCGTATCAAAAAAGACATGTGACTTTGAGATGGGACGGCATAACTGGACCAACCAGCGGACCGATCTCATTGCACAGGATCTGAATGGAAACGCTGCTTTATTCACAAATGTTTTATGCGATATTCCAATTTTGTGCATAAGTTAAATTTGCAACTTTGGATGGAAACAGTTACTGAATGTGGTATGTAGTGCAAGAAACAGTTTTTTTTTCTTCAGTGGAAAGATCGTTTTGTTTAATCTAACCTTTTGTGCAATGCAAATGTTCCATTAATGTTAAATGTTCTTAGTATCAAGTTGATTTTTCTGAGCATACTGTGTGTCTTTGATCCTTCCGATAACATTGATGCCTACTGATTTCAGAGAAAATGGCGATATCAAGTTCTTGACGAAAGGTGACAATAATTCTGTGGATGACCGAGGTCTTTACAAGCAGGGACAGCATTGGTTGGAGAAGAAAGACGTGGTGGGCAGAGCAAGAGGGTAAGATCTTGATGCTTGGTACAATAATAATATACTGTAGTTTTAGAATTCTTATACATCTTTACACAAACAAATCTGATCTAGTATTGTAAGTTTCAATTTATTCCATGTCTTGCATTGCTTTGCATATGTTACCGCATTCCTGATCACTCTTCCTCTATGACAGGTTTGTGCCTTACATCGGAATTGTCACAATTTTGATGAATGACTACCCCAAATTTAAGGTATGCCATGTAATATGTAAGGAATCAAGTTTAAAGTGCCCCTATTATGGTATTTTAAAGTTTCCTAATTTTTTTTGGAGGTCTCCTACAAGTTTACATGCATCCAAGGTCAAAAAACACTTTAATTTGCTCATACATTGCGACATTGCCTCTTTTCTCACAGTATCGTTAAAGAAACTGTTCGAAAAAAGGACTCTGTCTCTCTAAACCCCTGCTTTCCAAGAGACTACTCTGCTCTGATTGGTCCGATGGCCCAGTCTGTTGTGATTGGTCTATCTGCTTAGAGTGCATGTCTCTTTAACATATCTGAATTTCCGGATCTCCGGATTTTCCTCAGCACTTGTGATACGAACAATAACGATGGTGTCGGTTTTACTGTATCAATTTGAGTCCTAATCATTTGGAAGTGCATGTCAAGAACACAAACCAAACTCTTCCAGGCCTCAGCTTCAACTTCAGTGTTTGAGGGCGGGTCAAAGTAGACATTGTTTGCAGGCAGCCAATGAAGACCATAGGCGTTATGCAAATTTTTTACAGGAAGTAAGACTGCAATTTCTGAAGACTCGTTTCAGGCAGTTCGGCACTTTTTTTTTTTTTTTTTTTTTATCGTGCACTTTCATCTTTGAAAATTTGCAGACGTTTTACATTCACTAACAGCTATATTACACACTACATGAAAGATAATATCTGTAAAACCATAATAGGGGCACTTTAAGTGATGAGAAGTTGTTAAATTGCAGTTGTTCTAACACTTCTTTGTTCCTTGACAGTATGCTGTACTCTGTTTGCTCGGGCTGTTTGTTTTGGTACACAGAGAATGAAGACTTTCAAGAGTAATGCTGTCAGTTAACACGCATCCCTCTTGTGACCAGTTTTTATGTGAAAATTCTCCACTTGCTCTTAAAAACAAAGGTCAAATGATAATTTTTTCTGTTCAGTGACAGTGCAAACACAAGAACTACTGGAAGAATTTGTATTTGTTCATTTTCCATGCATACCAAATTCAGTTTTTTGTTTGATCTGACTTTACAGCTGTACTTGCACCATCTGTCTAACTCTTTCTTAAAGGCTAAATTTTGTATTGAATTAAAATGTTGAGTCAAATTTGAAAGTGTATTCTTTTTTTTTTTTATAAATTCATTCTTATTGATCATTTTCTTAAATTCTCATGTAAAGTATTTGTATTGTTATTGTATTATTTTATTAGGAGTCACACCGATATAGCCTTTAAGATGTGAATCATAAATATGAAAATTAAATATAAAAAAAAAATGTATCCTCTAAGTATGCTTAGAAAATGTGCACCTTAAAGGGTTAAGCCCTGGGTATACTTCATTTGTATACGTGTCGCACACAGTCGAACGCACAGCTTTGCAAAGTATACTTCACTTGACTCGTGCGCGTACACAGGTGTTCAATGCACGCGCAGTTTTGAGCAATCTCTCGCCACAAGTTACAACCCATATAAATATATTTGTATTCTTTCATGCTAGAGTTGTAGAAATGAGGGTTCTTTCTAACCTCTTCGCACAATCTCTCGTCTATGTAGGCCTCCATTGTCGCTGTAGCTTGCATGTGTTCCGTTCTGTTCTGTTTATGCAGGTTTTCTTTGACTACCTTGTGAATCGACGCCCCCAGGGCACGAATGCCACCTTGTGGATAACTTAAAATTAAATGCGCATGTGCGACCTGTGCGTACAGTATGCGTTTACTCTTTAGCCCTGGGTATACTTCGGTTTTTTACACGTACGCTAGTGTATGCACACAGTCGAACGCCCAACCTTGGAAAGTATATTTCATTTGACTCGTACGCATACACAGGCGTTCAGCGCATGCTGTTTATGCAGTTTTTCTCTGACTACCTTGTGAATCGACACCCCCAGGGCACGGTTGCCACCTTGTGGATAAAGTAATTACTGCAAAAAACATTAAATGCGCATGTGAGACCTGCCTGTACAAGTATGCGCGGCTACAAAAATCTGGCGGTGCGTGTAGAGTACACAAGTGCTCTCCTGTTGACAAAATTTGCGTCAAGCGCACTGTACGCTGACCCTCACGTACACGTAACAAGTGAAGTATACTTTGGCCATGTCGTTCCAAACACGTAAGTCTTTCGTTCATCTTCGTAACACAAATGAAGGTGTTTTTTGATGACATCTGAGAGATTTCTCTACAGCTATGCGACTACCACTTTGACGCTTCAAAAAGTTCACAAAGAGAACGTAAAACGAATCTACGGAGCCCCGGACATGACATGCAGGAAAAAAATAGTATGTGCAGGGCTCCGTACGAATCCATATGAATTGAGCGGTTTAGTTAATTTTCGGAAGAGACTATCACTTTATATGATTGAATGAGAGATTGAATTTAGGCTTTTATTCACATATAAACATTCAGCGATTAAAACGTTTGTCTTCAGAAAATTTGGACTCAATTGAAATGGATTAGTTTTACGATCTCTTATGAACTTTTTGAAGCCTCAAAGTGGTAGTTGCGTAGCTGTCAATGCAGGGACGAAAAGCTCTCAAATTTCATTAAATATATCTTGATTTGTGTTACAAGGATGAACGAAAGTCTTACGTGCTTGGAATGACATGAGGGTGAGTAATTAATGACAGGATTTCCAGGTTTTGGCTGAACTATCCCTTTAATATGTTTTTTTTTTTTCGTGCGTTTAGATGCTATTTAACTCTGCTAGGTATTTATCCCACGATTCACATAAACCAGACATTAAAGCAAAATAATCCATTAATAAATCTTAATGAGCCTAAGAATTATGTGTTTATTACATAGTCACATAAATGACTCATAACTATCGAAATGTATGATTTATGAATTCACAACGTCTCAAAACGTTTTGCCGTTCTGTTAATTCTATTAAACTGCATGCGCACAGCCTACGCACGTCACATAGCGTTTCCCATCCTCATTCAAACATTCGCTGTCGTTATGTGCCTTCAATGACTAAAACTATGACCTCAGAGCCATTTGGCATCCGTTCCACCCAACTGTGTTCGTATAAATACCGCCTGCAGAAGAACACCGAAGAGCGCTCGCGACCAGGTGAATCTTAACGGAGGAATCCACCTACAGCTACTTGAGAAGATGTCTTTGAGAACTGAAGATGGACATTGCAAATATAGACTATTATTTGCTTTCATCATGCTTTTTAACATATCCTTAAGCACCTCTGTGAGTCTCGATTTAACGGAGCTGCGAAATAAAGTTTCGAAAATAAAAGTGCATCCACGTGGGAATCTCTGGGCGACAGGTATATTTTAATTTTGTATTGCTATACTCGTCATGCAGTTAAAACAACGATTAAATCAATTTCCCAGCATAATTATGTCTTCTTCCAGGTCATTTCATGGGCAAGAAGAGTATTTCAAACAGCCAGCTGCAGGACTCTCCGTTCTCCTCAAAGCTTTCCCGGGATACTATGGGAGAATCCGAGGATTTGAGGGAGCTGATCACTCAGGAGCTGCTCAAAGTTGCTCTTCAGGCTCAGCTTGAACATCCAAAAGGGACACGAGATATTTATAAACAGGTGATAAGAGCTATTTACAGAATTGGTCAACAAAATGCACAGGATTAAAAATGTAGCTGCTTTGTGAATAGCCTAGGCTATATATTTTATTTATTCATTTTTCAGGATACAGACTTCATGGTAAAGCTTTTGAAAAGCTATACATTGGGGAAAAATAACCTATAGTGACAATGCCATGGATGTAATTGTAATAAAATGTTAATTTGACAAACCTTACAGCTGTGTACATCTATATGGGAGATGGAGTCTGCTTTTAATGTTTGTTACGCAGGCTTATTAATAATACTAAGATGTATTTTGACAAATATTAATTGTGTATTCAACTGCTGTAAATATGTCTGGATAGTCTATCTGAAAGAATAAAATCAGTGGATGAATGAGTGAATGGATGAATGAATGTGTTAGATGAGTTATTAAAAATCTGTATTTTAAAAAATAAATATGAAACTGCATATTAGTCTCATTTCTATCATGTCGGCAATTTAGGGTTACAGATGTAATCTGGATTATAATTGTACCAGTTGATCTCAAAGATTTTTTTTTTTCTTCAAATGAGCTACTAATAAGCAAACATTTCATAGAAACAAGTGGGAAGGATCATACTCTAATTATGGTACTAAGCTTCAGTTTATCTTTCCCATGGGATTCCCTGATGCATGCAGGGATTTGGAGCCTTTGCAAACTGATGTAAGAAATGCTTTTTGTGATTTTTTCAAATTGTCTCCGGATAGAGGTCAGATACATTGGGAACTGTTTGGTAAATTATTAAAATGTCAAGTCAAGTCACCTTTATTTATATAGTGCTTTTTACAATGCAGATTGTGTCAAAGCAGCTTTACAGTGATAACTGGTATGTATAATTTTGGCTGCACAGCAGCTCTTAAAGAAAATGGTGTCAGTATCCATCTTAAGTAAATTAAGTATTGATTCATTCCGATGTAAGAATCAATAGTTATTAATTTAGTTAATTTCTCTATATCAGCACTGGATTAAACAGTG
Source organism: Hypophthalmichthys nobilis (assembly GCA_037950665.1). Classification (NCBI taxonomy): domain Eukaryota; kingdom Metazoa; phylum Chordata; class Actinopteri; order Cypriniformes; family Xenocyprididae; genus Hypophthalmichthys; species Hypophthalmichthys nobilis. Next base: position 29,474,118 of record CM075484.1, read on the forward strand.
ATGTCATCATCCAGCTCAGTTCAGTTCACATACAATGGTGTCGATGCAGGCAGATCAAAACACTGTTGAATATCAAATGTCAAATGTCTCTGCGCAAAAGCTATTTAAATATCAGATGTATATATAAACAGCAGCATCGCTGTGCAAAAATATTTTTCAGTTGTTATTGTTTTCTGTTTTCTCTCTTTTACATTTTATAACATGGAAATAAATCTATTATTGCATTAAAATAAGACTTTTTTAAAATGATTATAAAATTATTGATTTGCATTGGACATTTTTTAGAATAAAAAATTAATATTAATGTAACATTAACATGCATAACATTAAAACATTGTTACATTCAGCCTCTTACACACTGTAAAAGTGGTAACCTGCCATTATTACCATAAAGAGCTATTTCTGCCTGATTTAACCCATAAAAATGAGTTTTGTTGGTATAAATTGATTTATATATGTTGGTTCAGTGATGTTAAATAATATTTTTGACTCACTTTTTATAGGTTACCTTTTTCAGTGTATATGTGAAGCGGAAGATACTAGAAAGTGGACAAGAATAATAAAAATGTAATTGTTATTTAATATTGTAATGTTATGTGCAATTGTAAATTTTAATTGATAACAGCTGTAATAAAATGCACATTAGTGTGTCTGTGTGGTGGTTGTGAGCTCAATTATGGATGCTGCATTTATACAATATAAATATGACACATAGCTAAAAGTTTAACTTACATTGTTTCAATATTATTTGTTTAATGTAGCCTACCATTTTAATGAAGGGAAAATATCTCTAAAAGTTCCTAAAGTGACTCATTTTAGCTGTAGATAAATGGGCCCACAAATAAATAATCTTTTTCATTAAATACTTAGGTTATTTTGCACAAACATTTTATCTTGCAGAGACCATCATTGTGCAATTCATGATACTTCAGATGCTCAAAATTACCATGTCGGAGTGCATTTATCTTATGTTTCCCATCTAGCCTCTGCAAAAATGATTTACCCACATTTGGAAACTCAGACCACTCAAATCAGTTTAAGTACAATGTTTAAAACAGTTTACAGTGAGTGAGTGAACGTGGACACACCAAAGTTATCTGGAATATTTTACCTTCTGACCACTGACCTGTAGAGGGCAGCAATGCGCTAACCTTACCAGACCACAACATGAGCGCGAGGAAGAACATCTCCCATCATGGATCGCTGTAGAAAAGCATGAATCTCCTCCTGTCATCCAGACTTTTGCGTCAAAATGCCGTTAATAGTGATGTGTGGATACCCGTGCAGTGGTAAAACTAGACGAGCCCATGAACTGAGAGAATACTTCACGAAAAATACAGAAAGACAGGTTCATATAGTCGGAGATGAAGATCAGGGAATTGACAAGAACTCTGTATATGCAGGTGAGAAGCTCCTTAAAGTTCGTGATGCATCGAGTTTTAATGTATTGCCATATGTGTATGTTAGGACAATACTGAAGCCAAAGGTCTGTCTTACTGAGAAACGCGTGAAACACATTATTGCACATGTGGAAAAACACTTAAACCAATTTAAAATGGTTTGCTGGTCTTATAAGCACTGTAAGTTACTCTAAAAAGTAATTAATTACTAGCTACTAATTACATCTTCAACAGTAATTAGATTACTATACTTATTACTCTCTCTAAAAGTATTGGATTACTTATTACTAATACTTTCTAAATCCCATATATCAACCTCGACCAATTGACCAATACAAGGATAGACACGAAACTGCACTTTTGAGTCCTTCAAATAAAAAAATATACAAATGCATAAATAATTCTTGAACTGACCAGTGTGTAAAAGGAGGTTACATTAAAAACATAGATTTTAACATAAAATTTTCATGTTAAAGGGTTAGTTCACCCAAAAATGAAATTTCTGTCATTAATTACTCTTATGTTGTTCCAGACCCGTAAGACCTTCATTCAACTTCAGAACACAAATTAAGATATTTTTGATGAAACCAAGAGCTCTCTGACTCCTCCATAGACAGCAATTTAATTACTGCTGTCAAGGCTCCAGAAAGGTACTAAAGACATCGTTAAAATAGTCCACGTGACTACAGTGGTTCAACCTTAATGTTATGAAGAGACGAGAATACTTTTTGTCTGCAAAAACAAAGAAGAGAAGAAATTGTTGGATTTTTGTGCACAAAAAGTATTCTCGTCACTTCATAACATTAAAGGTGGTGTATCCATTTTTTCATTTACACCGTTTGGAAGTTAGTCAGGCTGATACCAACAACCAATCAGCATTAGGGGGCGTATGACGGTCGAGGAGAGAGAACGAGCAAAAGGGGGATTTGAAGAAAAAAAAAACGCAGAAAGAGAAATGATGAGACGCAATACAAAAGAGCTCAAAAGAATATCACTGGAATGAAGTTTTATGACTGGGCAAGTGCTTTAGGACCCGCGTTTATATTAGAAAAGCTTTCCAGCGCTGGAGAGAGCTAAGCGGGAAGGCCTGAAAACAAACATGGAGGCTGCTTTGATCCCGCTTCACACGGTTTTGATTGTCTGGAGCTGCTGTGCTGTTTGCGACTAACAACGAATTCTTGTTTGTATTTACTCTCGTGTACTGTACGATCATTTTTTGTGCTTCCTTGTCATTCGGTCATCAACTGCGCTTTATTTTTCGTGAAGCATTTTGTTGCGCGTCAGCTGTGATAGACAGAAACCCACTCTCGTATTGCATGTGTAACAGAGGCCAGATAGTGAGAGTTTTGCAGGTAAACCACTGCGCACTGACGACCGCTAGATAATGCAGTGTTTAGCGTCATTGTTAGTGCACTCGCCTTGCATGCCAGAAGCGGAGGGGCTGGGGTTCGAGACCGACTCGGAGCAGGGTGGTTAGGATTGGAGAATGAGTTTTGAAGGCGGAGCAATGAAGAGAGGGGTGGGTTTGTTTGGTTTGATTTCAAATATCAACAATGCCCAGCAGCGTAGTTGAAAAAAAGGATACCCCACCTTTAAGGTTGAACCACTGTAGTCACATTATAACACACAATAGTCAGTATTTTAATGATGTCTTTAGTACCTTTCTGGGCCTTGACAGCTGTTAAATTGCTGTATATGGAGGAGTCAGAAAGCTCTCGGATTTCATCAAAAATATCTTAATTTGTGTTCCGAAGATGAATGAAGGTTTTACGAGTTTGGAATGAATTAATGACACAATTTTCATTTTTATAAGCTTTTGTCAAACTTTTATATTTGACACAAAATTTTACATTTGAAGTGTTTTGCTTTCAATTCTTTGTAATTGATCTGAATCTAACTGCCACAACAATACTATTTCTTTGTCTACAGACTCACAGAAAGAGAAGAATCTGAGAGGATCACTGAGAGCTGAAGTGGAGAGGTGATTCATTTATGTCTCATATAATATCTCTGTTAAAGATGCAAAAGAGTCAGACTCAAACATAAGTTATCAATGGCAAATAAGGATGTTCAAGATAAAAAGGAGAAACATTTAGAACAATCTCATTTTAAACACGTATCATTGTAATCCTTGTATACATGTTGTTGTTTTTTTATTTTTTACAATTTTCTACAAAAAAAGAACATATTTTCAAGGTAAAAAAATATTGATACAAATGTCATGAATGTTTTGAGTCATGAATATCCAAAAGTTTTAGCGTCAGAACAGAACTTTTGAATTGATTTTGATTTTGACGTGTGCTGTTGCGCGTCCTGCTGGGAGGAATTTTAGACCAATAATTATATTTATTAAGTAAATTATATACTTATATTTTGTATAATTATAATTGCACACTAATTGTAATTATATACTTGCATTATCAGAGTACTGGGACTTAAATGATTTCTCTGTACTTCTCTCTCTTTGTAAACAGGAAAGTCAATAGAGGCGACATTGTCATTCTGGATTCCTTGAATTATATTAAAGGTAAATCAATGTTGATATTTGTATAATGTTAGGTGTTTGATTTTATTTTAGACCTTACCTTTAGAAGTTATTGATCTTGTACAAGAGTAAAACACATTCCTTAAAGTGTTATATTAAGTGACATACAAACTTTCAACAGCTGGTGTTGCATGTGACACTCTAAGATTTGGCGTTAGATTGAGGATTAATTGTGTTTTATTTCCAGGCTACAGATATGAGCTGTTCTGTCTTATCAAACATACACAAACACCCCATTGCTTGGTACGTAAGCTCTTATGTCTGAAAAATATTTAAGTCTACTATTTTTGTATGTAGTGCACATAATTCTGTAACCCCTGCAGATGTACTGTTTGACGTCAGCTGATGTAAGCTCAGAATGGAATAAAGGCAGAGAGGCTGATTCTCAGTACACACAGGAAATGTAAGAATTTTTTCTTTCGTCTCAATGTGGTTATATTAATTACGTGTTTCTGAATTTGACGTGACCCCAAACATTTGAATGGTAGTTGATGTTATAAAATAAAGATACTAATTAGAGTGTTAGCTTCATTACCAATCTTTTCTGTCTTTTTTAAACAACAGTCTTGATGCGCTAATACAGCGTTTTGAAGCCCCTGATTCAAGGAATAGATGGGACAGTCCACTCTTTACTATTCAACAAGAAGACTCACTTCCATTTGAAGCCATCTGTGATGCGCTTTTCAAAAGAAAAGCACCACCACCTAATCAGTCCACACAGAGCGTAAGATCGCTAATAACGCATTATGCATGAGTATGTAACAGCATTATGTACTTTTCATGGGCAATCAATGGACACTAGAACCTGTTTCTCTGTTTTTTACCAGCAACCGCTCTCATCCACCAACTTTCTGTATGAGTTGGACAAAGTTACTCAAGATGTCCTAATGGTATGATTTTCATCCCCTTCAGGTGTTTTGTTATAAAAATAGAAAGCTTTCAGTGTTGTTCTTTCTGTTTCATTGCCTACAGGTGAGCGTTTATAGATTGCTTTTGCATAGCAAGACTGTCTGTATCAATAGCATGTGTCGTCATACGGGTTGTTTTATGTCCCAGGCTGTTCTTGAGTCACAGAAGACCAGCGTCCCTGGAGATCTCATTTCCATTCCTGGAGCTACGGAAAAGATATCCTTTATTCTTAAATGTTTAGCATTTCTTTGAATATCTTTCTATTAGTGTTGTCATATGTACCAGCACTACCGGTACCAGCATTTTTGTAGTAACTATTTGGTGAACACAAACATTTGGCAAGCCAACACAAAATTTCTCGGGTGGAACGCAAACACTTGGCGAACGATCGCAGTTTCTTGGGGAACGATCGCAGTTTCTTGGGGAAACGCAAAACATTTGGCGACTAAACGCAGAATTTCTCGAGGGAACTCAAGCATTTGGCGAGCAAACGCAAAGTTTCTCGAGGGAACAAAAAATTTCTCTGGGGAATGCGATTATTTGGAGAACGATCGCAGTTTCTCGGGGAAACGCAAAACATTTGGCGACTAAACGCAGAATTTCTCGAGGGAACTCGAGCATTTGGCGAGCGAACGCAGTTTCTTGAGGGAACGCAAGCATTTGGCAAGCGAACGCAAAGTTTCTCGAGCGAACAAAAAATTTCTCGGGGGAATGCAACTATTTGGAGAACGATCGCAGTTTCTTGGGGAAATGCGAAACATTTGGCGACTAAACGCAGAATTTCTCGAGGGAACGCAAAACATTTGGTGAGCCAACGCAAAGTTTCTCGAGGGAACGTAAACTTTTGGCGAGCGATCGCAGTTTCTCGGGGAAACGAGAAACATTTTGTGAGTGAACCCAAAGTTTCTCTGGGAAATGCAAAAAATTTGGTGGGGAAATGCAAAAAATTTGGTGAGCAAATGCAAAGTTTCTCGGGGGAACGCAAACGTTTTACGAGCAAACGCGAAGTTTCTCGGGGCAACGCAAACATTTGCTTTGATGACTTATTTTTCCCACCATCATGTCTCTTTAGAGGCTCCATAGCTTTTACTCTGATTTTTTTTGGGTGGAAATGTAATATTGTTGTCTTGCTTTGCTGAGCCACCCATCATAGCTATTTGATGTTTCTCACTGTGACAACACAGAAATGTCCTACCATAAACGGGCAAAGCATTAGAAACGATTACAGCATGAAACCAAGATCAAGCCTGGAATTTTCGACTTGTGCTCGATTGAGTCTTGCTGACAGAAAGTTGATCCGTTTAATGCTAACTGAAGATGTGTTGTAGTAATAAACAGGACCTATGTGCATGTGATGAATACACAAACATCAAAGAATGTCATTTCTTTCTGACGCAGTTGCAGTTTGGTGGCCGTCCATTACAGCTTTAGCATTTAGACCAGTGCAGGTGGCCCTTTGAAATAATACAGAATTCAAATGGGATTTATTAGAAGTTCATTTATACTCGTTCTTTGTTGTCTCGCAACTTAGTCCACACCCAGTGTTGAGGCAGAGTCTCAACGTTTTTTCAGTAAATGTGTTTTCATTGTAGTTTATGTGCATGATTATTATTGTATAAAAATTATCCGCCTCAATTGAGTTGCAATGTACATTATTGTAACAGCCCAGTTTTCTTAACTTGTTCAATACATCGAACTCACGAGAAGTCTTAACATGGTGGAGTTGAGGAAACTCAGACGCCAGTTCATCAGTTACACCAAGATGCATCCAACAGAGAACATTGGACAGATTGCCAATATGTTTGTGCAGTATCTTAATAAGAGTATGCACTAACAGGTGTTTTTAAATTGTTATTCTTAAGGTCATATTTATTGTTTTCAAGTTGCATTTTAGGAATGTTTTGAGTGCAATAAAAATTTGAACTCTTCTAATGTCTTTCTATATTCATTGGTGTGTTAATACAAATAATTAGTGAGTAGAGGTCTGGTCAAAACAAACTGGACAGTTTCAGGATTATTCTGCTGCAAAGCAGTGAGAAAATGGGAGGAAATGTCACAAGCCGCATATGAACATATCACCTAACAACCCAATATATCACCTATACAGTTCACTGCAGTGCTTTTGGTCTTTCTTTCAGAGATTGTTCCTTTTTCTCTTCATTTTCTCCTCAGTAACAGGGAACATGCTGGGAAACGTTCAGCTGCAGTCTGGATGTTTGTCTTCGGTGGTTCACCGACCTTGAAATGAGCATAAAGTTTGATTGAAGTCATTAATGCGTACATACAGATGTTTCCATGCTTCAGACGTGGGCAGGCTAATGAAATGAACCATAAAACTCATTGAGACGCTGACTGTTAGTGTTTTTCATGCAAGTCTTCTGTTTATGCCTCTGGGCAAATGCAAGTGTTTGGAGAGCCATATTGACTCTTGTGTTAGGGATTCACTGGAGGAATCAGGCAAGCTGTTTGTGTGAAATTATAATCTGGTATAACATGATTTGAAGAAAACATGCACTCCAATAACTTCTGTCATGACCCCTCAGATTCTTTTGCATGGTGAAAATAGCAACATGTTGGTGAAGTTTTTTTGTCAGTCTTTTTTTGTTTTCCACATTTGTATAGTCCCCTTCTTTTTTTGGCACTGTTAAGTCCACATTAAAAAATATGACGTTCGCAAATTGGTTCATTATTAGTTAACAAATGTCACTTCTTAAAGCTATGTGGCTGATTCTTATGTGTTCTAAGTTGCATTATATACTCATAGCAAGCTGTTTTTTCCCGTTTTATCGTAAACTCATTACTGTACAGGAATATTACTTGTAGGACACGAGTTGCAGCTTAAAGAGGACCAGTTATGCTTTTTTTACATTTTCAACTTAATTTAGTGTGTAATGTTGCTGTTTGAGCATGAAAAGGGTCTGCAAAGATACAAAGCACAAAGTCCCTCCAAAGGGATTCTCTATATCAGTAAGAACAGTTTCTGAACTCCCTGAAATGCCTCGATTGGAGTCTTGTTTTTCTTCCCGGGAACGAACACATTACCATATTCCTCATTTAAATAATTCCTGTCCAGGGCTTACACAAAAAAGGGGGTGAGGACTGGTTGAGTTACTCGCAGATATGGTAAGAGGCGTGACATTTCCGAAGCATGCAACAAGTAGTTGACCAATCACAACACATTGGTCCAGCCGACCAATCAGAGCACATTGCTCTTTTCGGAAGGAGGGGCTTCACAGAGACAGGAGCTAAACAGACCGTTACTGACAAACTGGGAAAAGAGGTGCTGCAACAATGTAAAAATTAAAAAAAAAAAAAAAAGTTTAACATTCAAGCATGAAAAGCTATTCTAGTAGGCCCCAAAAACAAAATTAAGGATACACGACAATTATGTACTAAAAATGGAAGTTTTTCATTTGTGTTTTTCACGTACAGACAACAACGTTGTCAAATCGATCCCGTTCACATGGATCAGAGAAAACGACTAAAAACACTATTCTGCTGCCAGGCCAGTAGTTGGCGACATCACTTTATAAAGAAAAACTACACGCATATAGACTGAACATGTAATACGTATGCGCGTGACGTCACCGTTTTTGTAGTTTACACGGAGACGATAACGGTATCGTTTTCAAAAACTTGAACTTTGAAACCCGTTTTCAGGCCCTCAAAACACTGTTGTCATGTAAATTAAAGGCCAAAATGAATAAAAGGTTTTCCATTTTTAGTTGAAAATGGTGTCGTGTAAACGACCCCTAAGACTTTGTAAAAGGCTAGGTCCTCTTTAAGTAGAAAGTACACTATAAATCAAAAGTTTTTTTTTTTTTATCCAGCAAGGATGCATTAACTTGATCAAAAGTGACAATAAAGACATAACTGTTATTAACACTGATAATACAAAATGTTTCTTGTTTATTTCTAATCAGCCTATTAGAATGATTTCTGAAGGATCATGTGACTCTAAAGACTGGAGTAATGATGCTGAAAATCATGCCATCAAAGGAATAATTTACATTTTAAAACACATAAAAACAGAAAACTTTACTGTATTTTCGATCAAATAAATGCAACCTTGGTGAGCATAAAAGACTTAATTTAAAAACAATAAAAAAAATCTTACAAAACCAGTGGTAGTGTATATTAATGATTATTAAAATACAAAGTCTGAGTACTTTGCATATTTAGGTTTTCTTTACTGCTTTTCAGTAGAGATCTAATGGAACATTAATCCACATTAAACAAAATCAGCATTACGTTTTAGTGAAATGCTGTACTGTATTAATTCATTATGAAACATTCTATACAAAACATTCTATCATGAAATTGCTCCATCTTCGCACAATGAGGGCTGTTTAAAGCAGTTCAATGTTCACAGCTTAAACAAGTGTTTTTATTTATTTATTTTAGGGTGATTTTAGTGTAAACAAAGACTTTGTTCATCCCCTTTTCAAAGAGATAGGGAAATACTGTAAAAGTTCATATCCGGTGGAGGAATGTTTGATCTTTTAATCTGTATAAGTCATTTTGAGGAAACCCACTAAGAAGGGAGCAAAAATTCTTTTCTCTTTAAACCTTATCGGCTCAGTAATCGGGTTAGTTACCAGATATTGTGTAGTTTTATGTAAGAGGAAGCATGATTACTGTAAATCTGTAAAATGTCACATCATTGGCTGTAACTAATGTGAAAGCAAGGGTTGTTATGTGCTTCCACCTTCTGGCTGCTGCTTGGTGGAATAACTTTTATGCTACTGTATATATGTGGCTTATACACTCTGCAGTGCAACAAAATATTTTTAGAAGAAAAATGGACAGCAAATTCAATGTTCTGAAACCTCAATCCAAGATAAGCATAATAAAATGTACAAACATTTTCTTTATTAATTTCAACCATACAGAATGCATACAGAAAAATAGAAAAATACAGGATTTATACAAGTTAATAAAATGCTTTATATTTACACAGATTAAAGGTTTAAAACCGATTAAACCGTCTACTGTTCTTTATCACTTTTCTGAGTCCGTTTCACTGTTACGGCAGTGCCGAAGAGTCTGTCCCAGTGACTAAAGAAAGGTGCAAAGTTGCTGCTGGGTTTCTGGTGATGTATGTCATGGGTCATCGTCCCTCCAAGAAGCCCAAAAGGAACCAGGTGGCTTGGAGAATATGGCAGGTCGTAGCCAATATGGTCTTCCACAGACATCCAAATGCTGAAAACAGAGAGCGTCCATACGGTCAAAGGATGACACTTGAGCAGGATGGGATTGAGGTTGCTCCAGAAGCCCACCGTCATCAGCTCCACACCGCTCAGGTGCTGGGTGGACCAGGAGAACGGCGAGATGTAATCGTGATGGATGGCATGGACCCATCTGTACAAGTGAGGGTTTTTGTGGTGCACCATGTGCCAGAGGAAGTACTGGGCATCAAAGATGAGCAAGACACCCAACACGCCTGAGAACAGCTCCCATACTGTTGGAGCAACTGCAGGGAGTGGGGGAGCGGGCATCACCACATTGGTGATCAACACAGCCGGAAGAACAAACACCAGATGATTGTACACCGCCGTCCCCAGAGTCCTCAGCATCATGCCCACGGTGGGACGCGCCCCTTTTGGATCTTGTACTTGAAAAGAGGAGCTTTCTCTCCTAGGACATCCAGGACCGCGAAGGGGATGCTGAAGATGAAGTAGCTGGAGAAGGCGAGCAACACTGGGAAGAACGGAGACGAGATCTGGCTGTAGTGCTGAAAAAGCAGGTAGTCCCACAGGGGCTGGAGGAGACGGTTTGAAGCTGTGGAAGTTGGGAGCTGAAGAGCGACTTCACTGATGTTCCACATCCTGCTGCTGGATTGAGCAATGGCAAGTGAATGCTGATGGGGAATAACCCAGACCTATTTATACTGCTGTGCCAGACGTAAATCCATGATAAGGCACTTTCTCTCCGTTTCTCTCAGCCAATACCCCACAACCGAAACTAAAACGTGAAACAAGGCTGCTAGTAAACTAATGTTATGCTGGATTACTTCCTTCAATTCCTGGTGCAAAAGAAAAGCTTTCTCAAATACCCCAGTCTCTCCCTCCTCTAAAGTCTGGGTTATTGAACTGAAAATTTCTCTCCATTTTGTTGAATCAACAGTTTTGATACAATCAAGTAAATATAATAACTTAAAAAACTGTGTAACTTTAAATGTAATTATTACTAAAACCTAGCAAGGACCTTCTACTATCCAGGGCAAAATAACAATAATATCCACCGATCCTCCTATTCAAAAGAATCAAGAGTGTCAAAACTTTTTAACTGGGTAATTTGTGTTAAATGGGACCTATAATGCCCCTTTTATAAGATGTAATATAAGTCTCTAGTGTTCCCATAATGTGTCTGTGAAGTTTCAGCTCAAAATACCCCACAGATCATTTATTATAGCTTGTCAAATTTGCTCCTATTTGGGTGTGAGCAAAAACACACCATTTTTGTGTGTCCCTTTAAATGCAAATGAGCTGCTGCTCCCAGCCGCTTTCCAGAAGAGGGCGGAGCTTTAACAGCTCGTGCTTCGTTGCTCAACAACAACAAAACTGGAGAATCTCACGCAGCCAAAATGATCCCTCTCATATATTTTTTAATTATTAACATTTTGCAAATTCTGCAAGGGGTGTGTAAACTTATGACCACAAATGTATGAAGTGTTGAATTAAATATTTTGCATATCCCATTCTCAAATAATAATAACCACCACCAAATGTTTTTTTACATAATTTTATTTCAATTGCAATCAAAGATAATGCAGATAAGTATTTTGCATTCTGTATTTTGCTTATTCCACTACGACATTTGGGATACAAGTATCCATAATTTGAATTTTAGTGATTACATAAAAAAAAAAAAAAAAAAAATCATAATAATTGTAACCTTTAACAAAGTTTTCAAGTCCAAATGACTCATTGTTTCATATATTCTTAAGCAATCTAAAACCAAAGATGTGAGTAAATTTATGTACATACATAATATGTATATTAATTTCTACTAAAAGAAAATGGTTATGCTGAATATGTCAAATCTGTCAAATGTATTTTATTTAAAAAAAAAAAAAAAAAAAAAAAAATCACTGCAAGAAAACAATTTTGCAAAATCAACTGAAAAGTAAATCTAAAGATGTCTCATAAATGACTTAATTGGGGACCTGGCCATGAATCATCTGATTGGTTGAAAATAAGATCCTTTGGTATCATTATTCACTTTTTTTCCTTGCCACCGTTTTACGTGTGTTGGTGTATTTGTGCCGGTCATTCCTGTGTAGAAAAATAAGATAACAGCAAAAGGTTCATATGCAGTTCAGAGACAAAATGATCAAGTCATATCCAATTTGTTTACAACACATGGTTCACCAACAGTTTACATGTGCATTAGGGTTAGGGTTCGGGATCAGTGGTCAAAGGGATCATATGATGCTATTTTAAAAGTTCATAATTTTGTTTATTGGTTGTAACAGAATAGGATAACATGATTTAATGCTCAAAAAAAAAACATTATTTTTCCACATGCTGTACATTATTGCAGCTCCTTTAATCCCAGTCTGTCTTGCTCTGAAACGCACCAATTGGCCAAACACCTCAAGCATTTGTTGGAAATGTAACGCCCCTTACCATAATCGTGAGCTTCAGCTTCCAAGGCTTTAAGCATTTGTAAACACACAATAATGTCATCGGTTTTACCATATCAGTTTGAGCTCGAGTCAGATTCTGAAAATGTGGATGATCAAGCCGATCGATCAGAATCAACTTTCCTAGTTCACCCAAAAAGGAAGTAGTCTAGCTGTCCTCTGTAAAATGTGCACAAGCAAACTTTTGGGTTGAACTGCTCAGTAATAGCGTTATAATTAATTCCTAACCACTGATTTCGCATCAAAACACACAGCATCTCTGCGACATGATGACAACACTACAATTCACTGAAGCCCCGCCTACGCCTTTGGACGGGCATTATGCTAATATTTCACAGTGACGTAGACGTTTGAGGAAGTAATATCTAATCGTAATCTGACTAATATCTGACTTCTATCGAGGCGTTTTAGGCAGGTCTAGATCAGTGTTCTCTAAAAGATAAGATAAATCCCTTTGTGACTTTGCAGATCATATACAAGCACAAACAGACACATTACACACAATAAAAAGCATCATATGACCCCTTTAAAAATAAACCGCTACCATATTCTAGGCTTGTCTACAACTATTAGTTCAAGGTTTAAAAGTGTGTATCTGTGACAGAGTGTACAAATGGTATGGATCAAACACTATATTAATCACTGGCAAGTTGCAACATATTTAACAGTAGGTGGAAAGGAAATATTACACTATGCTATATTTCATTGCTACAGGATTTATATGGTATAGGAAATCAGCACACACCTGCTCATCTTAGCCTTGTTTCTACAGCCCTGTCCGCCCTCCCAGTGGCTTGTGAAGGTGGCTCTTGTCATCATACCTCCGCAACCAACACACGGCTTACCGTTGCTGTATGGCTAGGAGAAAACAAAACAAGAAGTCAAAATCTTAAGTATATATTATACACCAGTGGTTCTCAACTGATGAGTTGAAACCCAAAATAATGGGCCACAGGTCTGTTCTGATTGACTTCTAGACAGCAGGAAAAAGACTACCCTAAATGCACAATGCAATCATTCCTGTAGAGAAAAATAAGAGAAAAGCTATAGTTTTTATACAGTACTATTTTGTAAATCATTTTGTACTGTTTGTACTTGTTACAGTAAAACACTTTAGCTTAAAGGGTTAGTTCACCCAAAAATGAAAATTCTGTCATTTATTACTCACCCTCATGTCATTCCACACCCGTAAGACCTTGGTTCATCTTCTGAACACAAATAAATTTTTTATGAAATCCGAGAGGTATATGACTCATCCATAGACAGCAATAAAATCAACACTTTCAAGGTCCAGAAAGGTACTAAAGACGTTGTTAAAACCATCGACGTGACTACAGTAATTTAACAACATATGAAAATGACACAGAAGAGAAGATATTGTTTAATAAAGTCATTATTTTTGTTTTGTTTTTGCACACAAAAAGTATTCTCGTTGTTTCATAAAATTAAGGTTGAACCACTGCAGTCACATCGACCTTTTTAATGACGTCTTTAGTACCTTTCTGGACCTTGAAAGTGTTGATTATATTGCTGTCTACGGACAAGTCATACACCTCTCAGATTTCATGAAAAACGACATGAGGGTGAGTAATTAATGATAGAAGTTTCCTTTTTGGGTGAACTAACCCTTTAACAAATTTTAAAAAGGAGAAGAAAACACTTCCCATATATGTAGTTGTTAATGTCAACTGCCATGTGTCTAGTCAAACTCTCCAATATTTTTGTGCAAATTCATTTGTAACAGACAGTTTTTCTCATTCTGCAATCACTGAAAAAAGAGGTGCACCGATACTAAATTTCTTTGCCGATACCGATAGCCGATTATTCAGAATGATATCGGCCGATGCCGATAGTTTGTTTTTTCTTAAGGAAAAAAAATCTCTCCCAAATAATGTTGCAAACTATACAGGGAACCCTCTCATTTGGTACACTACAATATTAGAGGTTACAATTAACAACAGAAGTTTTATATTCAGCTGCTGTTTATTTTCAGATAGAATTACACTCAAATAAAAACTGAAATGTTTGTATAAAACTTAATATCACATAAGGTAGTTTTCATAAGCATTGTTGTCTTCATGGCAAATTTACAGAGATAATTAACAGTAAATAAGCTCCTCTCTAGTGTTATACATATATATATATATATATATATATATATATATAGCTAAGGAACTGTGAACATTGGAAAACATTCCTGAGGTAAATTTGACATGATGTGACATTGTTCACAAGTTGTTTTATTGACGTCTTTCCGCGGTTGAAGCACAAATAAGGTGATTACATGAGACGTGATACATTCTAGTAAGTTGTACTAGGCTATATCTTTCAACATACCTTTGATATTCATGCATGTTTTTCGAGATATAACTTGTATTGAAGAGGAAGAAAAGACTCGCGCTCCGCGCTGCCGCCTGAACTGAGGCATTACAGCGATCTGACACGTCACGTTTAAGAGCGTCAAAACGCCATTTATTGTTTTAATTTCATGATAAAATGAACAGAATTTGAAAACTGAAACTTTTATTCTTATCAGAAGTAACAAAGCACAAAGCATTTTGCGATTATTGGATGGGAGGGCGCTACAAATAATATTTGATGTAGCAAAAAATAAAAATAAATACACAGACCTGGCAACCCTGGCTTGAAATACGGGTGATTCATAGGGTCAAAAAGAGCCTGCTTTAGCGTCACTATTTTTAAACCGTTAATGCGTTAAAATTCAACACAAAAACTGGTTTGCCAACCGCCAAGAAGAAGAAGAAATTCAACACAAGAGTGATTTTCTTCACACAAAGTATGTATGAGTTGCACTCTGAACACGTCTTTACGCACCCTTTTGATTGACAGGATATAATCGGCACTGACCATCGGCTGTTTTTAAACAATCGGCCAATGGCCGATAGTGATAATAATAGCTTTTATCGGCCGATACCGATTGTTGGCCGATACATCGGTGCATCTCTACATGAAATCATGTTAGCGCACATTACTAGTCTTGTGGTAAACAAATTTATATGTGCAAGTTAATCCACAAAAAAAAAAAAAAAAAAAAGTCTTCGTAATCTTTAATCAAAATCTGAAAATATACTTCCTTCTCCAACTGTCAGTCTGCTGCGAGCTTTGACAGCAAGCTAAATGGTACGCCCACTTTTCTATATCCAATCAATTCCCTGCAGGAAAAAACAAACCACGCCCTTTATTTTTCTCATTCATAATACTAAAGTAAAGATGGTCGCAACTTCTGGTTCACGCGGACGGAGGACCATAAAAGTGGGTTCACATGTATCGAGGATAAACATAGTTTGTCCCGATACGTTTTTTTTTTTTTTATTATTCAGTAAATCACTTGAAATTCATGAAAACACCCAAATTCAAAACATCTTAAACCAAAATGATTAATTTTCCTATTACTTAAATAATTTATAATTTAGCATATTGTTGAGTCTAAGCAGTTCATGGAAATATTAATACATTTCTAAAGAAATTTTTTTTACTATCGGATGATAAACTTTGTCATCATTTGATGCTCAGTGGAAAAAATGGGAACTAAAAAAAAAAAAAAAGATGAGACTCGTTGTCGTCAGAACAAATGTTGTGCATTTGTTTGTCTTTTGCAAAATGTGGGTCATACCCTTTTAGCTGCACTCGCAAAGCCAAAAGGTTTAAACGGGCTGGAAACCTGCCTAATTTGTCTCTAATTTGTAATGTAATATTTAGGTTAAGGGGGATTGAGGTGAAAATAATCCTCATCCTGTCGGCCTGACAGAGTTTTTGCCGCTGACCTGCTCTTTGGCACAATAACCGCAGATCATTCTGTTGGCCAGCTCCATCAGATGGTCCTGATCTTCATCATGGCACACATCACATGGGTACGCCCGACCGCAGCATGGAAATCTGGCAGGAGAGACCATTAATGCAAGACGGCTGCCCTAAATATGAGCCAAGGGCATTTTGTAGGTTTTCTGCTACAAAATAAACCTCTTACAGACCCAGACGCTGTTCCCGACAGTTACCTTAGCCACCGGTGACTTTGTCTGAAATGCCTGCAGACACCTTTATCAGGTAGGGGTTTCCCTTGCTGAACTGCAGGGTCTCTGTAACGTTGAGCATATTTAGGAGCTCCACCTGTAAATTCAGTAAATAATAATAATTTGTAATATTTATATGCCACTTTACACTCAATGCAATTTACAAAGGGAGTCTGGAATCTCCTCAACCACAGGGCACCAGAACACACACCAATTAACCAATGATTTCAGAAACACCTTAGGACTTTTACAGTATAGTGTGTGCAACAGAACCCACACACATAATTCCAGCAGCAACCCTACCAGGGGATCTCCCATCCAGGTACTGACCAGACTTAACATTGCTAAGCTTCAGTGGAAAACCAGGTGCAGGTGGTAAACAATCCCTCGCAGCGAGACTAACCCTTGACACAGAATGTCAATGCACAAGAAACAAGACCTCTACAGAATCAGTGAGGATATAAGACAAGGTTCAGACCTGTTTGATTTCTGGTCTGTGGCTGAATGAACTGAAATTGTGTCGCTTCCACAAAAATTCTGAGTTTGGTATGACAATGTTGGCATTTTTCCTCCCAGTTTTGCCCATAGGTCAGATTCTAGAAAAAAAGAAAAAAAAAAGTTTGTGTGAGAACTTAAAATACAGTATATAATTACATATAATATTATATCTCTTATGCTCACCAAGACTGCATTTATTTTAATAATTTATTATTACTCTATTTTAATATATTATAAAAGCTGAATTACTCCAGTCTTCAGTGTCACATGATCCTTCAGAAATCATTCTAATATGCTGATTTGGTGCTCAAGAAACATTTCGGTAACACTTTAGTTTAGGGTCCAATTCTCATTGTTAACTAGTTGCTTATTAGCATGCATATTACTAGGATATTGGCTGTTTATCAGTACTTATAAAGTACATATAGCCTTAATCTGCATGACCACATTCTGCATCCCATAATTACCCTATACCCTATACCTAAACTTAAATACCTTACTAACTATTAATAAGCAGTAATTAGGAGTTTATTGAGGCAAAAGTCAGTTAATAGTTAGTTAATAGTGAGAATTGGACCCTAATCTAAAGTGTGAACAACATTTCTTCTTCTTATTATTATTATTATGTGCTGATAACTATATTTTTGTGGAAACCATGACATTTTTTTCAGGATTCTTTGATCAGTAGAACATTAAAAAGAATTTGTTTGAAATAGAAATCTTTTGTAACACTGTAAATGTCTTTACTGTCACTTTTGATCAGGTTAATGCGTTCTTGCTGAATTAATTAATATTTAAAAAAATCTTTATTTTAAAAATCTTACTGCCGTTAAACGTTAATTATATGTATATATATATATATGTACACTACCAGTCAAAAGTTCGGAATCGGTAAAATTTTTAATGTTTTTAAAAGATGTTTCGTCTGCTCACCAAGGCTGCATTTATTTAATTAAAAATACAGTAAAAACAGGAATATTGTGAAATATTATTAAATTTAAAATAACTGTTTACTGTTTGAATATATTTTATAAAGTAATTTATTCCTGTGATCAAAGCTGAATTTTCAGCATCATTACTCCAGTCTTCAGTGTCACATGATCCTTCAGAAATCATTCTAATATGATGATCTGCTGCACAAGAAACATTTATGATTGATAATAATGTTGAAAACAGTGATATTATTATATATATATATATATATATATATATATATAAATATAATAATAATATCACTTATTATATTATTTTATATATATATATATAAAATAATATAATAAGTGATATTATTATTACAACACACATACACACACACGCTATATTGCCAAAAGTTTTGGGACACCTGCCTTTATGTGCACATAGACTTTAATGACATCCCTTTCTTAATCCGTAGGGTTTAATATGGAGTTTGCCCACCCTTTTTAGCTATAACAGCCTCAACTCTTCTGGGAAGGCTTTCCACAAGGTTTAGGAGTGTGTTTATGGGAATTTTTGACCATTCTTCTAGAAGCGCATTTGTGAGGTCAGGCAGTGATGTTGGCGAGAAGGCCTGGCTCACAGTCTCCGCTCTAATTCATCCCAAAGGTGTTCTATCGGGTTGAGGTCAGGACTCTGTGCAGGCCAGTCAAGTTCTTCCACACCAAACTCACTCATCCATGTCTTTATGGAACTTGCTTTGTGCACTGGCGCGCAGTCATGTTGGAACAGGAAGGGACCATCCCCAAACTGTTCCCACAAAGTTGGGAGCATGAAATTGTCCAAAATGTCTTGGTATGCTGAAGCATTAAGAGTTCCTTTCACTGGAACTAAGGGTCCAAGCCCAACCCCTGAAAAACAACCCCACACCATAATCCCCCCTCCACCAAACTTTACACTTGGCACAATGCAGTCAGGCAAGTACCGTTCTCCTGGCAACTGACAAACCCAGACTCGTCCATCGGATTGCCAGACAGAGAAGCGTGATTCTTCACTCCAGAGAACACGTCTCCACTGCTCTAGAGTCCAGTGGCGGCGTGCTTTACACCACTGCATCCGATGCTTTGCATTGCACTTGGTGATGTAAGGCTTGGATGCAGCTGCTCGGCTATGGAAACCCATTCCATGAAGCTCTTTACACACTGTTCTTGAGCTAATCTGAAGGCCACACGAAGTTTGGAGGTCTGTAGCTTTTGACTCTGCAGAAAGTTGGCGACTTCTGCGCACTGTGCGCTTCAGCATGCGCTGACCCCGCTCTGTGATTTTACGTGGCCTACCACTTCGTGGCTGAGTTGCTGTTGTTCCCAATTGCTTCCACTTTGTTATGATACCACTAACAGTTGACTGTGGAATATTTAGTAGTGAGGAAATTTCATGAATGGACTTATTGCACAGGTGGCAACCTATCACGGTACCACGCTTGAATTCACTGAGCTCCTGAGAGCGACTCATTCTTTCACAAATGTTTGTAGAAGCAGTCTGCATGCCTAGGTGCTTGATTTTATACACCTGTGGCCATGGAAGTGATTGGAACACATGAATTCAATGATTTGGAGGGGTGTCCCAATACTTTTGGCAATATAGTGTATATAGTGTAATCATGTGAATGCAAATGTTATGTCCAGTGAATCTTTGCAGACCTGAATTGTGTCCTCCTTGTTGCAGTTAAGGCAACCAACACTGAACTCGGAGTCCTGCAGTACCAGGTCTACAGGCACAGCTGAGTTTATGTCCAGATAGCCCAAAACATCACTGTAGTGGTGAATCATACTAGGTCTGAAGGCGGCCCTGATATCTGCTCCACAATTCTCACACATAGCAGTATAGGGTAGACGCCCGCTCAGGGTCAGGTCAGAGTCCTCTTTACACCTACAAAAAGGGGAACATGGATACTTTGCGATTTTCCCTGAGGGCAGTTTGTGATAAATCATTTAAAAAAAACAAGAGGCCATGTTTGCACCTGGTATTGACATCAGACCTAGGTGATCCAATCATAAATGGACAGCTCTAAATATAGACATATTTCTAAACATTTACTAAACGTTTTGCGATCCAATCTTTGAAATGACATTTGGGGGGAGTTTGAAATGCATGTGACCACATCTTCTTGATGATTCACACACAAAAGCAAAGAACCGCCTTCTCATCTAGCACACAATAATTCCTTCACAAAGTGTTTTAAACTTGGTATACAAAAAGTTAATTTTGATATTTTTCCATATGTTATATTTTAAAATATGTAACATAATATTTGTTTCAATATATTTTAGCTAAAATATAAACCCCCGGTTTCACAGATAAGGCTTAAGTTAGTCCCGGACTAAAATGCATGTTTGAGCTGTTTTAACTGAAGACAACTTGCACTGACATATCTTAAAATATGTCAATACCATTGTTTTGTCTCAAGATGCACACCAGTAATGTTTTTTCCTAAGGCATGTTTATAAAAGCTAAAATGTCCTAATTGAACTAAGGCCTAATCCTGGCTTAATCGAAGCCCTGTCTGTGAAACCGGGACAATATATAATAAAATATTTTAAAAATATAGCTGCAAGCAGCAATTAACCGGGTCAAGCACAAAAAAGGCGTGATGAGTTATGCAAGTATGGCTAGGAGCATCAGACCAACTGCAACAATAAGTATTTAAAAACATTTTTAGATTATTTTAGTCAAAATGGCTGAGAAATCAAACAGAATCACTAGTAATATGATTTAATTGCTTATCCCTTTTGACCAACAGGTGGTGCTGTTACCAAATGAATGTGGTGTGGTCAGTGTGAGGTGACAATGATACATATAAAGTTTGCTGTTACAGCCTCAGAGTCAACTTGGCATCCTGTCATTAATTTTGCTGATGCGTTATTTGAGAACAGTTTTTAATAAAGCTTTTAATAACTTTTTGCTGGCATGATCTGAAGATGAGCTTGAAAAAGTGATTTTTCAAAGAAATGACAGACAACAATTTCAATCGATTATGGCGCAACAGGTGTTGTTGTTCTCAGTATGACTCAAGGAATCTATGAAGACCAGTTTCATTAAAATAAACAAAATTATTCAAAAGCTATTAGCGTTTTATAAAATTTCATTATAAATACTGACCACAAGGTGGCGCTGTTGCGAAAGTTTTTGAGTATATTCAGGGCATGGTGCCAATGGCACATACTGAGTTTCGTAACAATACGCTAATGTGTTCGTAAAAATACAGCATTTTATGACAAAATTCAAAATGGCTGACAAATTTAAATTAGCAGAAATTCAAACAGAAAATAGCCCTTAATTACGGTTCAAACCTTATTAGCATAAACGTAAGTGAAACTTCGGACAGTTGATGGCACTAAAGAGAATGAGTTAGAGACTCCAAATTTGTAGGACAATGTATGTAGTCAAACAATCAGAGAACTGTCCCTGGATGAAACAAACAAACAAAAAAAATGTTAAAGGCCTTTTCACACCAAGAACAATAACTATAAAGATAAATATAACTATATTAGCATCCACGCCAATGGACAATAACGACATTGCTCCTTTGTGACATTAATGTACTTCCCCATTCCAAAAGAATTAGACCAATTATTAAAATCTTATTAGTTGTCATCCTTAGTGTGGACGGGCCTTAAAACCTGGTGTAAACAACAATCTGTCTTCACCACTTGTGACAGAATCATTGAAGAAAGATGTAAATACCAGGTATAAAAAGGCCAGAGTTCTGATCTCTGATTACAATCTGAAAACTCAAATGAAATGTTTTAGTTTGGTTTGAAAGAGGATTGAAATTCACCTGTTGCACTTTAGAGACACTGAGATCTGTCTGGCCGCCAGAGTAGCTGTTTGTTCTCCCAGGATCAGACCCAGCAGTTTCATTTCAGTACCTCGTCGTCGCTCTCTTGTTTTTATGTTCTCCACCTGGTGGCCGCCTTCCTCCCCATCAATACCAAGAGCAGTTTCATCCTGATCCTCATCCTCCTCCTCCTCTACTTTAGCTTCATCATGCACTTTCTCCTCCACCTCCCCATCCTCCTCCCCTGAAGCCACTGTGAGTGACACTATACGCTCAGGAGTGTCTGATTTCTTGGATTTGCTCTTAAAAACTGTGACCTTGAGTTGTTCATAGGGAACAAACTGTATTCCAGCCCTCTCAAGGTCAACATCTTTTTTCAACTGAGAAGAGAGATTTGAAAGTGATTAATACTAGATCTAGGTTCACCTGAGTCTGTTCACTGACCGTTTGATGCATCACTGGAAGACACTTTCCAGCTGGAATCTGATTTGCTGTTTTAGAGTCTCACCTGTCTGGCTCCATCAGTGAAAAGTTTCTCCATACTACGGTCCAGCCAGCGCAAGTACGGTCTGAAGAGCAGCTCAACTCTGCCCATCAGCTGATTAGTGGCATGTTTAGCCCTCAGCCATTCCTCTGAGGCCTTCTGCACATGTCTGCATTCACACAGCATAAAATAAATACAGTTATCGATATCAGTTTATATTCGCAAGCATAGTATGTGCAATATAAACAGTTCTTCTCACCTCCCCATAAGTGATGGTAAGTCCTGGTCCTCAGGGATATTCACAGTGAAAACCTATGATACATTAGCTTTCATTAGCAAAAACAGACATTTTAACATCAAATTTGAAACATTTCAAAGTTGCACACCTCTTGAGGGTAACTCTCGGGAAAGCTGACCATGATGTCCACTTCGTTAAGGTCAAATGGCTGCAAAACAGAGAAAATACTGATGACTATAAAACTACTGTAGTACTTGTCAAATCTAACTTTTATCTACTCATTAGACATATTTTGCATTAAAATGTATATTTGTGTACCTGTACTATATATATATATATATATATAGTATACTGTGTGTATATACATACACAGTAAAGGAAAAGTAAATAACAGACATTATCAGTATGATACCATAACTTTGTCCAGCATGCCAGCTGTAAGATTTTGCAAGAATGAGAGAAAATCATATAAACATACATAATATAAATATACAATACAATATCATTCAAAAGTTTGGGGTCAGCAAGATTTTTCTTTTGAAAATAATAATAATAATAATGTTGATGTATTAAATTGATCAAAAGTGACAGTAAAAAAAAGTACAATGATATAAACATTTCTATTTCAAATAAATGCTGATCATTTTAACTTTATTTATCAAAGAATCCTAAAAAAAAATCAGCATATTAGAATGATTTCTAAATGATCATGTGACACTGAAGACGAGTAATGATGCTGAAAATTCAGCTTTGATCACAGGAATAAATTACATTTTAAATCATATTAATATAGAAAACAGCTATTTTAAATTGTAATAATATTTCACAGAAGTACTGTTTTTATTGTATTTTGATCAATTAAATGCAGCCTTGGTAAGCAGAAGAGACTTCTTTAAAAATCTTTCTGACCCCAAAAGCATGGAAATTTCATGAAGACTTTAAAATGATTAGGCTACATTGGTTATAAAAATCTTTATAAAAATCCATTATGTAACATTCAATAAGTTTGAATAAGCATACTACGAAAGTAATCCATTCTTGATCTTCTTTCATTTAGTTTTGCACAATCAGCTGTATAATACTGATATTAAGGTTTGGCAAATACTTTAGTGCTCCCTAATTCCCATTAATTCCCATTAATACTAGCTAGAGCTTTGCCATTTGGCACATGGTTGCCTGTACTTTAAATTGCCCCTATTATGCTTTTTCAGATATTAAGTTTCATGTAGTGTGTTATACAGCGGTTTGTAAAAAGTGTTGTGTCAAGTCGTCAGTAATTCCAGCCTTACTTCCTGCTCGAACCTGTGTAGGTCAATAACACATTTGCATAATGTCCGCTCGCAAACAGCATCTACTTTGACCTGCTCTCAAACACTGTAATTGTAGCTGAGGCCTGGAAGAGATTCGAATTGATACAGTAAAACCACCGTTGAGTTTGTTGCACACTACTCCTACTCTTACATCGCGTTAGGGGTTACTCTTTTGCCGG
Organism: Hypophthalmichthys nobilis; assembly: GCA_037950665.1. Classification (NCBI taxonomy): domain Eukaryota; kingdom Metazoa; phylum Chordata; class Actinopteri; order Cypriniformes; family Xenocyprididae; genus Hypophthalmichthys; species Hypophthalmichthys nobilis. Next base: position 29,498,113 of record CM075484.1, read on the forward strand.
AAGACAGTTATTTAAGTTTTTAAAGTTTTAAATATAGATATTTTTCTCACACAAACGCATCACTTTGCTTCAGGAGGCCTTTATTAACCCCCTGGAGCCGTGTGGATAGCTTTTATGATGGATGGATGCACTTTTTTGGGCTTCAAAATCACATCCTCTATTCACTGCCATTATAAATCTTGGAAGAGCCAGGACATTGTTTAATATAATTCTAGGATGGCTTGAGGATGAGTAAATCATGGGGTAATTTTCATTTTTGGGTGAACTATCCCTTTAAAAAACCATGATAGGGGCACTTTAATCCACTTTATGTTCTATCCAATAAGTATTCACCCAGTCAGGGTCCGTGGCTTGAACCGTGACTCTGTAGTAGGTCAGCTGTCCATCTTCTCTCTCCTGCACAATGAGATTGTCTTTCGGAAATCTCTTGATCAGCTGAGCGATCTCAGTGGCTCTCAGCTCCTTGCAGACCTCTTCAGTAAGATCAGCCAGTTTGACCTGCTCTTGACTTTTAGCTGGTCGTGCGGCTGGAGCGGAAGGCCTGAAGCTGCTCCTCTCTCTCGGGCCGTGAGGCTGGTCCTCCACGGACGGAAACTGCTGTGGATGCAAGAAGCGACACCGGTCCTCCATTGCACAAAACCCAGACAGAAAGTAGCGGCAGGGACGCCTTGCTCTCTCCTGCTTCATGGGAACAGTTCTGCGGCTGGACGGAGGCGGATGCTTCTCTGTACCAGATTGGCCATTTTCATTCGACTGCTGCTGTGGGTCTGATGCTTGACCATCCACGTTTCCTTCTTTCTCCTTGTGAGCTGTACCATTCTCTCCTTCTTTCATTGGACCTTCAGCTCTCTGGTGAAGAAAGCGGCACCTTTTCCCGTAATAGCATCGCCTGCCCTGAGAGTAAAAACGGCACAGCTGCTGAACCTGAGCGGCCTTCTGGGAAGTGTCTTTGCTGCTAATCTCAGTATCATGGCTTGAGGTGTCCGTTTCAGTTTCAACCGGCACAGAATGAGGGGCTGGTTCATCCTCAGGTCCCAATGACTGTGAAACATACATAAAAGATATTTTAATGTTATTTTATATGACAATGCGATCACTGAGCTGCAAATGCAATGACATTTTGATACGTGATGCAGCATTTTTTTTTTTCAATTAAATTTGTTGTGATCCTGATTGTGAATAAACTTTGATCTTAAAACCATATTTCCCACAATAATGAGCAGTTATTCGCCTAATGTCATGATTCGATCTTTCTGGTCAAATAGAGTTCAGCCAAAAAATGTCAATTAGAGTAAACAGAAAGATAACTATTTGTAATCATTCAACAATAAAACACTACTGTACTTAATTGCATAACATTTGTTAATCAGCAGGGCAAAACGGAAAAGCTATAATGAAGGGGTCAAAATGTACACTATACCTTACAGCAATGAACAGAACCATAAAAGGCATTGTAATAATCTGCTGATAATATCTGCTTAAAACCTTTCCCTGTTAACATGCATTAAACCTATTTAATGCATTTACATAACATCTGAAAGTGAACATTGAACTCACTCAAAAGCATGTGACTAATGACTAGAATTCGGATTCATTTCAGCAAAATGGCTCTTTCGAACAGTTCATTCAGTGAACTGCTTATACTGAATCAGTAGTTCTTTTAAATCGCTCTAGATGAGGGGTTCTCAACCCTGACCCTCGAGGTCCACTTTCCTGCAGAGTTTAGCTCCAACCTTGATCAAACTATCCTGTCTATAACTTTCTAGTAATCCTGAAGACCTTGATAAGCTTGTTAAAGTGTGTTTGATTATGGTTGGAGCTCAGTGGATATCGAGGGCCAGAGTTAAGAACTCCTGGGGTCACATTTACTGTTGTTCAATGAATTTTGACAGGTGAAATCTAGTCTTCCGCAATCGGGAGCTTTGCATGAAGTGAAAAATGTCCCTAAGCAGATTTTGCTCATGTTGGTCATGCGAATTCACCACATTGACTAAGAGAAAACTGTGTGGTTTGAAAGTGTCCTCTGTGGGAGCGGTGATTCATGCATTGCTACATTACTGACAACTTTTTATCAGACTTTTTTTATTTCCGTATAAGTGACCGCACATTTACCATTGTTCTGCAAATTCTCACGGAGGCGAAATATAGTCATTTCAATAGGAATCCATGCTATCTGGAATTTCATGTGAGGGCAAAAGCTTCAGGTGGTTATGCGAATTTGCAGTGTTGATCAACAGAAAGCGGCTTGGTTTGAAAGTGACTTTAGTTGACAAAAACCATTTTTGCCTGGGACAACGCTAATGTGACTGCACCTTAACACATTCTAATAAACGTATGTGCATTAGTTATTATGGGCACTTTCGTAACACTGCTTCATGAAACTAAATTTACAAATCTTTTGTTTCAATCAGTGGTTCGGAGCTTGTATCAAACTCACCAAGTCAATTGATTTCAGCACTTTTATAATTTTGTTTTATTTTCAATTAATTTAATGAATGAGTTAATTTAATAAATGATACTTTAAGCATCTATATTACAAAAAGAAAAATATTTTAATTGCTTCTAATTGGCCAAGCCCTGCCTAATAACACCCAAAACAAGCATTAATATAAAAGAACAAATTGTTTTACAAAACCTTCATATTTAACCCTGTAAATCCTATACTGTATCATATTTAATATGTGATTTACCAAGGCCTCTAAATTATTGATATGATATACTGCAAGACCTTTATTTCTGTTTAGTAAGAAAAAATGTCTTTTAGTATAATTCTAAAAATGTCCACCTTCATGTCTTTTTGTCTCATTAATTTTTAAAAAGTAAACGTAAGAATAACTTTCATATTGTTAATAATATTTCCATAAGACTATTTACTGGACAGAAGCAATTTAGGTTTACTATAGATAAAAATCATATTTAAATGCGAGTATCAAATCAGGCCTTTGAGGAGTGTTTATTTGTACATCTCTGAATCATAACTGAATTGCATTATATGTATTTGACCCGCACAATTACACTACAGAGCTTTGATCATAAAACTAAGCATTTAAATATCATCTTACTAAGACATATTATTGGGAGATATAGTGACAACTGATATTTATATGCATTTTTGCAAGTAGTCTCCTATACTGTGATTTTACATTACAAGCTATCAGAATTTCATCTTGCTTTTTGGCCATATATAAATAAGCACCAAATTGCACATTTTTGGGCCTCTGAATAACTCTCAGTGTTTTTTACTCCTCGAGTATGAGCTCCATATTGTCCTATTTCATACTATATAGGCCATAAAAGCCTGATGTATCAAATATGATATGAAAACATATAACACACGCAAACATTTTAATATTTCTTTAAACATATATATATTTTGTCTACCGGTTCAATAAGCTGTTCCATTTAAATACATGTAAAGGGTTAATGGTACTCTGTAGATAACATTTAATAGATTACACTTTCATGTAAACATTTGCAGTCGGTTTGTAAAAGGTGTAATCACATGTTAAGGCTGAGTTTTCGTTGAATTTACACCGTTTTGACCAGCAAGTGCCTCAAGAGGTAGTGTTTCGAGCCGAGGTCTTCAAAACACTGAATCATTTAGCGAATCAACTGGTTCATTTCATTCGAGTTTCGAAAAGCTTAATTTCTTCCATCACTAATGATCATGTTGATACTGATTAACACTTTTATTAGCTGTGTTAATTGTGTTTTATTATTAAAACTATGATATTCAAATTGAACCTGTTCATCTGATTCTTCGAAACGATTCCATGTACGATTCATTTACTGAGGAATCGAACACCGCTAACACGCACTTTGGGATCAGGAAGTGCTGCTAAACTTCTAGTTTGACTGTTTAAAATACCATGTTGTTTTTATTACTTATATTATTACTCATGTTGGGGTTAATGTGATGTTATTGTCCTAAATTATAGCACTGATCACAATTACTGGTGTATATATTTTTGGTGGATGACAACAGATTTGCCACTAACCTGCTCCACACCCGCACTTTCTGACTCCATTTAATCGGATAAAACCTTGTAGTCAATGTAAACTGTCCAATACTTCAGTACTTATTGCTGTCGCTCTGTGTCGTTTACGTTAGCATGAACACACGAGTTTCTAGGATTAAGAGGCATATGTTTGATGAAAAAAATGAAACATAACGTCGTCTTCCTCCAGGGGACGCTTTACTGGCTCAAAAAGTCTAACCGTCCATTGATCCGCATTCAAATCTCAAGACGTTTTTTCCATTACTGGAGACATTTTCACACTAAAAAGCCTAATCGTTTGAATCTGTTAATTGGTACCTGAAATAATATCAATGATAAAATGAAAATCTCCTCCAGCAATGCTTTGTAAAAAAGCTTTAGGATGTAATCACGAGCAACTGTGATTCGTCCAAACTGACCAGCGCGGAAGAAAGTAACAGCTACCACGTGATGCTGTCATCAGTATACTTCTTCTGCACCGTTCTGGAAAAGCAGCGTCTCTCTTTCGGGCTATGTGGCTGGTCCTCTGGATGTCAAAAGCGGTCCTACATTACAATAAAACGGGGCAGGAATAGCGACAGAGACGCCTAACTCTCTCTTTGCTTTCCAGGAGCAGTTTTGTGGATGAATGGGGGCGGATGCTCCTCTGTACCAGACTGGCTGCTGCTGTCTCTCGACTGCTGATGTGTGGGTCTGATGCGTGACCATCCATATTTCTTTTCTTTTTCTTTGTGAACTGTACTATTCTCTCTTTTTCGGCGCGCCTGCAGCTCTCTCTCATGAAGAAAGCGGCTTTTATTCCTGTAATAGCATCATCGCCTGCCCTGGCAAATTTGCTGCACCTTACCGACATCATAATTAAATAACTTACTTCGGAATAATGACAGTGAGAATTATTAATAACCACTAAATTAAAAATACACGGTGAAGAATTGGATATTTGACCCAATCATACCTGACCAATTAGAGACAACGTATGGGCCAAAGCCACGCCCATTTAATCCAGCTTTATGCTAATCGCCATTCTATTTGTTTTGTTTTTTTTCAATGGTTTGAACTAGACGTCGTCGACGCCCTCTTGCTTCACGGAGTAGAATGACAACAAGGCATGTCCGGTCATGTTCAAGTTTTGAGCAATAAATTCATAACCAAACTGTCTTAAACACATCTTTGATTCCTATAATGTAAATAAATGTATTTATTACGCTATGGAAACAATGTCTACATCAAAATACACCCTTAAATAATTTACAAACTGAATGAGAGTATAAATATTTCAGTACAAAGTCATTAGATATCAGCTACCTGACCCACATGAAACTTCCATGAGAGTGTCATTTAGAGAGCTAAACAACAGTTTTATTTGATGCTGAAATAACTATACTCGACTAAATATTGAAAATGACACTAGTGCATGTGTTTGAGACTATTTGGGAGACAAAAGACTCAGTTTTGCAGCCTATGTGGGACTACTTGCGACTCAACCACTCTGAAACTCTTCGGTCTCCTCTCTTTCCTGTGATTTTGACCGTAGCGTCGTATTTTGTTTTTTGCGTACCCTACCTAGTCTGCGACATCGTGGGAAAGAAGCGGCCAGCTATTTACCGGTACAAGATCCAACCTGACAAGCTGCCCACAACTGCAATGCTCCTTCACTGCAGTGGAGTTACTCTTTATAACCACATACTTCTGGTGTTTCCAGCTGCAGTGGCTCAGTGGTTGTGGAGACCTCCTGTTCCTCTGCCTGAACGAGCACCTACATTGCTTGAACTTGCAGGTGGAGTGACTGGAAACCTTCTTCTCTTTGACTTCCAGTATTTCATCTGGCACTTTTTGCATCATAAGATCCGCTGGCTGTATGTGACTTTCCATGCCATCCACCATAATTACTCTGCGCCCTTTGCTTTGGCCACACAGTGCCTCGGGGGATGGGAGTTGGTCACGGTGGGCTTCTGGACCACGATCAACCCCGTTCTGCTGAGGTGTCATCTGCTCACCACCTGGATGTTCATGGTGGTCCACGTGTACGTGTCAGTGGAAGACCACTGCGGATATGATTTCCCTTGGTCCACATCTCGTCTGATCCCTTTTGGTGTTTATGGAGGTCCGAGCAAGCATGATGTGCACCACCAGAAACCTAATACTAACTTTGCACCCCATTTTAGTCACTGGGATAAACTGTTCGGCACTCATGCTGATTTTAGTTATGCTAAAACTCAGTGATGAACATGCATGCATGCAAATGTATGTAAAGAGCGCATGTTTGTTTGCTTCAAGCAGAGCTTCAGCATTTGTATACGGACAGTACAAAAAGCATGATTTAAATGGATAGTTCACCCAAAAAATAAAATTCTGTCATCATTTACTCACCCTCAAGTTGTTTCAGATCTGTGTGAGTTTCTTTCTTCTGTTGAACACAAAAGATGACATTTTAAAGAATGTTGGTAATGAAACAGCTGATGGACCCCATTGACTTCCATAGTAGGAAAAAATGATGGAAGTCAATGGCTACCGTCACCTGTCTGGTTACCAACATTTGTCAAAATATCTTCTTTTGTGTTCAACAGAAACTCATACAGGTTTGGAACAACTGAGTAAATGATGACAGAATTTAATTTTTGAGTGAACTATCCCTTTTTAGCACAATTAAACTAAAATCAATACAACGTACATACACCGTAGATAATTATAAACCATCATATTATGAAATAACTTAAATATTGTGTTAATTTTATTTAATTTGGTAAATATTCCAAAGTTGGAATTATTTTTAGAGAAATTAGTGGTTTGTTCAAAAATTCATTCTAGTAAAATCTTGTCTATATATACATTTAGAAAACACATTTATACAACCATTTAAACACTAGTATTACATATGATAAATGTATAAAATTTTTCAAACTTAAAACATACTTTTTAAAATATAGCAATAATGTTATATATATATATATATATATATCAAAAGGAAGAAATTTAGATACAAACTCAAACATTTATCATCAAATTCTTTCAAGACCAAATTATCTGAGCAATAGAACCAGATGAAAGTTAGAAAGGAAAATATGTAAATAAGATTGTTCTAATTATTTTCTGTTCCTCTTACATGGTAGAAAGACACTAAACCAAACATGGTTAACCAACCACAAGAGGAAAAAAATGTGAAAAGAAAAAACCCTTAACCATCATACGGTTTATTAAGGGAAAGCAGATTTGCATCTGTGTGTGAACTCAAAATAGATTTCACTCTCATTTCAAAGCCTGATGTTGTTTTTGCTAGTGTACATTTTAATATTTATACATTTGTGGTTTATTTCATGGAATAATTGACCATGCAAACCTAATGAGCTTCAGTCATGTGTTGTGTATGCAATGCAATGTAGGCTTGCTTTTGATCTAATTGACTTGTGATTACGCAATTCAGTGATGTAACAGCAGGTGTCAGTAAAGAGATTACTTTGTTAAATCCCTTTGTGTAACTATCTTGCATGTGAACCTGTATATTCTGAATGGTAAGAATGTAAGCAGTTACGAATAAAGTATAGTTTGTAATTTTTGGGGAAAATGTGAATGGTGCTTGCATGTGCAAAACGTGTCATATAATGATAGTTTTGATTGATGCTTTGTTAAAGCAAGCGCTACTAATAAAAAACTATTAATAACGTGTCTCAAATCCCAGTTGTTTTCCTACCTAAATAGCATTCCTCTCTGTCATAACCGGCTGTTCGCTATGTTTTGGCACAGCCAATGAAAGTGCGTCAGCTGACCGCTGTGTGGCGCTGTTCCTGGATCAGACAGTGGTGGTATGGCAGCCAGGAAACAGACAGCCATCTTATAATCCGCAGCTTGTCTGTTATATTTGCAACTTAAACGGCTTTATTCCATCTTTTAATAATGGGTCAGTGTGGGATTACGTCGTCTAAGACCGTCTTGGTGTTCCTGAACCTGATATTTTGGGTAAGTTTGAGGTGTTTGGGACTGAATTTGAGAGTGCGTCAGTGTGTTGTCAGATGGACACAGTCAGGTGTCGAGCAGCTGCAATATTATTACACACACACACACCGTCCTTTATATCGCCAATTCATTTATACAAGCTTTTGAAATATAGTGCATACTTTGCTATATTTGATTGTGTTTATATTGCATTATTTAAAAAACTGCTCGTTGCTGCGTATTGCAGTGTTTGTTTACATATTCCATACATGTGATTCTACGTTTAAGAATTTTTTATGGATAATAAACAGAGACAGTATAAAATTATTGTTATTTATTTGTTTATTAACCTTGTATGAGTTGCTGTTCGTGAACTGACCAGTTAGCTTCTTTGTTTAGCCACAGAGCAGGGTAAGTTTTATTGTTTGGGATGTTAAACCTATTCCTCCTTAGGCAATTCCTTTTGGAATTTATTTCGTAATTTGTAAGCAATCCTTAAGGATCAGAATAGCAATTTCCTCAAAGGATTCCTTTATCACACAGAACTTATTTTAAAAACAGTTCCCAGTATGACCTAGAGAAAAGTAAAAAAAAAAAGATTTTCTTTAACCGTACGGTAACATTATTTCAATACATTAAGAGTTTATAATATAATAATAATAATTACGTTTTATAAATAAAGACTACACAATATCCAGTTAAATAAGAATACTTTTTTTTTTTTATCAAGATCATCTTATATAATTAGCTATAATTTGATTAATGATTGGTTCCAAATGGAGATTTACTAATATTAAAATCGAATAAACTGATTTTCTTAGGTGATATTCATGTCTATAACTCTAAAGAGAGAATCACAATAATATAATTTACAATATAAAATAAACAATATATAATAAAATATAAAACTATTCACTTTTCAGATCTACAAAAGGAAAAAATCTGTTTGAATATTATTTAAATAAATTTAATACAATTAAAAATCAAACTATCTTGTGGTTTTGTGCGCATTGATTGGTGTTGACAGAACTGGGGCATTAGGGGAAAGTTTTAAATTTAAGACTTAAATTGAGCAGTCGGATCTGTAGAAACTCTACTCCACCTATCAGCTTGCTTTTCTTGTCTTTGTGCCTTTGATTAATCTCTTTAATCTGGGACTGAATGAAATTTAAAGTCTCCTCCTGATGTAGTAGTATGACACTATCCTGTTCTTTTTTTAGGGATCAGGCTGCTTTATTAAATCCCTGTTCATAATTTTAGAGCCTGAGAGCTGTGCTACATTGATTCAAAGGAGGTTTTATGATTCAGTTGTAGATGGGGAAGACCAAATCCCTCTAAAACAAGTTTTTCCCAAAATGCCTCGAGGTCCATGAATGACGCAGACCACTTATTTGTAGCCATTTGATTTGACCACTTATTTTGGTAATGCTTTATTTCGATTGCTAACTATAAGTTACTTTGCAACTACTTGTCAGCTAACTCTCATTAGAGTATTAGTAGTCTCTCTGTTTAATATCTACTAACAATTTATTTTGATGCTCCCCAACACACATTGGCATGCAAGTGCATGTCAACTTATTCCACCTTAAAGGATTAGTTCACTTCAGAATTACAATTTCCTGATAATTTACTCACCCTCATGTCATCCAAAATGTTTATGTCTTTCTTTCTTCAGTTGAAAAGAAATGAAGATTTTTGAGGAAAACATACCAGGATTTTTCTCCATATAGTGGACTTCTCTGGGGTTCAACAGGTCGAAGGTCCAAATTGCAGTTTCAGTGCAGCTTCAAAGGGCTCTACATGATCCCAGACGAGGAATAAGGGTCTTATCTAGCGAAACGATAGGTCATTTTCTAAAAAAAAATAAAAAAGATATACTTTTTAACCACAAATGCTCATCTTGCACTGCGATGCGCCACGCATTACGTAATCACGTTGGAAAGGTCACACGTGACATAGGCGGAAGTACTGAGCAAGTATTTACAAAGTGAACGTGCAAAGACTAAAGGAGCTTTCGCACTGAATAGTTCTAGGAACTCAGTTATAGGAACTAGCCAGTAGGATAGTTCCCTGGGAACTAATATCTCCCCCAGGCCATGTTCGTGGTTGCATTCACACTGGGAATAGGAACTCTGAAGCGGCCGACAGCGGCGTCTTTAAGCATGGCATTTACAAACACTAAAAACCGGTGAATGGAGGATGCCGTGATTGGAGCTGTTTGTTGTGTCGTGGGTTTTGTGATAACGGAGATAAAATGTATCTATGCAACAGAAAGAGGAAAAAGTGGGAATTAGAGACGAAATCTCCAATGACAACTTTCAGTATTACATATCATCGAGGCGGAGAAGAGAACACCACCCTGCTGACAGCAGGTAAACGCAGTTATCGCTGTTTTTCATGTTCTTGAAGTAAATCTATTTACACGGCTTTTTAAAAATGGTGTTTGACATGCGTTTGACCAATCAACGTACACTCACGTCACTGATAGTTCCTATAATGCTGGTTTAAACCCTACTCTGAAGTACGAGCTAATTTGTTTGTTTTTTAGAAAATGACCAATCGTTTCACTGGATAGCCTTATTCCTCATCCTGTAGAGCTCTTTGAAGCTGCACTGAAACTGCAAATTTGGATCTTCAATCCATGGGTAACTGTTGAAGTCCATTATATGGAGAAAAATCCTAGAATGTTTTCCTCAAAAACATAATTTCTTTTTGACTGAAGAAAGAAAGTCATAAGCATCTTAGACATGGGGGTGAGTAAATTATCAGGAAATTTTAATTCTGAAGTGAACTAATCCTTTAACACCTAACCCTAACCAAACAGTCTACTTCAGTCTACTAATAATCTAATGAGAGTTAGTTGACATGTAGTTGCAAAGTTACTTACAGTTAGTGGAATGTCTAAAGTGGACCATCGAAATAAAGTGTAACCATTATTTTTTCCTCTCTCATTTTACTTATTCATTTAATTAGATTTTCTGTGAAGAAGACTGCATTAAAATCAGTTCAATAACTGATTTTTGGTTTTGTCTTACTCATAATGAAACTGCCATATCTCTTCATATCATATCTTCATCTCTTCATATATTTCAATCATATCTGCTTTCAGATAAGTAACTCTCTCTGTTATCTCCTTCTAGGCCGCCGCTGGCATCCTGTGCTATGTTGGAGCCTACGTGTTCATCACGTATGATGACTATGACCATTTCTTTGAGGATGTGTACACACTGATCCCAGCCGTTGTCATTATCGCAGTCGGAGCGCTGTTGTTCATTATCGGACTCATTGGATGCTGCGCCACTATTCGAGAGAGCCGCTGCGGTCTTGCCACGGTTAGTGAACTATTAAGTTCCCAGCACTGCGTTTTAGTGTTTTGCTTCAAGCGATAGTTTACCCAAAAATTATCATAATTTCTCTTTGAAATACACTACTGTTTGGGGTCTGAGATTTTTTTTTTTTAAAAAGAAATACTTTTATTCAGCATGGATGCATTAAATTGATCAAAAGTGACGGTAAAGACTGTTTATTAACAAAAAATAGTTTAGCGTAGTTTATATATCTTGATCTGCTGAAACCCGATTTTCTTGCATTCTTCTTTTACAGTTTGTCATCATTCTTATGCTGGTTTTTGTGACTGAGGTGGTTGTGGTGGTTCTTGGCTATATTTACAGAGCAAAGGTAAGTCCTGCATTCGAAGGAAGTCAATATTTACAGAAAAAGGAGTGCCTGCATCTCTTTTGTTCTCTCTTCTAACTATGTAAGCTCTTTCAGTTGTGCTCAAGTGAATAAGGCATGCAATGTAATAATACCTGTCTTGTATTGTGCTGTCCTGTTTGTATAGCAATGTGCTCTTTGACATATAGACTAAAAAAAATGCATCTCCTCTTACATAAAGAATGGATTTAGTGAAAGGTGGATGGGTGCTTGGGGCAAAATGTATGAAAAAAATACCCCTTAATGATTTTTTCTCTTTTTTTGTATTTATGTCATCTGATATACTTAATATGACACAAGCAAGAGAGCTGTTTTTCAGAATATCACCCTGATTGCAAATGTGAAATTGATTTTTATGTTTAGATTACATTTTAGACAAACAACATTGTCTATTTTTGCTTTATTTTGCCAATGAAAATATTTCCAAACAAAGCTACAGCAGAACCGTTGCGTGTCACAGAGCGACAAACAATGGTGTTTTGTTCCTGAATGAATCCACGTTTTCAAGAAATCGGTTGAGGAAATGATTCAATGACACTCTCATTAAGATGGTGACTTGTTGCCACCTACTGGCGTTTTTAGTTTCATTTTTAAAATATAATTTTATTTTTTTATCGTTTAATTTTTATATACAAAATATTATTTGTAAAACATTATCTCATTATTATGCAATTTAAATTACAGGGTAAATACATTCATGCCACCACTGGGCTGCATTAAACTGTGTAAATTCAACTAAATGCCACTTCAGATGCAGCTTTTGTGCCACCTCTGTAGTGTAAAAAATGACTTTTGTTTGATTGGTAACAGCTCTATAGAATTTGACATAAAAGAAGAAGCATTTACTTTAAAAGGTTTGAAAAAATTGCCCTGGAAATCAGTGTAACAGAGTTAATTTCTGTCACTTGTGAATATGTTTCTAGGTTGAAGATGAGGTCAATCATTCCATCCAGAAAGTTTATAATGAATACAATGGCACCAACACGGATGCTCCCAGTCGCGCTATTGACTATGTGCAGAGACAGGTGAGACTGCTTAATTAGATGTACAAAACGTTCGGTTATTGTATTTTCAATAAATCTGTTCCCGACCCTAATAAAATCACTATAATGTCTGTCACAACATAAAGCTCCATTGCTGCGGCATCACCAACTACTTGGACTGGAAGAACACAAGCTGGTTTAAAGAGTCGAGAAACAATAGCGTCCCACTGAGCTGCTGCAAACCCAACGTGAGCAACTGCACCGGCTCCCTCTCCCGTCCCGGAGACCTCTACCCTGAGGTGAGAGGCGTTATGTGTGCTTATTAGTGTTTAGCTGATGAAGCAAAGGATGTGATGTTAATGTATACGTTGAACCACCTTAGGGGTGTGAAGCCCTGGTTGTGAAGAAGCTGAAAGAGATCATGATGTACGTCATCTGGGCCGCTCTGACGTTTGCTGCAATCCAGGTATGCTGTTCTGACTTTTTAGATTTTTTGGACAGATTATCTTATATAAGTGAAATCCAGTTTCAGTGTTATTAGTCGTGAAAATACTTAGACCTAGGTTTCCCAAGCGGGTTTCATGATTATCAATATTTAATTAAATAACACTATAGTAGAGCTGCATGATTAATCATTAAAAGATCGCAATCTCGATCTTATTCCTAAATGACAACGATTTGCCTATGTCTGTTAAACATTTGACAAGTTTGATCACAGCGAACATTCAGATCTGCGTTGGCGCTGCCGCTGAGCCAGAGAGAGCGGTTGTCATGTATAGGTATAAAACAGCTTCACAAACAGTCTTTTCAAACACACAGTATCATTATTTCTGTGTAGGGCTACACGATTATGACAAAAATCATAATTGTCGATTATTCCCTTGAAATTGTAATTGCGATTATTAATTACGATTATCACAATTTACATTGATTGATGTATTGAATAGCTTTATACCATTGTTTGAAGCAACTGCATGCCATATTTTTGTATAAAAATAAAAAAACAAGCTGAAAACACTTCCTGAATTTTTTTTCTGATAGCATTAAACCTTAAATGTCAACTATACATTAGTTTGGTTTCTTCTTTAAATAATAATAAAAAAAGTCAACATATGAATGGTATAATAATTTTTTTTTTAAAATGGCGGGTACTGGTGTTTTGTGTGCCTTTGACATATCAGCATACACCTACGTCACTGATAGCTCCTTTTGTGCTAGGTTAGACCTTTTACACTCTGAAGTGGTCGTGATTCGCCTCTCGCAACGTAACATGCTCTAAACACACCTCTTAAACACGCAGAATAATGTAAGTGGATATTATTCATTGTAATTGCGCCCCTTTGAACGATTCCGAAATCGTGGTATCCATAATCATAATCGCGATTAGAAATTTGATTAATTGTGCAGCCCTAGGTTTATAGTTTGGATATAAACACTGATGTCTGCGGAAGCTTAGATCACCTTTTGAAAGTAACTTGATGCTTCAAATAAAGATTGTCAGTTACATTATTACACCAGTAGGTGGCAACATGAAGTGTGAGCAGTTTGTGATCCAGTGTATTCAGTGTCTCTGAGCTTCGCAGTTCACTCTTAATTCAGCAAACTCCATTTCTGCATGAGCTGCAAGTTTAATATCATTTTGGGAGCTCAACATGTGCTAGGTTTACTTTTTTACACACTCGCATAATTTCCAACATTTTTGTGGACAGAACTTTGAAGCATTTCACCAATATCCTGCCAAAATAAAAGCTTGAAAATTAGAATGTTTGAAAATGAAATTAGTTAAAACAATAATAATAATAATAATTGTTTTTGTTATTATTATTTAATTTGATTGGGTTCCTAAAACACTGGGGGTAAAAAAAAAGATTCAAAATATTTTTTGTTTACTTGCATGTCATGTGACTATTAACCGACATCATTGAACTGTGAACATGCAAATGTTTCATTTAAATTATTGAAATAATTAACTTAAAAGGTGGTTCTTCAAGTAAATATTTTGCATCTAAGGAGAGGCTGGGAACGCCTGGTTTGAAACCACAGTACTCTCTCTTTTCTCCCCGTCAGACAGAGCTCTGGCACTAAAGCACTGCAGCGTCAGTATGTGCTTTTGTTGCCCTGTAGCCGCTGAATCACACACTTTGACATTCACACTGTTCCAAATACCCTCTGGGGCATAAAGGCAAATAAGACAGTGTGTTGGCAAGCCCAACACATGCCCGTGACTTTCACATGATTACTGCCTGAATGAACAGGGCAGTAGGTTAGGTTGTTCTTGGCAAACTTGCATAAATTATACTAGATGTTCTCAGGGTATTATTTGACTGTTTTTTCCCTTTCATTTTTTTTTTTTTTCACTGTCTGAACTTAGATTTGTCGGCGCCAGGGTGAAGGTCTCATTTATAGGCCTTTGTCACAGAGGCAATTTGATATAAAAGCTATAGTGTTTGTCTTGAGCATGTGCATTACCCACCACAACTTTTTTTTAAAAAGAGCCCACTTTTTTAACCATTTGTTGAAGATTCTGAAATAGAGCAGCAGTGTGGCACTTTTAGTAACTTCAGTGGCAATAATTCTAGATTATTTTGTGCTGATGGTGGGCAACAGTGGCCTTTTGTGCCCATAGTATTTCTCTCCATATACCAGGCATGCACAATATATATCAGTACCATAATGGTTATCAGATGATATTAGAAATTTTTTATTTGAGATTTTTTTAACGTTTTATATGTCACGTAGCACGTTCAATTAAAGCGGAACCACCTGAGAGAGAGACTTAAAGGATTAGTTCGCTTTAAAATGAAAATGACCCCAAGCTTTACTCACCCTCAAGCCATCCTAGGTGTAAATGACTTTCTTCTTTCTGATAAACACAATTGGAGCTATATTAATAAATATCCTGATGCATCCGAGCTTTCTAATGGCAGTGAACGGGACCAACAAGTTTGAAGCTGAAGAAAGTGCCTCCATCCATCATAAACGTACTCCACACGGCTCCGGGGGGTTAATAAAGGCCTTCTGAAGTGAAGCGATGCGTTTGTGTAAGAAAAATATCCATTGAAATTTCGAAACACTTACAAAGCCTCGTTTACTGAAATCACAGTTTGAGATCGTTTGATACACGCTCCGAACCACTGATTTGAAACAAATGATTCGTAAAGCTTCGAAGCTTCATGAAGCAGTGTTTTGAAATCGGCCATCACTAGATATTGTTGAATAAAGTTGTTATTTTGTTTTTTGGCGCACAAAAAGTATTCTCATCGCTTCATAACATTAAGATTGAACCACTGTAGTCACATGAACTGTTTTAAATATGTCTTTAGTAGCTTTCTGGGCGTCTGAAAGTCTAAATTAACTTTAAATGGAGGCCTCACTGAGCCATCGGATTTTATTAAAAATATCTTAATTTGTGTTCTGAAGATGAACGAAGGTCTTACGGGTGTAGAATGACATGAGGATGAGTAATTAATGACGGAATTTTAATTTTTGGGTGAACTAATCCTTTAATATTCAATAATATTATTGATTTGACTGTACTGACACTATTGGCTGAGAACTGAACTAAGCTGGATGACGACATCACTGTTTTCTGCAGAACTGCCTTATAGATGAATTGAACTAATTTAATAATTGATTATCTTTACAACAGAACCGACTTCAGCTGAAAAATGACACTTTTCTTTTAGAGCTGCTGTACAGCCAAAATGAACTGTTTCCATCATTGAATAATTTTCCTGTTATCACTGTAAAACTGCTTTGTAAATCTGTACTGTATAAAGCGCTATATAAATAAAGTTGACTTGACTTGAGAGAGACGCCCACATCCCCACACACAGGAAAGAAAAAAACAGCAATACGTCTTTGGACGTAACACTGTACTCGTCTCATATCTGTGAGCTTTAAATGAACTCAAATTTTGTTCTTTTCCTCCAGATGCTGGGAATGCTGTGCGCTTGTGTGGTGCTGTGTCGCAGAAGCCGAGACCCGGCCTATGAGCTCCTCATCACTGGAGGGACGTATGCATGAAAAAACCTAGCAGACAGACTCTCTCTTTTCATTCACACACACACATACACACACACACACTGGGCTCAGGGTTCTGTCGGTGTGAGGTGGCACACTGGATATGCCCTTATTTATCTCTTTCTACACACCTCACACAGGGTTTGCTCACACAATGCACTGGTGATGGGTGAAGCGAAGCGCATAATATTTATTTATACAGTATATGTCACCGAAAAATGACTGCGTTTTAATTTAAACCTTTGTTTTTCTCTCAAAGGCGTTGGGCCAGACTGCAAAATGGCGAACAGCCAGTTTTTAATCCCGTTGAGAAGACTTTAACACATGTAACGATAACATTTTCTCTTCCTTGTCTCTATTATATGGAGTGGAAGATTCTGTTATTGTATGGAATAATATGTGGAATGTATGCTTTCCTCATTTGTTAGTTTGCACTATGTGTATGGTTTAATTCTATATTACAAATACCAAGATGGTAAATGGCTGGGATGGGGAAATGAGGATCAACTCGTGGTACCGCTGTCTCAGATGAATATCACCCATCACCAGTCCGCTGCTCAGGGAAAGTGGCAGTGTGAGAGACAGATCTGGATTGACCACACAAGATCACTTGGCATTGTGGGTCCAATCGTACAGCTAAAGTGAACTGTATGTTCAAAATGAGGTTCACACCGGTTTACATGTAAAGTGTAAAGAGGTTTGGGGGACGCTCTACATGCACTACCTAAAAGTTACCGAACTCTTATATTCTTTTCCTCCTTTTTCCATTGCTTACAGTGTGAACATTACTAGTGTAGTAATATATTGTTTAAAGTTAGTTTGGATAACATGTAGGTATGTAGAACAGGGTCAACAATGTATTAGTTTAAATGAATGTACATAGGGAGGAAAAATGGTGAAATAAGCTTGCGATTTCGATCTTAAAATAAATGTTTCATAAGTTGACACCTGTTGCATTGTTTCATTTCACTGATACAAATCATTTTTGGCTTGAATGCTATGGTTGCAAAATTACAGCATGCAGGTACTTTTAAAGCAGGACTTCAACCTGATCTGCCTCGCTGCTCAGAGTGGTTTGCGTCTGTGACTCCGTATAGCTTTGTTTTGAATCTCTTACTTTTGTTCATTGTTGCTTATATTATCATTACCTTATATAATACCTTATATAATATTGCCTACCACATTAATCTGACGTCGCTAGCTTGTAATCTTTGAATCTAAATCGCTGTTACAACGCGTTTGCATCTGGCTAGCTTGTTAACTTGTCATCAGTCTCTCGCGCGCTCCTTTTTCAACGCGTTCATCAAACAGCTGTGGTAACTCGGATCAGTCTACAAACACGGTGAGTCATGTCATCCTTTCCCTGTATCGTGTCGTGTTCCATATGCAACATGTTCAGTATAGCTCTCTCTGTCAGCGATGAGGATTTACATGTCATAAATGTAGGGAAATAGTCAGGCTGACAGAGAGAATCTCAGAATTAGAGACACGCATCCAAACTTTAATCGAGGATAGTAAGAATGCAAGGGCTTCAGATACTGTTTTGGATGCGACTAGCTTAGTGAACTCTGTACATTGTTCGGTTCGGCTGTAGAGCCCGCGCAGCAGGGCAATTGGGTAACGGTGAGGCGGCCTAGCCATGAAAACACCACTCTTCCGTTCCAATTAGAACATCAAACAGGTTCTCCCCACTCAGTGACGCACCCACTGAGAATCCTGTTGAAAGTGCCTAGTTATTGGCGATTCTATTACACGAACGTGAAAATAGAGACACCAGCCACCATAGTCACATGTTTGCCGGGGCCAGAGCACCTGACATCAAAGCAAATTTAAAAGTGCTGGCTAATGCTAATCGTAAATATACTAAAATTGTTATTCACGTCGGCACTAATGATGTTCGACTTCGCAGTCGGAGATCACTAAAATTAACATTAAAGAGGTGTGTGAACTCGCAAGTACAATGTCAGAAGAAGTAATTTGCTCTGGCCCTCTTCCTGTTAAATCCGGAGTGATGAGATAGTTAGCAGATTATCATCACTCAATGGCTGGCTGTCTAAGTGGTGTCCGCAGAATAATATAGGTTTCATAGACAATTGGAAAAGTTTTGGGGCAGACCTGACCTGTTGAAAAGAGATGGTATTCATCCCTCCCGGGATGGTGCCGCTCTTCTCTCTAGTAATATGGCACATAGTCTTAGAACTAAAACATGACAAACTGGGGTCCAGGTCAGGAAGCAGACAGACTGGCTAAACCGACCGTCTGCTAGCTGCCTCACGTTACAGAAGTCAGATAATTCCCAACACATAGAAACTCTTACACCTAGATATTATCACATAGAGACTGTGTCTGTACCCGAATTAGTAAAAACAAAAACTTCCAAACCCATTTAATGGTAAAAATTTAATTGATGTTCAACAAATAAAAAATAGAGATAAAAATGATAAACAAATGATAAAGCTTGGGTTGTTAAATATTAGATCCCTTTCTTCAAAAGCACTTATTGTAAATGATATTATCACAGACAATAATCTAGATGTGCTGTGTTTGACAGAAACTTGGCTAAAACCAGATGATTACATTACTTTAAATGAGTCTAGCCATAAGGTTATGATTATCGACACAATCCTCGTCAGAAAGGCAAAGGGGAGGTGTTGCTGTAATTTATAGTAATATTTACAGTATTAGTCAAAAGTCTTCCAAATATAATTCCTTTGAAGTGATGGTGCTTTACGTAACATTATGTAAGTTGACATTTGTGCTGGCTACTGTATACAGGCCACCAGGGCACCATACTGATTTTATCAAAGAATTTGCTGCTTTTCTTTCAGAGTTAGTACTAACTGCAGATAAAGTCCTTGTTGTTGGTGATTTTAATATCCATGTAGATAATAAAAAGACTCATTGGGATTGGCATTTACAGACATTCTAAACTCTATTGGTGTTAGACAACACGTGTCAGGACCCACTCATTGTCGTAATCATACTTTAGATCTAATATTGTCACATGGAATCGATATTGATGCCGTTGAAATTCTGCAGCAGAGTGACGACATCTCAGATCATTATTTAGTCTCGTGTATACTACATTTAGTCAAGGCAGCTAAACTGCCTCCCTGCCATAAATATGGTAGAACCATCACTTCTACCACTAAAGATCGCTTTCTAAATAATCTTCCTGATCAGTTTCATCGCCTTAGCATACCAGATAGCTTAGAAGACCTCGATGTTGAAACAGAAACTATTGCCTCTGTCTTTTCCAGCACATTAGACTCGGTTGCTCCTTTGCGTTTAAAAAAGATTAAGGAAATTAATCCAACCATGGTGGTACGATGAGCACACCCGGGCCCTAAAGGTAGCAGCCAGAAAAATGGAGCGCAGCTGGAAGAAAACAAAACTAGAAGTTTTTCGCATCTCGTGGAGAGAGAGAATGATTGAGTACAGAAAGGCCTTAAAAACTGCTAGATCTGCCTATTTTTCAAAACTTTTAGAAGAAAATAAGCACAACCCTAGGTATTTATTTGATACAGTGGCTAAATTAACAAGAAATAAAGCTTCAACTTCTGATGTTTCCAAAGAGCACAGCAGTAATGACTTTATGAACTTCTTTACTTGTAAAATTGATAATATTAGAGAAAAAATTATAACCATGCAACCGTCTACTACAGTATTGCGTCAGACAGTGCATTGTAGTGTCCCTGAGGAAAAATTAAATTCATTTACTGCTTTAGGAAAGGAAGAATTGTCTAAACTTATTAAATCATCAAAATCAACAACATGTATGTTAGACCCTATACCGACTAAACTATTGAAAGAGATGCTTCCAGAGATCATAGATCCTCTTCTTAATATCATCAATTCATCTTTATCACTAGGATACGTACCAAAAAGTTTTAAGCTGGCTATTATTAAACCTCTTATTAAAAAACCACAACTTGATCCTAGAGAATTAGTCAATTACAGGCCGATCTCAAATCTCACTTTTCTGTCAAAAATACTAGAAAAGGCAGTATCATCACAACTATGTTCCTTTTTAGACAGAAATAGTATCTGTGAGGATTTCCAGTCAGGATTTAGACCGTACCATAGTACTGAGACTGCTCTCATTAGAGTTACTAATGATTTGCTCTTATCATCAGATCGTGGTTGTATCTCTCTATTAGTGTTACTGGATCTTAGTGCTGCATTTGACACTATCGATCACAACATTCTTTTAAATAGACTCGAAAATTATGTTGGCATTAGTGGAACTGCATTGTCATGGTTCAAATCATACTTATCTGACCGTTATCAGTTTGTAGTAGTAAACGAAGAGAGGTCATATCGATCACAGGTTCAATATGGAGTACCGCAAGGCTCAGTACTAGGACCGTTGCTTTTCACTCTGTACATGCTACCCTTGGGAGATATCATTAGGAAGCATGGCGTTAGTTTTCACTGTTACGCTGATGATACTCAGCTCTATATTTCTTCGCGCCCTGATGAAACTTACCAACTCACAAAATTAACAGAATGCATAGCTGATATAAAAAATTGGATGACCAGTAATTTCCTACTTCTAAATTCAGAAAAAACAGAGATTCTAATTTTGGACCAAAAACCTCTTCACGTAATAACCTAGAATACTGTCTAACACTTGATGGCTGCTCTGTTAAGTCTTCGTCGTCCGTTAGGAACCTGGGTGTGCTCTTTGATACCAATCTTTCATTTGAAGGCCATGTTACTAGCATCTGTAAAACCGCATTCTTCCATCTTAAAAATATATCTAAACTACGACATATGCTCTCAATGAAAAATGCAGAACAGTTAGTTCATGCGTTCATGACCTCAAGGCTAGATTACTGTAACGCTCTACTGGGTGGTTGTTCCGCTCACCTGATAAATAAACTACAGCTCGTACAAAATGCAGCAGCTAGAGTTCTTACTAGAACTAGGAAGTATGACCATATTAGCCCAGTTCTGTCAACACTGCATTGGCTTCCTGTTAAACATCGTATAGATTTTAAAATCTTGCTAATTACTTACAAAGCACTAAATGGTTTAGCTCCCAGTACCTGAGCGAGCTCTTAAAGCATTATAGTCCTTCACGTCTATTGCGATCTCAGGATTCAGGCCAGCTGATAATACCTAGAATATCAAAATCAACCGCAGGTGGTAGATCCTTCTCCTATCTGGCACCTAAACTCTGGAACAATCTTCCAAGCATTGTTCGGGAGGCAGACACACTCTGTCAGTTTAAATCTAGACTAAAGCATCTCTTTAACCTGGCATACACATAACACATTATCAATTTATATTTTCAAATCCGTTAAAGGATTATTAGGCTGCATAAATTAGGTCAGCCGGAACCGGGAACACTTCCTATAACACCAGATGTACTCGTTACATCAGAAGAAGAATGGCATCTACGCTAATATTAGTCTTTCTGTTTATCCCGAGGTTTACGTAGTCAACCAGATCCGGGCCGTATCCAGGTGAGACCGAGGACCAGCGCCTTGACGCGACCACAACGTAGCCCTGAAGTATCAGCAGAGATTGAGTCAACTAGATCATCCATTGTGAAGGCCTCATCGACACAACAGCCAGTGGCACAGCTCCTCAACACACCGTCCATACGGTGTGATGAATACGATCCTCAACTGGACTGAACTGGAATAAATACTTTGAATGTTGCGATCCTATCAGACATAAGATAGCAACCTGAATCGTAACAAAGCACTGTTCGCCAGAGGAGAACTGGCCCCCCGACTAAGCCTGGTTTCTCCCAAGGTTTTTTTCTCCATTTTAACACAGAAGTCTATTTGCCACCTGTTTGCCATCTGATGTCACCTGTTGGAGTTTGGGTTCCTTGCCGCTGTCGCCTCTGGCTTGCTTAGTTGGGGACACTTGACATTTGATATTCAACAGTGCTTTGATCTGCCGACATTGACACTATTCTTTAAGAGCTGCTGTGCAGCTAAAATTATATACCAGTTATCAATGTTAAGCTGCTTTGACACAATCTGCATTGTAAAAAGCGCTATATAAATAAAGGTGACTTGACTTGACTTGACTTGATCAATCCCAGTAATACAAGGCACCAAACTGCAAGTAAAACAGTCACAAATGCATCAAAAAATTTAACTGGGCGACAATTTAAGTCAGAATTGGTAACAGTTGTGTGTAATTGTAAGATTGAAAATATCTAAAAGAGATTTTAAAATGAACAAAGACATTTGCTTTACTGTTTCAACCCCCTCTCTCTTGCTGCAAGGGCCATTTGGAAGACACACGTGTTGATAGTGATCAAGCCCTGTAGGCCAAGATGTGTGTACATCGGGGGTCTACAAATTGTCACACCTGTAGTACAATGGGGGAAGTTTTAATCTCCTGATTGGTCAGTTTGAATGTCTCATATTTGGGTTTCAGTCACATGGTCAAGGAAGGGATAAAAGACGACTGTAACTGTTGCTCTGTCTCTTTTTTGATTCTTGGCTTTTCTTGGGCATTCCCTTGCTCTCTCTCTCTCTCTCTCTCTTTCTCTCTCTTTCTCTCTCTCTCTTTCACTCTCTCTCTATCTCTCAGGTAACTTTTTTCATACATGCTGTGTACGATTAATGGTATATGATTTTATCATCTCATACATCTATTTTAAGTGTAACCATAATCAGATATTGTCATTAAACACTGAACAAATGAGGTGCTATTACAAATGAGGTGCTAACTAGTTTTGATTTGGTATTAACATTAATGTGCTCCCTATTGCAATATAATATCGTCACCCTATAGCAACGCTCTCCCACATATTTTGCTATTATAACTGCGCTTATTTCCGTCGTTGGTATAAGTTGCAGTGGGTGGTAATAGACAAGAAATGTACAGTTTTCTACCATCTTGCTGATAACGTTTCTTTAGTCGCTCGGCAACCTTACAGCCTGAACCCCTGTAGGAGTTCCACCCTTACATAATTAAAGATGTTTTGTTGTAATAAATTAATAAATGGTATTCTAAAATCCAATACCAATCAGGCATAACATTATGAGCACTGACAGGTGAACTGAATAACACTGATTATCTCTTCATCATGACACCTGTTAGTGGGTGGATATATTAGGCAGCAAGTGAACATTTTTGAAAGTTGATGTGTTAGAAGCAGGAAAAATAGGCAAGGGTAAGAATTTGAACGAGTTTGACAAGGACCAAATTGTGATGGCTAGAGGACTGGGTCAGAGCATCTCCAAAACTGCAGCTCTTGTGGGGTGTTCCCGGTCTGCAGTGGTCATTATCTATCAAAAGTTCTCCAAGGAAGGAGCAGTGGTGAAACGACGACAGGGTCATGGGCGGCCAAGGCTCACTGATGCACATGGGGAGCGAAGGCTGGCACGTGTGGTCCGATCCAACAGACGAGCTACTGTAGCTCAAATAGCTCAAGAAGTTAATGCTGGTTCTGATAGAAAGGTGTCAGAATACACAGTGCATCGCAGTTTGTTGTGTATAGGGCTGCATAGCTGCAGACCAGTCAGGGTGCCCATGCTGACCCCTGTCCACCGCCGAAAGCACCAACAGTGGGCATGTGAGCATCTGAACTGTGGGAAGAAGGCAAGCGGGCGGAGGCAGTGTGATGCTTTGGGCAATGTTCTGCTGGGAAATCTTGGGTCCTGCCATCCATGTGGATGTTACTTTGACACGTACCACCTACCTAAGCATTGTTGCAGACCGTGAACACCCTTTCATGGAAACAGTATTCCCTGGTGGCTGTGGCCTCTCTGCGCCCCGCCACAAAGCAAAAATGGTTCAGGAATGGTCTGAGGAGCACAACAACGAGTTTGAGGTGTTGACTTGGCCTCCAAATTCCCCAGATCTCAATCCAATTGAGCATCTGTGTGATGTGCTGAACAAACAAGTCCGATCCATGGAGGCTCTACCTCGCAACTTACAGGACTTAATGGATCTGCTGCTAACATCTTGGTGCCAGATACCACAGCACACCTTCAGGGGTCTAGTGGAGTCCAGGCCTCGACGGGTCAGGGCTGTTTTGGCAGCAAAAGTGGGATCAACACAATATTAGGAAGGTGGTCATAATGTTATGCCTGATCACTCTTGTTTACATTTACTCAAATGGCACAGCAGTGACTGTTAATAAAAGAAGTTATGCAATCAATGAACTAAAGTGCTACTGATCAACCATATTACCATTTGATATTCGTTGTCAACTAAAAATGTCATCTGGCTCCTAAATGCTACATTTTAGGAACCAGTGGCTCTCTAGCCATTTTTTTTTTTCTGGAGCTCTGTAATTCCATAGTGCACAAGGCACTCAGACACATCACGGATGTTCAAAGATGCCTTGTCTAGGGGCTTTCTTCAGTCAGGCGGGCTGAACACTTGATAGCATGGGACAGGGTCAAAGTTCAGTCCTTTCCCAGGGAGGGGGATGTGTACCATCTGCTTACTGTGTTAGTCATGCTTAGTAACATGCCTTCACACTTTATCTAGAGGGGGGAGTTAGATCACTCCATTCTTGGATCCCTTAGTAACACAACATTTGTAAGCTTTAATGGCAGGGTATTAATAGTAGATAGTTGAAATGAAATTAATGTGTCTGTCATGTGGTTTCCCCTCTATCATTATAATTACTTTAACAGGACCTGAAACAGGATCTGTGGACAAGAGGAATGTGAAACCTTTTAACCTGATGCCTGATAAAGAATTAGCATGGTGTTGGTTTGCTGTACGTGCTTATGTGTACTGAAACTGCTTGTGAAAAGTAAATGATTATTACAGTACTATTCAAAAGTTTGGGGTCAGTAAGATTTTTTTTTTTTTTAAAGAAATTGTAACTTTCATTCAACAAGAATGTTTTAAATTGATCAAAAATAAACAGTAAAGATATTTATAATGTTGCCAAAGATAAATGCTGTTCTTTTGAACTTTCTATTCATCAAATAATAATCATAAAAAGTATCATGGTTTCCACAAAATACTAAGCAGCACAACTGTTTTCAACATTAATAATAAGAAGTGTTTCTTGAGCATCAAATCAGCATATTAGAATGATTTCTGAAGGATCATGTGACACTGAAGACTGGAGTAATGATGCTGAAAATTCAGGTTTGATCACAGGAATAAATTACATCTTAAATATATTCAAATGGAAAACAGATATTTTACATGGTAATAATATTTCACAATATTACTAGTATTTTGATCAAGTAAAGGTATCTTTGGTGAGCATAAAAGACTGTCAAAAGAAAAAAATCATACAGACCCCAAACTAATACACGATTTTGCTAAACATTTATGTGTAGAAATAGCCTAGAATATCCTTCACAATTCAAATATGATAGAACAAGTCCAATACTGTGACTGAGAAATGCTTGAAACTTAAAACTTGAGGTTAAGGCAAAGAAGGCCAGTGTGTTAAAACTTTAAAATGTTTGCATCAGGTTAGTTTGTCTGAACCAACTGCCTTTCAATGTCCTTGGAAAGTCCAAATCATTACCCAAGTTACAGTCAACGACAACATGACGCAATGATTTGTTACATTCATTCATTACACATTCATTACACAGCTTTATTGTTCATTTTATGCCATCCAACTGATAAATGCAAAATGATGAACTTAGAGCTCTATTATGGATGAGATGCTCTTAGAATAAAAGGTTCTACATAGAACCTTCAAGGGTTCTGTCAGGTGTGTCATATAGAACCTTTTAGGGGTTTCCATCATTGGATCATTTTATGGAGCTTGGAGTGACCCGAGTTTGAGTTCCAGCTCATGGTCCTTTCCGATCCCAACCCCTTCTTTCTCTCCCACTTCGTTTCCCATCTTCTCACCAGCTGTACTGTCTAAATAAAGTAAAAAAAATGGCAAAAATAAAGGGTTCTTTTAAAACGGAGTCAAAAACCCTAGGGTTCTAAATTAAACCCCATTGAACATTTTTTTCTAAGTGTATAATAGTTAAAACTGTATATGACCTCACTTTTGAACCACTGATTAAAGGGTTAGTTCACCCAAAAATGAAAATTCTGTCATTAATTACTCACCCTCATGTCATTCCACACCTGTAAGACCTTGATCTTCAGAACACAAATTAAGATATTTTTGATAAAATCCGATGGCTCAGTGAGGCCTGCACTGCCAGCAGTATAATTAACACTTTCAGATGCCTAGAAAACTACTAAAGATTAATTTAAAACAGTCCATGTGACTACAGTGGTTCAACCTTATTGTTATGAAGTGACAAGAATACTTTTTGTGCGCCAAAAAACCCCAAAATAACGACTTTAGTGATGGCCGATTTCAAAACACTGCTTTATGAACCTTTACGAATCTTTTGTTTGGAATCAGTGGTTCGGAGCGTGTATCAAACTGCCAAAGTCACGCCCCCCAGTGGTGAACCACTGAAATTTAGAAACACTTGTGACATAACAAAGCCTCGTTTACTGAAATCACGTGACTTTGGCAGTTTGATACACGGTCCGAACCACTGATTCGAAACAAAAGGTTCGTAAAGCTTCGGCGCTTCATGAAGCAGTGTTTTGAAATTGCCCATCACTAGATGTTGTTGAATAAAGTCGTTATTTAGTTTGTTTGCCGCACAAAAAGTATTCTCATCACTTCATAACATTAAGGTTGAACCACTGTAGTCACATGAACTGTTTTAAACACGTTTTTAGTAGCTTTCTGGGCATCTTAAAGTGTTAATTATCTTGCTGGCAATGCAGGCCTCACTGAGCCATCGGATTTTATCAAAAATATCTTAATTTGTGTTCTGAAGATGAACAAGGTCTTATGGGTGTGGAAAGACATGAGGGCGAGTAATAAATGACAGAATTTTCATTTTTGGGTGAATTAACCCTTTAACTTTAAAAAAATGTAATTCTGTGAAGATATCTATCTATATGTACACTGTCACTGTCTTCTCATAAACTAAATCATGGCAAGTCCGTAGTGCCTAGTCACCATCTCTTATACATTCTTGTGCTTTTTATTCACAATAAATAATTTTCTAAAAACATCTAATAAATATAAATCTCTATCTCAACATTAATGATAGTCATGTAAAATTACCAGTTTTTAATATACAAATTAACCCATTTTGATTCATTTACTATAACCCATAGAGATGTTCCATATGGATGTGCTACTGCATAAATGCATTAAGCAAACAGAAATCCTCCTCTGAGACACTTCATAAGTCGTGCCCTTAATAACTCTGCTATTAGAGGGCGTTTAAGGACACAGAGAGATGTTCCAATGTGCTTTAGTCTCTTAATTCATATCTTGGCCAAGTAGGAGCCTGGCACCAGCCCAGTCTGGCCGTCCCTCTCCACCGTCCACCAGCCGTCTCCTCCCTGTTCCACCACGAGCAGCACTTCCCCCGCAGAGATGGAGAGCTCATCAGTGCCCTGCAGACACAAGAGTGGAGCTTCCTCTCAGACCCTCATCAAACTGTATTTAACAATTTCACAACCATCTAAAGAAAAGATGTTAACATTTTTCTGCTCTTAGGTAACAGCTAGGGCAAAACCAAATAGATATTTTTTGAGTAAACAATAAGGTTCCATTTGTTAACATTAGGTAACTACATTAGTAGTTAATGAAAACTACTTCTAAAGCATTTATTAATATTACTTAATGTTAATATTAACATTTACTAATACATTATTAAAAGCAAAACTTGTATCTGTTAATATTATTTAATGGAATTAATAGTTTATGACTAAATGTGGCCCTTGAAATATTCTATCTGTGAGTCTCCAACGTTTTATTCCATAATGAATGCATATTCTTACTATTCTCTTCTAAGGCAATTTAATCATATTTTCCCTAGTTTTTTTTATTTTTATTTTTTTTATACCTGAGCCACGTAGTCATACTGAGCCAGGTATGTGCCGCTCTGAGAGCCAGCACTAATTGAAGTTCCTTGTGGAAATCCAGGAATAGAAGCATACACTCCATCTGAGTTGTCAGCTGAAAAGAAAAAAAGGAAAATTAAAACAGACCAATGACCAGTGTTGGGAAAGTTACTTTTACAAGTAATGCATTACAATATTGCGTTACTCCCTGAAAAAGTAACTAATTGCGCTACTTAGTTACTTTTTATGTAAAGTAATGTGTTACGTTACGTTTTGCGTTACTTTTTCCTCAACTGGGCTGGGCTTGCTTTTTTGTTTTTTAATTTATTTTTGGCAAATGTAAGGCCAGTTCACACCACACAGACAAACACATTTGTTGGGTTTTGTCTGATCAGTGTGTTACCCCTGTTTGCATCTGTTGGAGTTGGTTGGAGTTTGTTTTCACCTGACTGACCATGTTCAGTCAGTGTTTGTTGGTGTCTGTTGGGGCACTGTGAACATGAAGGTTATTTTTCATAAAATTCCAACTGCCAACTTGTTTGTTGGTGTTTGTAGGCGTTTGTGAATTGGTCTGTTAAGGACCTTTCACACCATAAGTGAAATGAATAAGCCTCAGGCTGAAGGAAGTGCAAATGTACACCTCTAGAGTAGAGGGTACATGTCAAACGTCACATGACCAAACCTGAAAACTGGTCTCATTGCGTCAGAGAAAGTGTGGCATATCTATGGACTTTTAAGGTAATCAGCGAAACTACCTTGTTCACGTTGTTATAGGTGTTTTATTCTATTAAATATCTAAATGTTAGTGTGAAAAAGAACGATGAAAAAAGCTTTTAAATATTAATCTGCATATGCGGGGGACATCAGTTATGCTCATCTTTGCTCAGTAGGAATGTTGTCTGAATCTGTTTTTGTGCAAGTGAGATGAATAAACGCATCTTCACATTTAGTCTAGAACTACAATAACCATCGTGTTCACGCACAACACCTCTGCACTTTATTTCTCTCAACATAGGGACAGGAGAGCTGTCGGGCAATGAATGTTAAAACAAAGTAACTTGCGTTACTTATTTGAAAAAGTAACTCAAATATTTTGTTGTAAATTTAAAAGTAATGTGTTACTTTACTAGTTGCTTGGAAAAAGTAATCTGATTACGTAACTTGTGTTACTTGTAATATATAATATATATATATATACACACACACACACACACACACACACACACACTCAAACACTAGTGGCCAAGTGACGTCCACCCTAGGAAAACTGACATCTTCACCCTTTTTCAAATATTATTTAAAATTTGTTAAACATTTTGTAATCGTATTGCGCAGTTGTGCTTGGAGTCAGTTGTTTTATTTGTGATGCAACAAAATAAAACATGCCAAATTGCGCAGACATCATTTTTGGCCAGGCTGTCATACAAAGAATTTTTGAACACATGCAAAAACAAGAGGGAACCAACTAAATATTAATAACTGATTTTGTTGTAGTCAGTGTATGCTTTTTGTTGTAAGCATTTAGTTTTTCCTTTACATTTTTTTTGTCCATAGTAAAACCTGTAGCTGTAGTTTTTTTTTTTAACCAAATAATTTAGTCAGATAAATAACTTTAGTTTTGTTCTTCCCTCATATTTAAAATATTTTAAAAATATAAATATTTTCCTCATATTTTGATGGTTTAATCAAACTTGTAGGTTCATTAAAACAAACAAATATCCCCTCTGGACATCACTTTTGGCCAATACTGTGTGTGTGTGTGTGTGTGTGTGGATGGATGGATGGATGGATAGACAGATATATCTATATGTTAAAGTACTAAAAGTAGTAAAACTAAAAAAATATATAAAAATAAAAGTTAATTCAAAGTGTAAATGCTATAATAGTATAAAAATAATACTACTACTCAAGTTGGGAAAATATTTGTTTTTTTTATTATATTATTTTGTATCTGGAAAATATTGTAATAAAAAAAAAAAAAACTACCCAAATACTATTCAGTGAAGTCATAGGTGGGCTGAAGTGCCCCCTGGTGGTGCATATCATCTACATTGGTGCTTAACTACAAGATGAAGACGGCTAGATTTTAAAAACAATGTAATGTGCAATTTGAAATATAGAGCTTTAATATTTCATTAATATGTTGTAATCTGTACCTGATGGAGGTGCTGATGGTTGAATACATTCATTACTAGTCTTTGAGCCAACGGCACAGTTGCCTTGCAAGAGATTTGAAAACCTTTCAAAAAGAAAACAATAACAGAAAGTAATGTATTCACTGATAAACCACAAAACCAACAACAATGCTTCTGCACGCTTACTTGTTTTAGCACATTATGCATGCAATACACAGAAGTATATCACAGCTCCACCTATACTGTAGATCTCTTTGTGACACCTCTACTAGCAGCTTTATGTCTAACTTATCTCTAAAAAAAAGTACATTTTCCATTGATTTCTGTTTTGTCAGCATTGCAAATACATAATGTAGTCTTGCACCCTAACATACAGACCCAGCAGTGGAAAACACACCTCTTCATCACACCTCCTCCAAAGCGTGCAATCCCATTACTGTCCATTGTTGGTTCTTTGTCATAATAGTTCTCAAACACAATGGGTGCTATGGACACAGATGGCAAATTTCATTAAGCAAACTCTCCTCAGAATTTCTTCAGAACTATACCATCATATGATATGGTTATTGAACTACACCACGTCATGATAGCGATTTGTGAAGTTTAATACAATAACCCAGTGGAAACAATACAAAAAAAAACTGACCTGAAGGAGTGGTGCCGGTGCTTTTTGTGTTGATGAAACTGTTTATGTCTTCCGTGATGTCACACATTTCTAGAACTGCCCTCACCTCCTCATAACACTGAATAAAAATGAGCAGTAATTTGATAATATGGCTAGCACTTTATATTATAATTACAGAGAGATCCAAAAGTCTGAGACCACAAGTGAAATGCTTCTATTTTGCATTTTTATCATTTAATTCCACATTTTGAATACAAAATGCTGCCCTTTTGCTTTAATGATAGCAACCTTATGATGTTATTCAGCATGATTTGAGAATTTTCCTCAGAGCATCGAAGTTCACAGGATCAGCAACACAAGTTTGCTTACATTTGAATAATTAATATAAAGAATAATACATATTTCCTACTCATTTCACGTCATAGCATTTTATTTTAAGGCAAGAAACCACAGGTAAATAAGGTAAAAAAAATTGATTAATCACTTTAATCCACACTTGATTAATCACAGTACATTAAGAAAATGATTTTGTATTACAAGTTTTCAGAAATGTTATGTTTAATGCAAATGAGGAATTATCTTATTAAATATGCACTCATTTGCATATTTTCCAGAACAGAAATCTGAGCATTGGATAAGGCCAGGTTAAAACATTTTGTTGACATACTGTATATGGGCCATTCAGAATTGGCTGAGTTGAAAACATCTTTAAAATACATACACAAATGGTGTATGTATGTATGCAAATTGTATAATATCCAAGGTACACATTTCTAGTAACTGTCTAATTAATTCTCATATTGTATTTTCCGAAAGTTTTGGAATATTTTTCCTCTCCCTAAATTTGTCACTACTGAAACAGTTTTGTTTACATCTACCTTGTAAATATATTTTTTGCTATTTTATTAAAAAGTTTTTACAGTTAAATCAATATTCAGAAATCATATCGCATTACAGAATTTTAACTCACATACTAAAACACTAATGATTTGCATGATAAAACATAATAAAATCCTAATGACTTGCACATCTGCACTAAAATTGTCACTTGCAAAACAATGTCACTACCGAAACAGTCACGACCAAAAAGTTTCGGTTGTGACAATTTTAGATACTATTGAGCCTAGGTCAAAGATGCTAATCAGTACATGGTTACCTAGCACAGTTCTGAACAGTTGTACAAAAAAAAAAAAAAATGTATCAAATAACCCCCCAAAAACAATGATGTCACAACCAAAACTTCACCATGTGTTTCGGTCATGACATATTTTGCGATTTTATATATATTAAGCTTACGGATATTTTAAATATTATCGTGGGATTCAACAGATAATAGAAGGATCTTAGTAAAAAATGTGTTTTTTTTGTGGTTGTGGGACAGCAGTTTGCACCATGCAATTCTGTAGAATGGCCCATAGAAGAGTTAAAGGTTATACAGAGAGGGATAAATCAGAAATAAAACACTCCATAAATCAGTAATACTGTCAAAAAATAAACATTTTTACCATCATTCACCATTAAAATGCAAATGATATGCGAACAAACCTCTCTGTAAAAACCTAAAGAATGTAAATGGGACAAAAACTGTAAAGTCTGATATATTTAAGTGCTACTCATTTTGGGAAAAAAGGTCCCATAAGTTAACATTAGTTAATGCATTAAGTAACATTAACTATAAATAAGCAATACATTTCTTACACTATTTGTTAGCTCATATTAGATCAGGTCCATTAAATAATATTAAAAGATACAACTTTTGATTTCAATAATGTATTAGTAAATGTTGAAATAAAAAAAAATTAACAAAATGCTTTTTCATAGTTAGTTCATGTTAACTAATGCAATAACTAATGTTAACAAGTATAACTGTTTTTTTATTATATTACCACAAAATAATTATTACCACAAAATAAACACTTTAAGGGGCCGTTCACATATCGCATCTTTTGCGCGCTCAAATTTGTTCAAAAGTGGGCGCGCGCACTCATAATGTGCGACGCGCATGCGGTCCGTTTTCAAGGTGCATCGAGTTGAAAAATTCTCAACTTTTCAGAATGCCGCAAGCGCACCGCAGGTCATGTGACAAGAACCAACGGATCAGCTTTTGGCGTTTCCGTAACAAAACATCGAAAGCTCAGCCTAACAGCTGATCATAACTGTACAGGGTGGATTTTATATCTCATCTCCATAAATATATCTAGTAGTAAAGCTAATGCACGGGCTAGAAATCAATTTATCCTTTGCTGAAACTTCCTCGTCGTCGTGGAGAGCGCAGTTCATGGTTACATAGCAATGACAGACGCCACGGGAGCGCAAGCGCTTTGGAAAGAAGGAGAAAGCGGTGCGGCCGCGCTTTCCACGTGTTTTAGACGCGATATGTGAACGGCCCCTAAGGCTATGTTCACACTTGGCATGTTTTTTGAAGCTGCCAGCGTCTGTTTTACATTATAATCCTATGGAGTAGACTGTGTTTTCAAAAAAGTCCTGAGCGCTTTTTTAAGCAGCTCAGAGCGTCTTTTCACAAAATAATTCAACTTTTCTGGAAAAAAACTCCCTACGTCAAGCGCCTTTTTGACAGCTGACCAATGACAAGGGAGTAGCGAGACCTTTCGTTTCCATAACAACAAGAAAAATGAAGAAGGTGGATGGATCCTTGGTTGGTCAGGTAAGTGTATCATCTACTTACTACTTGTCGTTAACAAAACTACCACCTGTTAACGTTAGCTAACATTAACGTTCGCACAGCAACAGTTATCAATACCGTAACCAGCCAATTAGGCGACGCTTGCCGTTATGCGCAAGCTGTTGTTATAGCAACAAAAGACGCCCTCGACTGCTATTTAGAACCAAATGCTGCAAGTTTTTTGTTTTGTTTTTTTAACTAAAAAAGCGCCCTTATCAACTTTTTATTGTCAAAAAAGACAGCAAGTGTGAACACGCCTTAAATATGTATTTTAGATGTTTTCTCTCCACTAGTTTGAAAGACAGGTTAAGAAAACAAAATAGCTCAAAATCTCAAAACTGAAAAAAAAAACCAACAACAATGGTGTTGCCTGTAGTGTCTTGCCTTAAATTTTTTTTTTTTTTTTTTTTTTTAAATCACATTTTCAATATTCTGATTTCTCCTGTATGTAACATCATTGTTATCTCTGAAAAGCTTTATTAAGTAACACTGACCTCATCATCTTTGACACATTGCATGGAAAAGAGATTACAGTGGACCCAAATAGCATTTCTCAAAATATTAATACGATCATCTTCCTGCTGCTGGAAGACCTGGAGAAATACACAGAATTCTGCTTAAAATGATGTAATGTAAATACGTCATGATGTACATACGTCTATGTGCTCATACCAGACACAGAAGGAAAATGACAAAGACTGAGCTAACACCCCAAAAAAGGCATTAAAGGAATAGTTCACCCAAAAATGAAAATTATCCCATAATTTACTCACCCTCAAGCCATCCTAGGTGTATATGACTATCTTCAGCCGAACACAGTCAGTTATATTAAATAATATCCTGGGTCTTCCCAGCTTTGTAATGGCATTGAGTTTTTGAAGCTCCAAAAAGTGCATCCATTCATCATAAAAGTAATCCATACAACTCCAGTGGGTTAATAAATGCCTTCTGAAGTGAAGGGATGGGTTTTTGTAAGGAAAATATCCATAATTAAAACTTTATAAATAAGCACCAGGATATTATTTAATATAACTGAAAGAAGAAAGTCATATACACCTAAAATGGCTTGAGGGTGAGTAAATCATGGGATAATTTTCATTTTTGGGTGAACTATTCCTTTAAATACAGTAAATGGTGATTTAGCCAAAACTGTCAGTGGGACACATGATGATCAGAATTGGTGTTGTGGATATAATTATTTTATTAAGCTTAAACAATTCTTTTTTGCTATTTAGTATATGTGGTTTGTGGTACGCAGTGGGTAAAACAGCAAAAGGGAAGTTCATTTTTAGTGTGTTCTATGTGGTTCACAGCTTCAGCAGAGAGCTATTTTTGAGGGACAGCAAACAGATAGGCGAGTGTGTTTTTCTTTACCTCACATGTGCATTCATGTGTGGTTTCCCATTCCTGACGAATCTTATCCAGCTGCTCTATGTTTGTCATGTACTGTTTCTCTGTCAAACGGGAACAAGCATCAGCATCATTGAATTTCCAGCAATTTAAATCTTGTTTGAAACTATTTGAATTGTGCATCTTAGAAGTTACCAGCGTCACTGAATGTGTTTCCGGTTCAGATGTAATTGATCATTTTTGCATTGCAAGCTTCAATGTGTGAAAACAAAAGCGCATTTCTCTTCTCACCTGCATCCATGGCTCCGTCCCTGCACTGCTTTGCTTTGTTTTGCGTCTGTTATGGCATAGAGCACAACATTGTTTGAAATATATCTACAAACTCCAAAAAATATCAAACAATATCACTAGCATTTTTACCAAAATTTTATTTTTATTACATTTATAAGAACTCATTATTGGAGTAGAATCATATACACTACCATTTAAAAGTTCAAAAACCAAAGTTGCGCCTATTTGATCAAATAATACAGTAAAGACAGTAATACTGTGAAACATTATTTATTTTAATGCTTTAAAGTTCCCCTGCAGTCAGTAATTGTATCCCTTAAAACTCACATTCAAAATGACATATTAAAATGTTTTTTTCCTGTGATAAAATAATTTCTTCAAGCCTTAAAATAGCTTGAATGTAACACCCTTGATTTATTTAGTATGCATGGAGTCATGAATATGCAAATTAGTCCTCCACTCAATCACATGAGCTCAGAATACCTGATCCACTCTGTCAACTGTAGTAAACGCTACATAATGGCAAGTGGAAATAGTTGTTTAATTCAGATATATATGTTTGAACCAGAAACTGATTCAGAAGAAGAAGAGGGAGAGTGAATTATACAGGGTTGTCAACAAGTCGATGTATCACTCTCTGCAATATTGACACATAGTGTAATTAATATGATTTGCCTTTGGCTTGACTACATTATCAAACAGCTAATAATGTGTTGCTAATGTTACACAAACCATGTTTCCTTTCAACATCTCTGAGTCAGCTGCTTTCTAAAAATAAGTATCCTTAGAAACGCTTTGAACATCACGGAAAGTCAGTGGAAAAAAGCCCCACCTGCACGTTGATGGGATTGGTTACATGTTTGTGATGTAGGAAACAGGCGGTTTCAAACCGCGTTTTCAAGACTGTCTTTGATACACTGTAGTTTTATGGAGAAAATACTCCGCAATGAATTTGCACATGGTTTGCCCATAATAATCCATATTTTACCTTTTCAGATTGTTTAGGGGTGACATTGGGTGTACTGTTGAGCTTCTCGATAGCCAGTTCAGCTTCATCTGCCTCTTTACACCTCTGTTCATACGTCCTTTTAGACTGGGAGAAGCAGAGAGGTACAGTGTTATTATGAGTCTCACCTAGACTTGAATGAAGGCCAAGTGATCCACAAATGACCTGAAAAAGCTAAATACAGTATATTAAATCAAATTGGCAGGAATTTTCTCCTAGTCTTATATCTTGATTCTTACCTCAGTTTTCTCACTCTATTATGTCATGAAAAGTCACAGATAAGGCGAGAATAAACTTTCATTATCTACTTTCATATAATCTGACTCAACTGTTTTCAATGACCCAAACATAGACATCTGCAATCAATCTGCTCCAAATTAATGGACTGATAAATGATGAATTAATCAATTCATGGTACAACCACCATGAAGCAACAGGAGAACAAGATGGAACACTAAACTTCCTTTATACAATTCACCTTGTTGATGTCACTTATATTTTACTTCCTCCAAATACTGCTTCTGGCTATTTAAAAAACAAAACGACAACAACAACAATAACAACAGCACTATAATACCATAATCTCCATCATTTGTATTTGATCAGATATGACATCAAATGTCGAGTACTGCTAAATAGAAGATTGCGGAATTTCAGTTGATTTTGTCTTTAAGATAAAATGAGTTCTGAAACTGAAAATTGATCTCATATTTGATATACATATAACAAAATTTAATTTACTGTCTACCCTGAATGAAGTCTACGTTTCAAACAATATATAAAAATGAAGTCAGATCTAATTTATCAACCAAATACAAGCTAAATCATACATATCCTTCACTATTCATTTAATTTACAATATACTTTCCAATCCAAAATGTCACTACACACTCTTTACACAAATATGGAAGCTCGTTTCCACCACGGAATGAAACAATTTATAAGATAAGTGTGATTTTTCATCTCACAAGTCTCACTTTTTCTCAGAATTGCGGGATATAAACTCGCAATTCTGACTTTTTTCCTCACAAATGTGAGTTTATATCGCAATTCTGACTTTCTCACAATTCTGATTTTTTTTCTTACAATTGTGAGTTTATATCTCAAAATTCTGACTTTTTTCCTCGCAATTCTGACTTTTTTCTCACAATTGCGAGTTTATATCTTGCAATTCTGACTTTTTTTCTCGCAATTCTCACTTTTCCCGCAATTCTCAATTTTTCCTCACAATTGCGTGTTTATATCTCGCAATTCTGAATTTTTCTTGCAATTCTGACTTTTTTTCTCACAATTCTGATTTTTTCTCAATTGCGAGTTTATATCTCGCAATTCTGACTTTATAACTATTTGAGAAAAAAAGTCAGAATAGCAAGATAAAAAGTCACAATTACCTTTGGCAGAAACAAGCGTCCATACACAAAGGTTTAATAAAGTTCTA
Source organism: Hypophthalmichthys nobilis (assembly GCA_037950665.1). Taxonomy (NCBI): domain Eukaryota; kingdom Metazoa; phylum Chordata; class Actinopteri; order Cypriniformes; family Xenocyprididae; genus Hypophthalmichthys; species Hypophthalmichthys nobilis. The sequence continues at coordinate 29,536,127 of CM075484.1, forward strand.
TATAGAACCCTAGGGTTCTTGGCTCAATTTAAAAGTAACCTTTATGCTAAAAATGTGCTATACAAGAAGAAATTCAAGTGATAAAGTATGTTTACGGGCCGTTTAGTTCATAAATTGTAATCAAAATATAAAATATAAAAAAAAATGATCACATGATGAGAACCCTTGATGGTTCTATATAGAACCTTTTCTTCTAAGAGTGGCAGGGATAATCCCGCTGACAACTTATTGTGCTTTTGAACAATGGTGGAAGCTCATGAACCACACCAACTGTACTAACTACCTTTCAGTTGGTAATCATAACCTCATCTTTAACCACTAAGTCAGACAACCACCTTGACAGTTCCTGACTGGAACAGATAGTACATCCCCTTTTACTCTTTTGTTTATCAAATCAGATCGGTTTTACAATGCTATATGATAATAATAAGTAACTTTACCCTTGAGCTTCTACTCGCCTCAGTCCTAACATAGGCCTTTGCTTTCTGAATTTGTCTGATGTACAAACGGAAACGCATCTTTTTTTGACGACAGCAATCGTCTCTTTCAGGAAATTGCAAATATATGAGGAACAGAGAAACCAAACATTGATAAAACAGAGCCTGTGTTGGTGGGAGTGAAGAGAAGTGTGCAGGCGAGAAAGAAATACACTTCTAGTAGAGAAGTGAGACTTCCTGAGGTGACAGTTACAACATTTTAAAGACCCATCCCCCTCCCTGCCCTGCACACTAGCTGCAAAGAAGTTAGCGCAAGCACTGATGATTTAAATCACTCTCATTTCTCCCTTCCTCTTCCTGATATTCTGCTTTCAGTCTTTATTAGGCAAATCTATGATTCAGTGAGTAGCCTATAAAACTGAAGTCACTTCAATGACTTAATAAAGTAAAGTAAATTAGACTCACCTCCATGGTTTTCTTATATAATGATACTTTGATCTTCTGAACCTTTTCCATGACCCCTTCAAACTGTAAAAGAAAACACTTTAAGAAGTCATTTGAATTCTTGTGGTTTATAGGTAGCTATTTTAATAAAGCAAAGTTGTCAAGAAGCATCTTGGTTTGAACACAAATACGGTTACTATTTGCTCACCCCTGTGAGAAAGCAGTTTGCGGTTCGGCAAGTCCAGATTAATTAAAGCATCACATAGTACTTCACCTTTTTCCGCTGCTCCTTCTGTCGCTCTCTGAACTGCTCCATTCGTTTCGCCTCTTCTCGTAACATACCAGAAAGCTGAACGTGCAAATTTCCAATGTTCTCCATTTCTAGGTGAGAAAACAGCACATTCCTTAGTGATCTTGAAGGTAGGGATTTGGTACATTTAGTATTTACTCAGTGCTGGGTAGTAATTTATTACATGTAATCTGGATTACGTAATCAGATTACATAAATGATATACTTGTAATTAGATTATATTACATTTTAAAATACTCATAATCGCAGTTACATTTTATGGATTACATCATGACTACTTAATATTCACAAAATGGCCGTAAATGATTATATTTATATAATTATTAATAATAAATAAAAAATAATTATTATAATTTATTGATTCTCACTAATTCCTCTTTTTTTCCTTTAAAGTGTCCTTTCTAAAACAGCATATTGCTTATATACTGTATGTTAAGAAAGTTTTCCAGTTTTTTACACAAGTTAGAGACAAATAAAATATTTAAATAAAAATATTCATCTTTTTTGTTTTATTTTGATTGTTTTTATTTTAAAATGTTACATTTTAATGGTTTAATTAATGATAAACTTACAAACCCCCTGCAGTTCCTTCACAAACCCTGTTATAATGTAATGTTTAATGCACTTCATATTGTTGATGACAATTTTTCAACATTTTTTCTTTCTTTGTATTCTATAACACAAGATTATCGTATTCAAATCTATGTGTAACAAGTTAAGGCTAAAAGTAAGGTCAAAAGTAATTTAAAAGTAATCCAAAAAGTAGTCCAATTATATGACCTAAAACGTGTAATGTAGTAAATTACATTACTAACTACAGTTTTCATCATGTAATTTGAATTCAGACTACAATTTGTAAGTAAGCTACCCAGCACTGTAGTATATTTAGTATATTTTATACATGTATATTCAGTATGTTTGTGAACACTTGGTAAATAAGGCTCATTTCTAAAGCAAACTTACGGACTTTTAGTTGGTCAAATGATGCCTTCAAAGTGCTACAAGAACAAATCAACAAAATTAAGATAAAATTAATGCTCAAAAATATTGATTACTATGCAAAATATTAAAACCAGAAGACAATATATACATTAATAAATAATACATACAATGTTTGCTTACCCAATTTCACTTTGCCCTCCTGTCTTGCGTGCGATAGTAATCAATTCCTTGCCGTATCTTTCCTCTGCCATCGCCCTGTGAGCAAAGGAATGCATTATGTTAACCAATACAGACCATAACAGACCAATGCTAAACAGCGTACCTTGTAGATATGTAAGATAAATATGCAATTTTCTAGTGTTACCTCATTTTTAAGAGCTCTTCCATATCTTTGCATGCTCGTCGTCCATCACATAGCCTCTGGATAAGAGTCTCATATCCAGTGTTGCTGGTGAATTCTGGGCCCTGAAACCAAGAAGGTTAGATTTCTCCAGTACCATAAAACAGCAACAAGATTTAGCTTAAGTGGGACTGTGCATCTCAGTTTTAATCCTGAATCCCTGGTAAGGTACTGGGCTCTACTTGTAGCATTATGTTCATAAAAATGAGGCCTTATTTGAAGAGTTGGTGTCTATGCAAAAAAAAGTGTGGTACCACACTGTCTGAGGTGGTTAAACAGTTTAATCATTGACACCATGCGATAATATTAACAGGGAATGCTAATGAAAATGAACACTACTTCTTGTATTTGCAACAGAAACAAAACGACAGTACTGTTTTGACAGCAGATGGATGTACCCCTAACACTGAATAGCACTCGCGTGGCTTTACATGCAAATCAACCCAGAAGTTGCTTTGTAGATGAATGCTCTGACAGCACAGATCAAAGCTAAAAAGGGTAGAGTGGGCACACAGTCAGCCGTTTAACAGGAAGCCCATAGATCATCTCCATGACACAACATCAGAATGTCTATATTTAAACAGTAAACCCCCGAATGTACAAAAGAATTTTGAGAAAGACCATGACAAATATTTTATTCTTAAAAACCATATTCAAATCTTACAAATCATTTAGAGAACAACTTAGTACTGTCAGTACAAATCTAATCCAACATCTAACCAAAACATGTTAAAAAACGGGAACAATGATAGATTATAGTTCAATTTGTCTTGTATACAGATACACTAATTCCTGATAATGACAGTACACAAAAAACACTGAGATTTAATATATGGTCCAATACATTCTTTAGGTATGGTAAGGTAATGTGATGCTGTTAGACACATTAAAATTCTACCCTGTCAATCATCATATGCAGTATGGTCAACATCAAGCATGTCAGCTCTAACTGACAACAGCGTTCAATCTAATCTGTCAAAATAGCTCAACTCGTTCACTTACCCAAAAGAATCTTTGAATTGTAACGGTGTCATTCTGAAGGCAGTTTACAGCAGTAAGAACGATACAAGCTCACGGAAGGAAACAAAGACAGAATTTAGAAAAATAAAAGAAAGAACAGACAATGCCACATGCAGGAAACCGCTGTTTCACAGCACGCCCGTGGTGTTCAGGTTTGAGTCAGATAAGGAAGCTCTCTCCTATAATGTCAATGACCATAGAGAGCCACCCGACAGATAATACGTATGCATTCAGCAGTTATTTGAATATTAGATAGGATGACACATCTGAAACAGTGGGCTTTTGGAAAATGTAGAGTCAGTCTTTAGGTGTCGAAGAGAGTTTGAGCAAACAAAGCCATCCAAATCTAAGCAGGGTTCAGTTAAGTAGTTTTAGTAAATCAAGTTAAATCAAGACACATACTGATTTGAATATCTTTTGACTGAGTCTGAGAGTCTGAGACTGAGGGAAACCAGGGAAGTTTCCACCAGGGAATAAAACCATTTAAAAGGTAATTGTGACTTTATTTCACAATTCTAACATTTTTCTCAGAACTGCGAGATATAAACTTGCAATTGCGAGTTGCAAAATCCAGTTCTGAGGGATAAAAAGACTTATTTTTTTTTCTCAGAATTTATATCTCGCAATTCTGACTTTATAACTCGCAAATTGAGTTTATATCTCACAATTCTGACTTTTTCTGAGAATTGTGAGATATAAACTCAATTTGAAGTTATAAAGTCAGAATTAGATATAAACTTACAGTGCGAGTTGCAAAGTCCAGTTCTGAGGGATAAAAAGACTTACTTTTTTTTCTCAGAATTTATATCTCACAATTCTGACTTTATAACTTGCAATTGCCAGTTTATATCTCGCAATTCTGACTTTATAACTCGCAAATTGAGTTTATATCTCACAATTCTCAGAAAAAGTCAGAATTGTGAGATAAAATGTCGCAATACCTTTTTAATTTTTTTTTTCATTGGTCAAAACAATTCTTACTGTATAACTCACAATTGAGAGTTTACATCTCGCAATTCTCAGAAAAAAACAAAATCATAAAAAAAGTCTCAATTACCTTTTTTTATTTTTTATTCATTGCTACCAGCTACGTTATCTAATAAAAATTAATACGTAAAAACTCAAGTAATCTTTTTTTGTGGCACCATAAGAAGTATTTATAAAACTATTCCAACTATTACAGTTCATCATGCGGCACATGGAGCTGTCTGCCATAATCTGTCACTTCACTGTTCATGAAAGTGTCTTGGTTTTTTAAAATCTCTGCTTCCGAGAGCCTTTCATCTCCATCTTGATCCATTTCCTTGATTAGATGAATAGCCTGTATAACAATAAAAAAAAATAAATAAAAAAAGTAGAATATCTTGTTAAAGATGTAAAACGTATATAAGGTGAAAGTATGACACATTGACTCACTTCTTCTCGTGCCGACCCATAGCTGTTCGGAGCGACCCAGCGGAGCTGTTCATCCCTGTTGAGTTTTCCATCCTTATCCTGGTCATAGAGATCTTTAAAGCGCACCGTTTCCTCAACCTCCCACTGCGAGGGCTCGTCCTGCTCTTAAACACAGACAAGCAAACGTATACATTTTTGATAATAATCTACCACAATCCTGAAAAATATCTATAAGCCAACATCTTGAGTTCCTCAAATAAGAGGTTGAAATCAGATCAGACCCAGTTGTGATAAAACATACCTGTTCATTTTGAATTCATGTGTAACAAAATGTCCTTCTGTATTCAGGTTTGACTATAGTAAAATTAATGCAAAAACTGACACTTTTAATCAACATTTCAAACAAAAATAATCTAAACCTTGACAAAAAGTAGTCTTTGAGAATGTCTAAGTACAAATTCAAATCCACAACTTAATAAACATAAGTATTTATGTCTAAAAACCATTAGATAATTGTAAGGATTGTGGACGAACCAGACAAATGAATCTTTCAGATGATTCTTTCAAAACATAATTCCAGAAACCCAAATCAACATTGCAGGCCCCAAGCGACTCCAGTGAGTCTATCAACAACCCCTGCAAAGTATTTTTATGGCCATGCATGCTTCCTGGCTGAGGGAAAGGTGTCAAACCTAAGCCATTTGTAAAAGACAAATGGCTGAAAAGACAACACAATTTAAGCTGATAAAGAGTCTTTGATCTCCAGATCAAAAGAGACAGAGAGACAATGCAGGCCTATTTCTGTGAGTGACCTCTGAATGACACAAAAACTGACAGAGACAGAAATAAACTGTATAAAATTGTTCCAAAACAATTCTAAACCGACTTATCAAACATCTTTCAACTGCATAAATTTTATATCATGTCTACACATTCTACATGTGACCAGTTATGCTTTAAAACACTCACAGTTCATGTAAATGTTATAACTAGTGAACGGTTGATTGAAAGTGTGCCTTGTGTGAAACAAATTTAAATCTCTATTTTCCATTCAAATCATGGCTTAAATGAAATCTGTGTAAAATGCATCATATTCCGTTTAATAGAAATCATGTCTAAACTGTACTCTCTGTATTCTCTGCCAAGAGCAGGAATTCAAGAGGCCCTGAGATAACACTTAGTTTATGATCGGGGAGGAGAAAAAGCCACCTTTGAAACAAGACGATACCTGATTGGCCAGAACTCCTCAAAGAGGTTGAACCAAGCACCTAGGTTAAATAGTCGGATCACTAAGACAAATGAAGTGTAATTCAAAAGAACAAAGAAGAAGAATATGGCTTAAGACAAAGAACAGATGATGAAGGGCAGACAAGCAGCTCATTCAAGCCATTCAACTTTTACTCACATTTCTTTTCTTTTACTTTAACTTTCCTTTCTTTTTACGTTGAGAGTCTCGTGTTCTAAGTTAAGTTTTGCCGCAAAGTTAAACCAACAACTCTTTTGCCGCCTCAACTCCAAACTTCAGCCATGAGAGACTCCATTTGTTTGCCATTACATCAATCCGGACCCGAAAGGACCTGTAACAAACCAACTAACTCGGAAAATCCCTTTACTCCAAGCCAAGGATGCCGCCAAAGGAATCTGCATTCAAAGACAAACGACAAGCAAGAACCTTCAGATTCTATAGCTGAACTGGTGCATTAAATGATTCATGGTTCGTTCAGGTCAGGTCTTAGGAAATGCATATTTTGCTAGAAATCATGCTCATCATTTCATCCTCTCTTAAAACTCTTTCCTTCTCACTTCCTTTATTTCTGCAACGTGTATGAATGTTTGTGTGTGTGTTTGTGTTAGATATTAGTTTGTGTTAGAATAATCAATAAAGTCTCCTCTAGATTTTTAAAAGGAAGTGTCTTGTATTATGTGCTTACAATTGAATGTCTTAAACTGTCGATCTAATTGTTACCGTGCTACTAAACAGTGTTTTCACGATAGTTGGATATTCATATCAGCTACAAGAGCTTATTACAGCCCGAGCAAATGAACGCTGGACGATTCAGTTGCTCGGTCGTAAACTAAGTGACTCTTAAAATTACCTATAAATTAATTAATAATTTCATTTGAGCTGATTTGTCTTACATAATCTATAAGCCACTTTATATAGAGCTATATAGGAATTGGTGGTGACACCATGGCATTACACAAGTTTTTCTTTTTTTACTCCCACCAGATGGCACTAATCTACCTTCAAAAATTGGATTTTGAATGCCTTGTCTCTATTTTAACATGGAATAATGGAAAAATAATTTAAAAATATATTAGAAAAAAAAATTGATTATTATTTTCAATGGGGAAAAATAGCTAATAAAGACTATATAAATATTGCATAGTATCATAAAATACCATCAAAATTTTAAATAATAACCATAAAATATTATTATTGAACAAAAATGTATTACATTGCTTTTCCTGAAAAACAATAAAGTTGCATTTCAAGGCTTCGGTCATTTTTGACTGTGAAGGAGCCAAGTGTGACCTCTAAACAAAGAGGACCAGAGGGTTTTAACAGTCACTTGTCGCCACCTAGTGGTGTAACAATGTAATTGTTATTTGAAGCACCAAGTTACTTTCTAAAGGTGATTTACTCTATTTTTATCCGTAGACATCAGTGTTTATATCCAAACTCTAAACTTATAAACCATTACTTCTGTGATAATCTGAATATCTGTAAGACCGAAATAATGATACTGTGTGGTTGAAAAAAGACTGATGGTGAAGCTGTTTCATACATGACATCTGCTCTCTCTGGCTCAGCGGCAGCACAAACACAGATTTAAATGTTCTTCTGTGATTTTGTCAAAGTTTTAATAGACACAGGCAAATCACTGTCATTTAGGAATCAGATTGCGTGGGTGTTTGAATCGAGATTGCAATCTTTTGACGATTAATCATGCAGCTCTAAATTAGAAAAATGTTTAGAAAAATCATTTTTCATACTGTACATTCTAATGTTGTGATGCCTAAGTTCACTTGTAGTATTTAAAATGACTGATTTTATCTCATCTTAATCATACCATTTGCTCGGAGATCTCCAATGAATTCACTCAAGCTGATGAATCCATCTTTATCCAAATCATATTCAGTAAGCACATCTTCAATAGCAAAATCCTGGGGAAAATGCAAACACACAGCACATATAGTTATGCATGGATGTTTAATATCAAATCATATTTGTGATTTATTGCAGCTTCATTTTATACTTACAGCCATGTGGTCCACCTCAGACGGATGAGTAAATGCAAGGAACTCTGTTAAGTTCAGGCCAGCTGAGCCATCCATATCGGCAAAATCAAAACGTCTTTTTTCCTTTGCATGGAGCTGTGAGTGGATAAAACAATTTTTAATCAATCACGCAACACTTTTCTTTGCCGTTCCTTAATATGAAACATTAATGAATCATCATGCTACATACAAATCTGAGAGACTCCTCCTCTGGGTTGTCAAGAACAGCATCTGCATCCACTTCCACAGTATGACCATGCATGACCACATTGTATTCGTCCCAAGATACCAGACCATCTTTGTTGGAGTCAAACTCAGGGAAGCGTTCCTCAGCATCATCCAGCGCGTATCTCCTGTACACCCTCTGTATCCATAATGTGATTTCCTCTAGAGAAGCAACAGAGAAGGCTTTGTAATTCTAACATACACTACTGATCAACAGTTTGGGGTCAGTAAATTGATCAAAAATGACAGTAAGGATATTTATAATAAAAAAAGAAAAATCTATTTCAAATAAATGCTAAACTTTCTATTCATCAATAAATCCTGGGGGGAAAAAATCACATTTTCCACAAAAATATTAGGCAGCAAAACTGTATTCAACATTCAAAATAATAAGAAATGTTTCTTGAGTGCCAAATCAGCATATTATAATGATTTCTGAAGGATCATGTGGGACTCAAGACTGGAGTAATGATGCTGAAAAGTCAGCTTTGCATCACAGGAATAAATTATATTTTGAAATATATTAAAATAGAAAGCCCTTATTTTATATTGTAAGTTGTATTTTTGATCAAGTGAACACAGTCTTGGTGAGCCTTTTTCAAAAACATTTTCAAATTTTCATGTTGCTATAATTGCTGAAGCTTTTATAACAGTATACTGTATTATCATGATATTAAAATAAATTGCAAAAATGTTGTCATACTATAACAGATTTAATAACTTTTTTTTATAACAAAAACAGCTCTAAACATTTAAATACAATAAAGCAATGCTCAAAAACAAATGTTTCAAACAGTTTAAAATGCAAAAATGCAGAATTATAAAAAAACAATACGTAACACTTTACAATGAGGTCTCATTAACTAACATTAACAATGAGCAATAGCTACATTTGTTACAGAAGTTATTATTCTTTGTTAACGTTAGTTAAACTAATCAACTGATCATTGCTAGTTCATGTTAGCTCAGGTCCATTTAATAATAGCAGCACGTTTTCATTTTAATAATGTTATTAAATGCTGAAATTAACATTAAATTAGATAAACAAATGCTTTAGCAGTATTGCACATTTAATGGAGCCTTATTGTAAAGTGTTATAATGTTATATATAATAATTCATAATAAATAACTATTCACTGTATTTTGAAGTGCCCACAATAACAATATTGTGATAGGCTATATATCATATTACTATTACGGTATACTGTATATATGTCTACATCAGACACGTCTCATGTGTATGTACTAATATAAATGTATAAATATAAATGTAAAAATAACAAACCAGAACTGACCTGGAGTCAGGTATTTATCAGAGTTGGTGTCAATCTTCTTCACTATCTCCACCAGTCGCTTCCGCTGCTCAGATGGACTTAGTTTCTGTATTTCATCTTTGTCCTGAAAAACAGTGATAGCTGGTTGAATGAAACTGGATCACTTTAAAGACTTAAATAACTGTTATAAAGAACCATGGAGATGATGATACCTCAGAGCCAAGAAACATATTTGCATTATGTTCATGGTTATGTTTGACTACATGATCCTCTTGGACAATCTGATTTCCAACAGCTCCTGATGCACAACAGGCCACCAGTAATAATAGAGTTGTGTATCTAATCTTTATACCTGATAAACACACAAATACAAACAAATTAACAAGATGATCTCGAGTGCCCTCTTGCGATTGGCTACACATTCCCATGCCAAAAAAAAAATATATATATATATATATATATTACAATATTGATGTTGGTGAGGAAGGAGAATAACAAAGTGGGTTCAAATAATAGCAGTATGTAGCCAGAATATGAATTTAAATAAAACTATACACATTACATATCTCCTTTTGTGGTGTCATAACAATCTGATATTGTGGAAGGCTTTCTGATGAGCGTGTCGCTAACTGCGATGTATTTTTACTGTAAAAGGCAACTTGAAAACGTGCAAATTCATGCCTAGACTAACACTCTGCTGTCTATTTATTTAAGGCAACAACAAGAAGAATTCACCATATACTTACTTTCGAAAGGCTCGTTGCTAAAGTTTTCAGCTGAGCTTGTTGCCATGGTGCGCTCCGGTCATCTGGACTCTACGTTTCCTGTATGTACTACAAAATTACTGCCACCTGCAGGGCTGGAGGACGAGCAGAGAACGACTTTAACCCCTTCAGACCCTGCGTCCATTGGAACGGACGTCACATTGATTTTGGTTTAAATCAATAAGATTTTATGTTTTTATAATATAAGTACTGCCTGGTCACTGATTGGTCCCTGATCTACCAATCACAATGATCAGTATGACCCATAACTTAATCTGATTGAGCTTCAAGGGTTAGTTCACCCAAAAATGAAAATAATGTCATTTATTACTCATCCTCATGTCATTCTACACCCGTAAGGCCTTCATTCATCATCGGAACGCAAATTAAGATATTTTGATAAAATCCGATGGCTCAGTGAGGCATAGCCAGTAATGACATTTCCTCTCTCAAGATCCATAAAGGTACTAAAAACATATTTAAAACAGTTCATGTGAGTTCAGTGGTTCTGTCTTAATATTATAAAGCGACGAGAATACTTTTTGTGCGCCAAAACAAAAACAAAATAACGACTTTTCAACAATATACTGATGGGCCGATTTCAAAACACTGCTTCGGAGCTTTACGAATCGAATCAGTGACTCAGAGCGCCAAAGTCACGTGATTTCAGTAGTTTAGCCGTTTGATAGGAGATCCGAATCACTGATTCGATTCGTAAAGCTCCGAAGCAGTGTTTTGAAATCGGCCCCTCAATATATTGTTCAAAAGTCGTTATTTTGTTTTTTTGTTTATGCAGGCCTAGCTGAGACATCGGATTTAATCAAAATATCTTAATTTGTGTTCCGAAGATGAATGAAGACCTACGGAGCCCCGGACATTACATGCAGGAAAAAAATAGTAGGCTAAATCGTGCCCAGATAGCACACGTACGTCTGCAAGATGTCTGTTAAAGATCACTTCATCTGGAAAGCATCTGCTGTTTACAAACATCTGATAGACATCTTTAAGATGTCAGTTTTACATACATTCTAAATCATAAACATCTTAAAGACATCTTCTAAACGTCTATTTGACATCAGACAGGAAACGTCCTATAGACGTAATGCAGATGAGCAAACACCCTAAAAAATACGTCTTCCAGACGTAAACACAGACATCAAATAGACGTCTCTGAGATGTACGTGTGCTATCAGGGTGCACACGATTTACTAATTCGTTCCCTCGATTTACTAAAACGTGCGCACGATTTACTATTAGTACATGCACATGACTTATAAATCGAGGGAACGAAATAGTAAATCGTGCGCACGATTTAATTTTTTTTTTCTTGCATGTCATGTGCGGGGCTGCGTAGTAAAGACCTTACAGGTGTAAAACGACATGCAAATGTGAAATGAGTGCATACGCAGCAACACAAACACAAAATCACACACGTATACACATACACACACACACACACAGATGCCCTGATGCTGTATGCACACAATCATATATTTATCAGAACCAGCAATTACACACAAACATTCACCCACTGCAAACAACTAAAATAATAAAACAAGTTTTTTGAGAATTCATCTTACATTTTCTCTACGTTCTTATTGCATTGCTCTTGGTTACAGTATGTGTTATTTTCAAAATCTTCAATGCTATTTATGGTTAACAAAGTATTTGGACATTTTTTGGTGGAAACATGTTAAAAAAATTAGTTTTTTTTTTTTTTAGAATGTAGATGGTGTTCAATATATATATATATATATATATATAATAGGCTCTTTTATTATAAACTATTAATGCAAGTATTTGTGTTCCTAAACTCCCTATGGAATTAGTAGCAGAGCAGAGGACAAAAAAAAAAAAAAAATAGTTTAAGGTTCAAGGCTCATTCAGTCATTAACCTTATTAAAAAGGTTTTCATCTCTGATGCAAAAACTTGAGGCAATGAGATCCAGGCAGTCCAGCAATGATTATGTCAGAGATCAAATTTGAATAAGGAATAACAAATTTATTAAGTAAAAATTATAGAGACAAACAAATTAATTAAGTAATTAATAGTTAATTATAAAATCTAGAGTATTGTATCTAATAGATGAAGATCAGAATATAGAGAAAGAAGGAATAAAACTTACATCCCACTTAAACTTATGTTTTGGTCTAATAAGAAAAGTTCAAACAGACTTATCCACTATGTCATAGTTGGTGTAACGACTAGGTCAGAGTGACTGGTCAAATGTCAAAGATAGATGAACATAGATACAAAAGGTGTTGTTTTGACACCCTTAAGAGAAATTACAGATCTTGCATTATCACATGTCTGCAGAAATGGAAATAGACATATTTTCATACAAAGGTACATCAAGTTCAAATGAGCAACATATTCTGAAAACATCATCACTTCAGTACTTGGCAAGCGTCCAATATCTAACCACAAATGTGTCAACATAACCTGTCACACTGGAACACTTTGAAGAACAACTGAATATAGCAAGCATACTCTAAAAGATAAAAGAGGAATAACCATAAAGGAGTACAATAAAAAATAAAAAACTTGAAAATATGATGAGGATTAATATATGGAGTAGGAGTACATGAATATAGGAAATCAAAGATAATGTTGACAAATCATAAGCCATAAATGATAAAATGATTAACATGAAATATGAATAAAATGCATGAATATGAATATTGACCATTTTGGATGCACCAATCTCACATGAAATAAATGACCTTTGTCATATCAGCAGAGTACAAAACATTTCACATGGAGCAGGTAGCTGACATTTTGAGATCACATGACCATCTATTGGACACTGTCACTTGCATAATAACTGTTCTGTAATGGCAGGCAGCGGCAAGTGAAACCTTTAGCTTTTATGTGAGTGAAATCTAAAACAAATCTCATATCAGGCAGCACAACATATATAGTTAGCACTGAGTGCATCTTTAATACATTTTGCTGTAACTTTCCAGCAATTGTGCCATATTTTATGAGGTATAGGGCCAGGCCTAGTCCAAATATCGTCTTCTATCTCACATTTACAAAAACACTCACAAAACAAAGCTCTTGACACCCAAAAACGCCTTTAGAGTATTTCAAATTACACTGATAGGTAAAAACGTTCTTTATGAGCCAGGGTGCGCCGCCTTTTGGAGAATATATAGATTCTCAAACATAATAAAGTGACCTAACGCCTCTAGTTGTTTTTCCAGCTTAATGATCTGAGCTGCGCATGCGTTGGAAGGCGTGTGCGCGTGCCGTGTATGTAAACTAGCGGCCTGTTTCATTTGGTGACCGACGTATGCGTTTTTCTGTCAAGACAAATCAGACTATACATACTGTAAACATAAACAGGTAATTCATTTAATCATATAAATCGCAAAAGGAATTTGGTGACGATCACAGCGCTTCATCGTCTGCTGTTAGCTAACGCTAGATGTGAAATTTAGCCAGCCAAGTTAGCACGTTAGCGTTAGCGAGTACCTTAGCCAGTGTTTTGCAACATTATACATAATCGACAGTCCTTGGTGTGTGTTCATAAATACAGTATGAATCACTGACGGAATTGGCATGTATAGATGTTAGCCTGAGAGGCTTCAGAGTTAACACTTCATTTTGCCACCGAGTAGTTTAAAATGCGTAATTATGCACTTATAATATAGTTTTGATGTTATTTAGGTAGCCAACGCAACTATTATTACTCAAAAGCTGGCCGTGTCAAACTTTTTTTAATTAAGGTTAGTTAATCTGTAACTTGTAAACACAATTTCCTTAAGTGGTTAGACGCTTGGTGTTCAGTAAAGACGGTTAGGCCTAACTAGTTTCCTTAACAATATTTTGTTGATTGATATGTGTGCCACACATTTTCCATATACAGTTACTGCAGTTCATAACGTGTAGTCCATACAATATAATGCCAAATTAACCCTGCAAAGGTGGCACAGAAGCACTCCTGAAGTGGCAGTTAGAGGTGTTTACAATACACCGACTGTTTAATGCTGCTCAGAGGTGGCATAAATGCATTTACACAACAATTTTAACTGCATGTTTTTATACTTGGGGCTGAGGTTTATCAGAGCAGGCATAATTTAGTCTGGCTTTTATGCTGCATTGCGTCTTTAAACAGAATTTTGTGCAGGCACAGAGCAGCCTTAAATCAGCTGTATAAAGATACCTTTAAAATATATCTTAAAGTGTCTTTACACAGCTGCTCTGTGCCTGCTCAAAACTCTGTGTAAAGACGCAATGCAGTATAAAAGCCAGACTAAATTATGCCTGCTCTGACCAACCTCAGCCCCTAGTATAACAATATACAGTTAAAATTGTTGTGTAAATGCATTTATGCCACTTCAGAAGTGCATCTGTGCTGCCTTTGCGGTGTAAATTTGCCTGTGTTTTCCCATGGTTAAAATATACTTTTCTCCAGGTCTAAAGATTCAGAATGGCACTGTATGTGGAAACTATTGTGTTTGTTGATTTGAATCCTCTGTGTCCCCTAACAGCAGCCCTGCCCCGACGCGCCCCAACCCCAAGCGGAGCCGTCATGTGGCAGGAGGCCCGCAAACATGAGCGCAAACTGCGCGGGATGATGGTGGACTACAAGCGGCGTGGGGAGAGACGCAGAGAGTACTATGAGAAAATCGTAAGTCGAAAACCAAAAGTCTATGACCTTGACTCCGCTTTTATGCTTTGTTTTCTCAGCACAGCTTAAAGGGATAGTTCACCCAAAAATGAAAATACTGTCATCATTTACTCACCCTCAAGTTGTTCCCAACGTGTATAAATTTCTTTCTTCTGCTGAACACAAAAGAAGAATGTTTGTAACCAAACAGTTGTGCGGCACCACTGACTTCCATAACAAAGAAATGTATACATATATACATATATATACATTGAACGTGAACTATCCCTTTAAGACTGGACATAGGCTTTTGAATGGAGAATCTCACTTCTCTTGTTCTGTGTAGAAAAAGGATCCAGCCCAGTTCCTGCAGGTTCATGGCCGAGCATACAAAATCCACCTGGATTCAGCTGTAGCCCTGGCAGCTGAGAGTCCCATCAACATGTATGTCACTAGCATACAGATCAGTTTGCATAAATGTTTATAGTTCTCACACCAACATAACACAAACAGCCCATATAAAGGGTTTTGCTTGAAAAACTGTCACAACTTCATCTTATGTCCTAACAGGATGCCTTGGCAAGGAGATTCCAACAACATGATTGATAGATTTGATGTCAGGGCACACCTGGACTACATCCCCACCTATACGCCACCTCTCCTGAACACTACGTGAGTAATCTGATTGTAATGCCTCTCATGTTGGAGAATAAAATAAATTAGCTTGAGTATTTAAGGAACTGTACAATATAGAGTATACTATACAATTTAGAGTATACAAATACACAGGCACAGTGTATTATTATTGATTTTTCAATTTAACTCTCTGGTATTTCTCACTTAGGGATCCCACTTGTGATCCTCAGCAGTCAAAACAGATCGAAAACGATTGGCATTCTGCTTCAGTACTATTTATTATTTAATATTTTGTATTTTCAGGGGATTTCATGGTTTTATACAATTTCCACCTCTAAATTATGTACCATTTAATTTCTATATAAATTTAAAAAATATATATAAATATTTAAACATTATTTCATATTATTTTTCAAGTAATACAGTGGCAGATTGGGACTATCTGGTGGAGAAGTAAGGAAAATCATATGAAATATCATAAAAAAAAAGAAATATATATACACACTACCAGTCAGAAGTTTGGAAGATTTTTAATGTTCTTAAAAGAAGTTTCGTCTGCTCACCAAGGCTGCATTTATTTAATTAAAAATACAATTAAAACAGTAATATTGTGAAATATTATTACAATTTAAAATAACTGTTCTATTTGAAAATATTTTAAAATGTAATTTATTCTTGTGTTGGCAAAGCTGAATTTTCAGCATCATTACTCCAGTCTTCAGTGTCACATGATCCTTCAGAAATCATTCTAATATGATGATTTGATGCTCAAGAAACATTTATTGTGTACAATTGTACAAAATATTTGTGTACAATATTTCTTTTTCAGGATTCTTTGATGAATAGAAAGTTCAAAAGAACAGCATTTATCTGAAATACAAAGCAAGAATTTTTATTTTTATATTTTTGAAAAGAAATTAAAGAAATTAATTATTATTTTCAGCAAGGATGCATTAAATCGATTAAAAGTGACAGTAAAGACATTTATAATGTTACAAAAGATTATATTTCAAATAAACGCTGTTCTTTTGAACTTTCTATTCATCAAAGAATCCTGAAAAAGAAATATTGTACACAAATATTTTGTACAATTGTACACAATAAATGTTTCTTGAGCATCAAATCATCATATTAGAATGATTTCTGAAGGATCATGTGACACTGAAGACTGGAGTAATGATGCTGAAAATTCAGCTTTGCCAACACAAGAATAAATTACATTTTAAAATATTTTCAAATAGAACACAGTTATTTTAAATTGTAAAAATATTTCACAATATTACTGTTTTTATTGTATTTTTAATTAAATAAATGCAGCCCTGGTGAGCAAACGAAACTTCTTTTAAAAACATTAAAAATCTTACTGTGTCTAAACTTTTGACTGGTAGTGTGTGTGTGTGTGTGTATAATATATATATATATTATTATTATTATTATTATTATTATCATTATCATTATTATTATTATTATAGGTATTGTCATTTTTGACCATGAAGATCACCAGTGTGACTTTAAGACCATTTAAACTTTTCTAATCATGTTCACATTTTCGTTTTCAATTGAAAACACAACTTTTTTTGGTCTAAAATGACCGTAGACCACCAGAGAGTTAAAGATGTTATGATTTTTTTTTTTTTAAATGCACAACTGGTTGTTGCTTTGTCATTTTTGATTGAGCTCATTGTTTCTTTCACAGCACCCCAGAGCAGGAATCAGAAGAGAGAAAATGCAATTATGAGCGCTATAGAGGTCTGGTGCAGAATGACTTTGCGAACAGTGAGTCCCCTTTAATTTCAGCATGCTTCAATACAACTTTGACCCTTGTAATGTGACTAGGTGCTCTTGATGAACTCACAAAAATGTTCTTGTCATTTTGTAGTCTCTGAGGAGCAGTGTTTGTACCAGATCTATGTGGATGAACTCTACGGTGGCCTACAGAAACCAAATGAGGATGAAAAGAAAAAGTATGATCTTATAAATCATTAGTTAGTTACAAAAATAAATGCATAAATACATTCCGTAAGAATGATAACATCTTATGTTTTTCTTTGTTAGACTCGCTGAGAAGAAAGCTCAGATCGGTTATACTTATGAGGACAGCACAGTGACCGAACCAGATGAACAGACAGAGAAGGGAAACGAGGATGACTCGGAAAACAGCGAGTCTGAGGAAGACGAAGTCATCCCTGACATTGGTGTGTCCTTCATATACTAAACACTTCCTGCATTTGTATAATATAGAAACCATTCAGATATGCAATTTACTTTGTATAGAATATAGAAGGTAACTCCCTTACAATGTGTGTGAATGTTCTCATGTTGTAGATGTTGAGGTGGATGTAGATGAACTGAGCCCAGAGCAGGTGACGGAGATTAACAAGATGGGCACCACTTACGGCATGGCAGAGGGGGACTTTGTATGGTTCGTTCATGCATTCTTCAGCTAAGCCATTGAAATGCAAATCAGAGGAAATTGATTTGTTAAATTGATTGACTCTTAGGGTGCTTTCACACTAGCACTTTTGGTGCGCACCCGGGTCCGATTGACGTCAGAGTTCGGATCCTGTGGATGATGTGAACGCTGTTTTCCGTACTCTGGTGCACACCCGCGAACCGTACCCGAGTCTGCATAAAAAGGGTTGGTCTGGGTACGGTTCATGAGAACTCCAGTATGGTTCGCTGCTGATATGAACTCAGTTGTATTAAATCACGGAAGTGAATTGCTATTAATCAGTCCAGTCAATCAAACCAAGTGTGAAAGCACCCTTAATGGACACACTGTCATTTTCTTCTAATTCTTCCAAAAGAAACGTGAAGTGTAGTTAAAATCTGATGTGTCTTTGTGGCAGGATGTTGAGGAAGGACAAGGAGGAAGTGGAGGCCATTAAGCATGCTAAAGCACTGGAAGCAGAGAAGGCCATGTACTCTGTATGGGCAGAAGCTTTTTAACTGTTTTTCTCTCCCTTTAAGATGTTTGAGTTTGATATTTGTATTGGTAATACTGTATTGTTGTTTTGTTTTCTTCAGGGCCGGCGGTCTCGCAGACAGCGAAGAGAGTTTAGAGAGAAGTATATGAAAGGCAGGCAGATCAGCCCACCGAGGTAACAGCCCAACAAATATTAGTTTTCAACCTAGTTTTAATGTTCATACTCAGGAATAATGTATTGTTTCTTGTATTAAGTCCATGACCACTACCCAATTTAAAAAATATATATACTTATTTGACACTGCAAATCTTTCCTAAAAAGACACAAAATTTCATGTGCACCACCTACATGTTGATTAACTGAAATGAATGTGAATTTCAAAAACAGCTATGCCAGAAGAGACAGTCCTACATACGACCCCTACAAACGGTAAGTGTTTTTGATGGATTGATATTTCGCACATTAGTTTTGAATGATGTTTAAATGATGCCAAATTTAGCACCAAATCCATTACAACTCAGGTTGCATCTATATTAAAATTATGGCCAGTACTAATGTTTTTGCTGATAACGAATAAATAGCCATTATTAAAAAGTCTATAGTATTTTGTCTAAATTAATGAAAAAATAAAAAACTAGGTTAGTATAGGTGTTATAATGCACTATGATATTTTGATATTTTCTGAAGATTACATTTAACAATGTTAAGTTAGTGTTTTTAAAGATTAATTTTCAGTGTTAGAGGTTGGCAAAGTTAATCAATGTTAAAATAGTGCATCACTGATTACAGTTAACATGTACAAGCTTTCAAAGAATTTCATTCTTTTATTCACAAATTGATCAGAAGTGGCAATAATGATGTTTATAAAATTACAAAAGATTTCTACTTAAATAAATGTTGTTCTTTTAAACTTTCTATTTATCCTGAAAAAAATGTATCCCGGTTTCCGCAAAAATATTAAACTGCTTAGCTGCACCAAATCATATTAGATTGATTTCTGAACTGAAAAATGGAGTAATGAGCCCAAACTTTTGAACAGTAATGTGTCTTACTACTCTCTTTTCTCTCCTCCTCGTCCCAGGCCAGAGTCGGACTCAAGTTCAGAGTCTCGCTCTCGTTCCCGAACCCCAGGGAATGATAAGATCACCTTCATCACCAGCTTCGGTGGCAGTGATGAAGAGGGAGCCACAGCCGCACAACCCCCACCTGCAGCGGCGTCAAGCCACACCTCCTCCAACACCGCAGGTCATAGCAGGGGCTCCCGGTCGGTAACTTCCCCTTTCTACTTTCTGGCTCCTTAGTGGCTTTTTTCTCCATTTATTTATAAGCGTGTTCAGCTGTGATAGAATGTAGTCCACTGTGCGAAGAGAATTGCCACAGATTGAGCTTCAAAATGATTGGTGATATGGTTGAGAGAGCCAGCCAATGTCTGTTGATTATATTTTGTGGCATATTCAGGGTTAAAAACAACTTAGAATCATTTAATCCTGAGAACTAGAAGCTCTTTGGTTTGTCTTGTGATTTAATCGGTTTTATAGGTTGCTCATAATAACATGGCGCTTTGTGTATGTTTTCAGCCGAAGACGGTCTTCCTCCAGTCACTCATCCTCTTCCTCCCGCTCCTCTTCGCACCGGTCTTCACGCTCATCCTCACATTCCCGCCGGAGTCGTCGTTCTCGTGGGGGCAGGGACCGGGACAGCCGTTACTCCAGGTCTCGATCTCGCTCTCGACGCCGGTCTGACTCGCGTTCACGGCAACGCAGTGGAGGAGTTGGCTCGAGGAGACGATACGACAGGACGAGGTCTCGTTCTGCGGATCGAGGTAGAGACAGAAACCGGGAAAGAGACCGAGACCGGGATAGGGGGAGGCGTTACATGGGCCGCAGACGAACCAGGCAAGAAAACTTGCTTGAATTCAAGCTTTTGTAGATTCTTTAATTTGTCTTTTGTGAAATTGATCGGATGAAACAATCTCTCCCCTCAGGTCTCGCTCGCGTTCACGTTCGGGTGATCGTTACCGGCGACGGAGTCGCAGCTCTGCGTACAGAAGGGGTGGCAGTGTCAGTCAAAGCCCCTCCCACTCACCTGCTGCCAGCCATAGTCCCTCCCCCTCCTCCCATTCTGCTCTGCCTGCCTCTGCTTCTGCAGACAAACTGAGAAAGTAAGTTGCTAAAGAACTGTAAGCACTGTAGATACTTTACCGTCTTCACATCAAAATGTTAGGTGTGATTAGATGTGATTTCAGTATTTTCCAACTTCAGAAATATGACCCACGTGAATTGCACAAATGCGAGAAAAAGAAATTCCTGCTTTTCAAATACATTATTTTTATGCATGGATAGCTTTTGACAGCATTGCAGGAGGTAGGGGTGCAGTCTAGTCTGATAGTCTTAGCATCTCAGCCTTTTCTTAAAAAAAAAAAAAAAAATAAAAATACGATGTAGAGATAATCAAGTAAACCTAAGTTGCTTCAGTCCAGTAAGTGTTCATCTAGAAATACTACTAGCTAGGGCTGTCTCTATTGATTATTTTGACTATTAATCGAGTAATCAGATTTTTTTGTGGTAATAAAAATAGCAAATGCATTATATATTATAACTTATGTATTATGACATTATGTATTATAACATCACATGCAGAGACCGAGTTCTTGCAAAGCTTCTATGAACGGAGCCGCTCTGAGACGGAAGAAACTCGTAAACTCGTCACGCTTCATCCTCGGTGCACATATTTATTTAATGGAATCGCAGCCTTTATGATTTCACAATAGCACTATGCTATATTATCATTTAAATGGTTTTAATACATCATGCAGCTTTAGAAAACGGTCTAATAATGGGGTTCATGGATTCTCGTCCGTGGAATGAACCACTTCCGGTATTTTGCCGGTTACTCAACACAGGCAAACTGCAATCAAGCATTTTTAAAAATCGAGTACTGGAATTGAATCGAGGAATCGTGACAACCCTACTAGTAACAATATAAAAGTTATTCTTATGTTTACTTTAGAAAAATCTGAAAACTTCACAGCAAAAAGACCTGAAGGGGGATGTTTTTAGAATTATACCAAAAGGCCTTTTACTTGTTAAAAATTATTATCAATCAGATGACAGAAGGCATGTAGTAGATTGTGTACAACTTTTTTTTTCAGCAGTTTTGATCATATTTAGAGGGCTTAGAAATTTGCAGCTCAAATATGATACAGTAGACATTATAGAGTTAAGAAACATCATTGTTCTCTAAAATAGAATTATCTATTTTATATTATTATTGTCTTTAGCTGATCCACATGCCTGATAAGTGACAACTGACAAAGTGTTCTCTTTTATTTTTTTCTCTCGTAGGCCTGAAACTCCGGGTGGTAAAGAGACTGGAGCTGCCAAAGTCAGTAAGAATTTGATATATCTCGATTTGTTGCTAAAGACTCCGCCTCCCTCACCCCTGACAGGCTGATGCAGTTAACAATCAGGCCAGGGCTCCTGCCCATCTCTCGGCTCTTCAGAGAGCCGTTGTTCTCATTTGAAATGCGTGATTGGCTGTCCACTTGGTGATCAGCTGCCCTGTTTGCAGAATGCAGCGGTCTTTTGAAGGGCAGGAATATCTGAACTTGCCTGACTTTTTTTGGTATGCGTGTAAGAAAGAGGCAGGGAGTGACCAACTTTATCTCTAAAGAACCCGAAATTTCTGTGTGCTCTTCTTTGGAACTGCTATAGATTTGTCTTCTATTTAAGGAAATGATACACGTACTTCCTATTTATTTAACTTGGTATTATTATCTGAATGATGGGTTGTTGATAGACACCTGTTGATGACTGGAAAACTACAAAGGAATAATGGTTCTTATCAGGTTTGCTCAGAGTTTAACAACTCAGGTGTTGCTTCTTCCCTGGGCTTGTCAAGACAGGCAGAGCAACTTCACTCACTCGCACACCTAAACACACCTGCATAAGTCAATACACATTGTCCTTGTATGTAAAGGTTGAACACCTTCTGAAATAGCTAAAGTTACTGCCATTTTGTAACTGTTCCATCGAGTTGGTGTACCTGACCTGGAGAGGAGACGAGTCCACAGCTCTGTACTGTTCTAAATGGCTGCCTTCATTTGTCTGTTCACACTTTTCCATATACCTACAAATACATCCAGAACGTAAAAAACACAGGCATTTCTGTGTAACAGGACCACCTGCTGCTGTTCAACATGCAGCATAGTAAATGAGCTGTATGTAGTTTAAAACACGCTCGTATTTCTGCATGACATGACATAAGCTTAACCTAGTAAATTAGATATCTCGTTGTCAGTCGCTGATCTTTGCCTGAACTTTCCCATCCTGCTTGTTCTAAAGTCTTTGTGTCCATTGCAGCCCAAGATGACCCCTCAAGAGAAGCTCAAACTCCGAATGCAGAAGGCCCTAAACAAACAATGTGAGTTACTCATTTGGGCATCCAGGAACCACCATCTAATACAATATATATGCTAGGGATATTATATTGGGACCATACCTGCTAGCGATTATTTATTTATTTATTTATTTATTAATTATCAGTCAGAATTTGATATTTAAAGGTGCACCATATAACTTTTGGCCCTCTAGCAGATAAAAAACAAAACTGCATGTATTTTGCAGAAGAACATTGTTTTGGTTGTGCTTCGGCTCTGCGTGACTGTGTGGATGAATATGGTTCTTTCTCATAACTAAAAAAAAAAAGAGAGAGAGATTATCCTACTGCTCATAAATCATTCACTATTAGGATTAAGAGATATAACCAGTTTAGATGGAAAGAATCTCAAGCTGACAGCTGAAGATGTTATTGTAGCTTTACCTATTAATAGACATGGTACTTCCTTGAAAATAAATTCCAGCACAACAACCATAATGAAATGATCCTTCACAATAGAAAATGCTTTACAATGAACTCTGTTAGAGGCAATTTATCTGTTCAATAAAATACCTTACTCAACTGTTGAGTAATAAATGCCACCTCCACGTTGCTTTTACATTTCAAATCCCTCAGTTTCCACCATCTCCGAAAAGCCAAGCAAATGTTGATTCTTGTTTAATTACGAGCTCTGTCACATTCTCTTTTTGCCAGCAGACTCTGTTTGGCTTTTTTTTTTTTTTTAACGGGTGATTCCTCGGAGGTTGGAGATTTAGCTGCTCCATGTCAACCTCTGCCACTCCCACACCATGCATCAAAATAGCCAGAGCAACTTTTCTCATTTTACGGATATGACAAGACTCGCACGGGCGAGTGACTTATGTATGTAATTTCCTACAAAAATCATCCCGCCTGGTCTACAATATAATCACTTATAATAGGCTTCCCATAGTGAATCAGGATAAGACAAAAACATGTTTGTTTTTTTTAAGGAGAAGCACTGATAATGTATTGACTCATTTAAATTTTGTTAATTTTGAACAAAAAAGTTACATAGTGTATCTTTAATTGTGCATGCTCATTCCTTCCATGTATTACCTTTGGTGTCAACTAACGCTTACTTAAAACCTTTTAATAACTCAAATAATTCTGTAACACTAGTATATAAGATCTTTAGCAAGTTTCAAAATGAAAATCTGTCTTTATAGTTCAAAAGTTTGTGGTCACTAAGATTTATTTTTAAAGAGATAAATTAATACTTTTATTCCACAGGGATGCATTAAATTGTAATGTGTTTCCACTAAAATATTAAGCAACACAATCGTTTTCAACATTGAGTAAGAAATGTTTCTTGAGCAGCAGATCAGCATATTAGAATGATTTCTGAAGGATCATGTGACACTGAAGACTGGAGTAATGATGCTGAAAATTCAGCTTTGCATCTCAGGAATAAACGATATGGTATTTTAAATTGTAATATTTCACTATATTGCTGTTTTTACACTTTTTAATCAATAAATGCAGCCTTGGTGTACATAAGAGACCTTTAAAAAACATTATAATTTAACATACAGATTTAGCTATACTTGTGAGGGCCAAATGTCCTAATTTAGTGAAATAGTATGACTAGTAATTATGACGAGTGAAGACATTTTTACTGGTCCTCACTAGTTAAAAAGGCTTAATCGTTTCAAACAAAACATGTTTGTATTTAAATCTAGTGTTTTGCACATATTTCTGTGATGGGTAGGTTTAGGGGTAGGGGTTGGGTTAGGCCATAGAAATATCATTAAAGGCTGCTCTCCGTAACTTTTTTTTGTTCAAAATTTACAAAACTTATGAGAGCGAGTGCATCATGAATCCATTTCCAGACCGTGTTTTTGTCTCATCCTGAATCACTATGGTACTCCTATAATAAGTGTTTATATTCGGACTATTTTAGACCGGTCAGGTCGGCTCGTCATAGACATAAACAGAGAGAAGTAGCCTCGGCTACAATGTTCTTCTGCAGGACGCATGCAGTTCTGTTTGTCAACTGTTAGAACGCCAAAAGTTGCAGCTTTAACCTGATATAAAATAAATGGAAGTCTATGCAGTGTCCTCAATAATATAGTGAAACAAACACTCTCTGTTCCTGGCGTACGTGAGCCCAACTCATGTTTACATGAGCATGAATACAGTCAGTGATAATATTTTTAGTGAAAGACTGATCCTGTGCAATGACTGGCTCCGATAACACTACTGTTCAGTGTTCAGTTTGGGGTCAGTAAGTTATTTATTTATTTATTTTTAATAGAAGTCTCTTCTCACCAAGGCTGCATTTATTTGATCAAAAATACAGCAAAAAAAAAATATTACTACAAAATATTATTTGAAATATTATTCCTGTGATGCAAAGCTGAATTTTCAGCATCATTACTCCAGTCTTCAGTGTCACATGATCCTTCAGAAATCATTCTAATATGCTGATTTAGTGCTCAAGAAACATTTCTGATCACACTTAAAAACAGTTTAATATTTTTATGGAAACGTGATGCTTTTTTCCCCAGGATTCTTTGATGAAAAGAAAGTTCAAAAGAACAGAATTTATTAGAAATATAAATATTTTGTAACACAAGTCTTTACTGTCACGTTTGATCAATTTAATGCATCCATGCTGAATAAAAGTATTAATTTCTTTAAAAAAAAAAAAAAAAAAAATCTTACTGACCCAAAGGTTTTGAATAATAGTGTATATACCACATGATTCTAAGCTGTCTGTGCGTTATGGGAAAGACATGTGAAATAAAGCCTGTTGATCCTGCCTCACCTTCTGCTTTCACCTTCTTCAGCCAAGGCGGATAAGAAGGCAGCACAAGCCAAGATCCAGCAACAAGAGCACAAGCGCCAGGTAAAAGCATTGTTGTACATTTGGTATGTGGGTGTGTGTGGGTGAGTGCGTGTGTGTGTGTGGGTGGGGAGTTCCAGGTAGTTTTGAACACTCTTGCTTTTCCCCCTCCCATCACAGGAACGAGAAGGAGTTCTTCGCGCAATGGCACGGAAAATACGCATGAAGTGAGTCCAAACATGTATACGCATGTTGTGGAAACTGTCCTCTCGGTTTGTAAAGGAGAAGATACAGTTTGGTCATTGTTTGGTCTTGTAGGGAGCGGGAACGGCGGGAAAAGGAAAGGGATGAATGGGAGAGGCAGTACGGACGTCAGAGTCACTCGCCCTCCCCCAACGCCAAATACAGTGAGTTTACATCCCACCAAAGAATCAAGTCTCCACATTATGAAAGAACTGAATAGAGACTCTTCTGTGGATTGAATTGTGCTCTATAGTAAAGGATTCTGTAGATTTACAGTGTGGTAATAAAACATATGAACAAACTAACTCATGAAGAAGATTCTAATCATAAATCTTGAACAACCCACAGGTCGAGACTACGGCTCATCTAGAAGGTATGTTGAAACCAGTTTGGACCAGCCACACTTGTCCATTTGATCTAAACTTACTGCCGTTCAGGCTCATTTCAACCATGTCTACTGTCTTCTTCGACAGGAGGTCACGCTCAAGATCACGGAGTCCTCATTACCGGTACTGAAGAGTCAGCTGATAAAACACAACAAGACATGTCAAACAGATGTTTTAGGAGTGAATGGTGACCACAATGGCAAGAGTTTACATGCAAGTCTGGGAAAAATTACCAATAAAATTCACTTCACTCACTTTAGCTTTGTACATCTTCTGAAGGTTGCAATGGAAACTAATAAACTCATTTCTAAAATGTGAAAATTAACACCATCATGCTCTGAAAACACATTTTTGCCTCAGTTTGTTGATATTTCACAGCAGGGTTGCCAGGAATGCTTTGAGCTGCTATGATTCAAGCTTTGCAGATAGAGTTGATCTGTGTGACATAAGATTGGGATGGACCCTAATCTCTCCCTTGTGTCTCACACCCCATTTTAAAATGGAGTTCCCCCAAAAATGCAAATTCTCTCATCATTTACTCACCCTCACGTTGCTCTAAACTCGCGCGACAGACTGAGTTTCCGAAACACGTCATTCTGCCTTACATCATGTGAAAAAAAAAAAAAAAAAAAGTCAGTCAGGGTGAATAAATGACGACAAACTTGTTGTTTTCGGGTAAACGGTCTCTTTAAGCGGTGAATCTGCCCATTTTACCTCATCACTGTACATAATCCCTTCATTAAAGAGTGAGAAAAAAATGTTTTACAGAAAATGCAGATTCTAAATGCCCATAATCTTTTTTCACTCAGCAATGTAAATGTCTGGTGGTTATTTCTTGTATTAGAAACAATCATCGATGATCACATATTTTGACACTGAAATAAAAAGCTAATCGTGAATAAAAAATAACGTTGTTTTTGCCTCTTTTTTTAACGGATTTTCTTTGGCGTCACCAGTCACGTGTTGTAACCGCAAGATGGCGCACTTCACCATTAGGACTACTTACGATTCTACGCTAATTGCCGTTTTTAACGGAATTTGATTACTTTATACATGAAGACAAATTTAAACCGTCTCCGTCAGCCTATATTTACCCCACAAAATGGAAGCAAATGTCTAAAAGTAAAGCGACAGTTACTTTGGGTTTCGAAATAAGCCGGACAGCCAAACAAACACCTGTCTCAGTCGACCTCGATAAAGCCACTTCCTCTTCACCCACATCCTTAACCAGCTCATTTTATTGATGTCGGAGCAGCAGCTGCGCGCCATCAAAACGACTATTTACATAATTCTTCCAATACGACAGGTAGATAAGGAATATAAGGAGTTTGAATCATTTAAAGTGGTGTTGCCTAAGCACGGCAGAGTTGTTTAATGAGGTCAGTGATGATAAGACCGAGGATGAGGAGGAGGATGATGATGGGCGGGCTAAGGGGCTGGAGGCGTTGCTCGTGCCCTCCTCCTCCTCCTCCTGTAGGGCCAGCAGACAGTGTGAACTTGAATACTGACGGGCTCAGCACTGAACGACAGTCAAGTCACACATCATTGCTGTTTTATGAGATTTATAGTGTCCGTTTAGTTCTGGTGTAGTTTTAGAGGATCTTCTCTCACTATGTCCAGACGAAAACTCGGCAGCAGACCGCAACACCTGAGCGCAATGCAAGGTAAGCTGGATTTAAGACAACTTTATTCACATTTAAACGATAAAACCCAATATATATTCACGGAGAACCGAATATGGATAATGTGGGACCGTGAGAATAAGAGTATGAGTAATCAATAACCAATAACGCGTAATCGATGTATGCTAATAACTTTTCACGTGGTTTGTGGTTCAGTGCGTGTCCAGAACTTGACATTGGAGTTGAAATGATAACATAGCCTCATGTTTTTTTTTTTTTTTTTATATGTGTTGCTGGCGAGAAGTATTGTATCGTAATCAATCTGTGTTAAATGTGTATAGGCTGCTTAAGTATTAGGTTTTAGGTTGAAGTTCCTTAGTGATCGAGTTGGAGCAATAACATTGCACTTCCTTATTGCATCTTCACGATATCTTTATGTTTTGGTGTCGTCACTCATACCTTAGTGGCTACTTTTTTTTAATTTTTACCATTTTTATATTTTTACACAAACCCTCATTCTCGGATGGCACTCGTAATTTTACCTGCTGACAAGTGCGGTTCACTTCCAATATTTTTGCTGTTGTTGTTTATTGATATTAATAATTGATTGATAAACACCGTCAGCATAATTGGATATGAAATATTGTTTTGATCATGACATGATCTTTTTGTTGTTTGTTTTATCTTCTAACTGTGGGCAGCTGTGCGTGCCTCACCTGACCACAAGACTCTAGTTTGATGTGTGTGCGTTAGTCCGATTCGTGAATGTTCTTTTGAGTCGAATCTTGTTCAATGAATCGGTTGAACCATTTGACTGACGGGGCAACGTTACTTTAATAGCCGAATGGCAGAAATATTTTAGTAAACGTTTTCGTAATGTAGCTATGACCGTTTTATCAACACGGATACGTTTGGTTTTACTTCATTGCATGTTATTTACATTTATTTATTTATTTATTCGCAACGTAGCTATGACCGATTTATCAACACTGATACGTTTGGTTTTACTTCATTGCATTTTATTAACATTTATTTATTTACTAACTATTTAACTTGATATATGTTAATTTTAGTGTTACAATGAAAGTGAACATTATATTTAGGTTTTAAATTACTGTTCTTTATTAACTGAATCATACAACTGAACTGAGACGTATGGAGAAAAAAAACGAAATATGTCTTACATGTGGCTTTACTGATCGATTTTAGCATGTAAACGAGATGTCAAGGACCACGTGATAACATGAAAACAACGGCTAAACGCGTAAAACGAATTGCTCAAAAGAACCGATTCACTTAAACGAGTCGGACTTCAAGTCACTAATTTGTGAGAGAGAGCAGCCGCGCCTTTTGCGTGTCGGCACAAACAACCAGAGCTGTTGAAACAGGAAAGGTGACATTTTTGAGTAACCACTGGTGAAATCCTCCCCTTCCCGGACTGTCTGTACCTGCATCGGCATGGACAGCCTAGCCCGGGCAGGTGGATCCAGTCCAGGCTGTAGGTGTGTGTTTGTGTGTGTGTGTGTGCGCGCGCTCGCTCGCTCTGGAGTCCATGACCACAGCAGCGGCACCCAGGTCAAAGGGCAAGTTCCTCTCTTAACTTGGCCTTTTACAGTCAAGTTAAAGGTGTTCTGAGCAGGATCTGTGTCTGCGCCAAATTCATTGTGAATAAAAATGAAATTCTGCATAAAATATGTAGTTTGATCCATCCTAGGCGGCCCTGATGCTGCTTTGCTTCTGTGTAAATGAAATGCAGCAGCCTTAAACGTTGCAGGGTAGCTCTTTGTAGTATAATGTTTCTATATTCATAAATTCATATTTTTTAAAACATGCAATTCTTGTGTAATTGCATTTATTTCACCTCTGTGCAGCAATAATCAGTGTTTAAATGCACTTTTTGTAGCGTAAAGTAGACTTTATTTTCATTTATTATCATTTTCAAAATCCTGTTTGGCTCAGCTTTGACCTGGCTTGATTTGCATACTGCGACGCTCATTCGCCCCAGCAGTTATGAGTGGTGTGAAAGACACCTTGCCTGTATCAGCAGACTTGTGAGCGTGGCAGGACGACTACAGTGCAAAGTGCCTGATATGTCAGCGTGCATTAATGGGCGAATTGCTCAAGCAGGTCGGAGCTGCATCGCACTGCTTCCTGTGCAAGGCAGACCTTGGTGGCAGAGACACAGGAAGTGGTCAGTATCTGCTGACCAGACAGCCGTGCTGATGGTGACAGTTTAGCAGTATGCCGACAAATGCAGAGAACTGAAAGTAGCACATTAGAAGAGAAACAAAGTTGTTGCAAAGCCACTCAGTTTGGTCATTTCAAGACTCCCAAGAGACTCTGAAAGAAAAAGGCTCCTCGCACTGGGCTTAACCCCAGGTTATCATCGTTCTAAACCTCACTTTTATTTAGAAGCGGGGTTGGCACCACTTTTTACTCGGGTTATGAAGCTCTGCTCCAGAGCATTGCGGTGCCAAACATGTGTCATGTGAAACGAAGCGGTGTTAGAATGTTACAGCAACAGATGTACCTCATATTCACACGCTTTGGACAGTCACAGAAACACTGGTGTTGTTGTTTCAGCGTTTGAAGGAAACAATGCTAAATGTTGACAGAAAACGCATCAATTGTAGTAAAGAAGTGATCGCTTCATTCTTACCTTTTTATAGTTCTAAAAAAGTCCATTCAGTGATGGTGCAATTGGAAATACATAATATAAGCATGCGCAGTGCTAGAGCCTTTATACAAACAGGTTGCTTGCTGCGTTCGTCCAATCACTGACATTGACTTTGCAAGTATGCAAATAGGAATGTTTAGGTTTAGGAATGTATAGTGTGAAATGTCGGTTTATAACCAGGGGCTAGTAATCTGATCGGATTGGATCAAATCTTGAAAATGGATTGTTCAAAATGTAAAAAATCACAAAATCCAATCTTGGTTTTGATCTGGATCAAATCATCAGTTTGAGTTGTTTAAAACTTTTTAGTAAGATTGGGATAAAAACAAATCAGGATTATACTGACCCCAGCAGAAGGGTGGATTTCAGGAACAAAAATGTAATAAAAATACATTATTTTTATAATGTAATAAACATACACACATTTTTTATTTTGCTCTTGATTAGTTAAACTGTTAAAGTAATAAATCAGAAGTAGACATTAGGCTCCATCGCCATGTCCCTTTAGGGGCTCCATAGAGCGCTAGTAATCCAGATTTAGTCATCTGAAAAAGTGTGTATCTGGATCAGGGTGATCCAATCCAATTTTGCTTTGAAAAACCAGCACAAAAAGTAAGATGGATAGCGAAACATGGGATTTCCAAATCCGGATCATTCTGATCCAGATTCAACTTTTTGAACAACTGGCCCAATATGGATTAAAATATTCAAAAACCACTTGAACAATGTTATATATTTTGTTGACTTGTGTACTTACAATATCCCAAATGTTTCCAAGAATGTTTAAATCCAGAGAAATAAGCAGTTTTAACCAGGACACGGACCATGTCCGTGTGTCGCCTATCAATGACATCATACCCGCGTTACCCTCGGTCTCCGGTTTTATTTTGTAGAAATCATGGAAACACCAAAGACGCCTTAATTATGTGTTTTATTAGACAGATGAGTAACTGTTTGGATACATTCATCGACAGAAAACTAATCATGTTATATAACTCAACACAGTAAGTCTTATTGTTTAAATCTCGTTTTCTTGATTTACCATGTTTTACCATGCCTAATGTTGATCTAGCTTACTGCAGTGTGCAACAAGTGTCTCATAGTAGCCGCCGAACGAACGCTCAGAGTAGCATTATAACAACTTTGAACACACAATGTATCTAATATGATAAACAGCGCTGCAATACCCCACATACGCTTGACCGGAAGAAGCGGAAGCAGCGACTGTGGCATAATAAAAGTTCTGCTGCTCTTGAGACGTGTTTCGCGCTCGTCTCTCATTAGCAATCACTCGAGAGGCCTCATTTCTGCTCGCACAGCACTATAACCCAGGGTTCTTTTAACCCAGGGTTTAGAATGACCCAGGGTTAACTCTTTATAGCCCTAAAGAGTATTTTTACAGCGTTATTGTCTTGTTCTGCTCACAGACGCTCCGGATTCCTTAGTCATCCCCGGCATCTCCTTGCCGTCACCTGAGCGGATGCCTCAGCCTGAAGATGGAGGCCGTGACCTCTTGACATGTG
Source organism: Hypophthalmichthys nobilis (assembly GCA_037950665.1). NCBI lineage: Eukaryota > Metazoa > Chordata > Actinopteri > Cypriniformes > Xenocyprididae > Hypophthalmichthys > Hypophthalmichthys nobilis. Next base: position 29,568,454 of record CM075484.1, read on the forward strand.
GCCAGTGTGGTCAGGCGTTCCCGCTGGCCCACATTCTCACCTTCATCCAGCACAAACAGGGCGGATGCAGCACAGCCAGAGCCCAGCCTCAGGGCCACACCCCTCCCTCTCCGGCCAATCGGATGCTGCAGTGCGGCCAAGGAACGCAGGTGGAGGCGGGATACGTGGAGCTCCGGCGGATGACGGACAGGAGATGGAAGGAAGAGCCAGGTGTGAGGGTGGAGGCCAACCGAGCTGGTGAGTTCTAGGTGCTAATTAGTGTCTTTTTTTGTAAAACTGTCCCCTCATTTAACAACCTCGTCCCCAGTCCGGCTCATTAGGCCGCCGTTGCTGTGGCACTGAGGCCTTGGTGAGTTGGAGAGTTAGAGACGCCGGGCTTAATTGTGTGGAAGGGATAGGTAGTTCTGCTACACACGCGAGCAAACGTACACTTATACATGCACCCTGGGGGACGGTGGAAAGGCACCTGAGCACACCTGAGCATCTCCTTAGCTCTGTCTCTCAGGTGAAGTGGCCAGGTAAACACAGCACAGTCAGGCCACCAAACTACACAACTCCCAGAGCTCTCGCACACACAAACGCTTTCCTCAAACCCCTCATTATTCCTGCACTGTCAGTCATAGCAGGTGCTGACATGGGGTGTTATTCCCAGAGTCCTTTGTGAATTGCATCGCTTCCGTCCTCTCACTGCACTCTTCAAAATAAAGTCGTGAAATGTGCTCGTGTTGAAGTACCACACACTCTTAGGCCCTGTTTACACCTGATATTAAGATGCGTTTTGGTCGATCGGATCACAAGCGGAACGAGGCAGACAGTTTCTGGTGTTTTAATCCATCTCTTTTGTCCACTTTCAACCACTTCTGTCCTGATTTCTTTGAGGGGAGGGTTTATGGGCGGGTAAATGTATGGGTTTTTTCAGATCTTTCGATCTAATGGACAAAATAAGCTTGCGCAATTTACATATGAACTCGCTCGGAAATTACGGAAAAACACGGATAACAGCAGCTTATGTTTCTGCTCTAACAGCCGCGAGACCATGGCGAATACGGCTAGCGCTTCAGGAATGGCGAAATCAGGAATGGTGAGAGAACATTGTGCTTGGTACCTTTTTCGTCTTCAAACCAAACTTGGGTCTGTAGCCGACAAAGTTTAAATCCTGTTTGGCTAGCGCGCTTACCATAATGTTTACACATTAGGTCAGTAGGCGGAGAGTAGGTGGTCTTTTGTGGCTGTTTGAACACATTCAACCACATGAGCGTTTCCACTACGAAAGCAATCCAGTCGAATGCGTTTTCGACTACCTCTGGTTGAAAGTGGTCAAGCTCAAAGCATTTTACACCCCGTTTACACTTGTATTTATCATCATCCACTTGTTATCTGAACGACCAAAAGATCTTAATACCAGGTGTAAACAGGGCCTTAAAAATAAAGGTCTCAAAAGAAGGGTTTTGCAGCGATACCATTGAAAGGTTCTTTGGGAAACCCAAAATGTTTTTTCTGTGACCAAATAACCATTTTTTTCTTAGTGTGAAGAACATTTTAATAATATGAAGTAGGGCTTCACGATTAGTCAAAAAAAAAAAAAAAACGAAACCGCGATATGACATTATTATCAAATCGGAAAGGCTGCTCTGCGTGTTTAAGTGTGATTCTGCGAGCGGGATCAGAGCATCTCAGTTGACAGGAAATGAGGTTTTCCATCACAATCAAATGTTGCTGTTTGAGCATAAACAAGATCTGCGACGCTCAAAGTTCAATGCAAAGGGAGATATCTTCTTTTACAGAATTCTCTGTTTAAGGACTACAACGAGCTTCTTCCCGGGTTAGTGACATCACAAACCCCAAAATTTACATAAACCTGCCCCCAAGAACACTCAGCAAAGGGGGTAAAGATTTAGAGAAGAGGAAGAGTTGTTGTAGTAGATTAACATGATGGCACATGCTAGTCGATGAGTTGAATCAACTCCACAGCAACTGCATAAATTTATCCACTAACCATTCAGAAGCGTCCAGTTGCAGTCTCTCCATCAGTGTCCAACTCCGGTTTGAACAATAAGGCTGAACACCGTTACTGAGAATTGTCTTTTTTGCTGCGTGAGATTCTCCGGCTTTGTTGTTGTTGAGCAACCGAAGCGCAAGCTGTTAAAGCTCCGCCCTCTTTTGGAAAGTGTCCGGGAGCAGCAGCTCATTTGCACTTAAAGGGACACACACAAAAACTGCGTGTTTTTGCTCACACCCAAATAGGGGCAAATTTGACAAGCTATAATAAATGATTTGTGGGGTATTTTGAGCTGAAACTTCACAGACACATTCTGGGGGACACCAGACTTATATTACATCTTGTTGAAGGGGCATTATAGTCTTAATACTCATTTAATCAAGTTTTACAATAGTAATATCTTTATTTTTTTATTTAATAGTGTTCATATTTTTTAGCAATAATAATAACAACAGTAATAATAATAATTATTATTATTATTTTATAGCCACACATTTTTGGCCAAATTGTGAAGCCCTACAAACAAGCACAGCAATGCTGAAAACATTTTTTTAATCGCAATCAGAAAAATCTGATTAACCTTTTCTGCAATGGAAATTTTCCATGGATGTTGAAGGTTCTTCATGGAAACAAAGATGACAATAAACCAATTTTTTTTAAGATTGTAAAGAAGAATCTGTGTGAAACATTGAACTCTTTCGACTGTTAAACAGGATGTTGGTGGGTGTGTGTGTGTGTGTGTGTGTGTGTGTGTGTGTTAAAGCTGTTTGAGTGTTTTTCAGTGCAGTAGTCGGCCGTACAGGGAATCGGCCTGTGCAGGTGTTGGTGTTTCTTAGTGTGATGCTATTGAACCGTGACCTGAACTGCTTCCTCATATGGGCAGGATTCTTTCACCCTACGCCATGAGCAAAGCAAACATTTCTTAGTTTATCATTACAGACTGTTTATAAAGGCAAGAAAATTATTACGATTGATTGTTATCAACAAAACACACTCTTGCTTTCGGGTCACTCCCTCCTATACGTACACATGTTTGCGCTTCCTTCCTTTTCGTGCTCTGCTTCCGTCCGTCCGCGTTTCTTGATTCTCAGGGGTTCATTCCCGTATGCCTTTTTTGTGTGTGAAAGGTGTATGTTGCTGAAGAAAAGGGGCCAGAGTGAGAAGCGCAAAATATGCTAATGTGTTACTTCCTCACTGTCAACAGTCTTGGGTTATTATTGAGACAAAGATTTTGAGGCATCAGAGACAAAGATTGAGGCTGATATGGAACTGTTTGAAGTGTTGAACTTTTGCCTGAAAGACAGTTTAAAGTGCTAAAAGTGAAATAGTGAATGATAATTTGTTTTATCTGACATGTCAGGGTTGCCAAGTCTGCATGATAAAAACAGTCCAATGCAAGAATAAACAGTGCCTTTCAAAAGTTAGTGGTAGGTGAGATTTTTAAAAATATTTTTGAAAGAAGTCTCTTATTATGCGTATCAAGGCTGCATTTATAAAACCGTAATATTGTGAAATATTTTTACACTTTAAAATAACTTTCCTTTTTAATGTGATTTTATTCCTATGATGCTGAAATTGGTGCATAAGTAATATTTCTTCTTCTTCTTTTTATTATTATTATTATTAATGTTCAAAATGGTTGTTGAACAGCATTTAGTTGAGCTAAAAATATTTTGAAAAAATGCAAGTCTTTACTGTCACTTTTGATCAACTTAAATAAATTAATGAATATATATTTGAAATGAATATATATATTTTTTTATACTGTATTATAATGTTGTGATTCCTATATTCAGCATTTAAAACAACTGATTTTAGTTTTTAGTGTTTTAATCTTAATTTATTTCTACAAAATAATATAGAATTTTAATATCAGCTTATCGGTCATTGGCCATAACATTTTCAAATGTTAAAATATCAGCTTATCAGTATCAGAATTTTAATATCGGTCATACCTACCTACCTTATTCCTGCACTTTTACCTGTAAATTCATTGTATGTTGTTTAATGTATTAGTGGGTGACGTGCACATGCTTGAACCCTTTTTTCTGGCATCAGTTGTTAGTTATTAGGATAGAACTTGGGCAAATGTAAATCATTATTCAGGGGATGTTTACACGACACCGTTTTCAACTAAAAACCATTAATTTGCCCATTCATTTACACGACAAAGGCATTTTAGGTGCCTGAAAATACAAACTTTTGAAAAGCGTTTCAAAGTGCAAGTTTTTGAAAACGATAATTTTTTAAAACGTCAATTTGTGAAAACAGTGACATCATGCGCATGCATATTACGTGTTCAGTCTACACATAGAGTTTCTTTTCAAAGTGACATCGCCAACTACTAGCCTGACATGAATAATACAGCATTTTTAGTCATTTTTGTGGATCTGTGTGAATGGAGATTTTGATGACGTTGTCATGGAAAACGCTAAGGAAAAACTTTTCCATTTTTAGTACATCGTTGTTGTGTAAACATACCCATAGAAACATAAAATGTATGTATTTGTATCACTTATATTATTGTAATTTTTTTTTTTATTAAACCCCCGTAGTCAATCATTTTATCCCTTAAAAAATCTCTTAAATTTCTTCATGCCTCAAAATAACTTGAATGTAACTCTACACCCTTGCCTCATTTAGTATTTGCGGTTCTATGAATATGCAAATTAGCCCCGCCTCCACTCACTCACACTAGCTCAGAGATCCACTCGTTGACGATCACACGTTGACGTGATTGGTTACAAGGTAGTTTCGCGTTTTTTTTTAAATCATGTTTTTGAGACCGTCTTTGGTTCACTGCATTTTTAAGGAGAAAATACTCAGCAATGGATTTTCACATGGTTTATGAATTTGCACATGGTTTGGCATTAAAAACGCCACATAGACTTATAAACAACATTAAAAACTTGATTTTCACCGCAGGGGGACTTTAAATGAATCTAATTTGTGCTGTTTAAATGCACCAAACCCTCAGAACAACAACAAACCTATCGGTGACAGAGTTTAAAAGTAGCCCAATTCTTGGCAACTCTTGGTCCCCAAAAGGATAAATTTTTGTGCTGCTTGGATGAGGGCGTTTTGTATGCATGTCGTATTTGCGCTTTCATTTTGACTCATCCAATGAAAAATCAGTTAACCCACAAACCATCAGACAGGAGTGTGTGTGCTTATGTGTGGGTGTAAAACGTAAAACAGTGACACAGAGATTTTGGAGACAGCAGTTCAATGGAATGGATTATTGAATTAGTTTAGACAATGTATCAATAGTCTTATTTTTATTTCCTCCAGCCGTCTCTTTGCTCTTCATTTCAACTGTCCCTTTATTCTCTCTCTCTCTCCCTCTGTTCCCTAGAGAGAGAAGATTCTGCCTGCTGCTCGTTAACGCTCTCAGCCAATCTGCATTTTTAATTAGCGGTTATTGCTTCTGCTTAATATGCAATTGCTACCCTGGGCCAAATGGGAATCCTTACAAAAAGAGTGAGGGGAAAAGAATGAAAGAAAGGGAGAGGAAAGAGAGAGAGAGAGACAGGCTGGGTATTGTGTTTCACTCCAAGACCCTGAGACAAAAGCCCCTCCACCCCTCCTCGCACCCTCCACCCGAGGGAGAGATTTGGAGGCAGAAGGGGTGTTGTTCGGAGGGGGCGAAGGTGCAGTCACAGGGGTGATGATTTTTCTGTTGTTTTTCATGACCTGTGCAGCTATTTCTTTTTGTTCTTAAATTAAACCCGTTTCTTCTATCTTTCCCCTGTTTTAACCTCCGTCCCCAAGGCTCAGAGATCTGCTTCTTGCTTTTTGACTCTCGTTCTTCTCCAGGCACAGAGTACGAAAGAAGAGAATAGGAGAGGCTCTTTTTAATCTTCTTCTTCTTTGCCCCCCCTCCCAATAAAATGCAGAAGGATTTTGACTTGAGGAGATGTAAAAGAGGCTTATAGCACTCTGCTTTGAACCCTTTGTAAGAGAATGGAAAAAATGAAATGAATTTTCCTCAGTTTTGGGATCCTCTTTGCAGACAGGCCCCATTTATCAAGGAGGCTGAGTCAGGACTCATTTGCATAAAACCTTCGTTTGCCCCGTTCCGCTAATTAGCAATTTGCAGCTTAATTGGCGAGCGGCTCTCTGAAATAGAGACAAAGCTAACCACGTTTAAAAATACCTCCAGAGCTGCTGAAGGAGCCCATCCGTGCTCATTTGCTTCTGTCTCAATCTTTCTCTCCGCAGTCATCCGGCTCTCCTGTGAGCACACCTTTAATCAGGCGAGCCTTTCTGCTCCGGTCTGACTCAACAGCGGCGCTATTACCAGCTCATTATTGCTCTGACACCTGCAGGGGTTTGTGACATGCAGCTTTTCTTAAAAAAAATTTGCCTGAAAAATTAGACAAATGAGGAAATCGTGTTCTCGAGAGGTGATGCAGTAGGTCAGAAGGATGAGTTTTGGGCTGTGTTTACTGCAGCATAATACTTGGATTATTTTAGTAGGGTGATTAGCACTAAACACGACCAGGTCACATTTCAGGAAGAATTCTCTTTCTTTATAATTTTTATAGGACTGGCACAAAATCTGATTAAAACTACTATATAAACTAAACCATATAATCTCTAAGATGATATCAAAGCATGCAAAGTATGTAGGTCATGTGACAACATTGTAGCTGAATGAAACATTTATTGTTGCATTCAACATACTGTCGAATTTAATGTAGTGTTCTGCATTATACATTGTGGCCTGTGCTATATGCCGTAAGAAGCATGTTAGCATTCTTTTCTAAACACAGCCATAGACTGAACCTGCCCTGTTTTCACAAGTATTTGTGGTTTTACCTGTTTTGCTCTGTTTTCTGTAAATGACCAAGTTCGCCTGCAACCTTTTCTTTCTGCGGTTTCATTTTCATGTCGTCATGATAGACGTCTTTCCAGTCCACTAAGCATATTTTGTTAGAAATACACAGGGTTATATAGCGTGAGAAAGGCTCAGTTTGTTTGCAATTTTAGTATGGACATTCACAAAACCTACAAATGAAGATTCAGTCAATGGACCTCATTTGAGATGTATGCAAGTTATGGACCATTTACTAGTCAAACAAGTTTGGTTTTCTTTCCTGAATGTACTGATGTTTTAAAAAATGGCATCTGTTAGTGTGATTTGAACAGTGTTGGGTGACGCATTACAGTTACATAATCAGATTACTTTTTCCAAGTATCTAGTAAAGTAACGCATTACTTTCAAATTTACAACAAAATATCTGAGTTACTTTTTCAAATAAGTAACGCAAGTTACTCTCCTGTCTCCTGTACCCATGTTGAGAGAAATCAGGAGTAAGTGCAGAGGCGTTGTGTGTGACCTTATTGTAGTTCTAGACTAAATGTGAACATGCATCTACTCATCTCGCTTGAAGTCTGTGAAATGCGAACTCAGAATATTATGCAGAGTACAATAATTAAATATGTTAAATAACACAAATATACTTTATGTATTTAATCTCACTTTATTAACCAATGTCTTTGCTGCTGACCTTCTATGATCAAATTCAACCATACGCATAAGCAAAAATGTTAAACATCACAGTTGTTACATTTTTTCGTTTTGTTTTTATTGCTGGAGTAAGAGTGTTGAACTTTCTTCTTCATCCTGTTCTTCTTTAATCTAGAATGGCAGCACAGCTGAAAGGTTTATTTGAGCTGCATCCTCTACTGTACAGGCGTGAATTTGCATTACCTTCAGCCGAGGGTTATTCATTTGACTTTTGATTTAAAAGGGCCTTAACATTTGCCAAAAATAGAACTTTTCTTATTAAAAAACACAAGTAAGCCCAGCCTAGGTGAGAAAAAGTAATGTAACGCAACTTTGTATTAAAAGTAACTAAGTAATGCAATTAGTAACTTTTTTAGGGAGTAATGCAATATCGTAACCCATTACTTTTAAAGGTAACTTTCCCTAACACTGGTTTTGAGTGATTTGTATTGAGTAAATGTAGTTTTTAGGTGTTTGTTTGACTAATAAATTAATTTTCTCTCTCTCTCTCTTCCTTTCCAAAACAGAAGAGCCCTCCATTTTTACCTGCCAGGTGTGTCAGTGTATGTTCTCCAGCGCATGGACTCTCCTCCAGCATGCTCAGAACACACATTCTCTCAGCATCTACCAGGTGGAGGATGACACCATCATGCAGACATCAAAACCGCCGGCCACGATGGATCCACGTCACCTGGGCGCCGCACTGGCCTCTGCATTCCAGCCGTCGTCCCAGAGATCAGCCCGCCCTCACAAGCCTCCCCACAGCTCCACCCCTGCACTGCGTGACCTCAGGCAGGGCCTGAACTTCTCCATGTGTTTACAGCGCCTGGCGGAGGTCAGCTGCAACAACGGCGGAGTGGTACCTTCCCCATCCCCGTCTCCACCGGCCGCTTCGCCTTTTCCCCACTCCACTCCACCACTTCACACAGCCTTCTCCTGCCAGCTATGCGGCCAAGGCTTTCAGTCTCTGCGCAGCCTGTCCGCCCACCGCCGCACTCACGCCTGCGATAGGCCCTACCACTGTGGTCTGTGCCAGCTGACGTTCTCCCAGAGCGGCGAACTTGCACGACACATGAGAAGCCACCGCCGTGCTGGACAGGAAACATCTGATCCCAGCCTTGCCAGTGCGGATGAGGACAGAAAGCTTTCTGGACAGGGAGATAATGATATTTCCGGTGGTCATGGAGCCAGCTTGGAAGCTGGAAAGCATCCAGGAGGTACCAGCCTGATCTTGATATCTTCTCAGTCCAGGGCTGCGGATCGCAATCTGCTGCGGTATTACCAGCCTCTGAGAGAAGCAGAAGAAGAGGGTCAAGGTGATCCTCAACATCCTTCTCCCTACGGCAGCCCCTCGGAGGGCTCTCTGGAGAGCGGAGATACAGGTGGAAGTGGCGAGAGTGGGATCGCCAGCGGGAACTGCACACCAAAGCGCCCCGAACGGGAAGATCGTCCTCAAGGCGAATGGGAGCAAGAGGTGGAGGCAGTGGAGATAGTCCAGGACTGGCAGCAGGAGAACGAAAGGAGGCAGGTCACCAGTGGAGGGGGCAAGAAGAAAAAAGAAGAGGCTTGCGAATTCTGCGGAAAGTGTTTCCGTAACAGCAGCAACCTTACGGTCCACCGGCGCAGCCACACGGGCGAAAGGCCGTACCGCTGCGGACTCTGCAGCTACGCCTGCGCGCAGAGCAGCAAGCTCACACGCCACATGAAAACACATGGTGCCCGCGGGACACGCGCCCCCTTTCAGTGTCAGCTTTGCTCTGTCCCGTTCACCGTCTATGCCACGCTGGAGAAACACCTCAAGAAGGTCCACGGACTCACTCACGCCAGTGCCGGCGCCTACAGCCAGGGCTTGCTTGCCGATTACAACAGCCTCAACATCAAAATGGAGGATGACTCCATAGGAGATAAATCAGGAGCTCCCATCACAGAATCTAATGTGGAGCTCAAAGAAGAGGATGCTGAAATGAGGGTCAGTGCTGATGAGCCCCCTACCTCTGAAGAAACAGTCAGTACTGCGGCTCTGGGTGAAACCGCAGTATAAAAATAGCAGCACTTCTGAACATGACACTCTCGTGACCAAAACCACCAAACGTGACGATCTTCTGCCCACGACTTAGTATGCGCATCTTATCAAAAAACCAAGAAGACCTTACCCGCCTTGACCTCAGTCACTCTAGGGAGTGATGCTGGCACTGACCGAAATTCTCATATCAGTACAAGTGCCTACTGTTAAATCCTGACATGCAATATTGAAAGACTTCTGAACTATTAGTCCCAACCACCGTTGTCAAGGCATATGGAACCCAGAACATTACATTTTGACTAGTAGAGCATAGTCAGAGTATACGGAGATGGTTACAAATCATTTGAGCCTTTTGTTGAGCCCAAAAGACAATCGGACAGCAGGCGATCTGTCAATGTGATTTTGCAATTCTGAAGTGGACACCTTGGGTTTACACTGTTGTGGCACTCTACCACAGAGCCTTAAAGGTTCATGGTTCATAAAAATCTGTGTGTGACAAAAAAGGGAATGGTCTACATCAGGGATGTCCAATCCTGCTCTTGGAGGGCCAGTGTCCTGCAGAGTTTGTCTCCAACCTTAAAGGGTTAGTTCACCCAAAAATGAAATTTCTGTCATTAATCACTCATCCTCATGTCGTTCCAAACCCGCAAGACCTTCATTCATCTTCGGAACACAAATTGAGATATTTTTGATGAAATCCGAGAGTTGTTTTTTTTTTTTTTTTTTTTTTTTTATCTCCCATAAAAAGCAGTGAAATTACAACATTCAAGGTCCAGAAAAGTAGTAAAGACATCATTAAAATAGTCAACATGACTACAGTGGTTCAACCTTAATGTTATGAAGCAACGAGAATACTTTTTGTGCGCAAATTCAAAACAAAAATAATGACTTTATTCAATGTAACTATGAGGAAATGGTTAAATAAAGTTATTTTTGTTTTGTTTTTGCGCACAAAAAGTATTCTTGTCACTTCATAACATTAAGGTTGAACCACTGTAGTCACATGAACTATTTTAACAATGTTTTTAATACCTTTCTGGACCTTTAATAATGGTAATTATGTTGCTTTCTATGGGGGATAAAAAAAAACTTGAATTTCATCAAAAATATCTTAATTTGTGTTCTGAAGATGAATGAAGGTCTTACAGGTTTGGAAGGACACAAGGGTGAGTAATTAATGACAGAAATTTCATTTTTGTATGAACTAATCCCTTTAATTAAATACCTGAAACAGACTTTAGCTCCAGCCTGCCTGAAAGTTTAGCAAATCTCTGCAAGATGGCGGCCATCCAGAAGCAGGATTGGACACCCTTGGTCTACATCAGTGTAGTAAGAGTATGACTTGCACAGATGACAATAGATGAATTTGAGCTTGTGTTTTCTCAACTATCTGACAGGGTCGTTTTCGTTTTTGATACTGTATATTAAATTGGACTGATTGGGTCTGTGGCAATACATGTTCACTGTCACATATCACTGTTAAAGTGTATTTGTTTGCCATTTAGTTTATCATTTAGAATGTCAGAATTGTGTAATTGTATATTTTAGTTTGTGCAACATACTCCACAAAAATGTATCACACGTTGGTTTATATAGCCACTCTACTGCACAACACATTCATTTTGGTTGTATTTTGTGAGCCTGTTTAGTCTGTTTACAGACATTTGTTTTACTGCCCGAGCACATAGAAATACTATGAAAAGTTTAATTTCTTTTTGTCAATGGTTTCTCCAGGTTGTGGAATGAAAAGCATCGTTTCTGATTGGGGAACAGCGCTGTTGAATGGTGAACCCACTGAGAGAGCACTTGTGTTTGTTTGTGTATATGTGAGAAAGAGTTAGAGACCAGATATATGATAAATCTATACAGGGAAAGTCTGCTTTGTTACAGTTTTGTATTATTATCAATGTCAGGGAACTGTTATGTTACAGTTTATGTTTGTGTGGTTCAAATATGGTAGAATAAGTCATCAAATGGAATTTTAAAAAAGCATTTTTTTTTTTTGTATTAACAAATGTGAAAATAGTTGGACATCCAGTTGTGTCCGTTTCTTCAGGGAGCAGCGAAAACAAAGCTCTTTTTGTCCTCTGTATATTGTTATAATTTCTGTTGATTAAATATGTCATGTCTAATGTGATTTCTCCCTGTGTAGCCCACCACTTTGTGTATTTTGTATTATTATGCCTATTTGTACGATAATTAAAAGACTGAGGCAAAGCCAGAGGGTGTGTGTGTGTGTGTGTGTGTGTGTGAGTATGTGAGAACCAGAAAGTGTGACGGCACGAACGGTGAAGTCGAACCTGCCGCTACATGTCTCAGATCACATCACAAATTCACCAGTATTTGCACAGATGAACTGCTCTCTTCTAACGGCTATTGTTGTTGAGTCATAGTCCGTTAGTAGTACAGTCATATCTGACTAAAACACTGGGTCATTCAGGTTGGCCTTCAGGGGTTTCTGGAAAAGTTGAGATTGTCAGGTTGATGATGCATTTTAAAACAGTAACACATCTGCATTACTCCATACTTCAAAAATTCGCCATTTTGAATCAACATGAGTTAAAAATGGGAGACCACAGACTTCTCTCCAGGTGTCGCAATCTTTCTAGGTGCTCTGTGGCTTGACAGATCATGAAGGGTGAACATGAACCGACCATCTTGTCTGCTTTACTGGTTACAACAACACGAAATAAACATGAATGAACATCTGAAGGTATGTTGAAAGATACAGTACAACTTACTGAAATCCATATCGTGTGTCAACCGCAGAAAGGCATCAATAAAACAGCTTGTAAAAATGTCACATTTACCTCAGAAAAGCTGTTCAATGTCCAAAAACTCATTAGTCAGCTACAAAAATGAACTTAGAGATGAGCCTTTCGCGAAATATGCAGTATAGGCTAGCTAGCCTATTGCATATTCAACATGTTCTTCAATATTGAATATGAACAAAGACTATAGATATAGAAATACGGTTCACTCCTATTAGTTATGAATGGGAGAAACTGCAACGCGCAATATGGCGTCCCGCCTTCTAAGTAAAAGAGCCAATTGCTAATTGATTAAGTCATTGCGTCACTGCAGCTGCCGTTAAAAGCACCAGTTCCCATAGAAACCTGAGAATCGCGCCTAGGACCGCACATGCGCATTGGATAGTCTAGCCTGAAAAATAAGTTTTTTTAACGCTATTTGAGCATAAGAATCAACATTCATGGAACAGTTCATGTCAGATTTTGTTGCTAATTTGAAACGTGTTATTTAATTGTGAGTTCGCCAAGCAGTTTTTGAGATTTCAGGATTCCCCCATTCAAATAGATAGGACTTGGTCTTGGAAGGCCGAAATCGCTGCCCGGAGGTGTTGCAAATATGGCCGCCGAGTGAACAGACTTTCCTTGATAGGTACTTTGATTTATGTGTAATTTATATGTAAGTTGCTTACAAATCAATTAATTTTAACCTTTAATTATTATAATAATGTACCAGCTGTGGTTCCCTGTATAGTGTACAGCATTAGTTGAGAGATAATTGTTTTCTTTGAGGAAATTTGCCATGTAAATCACTTTGCCAAATGAATCAATATTGAATCAAAGTTAATCAAATCGCAAGCTTCTGAATCAAAATCAAATCCAATTGTGAAATTTATGTCAATGCCCAGCCCTAGTGTCAATATTTTTTTTATTTGTTTTTTACTTGAAGCAAATGTTGTTGTTTTCCATTGATTTTCTTGTCAGAGTGCACCAGAATGCTTCGTTTACATGTTAAAATCACAGAAATTTTCTCCTGGGCACCCAAACTCCCCTACAACAATTTAGTTCGTAAACATGTCACTTTTTTTTTTCTATTGAGTTTGCAGGTATACATCTGGAGAGAGAAAGACGAGGCTGGAAAGGAGTTCTGGGATTGAAACTGATGGGAGTCTGAGGATTTTGAGAAACCAAGGGGGAGCAGAGTCATCTTAACAGCTCTTTTCTTTTGTAATGGGACAAAACCTTCACGCCGGTATCTCTGGCCCCTCTAATGAGAGGGACGCTCTATGATCCCTATAGCTCATTAACAAGCAACCTTTTTAATGAGCTTTCAGCCTGGGTTGGGGGAGGTTGGATTGAAGGGACCATATGTAGCTCTCACCCATCTCCAATTATCGCTGTTTTGGAGAATGAGAGAAAGATAGCGAAGCGTAAGGGAGGGCTCTAAAACGTCATTTACAACTGGTAATTCAGCAAAAAAATTCCTGATTCTCTGAATCACAGGTGATCGCCCTGGGACCTGCGTCGCTTCTCCTCTATCAAAACCTTATACACCCACCTCAGCCATGCACCATTTGGTGGCCGCACGGTCCCAATTACATAATGTAACACGAGCTTCTGCGAGTTAAGATGGCCTCTGGCAGATGAAAACATTCCCAGGTGCCCTTTGTCTCTTTCGGGCCGCCTCTCTGCACCTTTTCTCAAACACGTCGCCCTTCTGAGCTGGACCCGGCCTGTGTTTATCTTCACTGACCAATCACAACATCAGGGCGTGGTGATGGGTAACTGACCGTTCAAACCTGCAGGTGCGCATGGACTTTGAAATGTGTTTTGAGTTCAAGCACAGACCACAATAACAGCACTGTTTCCGGGTGAGAAGGGAAAGTTTGTGGTTTTGGGGTCTCATAAAACCTGCTTGATTTCTCAGGGTGGGAGTTGTCTGAATAACTTTAAATGTAAACATGTTTATTATACATGTCTTCACAATGCTCTCAAGACATTCTTAATGGGAGATACTGACAGAAATCAGTGTTTACATAATGTGTTATATTTTTAAATTGCATATGGGTTAGTATAATATTGTAATAAAATAATATTGATTCATCACCTGTATTTATTAGGGTTTAATTTTTTTAAATTTAATTTAACTTAATTTTTATTTTATTCAATTATTATCATTTTTTCTAATGTTCTATTATTTATAAATGTTTTTTGGATTTGTGTTATGATGATGATTACATTGCAAAAGCATAAAAATAATACTTGTTATTCATTGATTTATCACCTGTAATGATTAGGGTAAGGGTATATTTATTTTATTATTTATTATTTAATTTTCCATATATTTGCATTATAATTTACAAATGTTTTACATTTGTGTTATGATGCTTAAACCATATACATTAAAATTATATTTTTATATGTATTGATTTCACCTGGATAATCACTTGGATTGTTTAGAATAAGGGTACATTTAATTTTTTTTATTTCTAATTGAATTTTTTATATATTGTATTATTTATATATTTTATTATTTATAGATAATATAAATTATGAAAAATAATAAATTGTATACATATTGATTCATCACCTGTATTTATTAGGGTAAGAGTACCTTTATTTTTTAATTGATCAAATATTATATTATATTAATTTATTTTATCATATTTTTATATTATATTTATAATAATATAATAATTGTCTTATGATGAATAAACTACAGTGTTAGTATACGGGTACATTTAATTTTTTTATTTCTAATTGAATTTTTCATATATTTTATTATTTATAGATAATTTTACATTTGTGTTATGATTATTAAACTGCATAACAATAATAATTTGATTCATTGCCTGTATTTATTAGGGTAAGAGTACATTTATTTTTTAATTTATAAAGTATTATATTATATTTATTTTAATTTCTCATATTTTTATATTAAATTTATTATTATATTTATATTTTTTAATTATATTATAATAATTGTGTTATGAAGATTAAACTGCAGTAATAGGGTAAGGGTACATTTATTTTAAATATTATTTAATTTTTCATATTTAAAAATTTAAAATTGTAAAAATACAATGTAGGAGAAACAACAATATTTAGCTGAATTTTTAAACTTCAGTTGTATTTTTAGCACTTACTGTATTTTTTTTTTTTTTTCACAAATATTTGTTTCAGATCAAACAGTGATTTGCAGGCCCTCTGCAGTAACACAGCAATCTCTCTAGAGGTCATGGACCTCTGCTCTAACTGCTGCTGTTTCCGCCTGAAATCACTTTCTTTCATAGCAAGATCAAAAGATGCCAAACCAGTTCTCATGGAACCTGATGTGAATGGTAAGACGGTTGGTGATTGGCAGACTGGTAGATTTATGGATAGTAGATCATATCTCACACACATCTGTATGCTATTAAATAGCTGCATATTACTGCATTATTAGGAGGGTTGTGCATCCACAGCACTTTAAGTGGATGAATGATGGAGGTCTACTGCTGGATAAGCTTAATAGAGAGAGTATATATGCAATTATGGTATAGAGACCTATTATTTTATATTTTAAAAGCCTGTTAATTACATTTACATGAAGAAGTGCCACTAAATTCCTCGTCTTTCTTCCCACAGGACCATTTCTGGTGTGACAGCATCAGTGAGATGGAGGGAATGAGCAAAGGAAGGTTGTGTGAATGGGATAAACCACAGAAAAGCTCTCAAGTGTTTCTTTATCCTTGTTCCCAAACCTGCATCCAATACCATCCTCCTCCTCCTCATTGTGGTAACGTCCCTCCTTTCCTCCGCAAGGACCACAGAGAGAAACCTGAACCCTAAAATTACCCCCCCTTGCCGCAGCGATGTTTTTGTGGCCTTGCGTGGGAGAGGAAGACAACAGTCCAGCTGTCCACAAATAGTCTGTGCTGGATGAACAGGTGACAGTGTCGTGGAGGGAGCAGCCACAAATATGGGTTTAAACATGACCCATCTCACCACAAAAAAACAAGGTGATAATCCTGTTACGGCTGATGCTCAGAACTGTCACATTCCCAGCGGCTGTGGTGGAAGTGGTTTGGCGTGTCATATTTTCCAAATCCAATGATTTTTCTCCAAAAACAAATTCATGCAGTATAGAGCCACTACATGGTGGTGGAGGAAAAAAATGAGATGGGAGGAAAAATATATATTTTAAAACATTTGCGTTCCCCCGATTAACTTTGCGTTCACTTGCAAAACTTTGGCATTCCCCCGAGAAACTTTGTACGGAGCCTTTAAAGGGACATGGTGAAGGAAAGAAATATGAGATGGAGGCATTTCGCCGAAAAACTTTGCGTTCACTCACAAAGAGTTTAAAAGGTTACGTTGTTTAAATAGCAAATGCATTTGCATTAGAGTTATCGGTACTGAAATTTTAAAAATGTGACGCTGTTGAGTGGATTCGTAAACACCTCTGATTGGCCATTGTGTTGACGCACTCATCGAATATGTCTGTGATTGGCTTCACAAGCAAATGGAAGTGTTTGAAATTGAAAGCGTTTTAAAAGCGCGAGCGGGAGCATTTGAAAGCAGGCGTCTATCAGCAGACTGGTCTGAAACCGAGGTATATACAGGCGCATTGTTGGCGTGTTGCTATTTTGAGGAAACTGAAAACAACTGCGCCATTGACCAACTGAAACCTGGTCTAAAGTCAAAGGCGCAATATTTTTTTGTTATTCAAAGAGTGTGTTAGTAATATGCGCCTATATATGCGGGGGCACAACGTGCGTACACCCTTCTTGTTACACACACAGGTACGTGCAGCAGCACACAAACATGTCAAATATTAAAAATAAAAGGATTACAATGTAAAAGATTATTATTGTGTGCATAAAGATAAAAATGCTTTGCTGGAATCCGGCTTGTCCCGTAGATGGTCTGCTCATGCGCGAGGTTAAAGCGCTGCGTAAATCCGTTTCCTTGCTAGAGAAGCGTTCAGTTTTCTGCTTGCAAATTCTGCCATGTAAATAATGAATCCGCCATGACGCGAATGCAACTGGCTTTTAAAGGAAATGGGAGATGAGACTCTGATTAGTTTATTGCACGTTACGCCCAAAACACACCCATGACTCATTAAGAAAATAGGGACAATCCTTGTAGACCATGCGCTGGGCGCACAGACCATTTTTTCTGTCGTTAAACTAGCAAAAGTGGATTCGGACACGCCCTTAGTACACTTGCGCTGTGCACTTTAGACTACGTGCTTAAAATAGGGCCCATCTCATATTTTTTTCATCCATATGTCCCTTTAGGGGCTCCGTACTGCGAAAAGTTTCTCGCAAAATATCTCGGGAGAATGCAAAACATTTTGCGATTTCATTTTGCAAAACATTTGCGCAAGAGAATGGCAAAGCATTCACATATCATTTTTTCTCCCATCTCTTATTTTTTCCATCACCATGTCCCTTTAGGGTATGGTATATTTTCAGAGGGGAATTTTTTGTTGGAAAACATAACTTAAAAAGAGCAAACCTGGCGAAATGCACCATTTTTGAATCTGAACATGACAGAATTGTAATTTTTGGGTGAACTATCCTTTTAAACCAGTAATTGATTGATTGATTGATTGATTGATTGAATGTATGATTTAAATTAATTTATATTTCATTTTCTGCAGCCATTACTTCAGTCTTCAGTGTCACATGATCCCTTAGAATTCATTCTGATATGCTGATTTGGTGTCCAAGAAACATTATTATTATCAATGTTGAAAACAGTTAAGCTGCTTAATATTTTTGTGGAAACGGTGATACTTTTTCTCCAAATTCTTTAATGAATATAGAAACTTCAAAAGCACAGCATTTATTTGACAGAAATCTTTAGTAACATTATCAATGTCTTTAATGTCACTTATGATAAATTTATTGCATCCTTGCTAAATACTTTGCTTTTAAAAGGTAAATTAGCTTGTTTCCACCACTGAATTTAAAAAAATAAATAAAAGATGATTGCGACTTTTAATCTCACAATTCTGATTTTTATTGCAGGTTATAAAGTCAGAATTGCTAGATATAAACTGGGAATTGTGAGGGGAAAAAGTCAGAATTGTGAGATTAAAAGTTGCAATTATCTTTTTATTTATTTATTTTTATTCAGTGGTGGAAACAAGCTCCGATAAATTTAGAAACTGACTATATATAGAAACTGTGGTAAGACTTTACATAGTTCTAGCCTTAGCACAAATGTGGCCACAAATAAGGTCTAATTAGGTGAAAGGAAATCAATGCAACACCTCTGCTTTCCTACATACATGCTCTTTCTCACACAAACAAGAGTTGTATGCCACGCCTTAATAACCTCCCAAACAAAATGCATGTGATACTGACAAGAAAAAAAAGGTGTGTGTGTGTGGGGGGGGAATCACACAGCACCTGGTGACCTTTACTCTCACACAATGAGCAAGATACAGGTCAAAACAGCCGCCTGACGCCGGACAGACCGACTGGTTGGACTAGCCTTTACTCCAAAGCAGAGCTCGCAGGTCTCATTGTCATGTTCACAATGCTGTGACCTGCCCTAAGGGATCAACCTATACTTACACAAGTTAACTGACTTGTTTTTCGCCCCCCAGAAAATTACACCTTTTTTGGTTTCTTGCACAGAAAGAAGGAGCATCTACTAAAAGGGTAGACTGGGAAAAGAAGGAAAGGAGAGTAAATGTAAAGTGTTTCTACTTATTCATTTGAATGCATTGCGTGCCTGAATAGCATTTGGACACCAGTTCTTTCTACATATGTATGTGTTTAAATAGAGAGAGAGTAATAGGAAGACACAAATATAAAGAGTTAGAGATGGTTAAATAGAGTAAATACTGATAGTAAGCGACGTATTGAGGCAGGATAGTTAAATAGCAAGATATAGAGTAATTGTCTTTCTGTTCTTGACCTCTTGACCTTTTTTCATCCCATTCTAATGCATCCTTACATCGGGCACCACTGCGGTGCCTGGGAACCGACTGGTGTTAATTGATGCCTGTGAGCAGATAGACTCTGGGTTTGGGTCGTGGGAGCAGTAGGGGTCGTGGACGTGCCGGGAGAGTAATAATGTTCTGGGCGGGTCAGCAACCTTTGTCGTTGCGACATAATCCTCTCTAACTGAAAGACTATATGTAGCTCACAGAACATATAAGCATCAATAACACGAGTTAATGGTGAGCGCTTGTTCACATCCGTCTCATTATGAGCTGTGTTTATTTAGCCCCTGTAAGCTTGTCTGAATGTCTTTAGCAAGGCACGAGCAGCCAGTGAAAGAAAGGCAAAGTAATGTTTCGAGGTCAGATGATTTGATTGGTACAAATGGATTTATTTCCATTATGTTTACCTTCAAATTAACCTATTTAATATCACTGCTTACATTTGTGACCAAACCTTAGTTTGAGGTTCCACTTCATATTGTGTCTTTATGTACTAGAATTGATATCATTTGATACAATGCACATATTTTGTACATACATGTTTTTAAAAAACTGCATGTAATTACAGCTGTAATTAATTCTGCTGTTCTCAGAATTGTGAGATATAAACTCGCAATCGCGAAAAAGTCAGAATTAAGAGATACGTGAGAAAAAAGTCAGAATTGCGAGATATAAACAATTGCGAGAAAAAAGTCAGAATTGCGAGATATAAACACAATGGCGAGAAAAAAGTCAGAATTGCGAGATATAAACACAATTGCAAGAAAAAAGTCAGAATTGCGAGATATAAACACAATGGCGAGAAAAAAGTCAGAATTGCGAGATATAAACACAATTGCAAGAAAAAAGTCAGAATTGCGAGATATAAACACAATTGCAAGAAAAAAGTCAGAATTGCGAGAAACAAGTCAGAATTAAGAGATACGCGAGAAAAAAGTCAGAATTACGAGATATAAACAATTGCGAGAAAAAAGTCAGAATTGCAAGTTGTAAACACAATTGCGAGTAAAAAGTCTGAATTGCAAGTTGTAAACACAATTGCAAGAAAAAAGTCAGAATTGCGAGATATAAACACAATGGTGAGAAAAAAGTCAGAATTGCAAGAAAAAAGTCAGAATTGCGAGATATAAACACAATTGCAAGAAAAAAGTCAGAATTGCGAGAAAAAAGTCAGAATTGCAAGAAAAAAGTCAGAATTGCAAGATATAAACACAATTACAAGAAAAAAGTCAGAATTGCAAGAAAAAAGTCAGAATTGCGAGATATAAACACAATTACGAGAAAAAAGTCAGAATTGCGAGATATAAACACAATTACAAGAAAAAAGTCAGAATTGCGAGATATAAACACAATTGCGAGAAAAAAGTCAGAATTGCGAGATATAAACACAATTGCGAGAAAAAAGTCAGAATTGCGAGAAAAAAGTCAGAGTTGCGAGATATAAACACAATTACAAGAAAAAAGTCAGAATTGCGAGATATAAACACAATTGCGAGAAAAAAGTCAGAGTTGCGAGATATAAACACAATTACAAGAAAAAAGTCAGAATTGCGAGATATAAACACAATTACAAGAAAAAGTCAGAATTGCAAGAAAAAAGTCAGAATTGCGAGATATAAACACAATTACAAGAAAAAAAGTCAGAATTGCAAGATATAAACACAATTACAAGAAAAAAGTCAGAATTGCGAGATATAAACACAATTGCGAGAAAAAAGTCAGAATTGCGAGATATAAACACAATTGCGAGAAAAAAGTCAGAATTGCGAGATATAAACACAATTGCGAGAAAAAAGTCAGAATTGCGAGAAAAAAGTCAGAGTTGCGAGATATAAACACAATTACAAGAAAAAAGTCAGAATTGCGAGATATAAACACAATTGCAAGAAAAAAGTCAGAATTGCGAGATATAAACACAATTGCGAGAAAAAAGTCAGAATTGCGAGATATAAACACAATTGCGAGAAAAAAGTCAGAATTGCGAGAAAAAAGTCAGAATTGCGAGAAATAAACACAATTACAAGAAAAAAGTCAGAATTGCAAGAAAAAAGTCAGAATTGCGAGAAATAAACACAATTACAAGAAAAAAGTCAGAATTGCGAGATATAAACACTATTACAAGAAAAAAAGTCAGAATTGCAAGAAAAAAGTCAGAACTGCAAGATATAACATAATAAGTACATTGTACCAAACAAATGTTTTTTGACGGTAGCAGGTTTCATAGTAGGCCTACTTGTGTTCTGTGACCGAGCAGGTCAGTTTCTAAAATATGACATTCCACAATCCTGTGTGGTTTGACGGTTGTAAGAATACAAATGCCATCTGACTGAGCAATTGGAATGAGTACATAAAATGAATGGGCTTTTATTAATTGTTTTAAATTCATGACTTCTTTTTTTTTTTTTTTTATCTAGAAATAAGCATTGTTATCATTAAATATTTTCTTAGTTATCTCTAAGGCTCACTTGAACGACTGGACAGCGAGACATTTGCCTTCGGTTTCAGACAATGTCACTGTCTGTCAAAACTCGTTAGTGAAGTATCATAAAACTTCATAATAGACACAAAGGTTATTGATTGTAAAACAATTTAAACATTAAATGAAACAAAAAGGTAAAAAAAAAAAGAATATTATTATTTATTGAATTATCACTTCCTTTAAAAATAAACTTATTGTTAGCCACTTTCTACTGGATCTTATGCAATAAGCAATGACTCTATTTTAATATAGAAAAGGTACGGAGGTCGTTTTATTAGGCTATTAAAACAGCTGGGAAGAAATTGAGTTTAAACGTGTGAATTGAGAATTAGAACTGAGAACCTGAGGTAGTGACATCGCAGTGCCATCTAGTGGTGAATGTGTTATTTCACACACAGGGATGTTGATTTTGTTCAAATAAAATTCCCGGGTGTATAAATGAAAGAATATATATTTTAAAGGACGTTAGAGATTCGGCGACACCTATATTTTAATTGTTTTTGTCCCAAAATATCACTCAATTTCTTGCTATGTTGGTATCGAAGCTAGCTGTTTTATTTGCTAAAAACGGAAAATTGAATTGAATATTAGCATGACTAATTTAGATGGATTAGCAGCCCAGGAAGCCACGATAATCTGACATTATCATATACGTCTCAAGTTTCTACGCCTCCCAGGCCAGTAAACATGAGAGGGTGGGAATTAAGTGGGATGTGCTGCTCCAAACTTTTCTGAGGCAAAGCTTAGAAACTTCAGCACAGGCTGTGACAGAACTGACGCATCTGATCCTCTCTACTGATCTGAAGAGATGTCTGAGTTAGGCTCCACTGACAATCCTGTGAAGTTCAAGGATCAAGACTACGACTCCCTGCTGCAGAAGTGTCTCAAATCTGCAGTTCTGTTCTCAGACACGGTGTTTGCAGCGAACCAAAGCTCCCTCGGTATTCCTGTGGATCCTGATCCTAAAAAGGCAGTAAAGTGGCTGCGCCCAAAGGTACC
This sequence comes from Hypophthalmichthys nobilis, assembly GCA_037950665.1. NCBI lineage: Eukaryota > Metazoa > Chordata > Actinopteri > Cypriniformes > Xenocyprididae > Hypophthalmichthys > Hypophthalmichthys nobilis. The sequence continues at coordinate 29,591,156 of CM075484.1, forward strand.
TTTAAAGTTGACTACTATGAAAAGTATTTTTTTATCATCATGGATTTATTGATTTTCCAAAAAAGAATGGTATAGGTTCAGATTGTGTCTATGCCGTGAATTTACAGCAGATTGATTTAATTGGTAACAGTGTAGGCCTATAAGATTTAATTGAGTCATTATTGAAATTTTTTTTTTTTTTTTTTTGACAATTAGTTAAAAGACGCATCACAAAGTGAAGTAGAAAACCGTAGGAATTTTCACTGATAACAAGCTAAAGCCCACAGAACTTTATGGGGTCATTAAAGGTGATGATGCACCTCGAGGGAAAATTCAGTTTAAAAATGCCACTAAATCAAGCCACTGAAATTACAAACTTTAATTACTGCCTTAAATGTTTAAAAAATGGTTAAAGAATATATGACAACACATACATTCAATAGAAAAGTTAAATGGATGAAAACAAATATACATATATACATATTTAAAGGAAATCTGGATACTCAGGACATTCATTGCTTTTATTTTTAAATAATTTTGTAAGTATTATTTACATACATGCTCAATACCTGGAAAATGCATGCAATTTAGCCTGTCCTCAGCATGAGGTCACAATGTAAAATTGCAGAACAAAGTCTTTAAAAATGCAACAAGTTCAAAAATATACATTTAAATTGAAAGGCAGAGATCTGTAATATACCAAACAATATAAAAAGTAAGTCTTGAATTATATTTTCCATTAAAAAAAAAAAAATCTTGGCATTTTTGTATGTTTATTCAGGCAGCTACAACTGAGAAAGAAAACAAAATTGCTCCACTGTACAACATGTACAGAACACGTAAAAAAATTATCAACTCTCTCAAAAAATTCATTTTTTTGAATAAAATATCTTAAAATGTAATAAATGTATATATTTTTTATTCTGGCATGATTTTATAACATCATATAACATCATAGTGCAAAATGGTATTAAAATTATGTGTAGAAGTCGTTGCTTTGTTATGAGAAAAATGTCCGGAAAAATGAATTTCATTGATGTCATTCAGAGTAACCAATATAAAGGGACCATTTTGGATCAAGTCATGCGGTCAGTATCATGTGACAGGATGTGACATCATTCAGACACCTGCAAAGGACCACATGGTCGTGAAGCGAATTAACTAACTCTCTTTTAACTATTTGAAAAATGTGTGTTTTCTCTTGCTCATACACATGTCCTAAAACATCAGGTCATTCGGTACAACTGCTATAAAACATGGAAAATGTTGTGATATTTTAAAAACTTAAAAATGTTTGATTGTCCTTTTGCTAGCTAGCTAGATATCAGCCTGTTAGCATTTTTTAAAAAAAATATATCGTCATTCAGTATAACCAAAAGTGTCATTCTGTAAAACCGAAATTTTGGTTAAACCGAATGACTTTTTGGTGACAAATCTTGTAAAAAATGACAAAAGCAGTGTTAATTGATTATAAAAAACACATAATCTCATTGTTAACACTTAATAAAACTTCAAAATTAATTATATCTCTTTTTTACACTTTTAAAAACTTTATTTGTCAATATACATACATATATATATATATATATATAATGGGGCATTTCTTAAGGAGAATAAGTTGTTTTTTAATTCTTTTTAATTCATTTAAAAATACTTAAGAGTGCGGTGAGAAGAGGGATAGTCTACCAAAAACAACAACAACAAAAACTGTCATCATTTACTCAACCTCATGTCAATTAAAACCTGTGTGCATTACTTTCTTCTGCTGAACACCAAAGCGTTTTGGTTCCCATTGACTTCTATTTTTGTCCATACAATGGAAGTCGATGGGAACCGAAACTGTTTAGCTACCAACATTCTGCAAAATATCTTCTTATGTGTTCCACAGAGGAAAGAAGGTCATACAGGTTTGGTATGACATTAGGGTGAGTAAATGATGACAGAATTGTCATGTTTGGGTGGACTATCCCTTTAAGACAGTCAAACAGACCCTCAACCTGAAAAGTTCTTCTACACATGCTTGTGTTTTCAGATGTCCTGATCAGCCCATCACATGTACTTGCAAATTGTTTTTGGCTCACACCCATCTCTTCTACCCCACCTCTCCCCCTCTTCAGGAAATCACAAGTAATGCTGTCTTTGTCGAGGGCACCATGGGCACCACCGATATCTGCCAGGGCCAGCTGGGTGAGTGCATGCTCGTGTTAGCACACGGTTGTTCATATTTTATGCCAGGATAATGGGATAACGCCTTTCTGCACCTCTCAGAAACCAAATCACCCAAAAGTGCCCTCAAGGCTTGAGTGCTATCAGAGAAATATCCGTCTTTGGCAACGCTCCCACTCTTCCTCTCCTTATCATGCAGATGCCCTCCCCCCATCGTCTTCCACCCAGATCTTCCTCATCATGCTTAATGTACTATCCCCATTCTGCCCTTGTAGCCGCGAGACACTGCGCAGATCTCAGAGCCTCCTGCTGAGAGTTGCGACACGGAGCCGCCGCAGGCAACTCACATCAAAAACACGACAAATGTACTAGAGACAGGGATGAAAGCACAGGGAAGAAGGAGGGAGCGAGAGGTTGGATTGGCATCATCTGTACCCCCCTCCCTCACCCGCCCCCCATCTCCACCCACCTAAAGAATAACAATTATTGTGCTCAGCGGGTATTGTTTTATTGTTTTGCCTCTCTTCCTTTCCACATATGGGGTTGATTTGGTGTTGATGGAAAGTGTTTTTGTTGACGTACAATGTTAAATGTTTACATGCTAAGCTTTATTCTACAGCTCAGTGTTTCCCAACCTTTTTTTGTTTTATGTACCCCAAAAGATCCATCAGAAAGAGTCAAGTACCTCTTTATCAACACCAAACCAAAACTGTGAGCCTGTTAAACTCAACAAAGTATAGTGAAATCATAACTTACATTAATAAGTTTCTGCTGAATGAGTTCAGTGTTTCATTTACCATGCATTTTGATGCATGTAATACAGCAAATTTTCAAGTATCCTCTAGAATCTAATAACCCTTAAAGGGATAGTTCACTCAAAAATGATCTCGCCCCCCCATTGACTAGCATAGTAGGAAAAAACTATGGCAGTCAATGGGGAGCGAGATCTGCTTGGTTACAAACATTCTTCCAAATATCATCCTTTGTGTACAGCAGAAGAAAGAAATTTATACAGGTGTTTGGAACTACTTGGGGGGAATAAAAGATGACAGAACTTTCATTTTTGGGTGAACTATCCCTTTAAGAGGAAACTGCGGCTTTACTGAGCTCAACAATAGCTCTGGCCGAACTGTGATATATTTATTTATTTATTAGTTTATTTAACAGGGACAATGCAGTATAACAGTGCTACAATTTCAAGCAGCTGATGCTCCACATACAGGCTTCTAGCCAAAGGCTAATTTGCAGCCCCGAAAACGAAACGCTATTGGCTAATTTAAAAAAGGGGAGGAGCTGTTCGATATTTCCCACCCTGTCTTCCTGTTTCAGTGGAAATTACGTCAACACACTGAATAATGCAGCGCGTTTCCAAGCACTTCAGTGGGCCTTTAAATCTCAGTGCTAATGTGCGAGACGCTGAAATAGCAGCGAGATATGACGCAACAAGACGTCTGTTTAGTGCATGTTTACAAAGAAGAATTAAAAAGTAGTGTAGTGGAAAACAAACACTTTTTTGCATAACTTCAATGTAAATGTGCACTAGATGGACATGTTTTACCATTGCTCTTGTGTCTCGTGCATGATGCAGCATTCTAAAAATGCTACCTCTTTTGACATTTGCTGCATCCGAAATCGTGTACGGAGTAGCTACTCCATTTGAATTTACTTCGCGACCGTTAAAAAAGATGTTATACGTATATAATATGAATATGAGTAGTATGAATGAAATTTGGACGTACCACATCCGCCATGTTGTTACTGTCACGTGACCTACCAGTTGTGTCGCATCACTTCCATTCATAAATCCCCTCCCGTGGCCTCCTGGGATAGAAAAGTATCCATCGCATGAGCACTTAAGAATCTGGGCGGAAGCAGTAGGCCATCCGGGAACTTCTCAACTACTCTTTTATGAATACTTGGACATACTACTCCTTTCACGTACTGTTTTTTGCTACTATATAGTAGGTAAGTAGGCATATTCGGACGCAACTTAAGTATACGCACGTTCGAAACTCTTTTATGAATACTAAGGATTCGGACATACTTATTCACTCTCCTACTGCTTTTTCCCTACTATATAATAGAGAAGTAGACGGTTTTGGACACAGCCTATGTATTTGGACATACTACTCTTTTAGCATGCTGTTTTTTACATACTCTATAGTAGGGAAGTATTCGATTTCAGATTCCACTGCCCTGCATTTCACGTTTTCACAAAGGTCCTGTTCACACATAATTTACTAGTAAAGAACTGCTTCTCTTTTGGTATCCCCCAGGATAGGATACAGTACCATTTAAGGGATACTTACCATTATCACAGCAACATCTGGCTATCATTTATTGCGAAACTCAATATTTCTGAGTTTTCTTGTGTACATGCAAACACAGAACTGTGGGCATCTTGTATCAAAGCAGGCAGAGCTGTGCTTAAATCATGAAGTGTGCGTTTGCCACTCAGGATTTGGATGCCCTCTCTAAATAATATATGAACATCGCAACAGATCACTAGAATAACAAACGCATGTAAATAATCTCATTTGAATGTAAATCTTCCCAAATAATGCCTTATTCTTAGCACTTCAAGCAGAAATTTTAATTATTTGTTTTCAAGTGACTTTTCACATCAACATATCCAGCGGTCGGAAGATTAATTGGACGTACTCCATTGCAGAGCTCTGTTGGTGTCATTCCTATGGGAGCTGGTGTGTTAAGTATGTTTTTTATGAAGTGTTGTCACACCGAATCCGTTTCTGTTTCCCCCACACCAAGAAAACGAACAGCTGTTACCTGTTACAGAGGAATGTCTCTGTGCATGAGACAGACAGCATGTCTCCTGCTTCTTCAAAGCTTGGACTTCCACTTTGGTGGAAAAACATAAATGTTGGCAGAATTGTGTAACAGAGCCTGTCGTCGTGCCCTTCTACAGGTAACTGCTGGCTGCTGGCGGCCCTGTCCTGTCTCACCATGCACCCGACTCTGTTTGTCAAAGTGGTTCCATCTGGACAAAGCCTGAGTGAATCCTACGCCGGCATCTTCCGTTTCAGGGTAAGGGGGAGCAGGAAACCCACAATAAAAAACGACAGTTATGAAACGCTCACAAATTTATGAGATTATTCTTTAGAAATCATGCTTTTCTTCCACATTTAATCTTATATAAAACTAGATCAGTGACTATAAATGAGTGATTGATAGGGAAAGCATGAAAGAACCCATGAATTTTACATAAAGGGATCCATTTTTTATAGTCCAAGTGGGGGTTTGAGAGAGGGTCGAATCAGGATAGAATTTATATCCTCGTTTGAACGTCTGCATATGTGTCTAGATTTACTTCTAGCTGGAGAATGGTAATTAGAATCAGTCTTCTTTGACCTTACCATCCCTAACAGCTGAGGTTCATTCCAGAAACTGCTCCCGTCATCTTCCTTTTGTCCCGATGACATGTACATCTGCATGTCCCTCCCCCTTTAAACTGGCACAAAAATTATCATAATTCAGTTGTCTGTTTTTCATTCACAGAGAAGGAACATTGTGTTTCTGTTTGCAAATTTGTTGCAGACCCCTTTAAAATAAGCTTCCATCCTATTCGCTTAGTCTCCTAATGATCTGATTGGAACCACCTTGTCAATAAAATCCAAAGTTTGGAATGACCACACATCTTAAAATGATCCTAAAGTTGCAAACTCTCATGCATGCATGTTTTCCTACATGGTTTCCACCGTTATTAAGAACAAACAGCCAGAAGAGTCCTTATTTTGTCCACCCCTCAGGAATCCTGTCCGTCTTGTTATTGAGCAGGAACCACCAGAGAGAGATAAACGTACAAAAAGAATGCTGCACTTTTATTGGTAGCCTGAAAAAGAGGCCCACTGTGAGGCTCCAGACAACATGAAAGTGAATTGATTTACTGAAAGAAGTAAAGGTGGGCGGAGCTTGGTAATCTAATCCTGTCAGTCACATCACAAGATATATACAGGGTGTAGTTTATGGGGGAGTTTTGGGGGAATCTGACCTAGTGTTTTGCCTTTAACATCTTTAAGATAGGGGCTAGGGGTGGCATAAGACAAATTATGTCCAGAAAATTACTGATCGAACCATCCCTTTGCCATAAACGGAGTGTCTATTTACACTAAGTGCAAATAGTGTGCCTCATTGGCAAATGCTATTTACACTAGCTCCACCCACCAATGTCTGGTTGGGCCACTCAAGTTTTAAAAAAGACACACCGAATTCATCATCTTCAGTGGCGCAGCAGTAGTGAGTAAGGCTTTTAACGCGGTCGACGCTTTTTGCTGAGCTTGCTTTATTTTCAATAAAAATGACAATAATGTTCTAAAAGTGAAAATAAACTGCAAATGAGTGTTTAATAATATTAAAAGTGTTTATTGGGTAGGGATAGGGGAAGGTGTAGGGAGGGTTTTTAATCTCCCAATAAGGCAGCATCCATTTAATAATTTTTATAAATATAATATTTACACCCAATGATATTTTTGAATCCTGTTAATGTACAAAAATACTGAGGTGCAAATAGTATCTGCCAATATAAAGTATATATAGCATCTAATTACTATTTACTATTATTGCAAAGAACTGATACTTTTACATGGTGTAAATAGAATCTATCGCTATTTTCACCTAGTGTAAATAGCATTTATCGCTAAGAAAATATGCTATTTTCACTTAGTGTAAATAGCATTTATCGCTAAGAAAATATGCTATTTTCACTTAGTGTAAATAGCATCTGTTGATATTTGCACTTAGTGTAAATACCCGCTGCCTTCAATAAATTTCATCATCTATATTTTCAGCTAAATACAGTAGGGGAGAGTGGGGTAAGTTGTGCCATATAAACCCAAAAATTCTGTCATTATTTACTCTCCCTCATGTTGTTCCAAACATGTATGACTTTATCATTTTGAAGTATTGGTATTAATGTTAAGCTTATTTGAAAGTAGTGAAACAATCGTCAAAATGTTTGTAATAGTAAATATCAACAGTATAAATAATAGTACTTCATGCATTTGGAGTGCAATGTTTACTGTCACGATTAGTACTGACACATTTTACTTAACTGCTACCATTTTGGGAAAATGCTTCATTCAATAATTCATGGCTAATTTTTAGGCTAAAATTGTTGTTATATGATTTTATAAAAACAAAACAAAACAAAAAACAAGTATGATATACAGTATATTTTTAGACCTAGACAAATTTACTGACAAATTTCACTTCAACTACCATGTAGAAAATTGCAAAAAAAAAAAAACAAATCAAAAAAATTATGTTTCACAGATGAAAGTCATGCAGGTTTGGAATGACATGAGGGTGAGAATATTAGGAAAGAAATTAAATTTTTGGGTGAACTACCCCTTTAAAAGGGCTCTATGTAGAATTCAGAAATCCTTGTTATTAGCGACGCCGGTGGCTATTAAGTGAACTGCAATCGGCAACTTACTGCTCGTGCTCGTGCACACGTAACATAGAGACTGAATGTGATTCAAAGCCTTGATATACTCACGGTGAATTTCTTTTTCATTCTTTGATTAGAAGTAAAAAGAAAGAAGTGATATACTGTTAACAAACATCCCGACACCATCCACACTGCTGAGAGTGACGTTTAGATGAATATGTAAATATGTGCTGTGCGCTTTCCTCTCAGTAACAAAATGAACACACAACAAAAATGACAGCATTGAGAAAGCAGCAGTTAAGAAAGCATCTGATCATAGCGATGTGGATATGTTTGCACGAGCTCTGCAATTTACCGTCATCATGACGACAGATGAGGTCATTAAAATTACACTGTTAAGATTTTAATTATATAGTTATAGTTTAATTATAAAGTATATTTAAGACCATAGACTATAGATCTGGCTATGTGAGACTATAGTTTGAATTAATACCTTTTCTTTGCATGACACATTAACATTACAGTACAGAATGGCTCTTTCGATATTATCCTGAACATTGTATAAGCATTTGTTTCATGTGTCATTGGACGGGAAAAGAGAGGCTCTTGGGAGCACGCGTAAACATCACGTTTTTGATTTTCCGGACAAAAACAACCCGAGTGCTTCACATAAAATTAGGTCCATAGCAGTGTTGCCAAGTCCGAGGTTTTCCCGCAGAATTTGGCTATTTTAACACTGTTGCCGCAGGTTGTTTTTCATGTCCGTAATAATATGATATTTAGCCCCTGGAATGCTAATTTTACCAGGGGAACCCTGCCAAAAACGTGGATTTTGCCCCCCGGAATGCGATTTTTACCAAGGGACCGGCCTGAAATGCAATTGGGATAGTTTTGGGCTAGTTTGAGTAGCAGTTGGGCAGGTTTTGTTTTGTTTGTTTCATAGACAACCTAGAAAGTCGGGGAAGGTCTCGTTTTTTAAAATTCGTTACAAGATGTTCACACATTGGCAATAAAAAAGCAATTAATACATGAAAATTCTTACATATAGCCCCTTTAAGCTTTTCTCTAGAAAAAGAAAATGAGACAGAAGAGAAAAAAATATGCACATAATTATATAGTAAATGAAAAAAACTAAAATATTTACTAATGCATAATTCTGTCATAAATTATTTTACAGTATTTACATAGACAAAATTTTAACATTAAGCTAATTTATTTATAAAGAATTATTAATATACTTAGACTTAGATAAGTTCACAGACAAATTTCACTTCAAACACCATTCCAAAAAAATAAACAAAACTTTTTAGCTGTTCACTTTTTCATGTGCATCTCTCAATTACAGGCTGCTGTATACAGTGAGATGGTATATATGATAAATAAATTACCCTCTGACACATTTTACTCCCCTACTCCTCAGGGTTGCATTTTCTGAAGCACAAAGTGACGAATGAACCACTGCGAGTATAATTATTACTGCAGTGCTGTTTGTTTCAGAGAGTTCACCTTGACAAGGCTTGCAATAAAACAAGCCACTACAGCTCTCGTGGCTTGTGTGCTGTTGTGTGCATGGTTGTAAACTGAGGTTAAACTTGTGAGATAACAGCACAGTTAATTAAACAGTCAAAACATATTAGCACTGAAGAGCTCTTATGGAAGGTTGGTCAGCGTTATGTAATTGTTATGCCGTTCTCATCATATAATAACATTCTACCTGCCGCAGTATTACATTTAGAGGCTAAACAGGTATGCGCAACATGACTTGTCCTGATCCAGGAAGGTTAGAGAGGTGAAGAAAGAAAGAAGACACATCAAAAACTGAGTGACAGGAGAGAAATGAGGAGTTAGAGGACTGTTGATGGTGGATGATTCCTGAAATGTCTAGGCTTGTTACTGTAGCCTAAGGACATGTACACAGACATGTGGACACACACATATTGCTACCTGCTGGCTAACATGTCCATTCTTGTCTGTCTAACATCACATAAAGTCTTTTAGCTTCACGTTTAAGGGGTCATTCATACAGTTGAATTACTTTATTAATATTACTAAAGTGTTTTACAATAAAACAGTCATAATTTAGTTTTTCATGAATATTTTCCACCCTAAATAGTTTGTTTTGTTGCTGTGCCTTTATGACTTTTATGTAAATTAAAGTACACTACCGTTCAAAAGTTTGGGTCAGTATTATTTTTATTTTTTTATTTTATTTTTTTTTGAAAGAAAGAAAGAAATTAATGCTTTTATTTAGGGATGGGAGAATAAATTGATTTCGTGGATCGATTCTGAGATTTTCCGAATGCATCGCGATTCTCCCTCGAATCGATTCTGAGCTTGGTTTTTAACAGCAGATAGCGCTCTAGGCTAGTTTTTAATTGCGCGCTTAAATGCTCACGAAGAAGAGCGCTTGCGCGTTCGGCTAGATGTTCTTGCACCTCAGAATGTTTTTATGATGCGAGATTAATGTAAACAACCCCCTTGTAATTCGTTTCAACCTTTTCAAACTTTATGAATGATTATTTCATAGAAGGTTCAAGTGGTGTGTGTTTCGATTTCAAGTACCGCTGTTTCTAAAGCATGCAGTGCCATTTGCTGTTGAAAACCAAGCTCAGAATCATTTCTTGATTCGTGATTCAACGATTTATTGTTCCCAGCTCTACTTTTATTCGGTAAGGATGCATTAAATTAACCAAAAGTGACAGTAAATACATAACAAAATATTTCTCTTTCAAATAAATGCTGTTCTGATGAACTTTCTATCCATCAAATATATATCATGGTTTCCACAAAAGTATTAAGCAGCACAATTTTTTGAAAATAATAAGAAATATTTTGTGAGCAGAAAATAAGCAATTAGAATGATTTCTGCAGAATCATGTGGCGTAATGGCTGCTGAAAATTCGGCATTGCCGCACAGGAATAAATTATAATTTAAAATATATTTAAATAGAAAAAAAGTTATTTTAAAGGTACACTATATACCTTCTTTTTTGTTGTTGTTCAAAATTAACAAAATTTAAATGAATCAATACATCATCAATTCTTCCAAAACGAGTTTTTGTCTTACCCTGCCTTTTTCACTATTATAAGTGTTTATATTATAGAACTAACGAGATCTCAGGAAGTTGCGTACGTACGTCACTCACCTGTGCGTGTCTCGATATATAGCTGTAAATAGAGAAAATTTGCTCTGGCTACTTTGACGCGTATCTGGTGTGGGAGGGAATCGCCCGTTTTAAACAAACCCCAAACGGAGGAGAGTCTGCTGGCAAAAAGAGAAAGCGGCAGAGCTCGAAATAAAACAAGAATCAACATTGGCTTTTCAGAGATGGCGAGAACTCAGGGATTTAAAATGTTGTAAAAGCGATACAGAGATGGTAACTGGTAATTGATGATAAATTGCCATATGTAGCTCTCTAACAGAGTTCATTGTAAAGCATTATCTATTGTGAAGGGTCGTTTCATTAAGGTTGTTGTAGCGCTGTGCTGGAATTTATTTTTCAAGGAAGTACCGTGTCTATTATTGGGTATATCTACGTCTTCAGCTAGTCAGCTTGAGATTCTTTCTATCTAAAATGGTTATAATTCTAGTAGTGAATGATTTATGAGCAGTAGGATAATCTCTCTCTCTCTTTTAATTATGAAACAACCCTATTCATCCGCACAGTCACTCAGAGCCGAAGGACAAACAAAACAATGTTCTTCAGCAAAATGCATGCAGTTTTGTTTTAACTGCTAGATAGTGTACCTTTAAATTCTAACAATATTTCACATTTTTTACTGTTTTTCCTGCATTTTTGTTTTGTAAAAATCTTACCAGCCCCACATTTTTGAACAGTAGTGCATATTTTCATAAAATTTTCAAGTAAATGTTTGATTCTCCTTATATGACAACATTTGGGCCAGGAAATATACTGGCCCAAATGTTGCAAAACTGAAACAGATAGTTTCGAGACCCATAAAGCAGTAAAACATCCCACTTTTTCAGGTGCATCAACACCCAAATGTGCTCGTACAGAGCAAATATAACCCTGTTTTCTCTCTCTCTCTCTCTCTCTCTCTCTGTGTAGTTCTGGCAGTATGGTGAGTGGGTGGAGGTGGTAGTGGATGACAGGCTGCCTGTGAGAGAGGGCCGTCTGCTTTTCAGCTACTCTCGCACCACCAACGAGTTCTGGAGCGCCCTGGTGGAGAAAGCTTATGCCAAGTCAGTTCCAGCATATGTGTCCTTGACTGTGTGGGCGTGTGACTATTCATTAGTGACACCGCTCACGTGAAAGCCATTGTTCCTTTGTGTTATTTAAGGACTGATATTTTTAGAAAAAACATCCAGTTGTGAAAAATGATCAAATGCAATTGATTGATGCAGAGTAGTTAATGTGGAATTCAACCAATAGAGGCCAATTAGTAATATGTATGTGTGTGTGTCTCTCTGTCTGTTTTTAAAGGCTGATTGGTTCTTATGGCAGTCTGAAAGGGGGGATTATCTCAGAGGGAATGGAGGATTTCACAGGGGGCATTGCCTACTCCCTCCCCGTGTCTTCTCGGCCCCCACGCATGCTCTGGAGAGCCGTCACTGCTGCCCTGGCCAGGAGCAGCCTGATCAGCTGCTTCATACATGTATGGACTAGGGTTATATATGGATAACCCTAACCCTAACATCATAGATATACATGATAGCCCTGCTGAAAAATCCAGCATTGTTGGTCACCAGCATATGATATGTTTTGCAGGAGTGCTGGTGGACCAGCTACACTAAATACATCAGTTTTGTCACCCTCATGTCGTTTCAAACCCGTAAGACTTTCATTCATCTTCGGAACACAAATGAAGATCTTTTTGATGAAATCTGAGAGCTTTCTGACAGCCTATGCAATTGAAACTTTGATGCTTCAAAAATTCATAAAAAGATTGTAAAACTATTCCAGTTATTGACTGGTTTAGTCCAAAGATTCTGAAGAGAATTGATCACTTTTTATGATGAACACATTTAATTTAGACTTTTACTCACATGTAAACATTCATCAGCGAACAAACAGAAGCTCAAACGAAGCTGAATGATGCACAAGAACAAACCTTTTGCGGAAGTTCAAATGTGCTGCGTAACACTCATTGGTTCTCGCACGTGTCAAGAAAACACGATTACCATGCGCATCGATGGATGTTTATATGTGAATAAAAGCCTAAATTGTTCATCATATAAAGCGATTGAGTCTCTTCAGAAAATTTGGGCTAAACCACTCAATTCATATGGATCAGTTTTACATTAGTTTTACATTGGATTTGTTTTTCTTTATGAACTTTTTGAAGTGTCAATGAAGGGACAGAAAGCTTTAAGATTTCATCAAAAATATCTTAATTTGTGTTCCAAAGATGAACAAAAGTCTTACAGGTTTGGAACGACATGAGGGTGAGTAAATGATGGCAGAATTAACCCTTTAAACCTTTTAAACACATATGTTTTGTGTACAGGCTACGAGTGTGAAGGACATTGGTATTGTGACATCAGAGGGTCTCATTAAAGGTCATGCCTATGCCATCACTGATACAGATAAGGTATGAGTATATTGCATATACACATGATTTCAGGAACATGAGCATTGTGGGAATTTCACAAAGAAAAATAAAGAAAAAAATATTTATTTTTTGCATTGTGAGATTATTTTCTTTAGAATTTTTTTATTGTGAATTTAGGGTGAAATATGACTTGGGTGTTTCTTGGCAAATTTTGAATGATTCATCCAATTAGTGATTTTTTAAACAGCTTTTGGTAAACACTTGAGAGCCTAATATACACAACAATAGGTTTTCACATGCTCTGTTTGTGAGTGTGTGAGAGAGAGGGAGAGAGAGAGAATATGAAAGAGAGAGAGTGTATGTGTGTGAGTGTGTATGTGAGTGAGTGAGTGTGAGTGTGTGTGTTTTTGTGACATATCGGGACACAAATTTGTATAATGACATGGGTATGACATAGGTATTACCAGGACCACACAATGGACATTTTTTGGTCTCCATGAGGAAATCAGCTTATAAATCATACAGAATAATGTTTTTTGCAAAACGTGAAAATGCAGAAAGTTTTCTGTGAGGGTTGTGTTTAGGGGTAGGGTTAGGATTAGGGGATAGAATATACTTTGATAGAATATACTTTGTACAGTATAAAAACCATTATGCCTATGAAGAGTCCCCATAAAACATGAAACCCATGTTTGTGTGTGTGTGTGTGTAGGTCCAGAGGGAGTCTGAAGAGGTCTTACTGGTGAGGCTGCGTAACCCCTGGGGGTTTGTTGAGTACTGTGGACCCTGGAGTGACAGGTGAGAAAGACTTCATTTTGTTACAAGGTTTCACCTCAGAGCTGCTAAAGACTGGCCATTTGTGTTTGTGTGTGTGCAGGTGTAAAGACTGGGACCTTATAGACAGTGCTCAGAAGGCACGACTTGAGTTGGCCAAAGTTGAAGATGGAGAATTTTGGTAGGTAAATGTTCCCAGTATACAAGACACTTTCCCATAACTCAAATAGTCAAACAGGGGCTCCTGTAGAATTTAATCTTGGGACATGCACACAAACATATTTTAAATAAAAACATTTTATTTTAGACAAAGAGGGAATATAGTGCAGACACACATCTCTATCTCTTTCTATTGTGAAGCACTGCCAAACCTGAATTAAATGCCAAGAATTATATAACACTACTAATACTACTACAAATAATAACTGCCACTGCAGTCAGTGCATCCCTTAACAAGCCATCTAGTTAAAATCTGGCCTTAATAAACACTTATGTTTTCCAGGATTGGAATAGAGGACTTTTGCCGACTGTTTAATACAGTGGAAATGTGCAGTGTGAATCCGGACTCTATGTCGGGGGAGGCGAGTAATGACACGGCCACCCCGTCCTGGACGCTGAGCTCACATCAAGGCACCTGGGTCCCAATGTGCTCTGCAGGGGGCAGCCGAAAATACCCCAGTAAGTGCATGTTTATTACGAATAAGTCTATATCAGTGGTTCTCAACCCACTAGGGGGCCTCAGCAAACTTTCAAAGGGCCTCAAGTTGACTTAAAATGATGTAGACAATAAAACAATAAAAAATAAAATAACTAAAATCAAGATATTTCCTATTTTTTGTTGTTCTTTTCCTTTGAAGAACCAAGGTTTCCACAGTCTTCCCAAACTCTTAGAAGAAAAGATTCTATATAGAACTTTAATGGGTTCTGTCATTCGCATCATATATAGAACCTTTTAGGAGTTCCCAGCATGGGAACATTTTATGGATTTAGTTTTAATTAATTTTGTTTTAATTAATTTTTATAAATACCACCTGAATTCTGGAAATATTGGGACGTTTTTTAAATTTGGAAAAAAAAAAAAATTAAAAGACTTTCAAATCACATGAGCCAATATTTTATTCACAATAGAACATAGATAACATAACAAATGTTTAAATTGAGAAATTTTTACACTTTTATCCACTAAATGAGCTCATTTCAAATTTGATGCCTGCTACATGTCTCAAAAAAGTTGGCACTGGGGCAACAAATGGCTGAAAAAGCAAGAAATTTTGAAAAGATTCAGCTGGGAGAACATCTAGCAACTAATTAAGTTAACTGATATCAGGTCTGTAACATGATTAGCTATAAAAGGAGAGAGGCAGAGTCTCTCAGAAGTAAAGATGGGCATAGGCTCTCCAATCTGTGAAAGAGTGCGTAAAAAGATTGTGGAAAACAATGTTCCTCAACGTCAAATTGCAAAGGCTTTGCAAATCTCATCATCTACAGTGCATAACATCATCAAAAGATTCAGAGAAACTGGAGAAATCTCTGTGCGTGAGGGACAAGGCCGAAGTCTTTATTGGATGCCCATGGTCTTCGGCCCTCAGATGACACCACATCACTCATCGGCATGATTGTGTCAATGACATTACTAAATGGGCCCAGGAATACTTCCAGAAACTATTGTCGGAAAACACAATCCGTCGTGCCATCTGCAGATGCCAACTAAAGCTATATCATGCAAAAAGGAAACCATATGTGATCATGGTCCAAAAGCGCCATTGTGTCCTGTGGGCCAAGGCTCATTTAAAATGGACTGTTTCAAAGTGGAAAAGTGTTCTATGGTCAGACGAGTCCAAATTTGACATTCTTGTTGGAAATCACGGACGGTGTGTCCTCTGGGCTAAAGAGGAGGGAAACCTTCCAGTGTGTTATCAGCGTTCAGTTTAAAAGCCAGCATCTCTGATGGTATGAGGGTGCATAAGTGCATACGGTATAGGCAGCTTTCATGTTTTGGAAGGCACTATGAATGCTGAAAGGCATATAAAGGTTTCCAGACAACGTCTATTTCAGGGAAGGCCTTGTGTATTTTAGCAGGTCAATGCAAAACCACATACTGCAGCTATTACAACAGCATGGCTTCGTCGTAGAAGAGTCCGGGTGCTGAACTGGCCTGCCTGCAGTCCAGATCTTTCACCTATAGAGGAAAATACGTCAAAGACGACCACAAAGTCTTCAGCAGCTGGAAACCTATATCAGGCAAGAATGGGACCAAATTCCAACACCAAAACTCCAGAAACTCATAACCTCGATGGCCAGACGTCTTCAAACTATTTTAAAAAGAAGAGGAGATGCTAAACCATGGTAAACATGCCCCCGTCCCAACTATTTTGAGACCTGTAGCAGGCATCAAATTTGAAATGAGCTCATTTTGTGCATAAAATTGTAAAATTTCTCAGTTTAAACATTTGTTATCTATGTTCTATTGTAAATAAAATAATGGCTCATGTGTTTTGAATGTCTTTTAGTTTTCATTTTATTCCTATTTAACAAACGTCCCAACATTTCCGGAATTCGGGAATATAATATAATATAATATAATACACTCAGACAATAATAAAGTAAATGTTTAGTTATTTTTCAGCATTAATTATTTGCTCTAAGAATTTTTTTTCCTTTACATTAATTCCTTCCTCTGCTTCCCTTAACATGCTTCTGCATCACTTCTCCCTGTATTCCTCCTTTTCATCCCTGCAGGATCTTTCTGGAAAAACCCTCAGTTCCAGATGACTCTGTCTGAGAAAGATGTGGATGACCATGACTATGGAGAGGATGACGAAGGGGAGGAAGGGGATGGAGAAGAAGATGAAGAAGTCACAGTGGCTCCGGTGAAAAAGACTGAGAAACAGGGAGAGAAAAAGAAGAAGTGCACGGTACTGGTGGAGCTTCTCCAGAAATACCGCAGACAGAAAGATAAAGTCAACTTCCTCTACATCGCATTTCACATCTACAAGGTAAGAGACTGGTTGTAATCAACTTTAACCTTCAACCTTCTTTAGAGATGGAGTAGGGAGTCTGTTATAAATGTATAAAAGTGGTGCATTTTAAGCCAGGCTTATAATAATATACCTAGAGTACCATAGTAATGCATTTACATACTTTGTTATGATGCAAAGCCATTAACTTAATCATTATTGATGTATAGAAACATACATGATTTTTTATTAAATTAATATAATAATAAAATAATGTAATAATAAAAACAAGACTAAAAACTAGAGTAATGACTGCTGATAATTTAGCTTAGCCATCACAGGATTAAATTACATTTTGACATATATTGAAATAGAAAATAGTGTTGTCATTCTATTTTAAATTGTAATAATATTTAACATTATTACTGCTTTTAATGCATTAATTTAATTCAGCCTTGTTGAGCCCTGTAAAAGTATTACATTTTATGTGGGAGAGACAAAAAAAAAACCAGTTAGCACACTTTTTAGCTTTGTAACATTAGCTTTGGTTGAAGTTATTGTTAATGCATATTTATTTATTTATTTTTTTAAAAAAAAATTGAGATCTTCCTTTTAACTCTTTCCCCGCCTTTGACAATTTTTTGGCAATTCATGTTTTCACTGTTATACAGTAGTGGGCGCTATTACGCATCTTCTGAAAGAGTACAGAATCTCTGGATCAAAACACAGGCAAAGAAGAAGCAGAAACAATGTAAAAATAACGTGATCATCAAACATTAAGCGGTATAAGACTGTGAAGCTTTGTGTGTTGATGGACTTGATCTGCTCGATCTATGTTTTGATCATCATGCTGAATCCGATCCGGGTGTAGTCTTTGGCAAAAACGCGATTTTCTCAGCATTTTGTTTAAAATGTTGCTTTTTATGAAACTTACCAACTTTTAAGTGCTGATAAAAAAGAATGCATGAAGCTAGAATGTTTTTTTAAAGCAGAGGCTCTGTTCTTTCTTTTGATATATTGTATGTTCACATATTCATACAACAAAATATTCTGTGGGCCATGAAAGTTTTGTGAAAACTATCAAAAATGCTGGCATTGGTTGGCAACTTTTTTTATATATACAGTATATAAATAAACGCTGGTGGGGAAAGAGTTAAAGGCCCCTGCTATAGTCGCAAATTCTATTTCTCCCTTATCTTACCTCTTCATTCTCTCTTTCAGGTCCCTTCTGAGGTGAGCAGCTGAATGAATATATGCTTGCTGCGTAACTATCTGAAACACTCATCTAAAACATTTGTTAATATATAAACACATGCACATGACTCTTTCACATCTTCTCTACGTTTAGCTGCAGGACAAACCAGGATCTCTGGACCAGCAGTTCTTCTCCAATAACCGTCCGGTTGCTCGCTCTGGAAAGTACCGCAGCATCAGGAGCGTGTGGCGAAAGGTCCACCTGCAGCCTGGCAATTATGCCATCCTAGCCTCCACATACAGGCCCAACCAGCAGGGGGAGTTCTTCCTCCGCATTTACACCAAAACCGGCAACATACAGGGGTACAAAGAACGCAAAAAAAAAAAAAAAAAAAAGGGGTACAAAGAACGTCAAACAGTCTGTCAGTTATATATTGTGATAATGTGTTTATGTCTGTCCAGCGGTTAACCATATGAAAGTTTCAAATCTGCTTTACAGATTCCAGGATTTCCCCTGCACCAACAACTACTCTGTGGTAAGACATGTACTGACTAAAATGAGAAAGAAGAACGACCGTAAATATGATATTATTATGTGTTATATATATATATGTGTGTGCATTTGTCTGTCCATAGATGGTCATGTCAAAGCCAGTCTTACCTGAGGACCAGTTCAGGGTGCAGAAGTGGTTTGATGAAAAGGCTGGATCTGTAAGAATCTCAATCCCATCCAGTGAAATTCACAGATATTTGTGGTATTCTGTGTTTATTAGTAAATACAGCTGTTGTCCTCAAATATGTCATTGTTTTTCACTTTCCAGGATGACAGAGTGAATGCTGTGCAATTTATGAATCTGGTGAACTCAGGTCAGGATTTACACATTTAGCACACGCTGTCTGTCACATGGTTGCTGTACCATAAATGGCCACAAGGTGGAAGTATCATGTAACGTCACTTAGAATGAACTCCAGCTGTGCTGTATTGGCTATACATTCATCCACTATAAAGACTTAATTATATTTAGACTAAAAATATTTTACCCTTAAAGAAATGATTAGTACTGTTACTGTATAAAATATCTTTATATAATAAAATGATTTACACTAACATCCATATCAGTTGCGCAAATCTGCTTTATTTGACATGGAATAGGTTGGCATGTGATAAACCCTCTGTTATCAGACACATTCAGTTTCAGAATAAATCAGTTGCACATGCAAAAACTATTTCTGTAATGATATTTGTAACCAAATATGTTTGCTTTTGGTTCACACTAGGTGCCAGAATAATCCAAGAGCTCTTAGTGTGCATTCAAAACAAGTTCTTATGCAGTTTTAATTATGTTTTAGTGCTGGAAAAAGACTATGAACTTCCCCTGGAGACCTGCAGACAGCTCATCTTTGGAGAAGATGTATCCTTCTTCTATCTAGCAATATTTTTATTATGTTTATTATATACTTTTATGCTACTGTTTAAAAGTTTGGAATAAGATTTTTTATTAAAAAAAACAAATGCTTTTATTTAGCAAGGATGCATTAAACTGATCAAAAGTGACATTAAAGACATTTATAATGTTACAAAAAATTTCTATTTCAAATTAAATGGTTAGTTCACCCAAAAATGAAAATTCTGTCATTAATTACTCACCCTCATGTCGTTCCAAACCCGTAAGACCTTCGGAACACAAATTAAGATATTTTTGATAAAATCCGATGGCTCAGTGAGGCCTCCATTGACAGTAAGATAATTAACACTTTCACTGCCCAGAAAGCTACTAAAGACATATTTAAAACAGTTCATGTGATTACAGTGGTTCAACCTTAATGTTATGAAGTGATGAGAATACTTTTTATGTGCCAAAAAAAATGTAATAACTTTATTCAACTGTCACAGTCACATGGACTTTCAGTTTGTTTGTTGTCATTGGTCACGTGTTCCTTTGTTCTAGTTTCCCGCCACAATCAGTAACCATGGACACTCATCACATTCATTACAGCTGTTTGTAATTTGAGTTCATTCATCAGTGTATTTAAGTTCCTGTTCGTCTTCAGTATGTTGTCGGGTATTGTTCGTCTCTACATTGGTGTATGTTCCTGTCGGTTTCTGTATTCTCCTGTGGATTATCTAGTAAAGACTTACTTAACTCCTATCTCCTCGTCGTGTGTTTGATACACCGGTGGTAATTGTAACATCAACAATATCTAGCGATTTCAAAACACTGCTTCATGAAGCTTCGAAGCTTTACGAATCTTTTGTTTGGAATCAGTGGTTCGGAGCATGTATCAAACTGCCAAAGTCACGCCCCCCCAGTGGTGAACCATTGAAATTTCGAAACACTTATGACGTAACGAAGCCTCGTTTACTGAATGTGACTTTGGCAGTTGAATAAAGTCATTATTTTGTTTTTTGGCACACAAAGTATGCTCGTTGCTTCATAACATTAAGGTTGAACCACTGTAGTCACGTAAACTGTTTTAAATATGTCTTTAGTAGCTTTCTGGGCAGTGAAAGTGTTAATTATCTTGCTGTCAATGGAGGCCTCACTGAGCCATCGGATTTTATCAAAAATATCTTAATTTGTGTTCTGAAGATGAGCGAAGGTCTTACGGGTGTAGAACGACATGAGGGTGAGTAATTAATGACAGAATTTTCATTTTTGGGTGAACTAACCCTTTAATGCTGTTCTTTCGAAAATTTTTATTTAAAAAAAATGTATCATGGTTTCCACAAAAATCCTAAACAGCACATCTATTTTCAACAATGATAATAAAAAAATGTTTCTTGAGCAGCAAATCAGCATATTAGAATGATTTCTGAAGGATCATGTGACACTGAAGACGGGAGTAATGATGCTGAAAATTCACAGGAATAAATTACATTTTAAAATATATTAAAATAGAAAAGTTAGCTTAAATTTTTATTAAATGACCATGAACTTTTGAACTATTGTGTGTGTGTTATATATATATATATATATGTATATGTCCCATTTTTGGTTGATATTCTTAACGGCGGTATGTAGACTGGAGGCAGAGGCCGTCTGAACAGAGCTCAAGCTGAGAAGCTGCTCACTTCCCTACGCAATCTGCAGGTATCTCAGTTCTCATGCGTGAAAAGGTCACTCTCAGATTTGGCACAGTGTTAGAGAGAGCAGCGAGGACACTGAGCTGTGACAATTATCAGGTTGTGTTAGGTTACATGGAGCTTGTCTTGCACAGACCAAAAGACCTTGAAACGTTGTTGTTGTTTATCCTTTTGACGAACTCAACTGCTTTAGTGCTTTGTGCCAGTGTCATATTGGAGCCCAATCACTAGCTTCCTTTCAAGTGCCAAAAAAATATGAAGAAATTACTTATCTACATTTTTTTTCTTCCACAGTCTATCTTTTTTCAGTTTGATGAGGATTCGTCAGGAACTATGAGTCCGTTTGAACTCAGTTTGGCTCTGAATGCTGCAGGTGAGCACATATATGGGCCACATTCACACAGCAGCAGAATACAGTTGCCAGTCCTGTATTTGTGTCCTTAATACGGTTACGTTCACACACAGTTCAGTTATTTATGGGAGTGACATATAGACAGTATTCGAAACGCTACTGTAAGTTGCTGTGTGAACGAGACATTTCGAGGCTCACACCTGTAAGTAAATGCGGTTGTCAATCCAAAAAACTGACAGTGTGATACATGTAGCCATACACAAACACCACACCCTGTGTTTATATGCAAAGGGAAATGTACAGTCTTTACACTTCTCCGCTGCACTCACGTTCCCTCCACCTCTTTCTGTGTGTTTTTACCCTCAGGTGTGCAGTGTGACAATGTTGTGGAGCAGTTGTTGTGGGAGAGGTTTGGGGCCGGTGAACAGTATCTCCCCTTCTATGGCTTTGTGTCTTGTGTTACCAGACTGCAGGTGCTCTTTGGTAAGTCCATGACCAGAGAGTCCATACAGTAATCTGTAGTCAAAATAGATTTACTGGGAACTTAAACATATGTCTATTTGGAAAATGTCTACTATTTAAAGTCACCATGAAATCAAAATTCTTATTTTTTATGAAATATTGCAGTATTTTTGACCCTGGACCACAAAACCAGTCATAAGGGTCAATTTTTTGAAATTAAGATTTATAAACCATCTAAAAAGCTGAATAAATAAGCTTTCCGTTGATGTACGGTTTGTTAGGACAATATTTGGTCGAGATACAACTATTTGAAAATCTGGAAACTGAGGGTGCAAAAAAATATTGAGAAAATCGCCTTTAAAGTTGTCCAAATGAAGTCCTTAGCAATGCATATTCACTCACAAAAATACACTTTTGATATATTTACAGTAGAAAATTTATAAAATATCATCATGGAACATGATCTTTACCTAATATCCTAATGATTTTTGGCATAAAAGAAAAAATTTATCATTTTGACCCATACAATGTATTGTTGGCTATTGCTACAAATATACCTGTGTGACTTATGACTGGTTTTCTGGTCCAGGGTCACATTTATTATAAATGATTTGTCTGTGCACATCATTTTTTGTTATTCGTGTGCCCTCATAATCTTTAATCAAAATAACTTGATGCGGTGCGAGGGCGGGACAACCTGTCACTCACATGAGATCCACCAATAGCAAACCACAACCATCCCCGATGGACAAATTTAAGTCCCGCCCTACATTTTTTCTCTTTCAAGAAGCCATTTCACTCAGATATATGTCACAATAGGGAAGAAAAGTCTCTAGCAACTTCCGTTTCATGCCGATTAAGAATTTGGATGTCATAATTATGACAAACAATTTTGGTTAGGATCAAATTATTTTTTGAGCAATTTTATATTTCTTTTTTACACTTCCTGACTGAGATGAGAGGATTTCTAGTGCTAATACATCATAATGAAAAATAAAGGATGTACAATTAGGTGTTTCATGTGTTTTATATCATACCTTTGCTTTCACAGAGAATGATGGGAAGTGTATATATTTGTTAATATGAAGGAATTTACCATATTCATTTTCCACTGGTGTTTTACCCGTATTTTGTATTATGCATTACAGTTTGTTTTTTAGGGTTAAAGGAAGTGTCCGTAAACTGAACAGATAATGTCCTGGCAGAAAGTCACCAGTACCTTTTCCATTGTTGTGATTTTTCTTACAGTGTATTTTCGTCACCATCGCCTCATTAACTGCCTCGATGAGTAGTGTTTTCTGCCAACCTTTGTTTCCAGTCTTTATCAACAGTACACAAAAAGCATTATGACTAAATTTCATAGCCTTTTAACTTTTTTAGAATCAGGAAAAATTTGTTTCTGGTATGATTTTAAAATTGAAATGCCTAAAACTCAGAAAGTGACTCGATTGTGATTTGAAGGCAGCATACAATACTGTTCAAAGGTTTTGGATAAGTACGATTTTTTTTTTAAAGAAACTAATGCTATTACTCAGCAAGGATGCATTAAACTGATCAAAATTGACAGTAAAAACATTTATAATGTTGCAAAAGATTTCTATTTAAAATAAATGCTGTTCTTGCAAACTTTCTGTTCATCAAAGTATTAAGATAATATTAAAATATTAGGCAGCACAACTGTTTTCAACAAATAATAATGAGAAATGTCTCAAATCAGCATATCAGAATGATTTCTGAAGGATCATGTGACTGGAGAAATGATGCTGAAAATTCAGCTTTGCATCACAGGAATAAATAAAAAGTAGTTATTTTAAATTGTAATAATATTTCACAATATTACAGTTTTTACTGTACTCATTTGATCAAATAATTGCATCCTTGGTCAGCATAAGAGACCTCAAAAACAATAAAAAATTATAATAATATATAAACACAGTAGTCACTTCATTAGGTACACCTGCTTGTTAATGCAAATATCCAAACAGCCCATCATGCAGCAGCAAATCAGTGCATAAAAACATTCACACATTTGAATGACAATCAGTTGTTGTTCAAACTAAAAAACAGAACGGGAAAGAAATATGATCCAAGTGACTTTGACCTTAAAAATGATTGCTAGTGCGAGACGGAATGGTTTTAGTTTCTCAAAACCTGCCGATCTTCTGTGATTTTTGTGCACGACAGTCTCTAGAATCAGCAGAGAATGGTGTAAAAAACACAAAAACATCTAGCGAGTGGCAGTGCTGTGGACAAAAAATGTCTTCTTATTCAGAGAGGTCAATAGCCAGACTGTTTCAAGCAGACAGGAAGGTGAGAGTAACTGAAATAACCAGACGTTACCACAGCGTGTCAAATGTGGCAGTGGACATTCTACAGCAGCAGAAGATCATGTTCCACTCCTGTCAGCTAAGAATAGGACACTGAGGCTACAGTGGACACAAACTCACCAAAACTTGTCAGTAGAAGACTGGAAAAACATTGCTTGGTCTAAAGAGTCCATTTCTTCAGTGACATCCAGATTAAGGGGTCAAAGTTTCTTGCAGACAGTGTGAATCTATGGCTGCCTCCTACACACCTATGGCTTAGATGTATCCTTAGATGCTCTTTAAGCATTGGAACGCTGCTCATTCAAACACACACACACACAAACAAAATGAAAATTGAATCAGATACGTCACTTTCATAAAGGGTTGAGGACAAAAACACTATCCATTATGATTCCTATGCTATTTATTATTTTGTAGCCATTTTGTTATTTATTATATTTGTTAGATTGAATTTACAGTATGCCCATTAACATATGGTTATCACTATCTGCATCCAGTGTGAAGGTAAATATAATCGTGTAGCACTGCATCTCATCATGAGGTTTATTGGCTGTGGAGATGTGCGTGACGTCGTTAGCAGTGATGTGAGTGTGTGCACATTGTCTGTAAACATGTTAATTGGAAAGATTCAGCTCGCTGATTGTTTCTTCTCAGATCTTTACGAGTCGGAGACCAACCCAGAGGTGAAGGACAAGGGCATCAACGCTGTAAGATCTTCTCCAGCTGCCTTGTTTGTCAAAATCAGCTCAGTTCTTTCAATCTCTTCCACAGCCATCTTTGACTAATGTTAAAATGATTACCACAAAATAAAAAATATCAATCACACACGGCATATCCAGATATAATCAAGAGCAATTCGATTTAAATGACTTGCAGATATTTATAGTCAATAAAAGTACAGTAAACAAGGCAAGCTGAGTGTTTTTTTTTTAAATGTATATTATTATTACTAAAATAGATAGAATAAAAAATAAATAAATCCTATTTTGAATTCTTATCCTAGAGATGGTTTCAACAGTTACACTTAAAAGGATAGTTCACCCAAAAATGCAAATTCTGTCATCATTTTCCCTCAAGCTTTATGGTACTAAATTATATTTATGCACTAGTTGTAATCCAGTTTTGAGCATAGACCTGAAGATGAAATTGAACTTAAACTGTCATAAATCTTGCATGCTTTGGAGCACAGGCTTAAGTTTGGTCTCTTTTTAAAGAAGACACAAAAATACTATTTTCAATTTTTATATTAAATATATATTTTCCAAAACATGTTTTACTCTAAAACTGTGAGAAAATCAAAGTCATAAATCTAAACAAGTTATGTTCCAAATTTGAGTTTGATATCTCAAAAAATTAGCTTTCAGTAAGATTTTGTTTGGGCGCAGTACCAAATGTTTCCCATGCATTTCCAACGCAGCGATTTTTGTCCGCGAGGAGTACAGGTGTGATCATTTAACCTTTTCGTATCATGTCCATTATTTTTATTTTATTTTTTTGTTTACATAGCAAGTGCCAAAATCTTTACCAAGTTTCGTACCATTCCGATAAAGTAAAAAACAAACAAACAATAAAACATAACCAAATAGCACCAGAGGGATAAATACAAAGTTCTGTCATAAAACGCTAGATGGCGCAGGCTGATAGGTTCTTAACTCAATCTTCTTGCAAATACATCATTATCTATAAGATAATGATGTATTTGCAATGAGCTCGCTGCTCAACCTTGTAATACTTATGCTGCAACTGCTACAGCAAATGCTGACCGCTTTCAGAAACCCTTCACCTTCCCCAGCTCCACCTGTATAGATCTGCTATGGGTAATTAATGTATGCAATTTCTTATAGCAGCAGCATGCTGTGTTTGTATTGGCAGAAGCAAGTCCTGTACTTGCTCTGCAGTAGCAGCATTAACAGCAGCAGCAGCGTTGCAGATCTATTCCGCCAAGACCAAACATATCAACATTGTCACATCCATTACCATGCCAAACACTCCTATAGTTGTCATGACAGAAATTACATTTTTAGGTGAATTATTCCTAAGGTTATATGTATCTATACTGCGTATGTACAATATAAGCATGTATTTATTAATGTGCACAGCACATTCACTAAATCATTTCTCTGATCTTTGTGCAGTGGCTGCTCAGGCTGTTGGCTGTGTGAGCCTGTCCAGACCCGACACCTCAGCGGGACAGACCTGCTAGGCCAAGACTACTCTGACGTCATCCATCTGGGCCTACGTCTCCTACATCACCCCCTTCTATCTCATTTGTGATCTGCGGACCTTTGCCCTGCAGTTGCATCCACCCACTCACTGCTCCATCAGTTGGGGTCTATGACCATGTAGGTCATTACTGCCTGGATACAAAACATTTAATCCCCTTAGATATTTTAAAGAGATATTTTACTTGTGAATTAACATTCTGTCATCATTCACTCACCCTTTTGTCGTTCCAAACCCATATGACTCTTATTCTTCTGTGGAACACAAAAGAAGATATTTAGCAGAATGTCCAAGTTGCTCTTTTTTCCATATAATAGAAGTGAATAGAGACCAGGGACAGTTGTGATCACCATTCACTTTCATTGCATGGAAAAGAGCAGCTTGGACATTCTGCTAAATATCTACTTTAGTGTTCCACAGAAGAAAGAAATACATAATGAAGATAAATAATGACAAAATGTAAAATTTTTGGTAAACAATGTGTTTAAATCTATATCTAAAAAGCATTTTAACACCATTTTTTTAATAGAGCTGCCAATTTAATGATTTAGTATGATTCAGTGGCAGCAAATATTGATATATTTCTTGTAACAAGCAGCCTAATTGCTTTTTTTTCATTCATACAGCATGACTCGTACTTCCTCTTGTACTTTTTTCCCCTCTTATGAACATTTGTCTCTGCTTAATGTCTTCAAAAGTTGAGGATGTTTTTTTGCTTCCAAATATAAAAGCACAAGTCATAATCTTTCATCACAGGGCATTTCTATATTAAATTTTTTTCTGTGCGTATACCTACACCTCCACACACACACACACACTCTCACACACACATTGTTCAGGGAGCGAGATAGTAGCTGTGGGTATTAAAAGCGATGTCTCAGCAGCCCTGCACGCACCGGCTCTATTCTTATCGCTCTGACGCCACGCACAGCGTCATCACGCCATCGCTCCCTCCTCCGCTACGCTCTCCCTGCATCCCTCCCTCCAGCTCTCTCTAGTAACTGTCTCATTCTCACAATCTGCTTCCTCCTCCTCGTGTACCTTGCGCTCGCTCGCTCACACATGCGCGTATGCTTGCTCACACACACACTCGTACGCTCTTGTCCTCTCTCCCGCTGCTCCTATTAATAGAAACCTTTGCTCACACAATGCTTCCTCCCTGCCGTAAGGTGACCGAACAGAGGTTGCCCCCAGCAACAGTCCAAGCGCCTCTGGAAACAGCTAGAAAAGCAGGCATGCATGTCTGTCATTGCTCTCTCGATCATACTTTACCAGTTACATCTTGTACTTTTCATGCCATAATCCCTTTGTGTATTGGCTTTTCTAAAAGCTACTCTTGACTCGGTTATCCCTGTCTGCCCTGTCCTGCTCTCTGTCTGTTAGTGAGGTCAGACATAATAATAACTTTTCAATAATATCCGTTAGTGTTGACCAGAAGTATGCGATTTGATATCTGCCATCTTTGCTCATTTCGGCTGCTAGTTTTTTTTGGACCAATCATCCATATTACACTTTTAAGGACCTTCCAAAAAAACAAAAAACATTAGGCACTGGTAAAACATTCCCTATAATGAAATATTGGACATAAACAGACTACTCACTTAATTTTAAATACTATGGGTTGTTAGTGTTTTTTGCTAGTTTCAGCCCGACGCAGTTATCATCTTCACGTCCTGTGCCACGTTGCTTAAATAGCAAATGCATTTGCGCCCATTTGTGCGCCCAGGGGCGTGCTGGTCTGAAAACTAAGTGTATTCAGGTGCATTGTTGGCATGTTGCTATTTTGAGGCAACTGAAAATGACTGCACTATTGACCAACAGAAAACTGGTCTAAAGTCAATTGCGCAGTAGTTTTTTTATTTTTTTGTTATTTAAAGAGTGTGTTAGTAATATATGCGCCTATATGCGGCTGCACAACGCACGTACACTCTGCTTGTTACACACACAGGGATGCGCAGCAGCACACAAATGTGCCAAATATTAAAAATAAAAGGATTACAATGTAGAAGATTATTATTGTGTGCATAAAGATAAAAATGCTTTGGTGTAATCCGGCTTGTCCTGTAGATCCGTTTCCTTGCTAGAGAAGCGTTCAGTTTTTCCGTTTGCAAATTCCGCCATGTAAATAGTGAATCTGCCATGGTGCGAGCGCAACCAGCTTTTAAAGGGAATGGTAGATGAGACTCTGATTGGTTTATTGCACATAATGCCCAAAACACACCCATTACTCATTAAGAGAACA
This sequence comes from Hypophthalmichthys nobilis, assembly GCA_037950665.1. NCBI lineage: Eukaryota > Metazoa > Chordata > Actinopteri > Cypriniformes > Xenocyprididae > Hypophthalmichthys > Hypophthalmichthys nobilis. Next base: position 29,619,838 of record CM075484.1, read on the forward strand.
GGGACAACCCTTTTAGATCATGCGCCTGGCATGCCAACCATTTTTCACCTTGTTAAACTAGCAAAAGTGGATTCGGACACGCCCTAGGTGCACTTGCGCTGCGCGCTTTAGACCATGCACTTAGATCGTTAAAATAGGGCCCACCTATTTTTATGCGCATTTCGGGATATTGCACAAAAAAAAGCTGGATGGAAACACCAAGATGCGCATAAATTCTAAAAATGTGCATAAAAAACTGGATGGAAACGGTGCTTTATTCGCCAGTGGTTTTTTAGTGATATTCCAATTTTGTGCACAAGTTAAATTCGCAACTTTGGATGGAAACGTAGCTAATGAAGAAAGTTGCTTTTAGGGGCCAAAATAGTATAGTTATGGCCAGCGTTGATAACACATTACAAGTAATTTGAGTTATGTAATCAGATTACTTTTTCAAGTAACTAGTAAAGTAACGCATTACTTTCTCAGTTTACAACAAAATATCTAAGTTACTTTTTCAAATAAGTAACGCAAGTTACTTTTTCACATTTATTGACTGACAGCTCTCCTGTCCCCATTTTAAGAGAAATAAAGTGCAGAGGTGTTGTGTGTGAACATGATGGTTATTGTAGTTCTAGACTAAATGTGAACATGCATTTACTTATCTCACTTGCATGAACACATTCAGTATTCCTCAAAATGAAAAAAAAAAAACTGTGAAATGCAAACTCAGAATTTTATCCAAATGTAATAATTAACTATATCAAATTACACAAATATATTTTGTGTATGTATTTAATATATGTATTTAATCTCAATTTATTAACCAATGTCTTTGCTGCTGACCTTCAATTATCTAATTCAACCATACTAATAAGCAAAAATTACTTTATATTAGATTTAGAAATAAGTGTTGAACTTTCTTCTCCTGCGTCCTATTCTTCTGCAATCCAGAATGGCAGCACAGCTGAAAGGTTTGTTTGAGCTGCGCCCTCTACTGTACAGGTGTAAATATGCATTTCCTTCAGTCTGAGGCTTATTCATTTCACTTTTGGTGTGAAAGGGCCTTTGCATTTGCCAAAATAGAACTTTTTTTTTTGTTGTTATTAAAAAACAAACAAGCAAGCCCAGCCCAGGTGAGAAAAAGTAATGTAATGCATTACTTTAAATAAAAAGTAACTAAGTAACGAAATTAGTTACTTTTTTGGGGAGTAACACAACATTGTAATTACTTTTAAAAGTAACTTTCCCCAACACTTGTCATGGCATCTACTTGCAAACATTCTTGCATTTAAATAATATATATATATATATATATATATATATATATATATTTATATGTTCTGTCCGCCAATGAAAAAAACTTTACAATTACTCCCGGGATACTAGGAATCAAATGAAACCCATGAAAGTCACTTATCCTCAAAGTAAGAATTATATTACTTTGAAACTACAAAATAAGTGCTATGCAACCAAATACATACCATTCTAAAGCAGTCACAATGTTTTATCATAGTGATTAGGCTTAAAATAGAAGCATTAAAACAGAAGGTAGTGTTTTCCTGTGGACAGAATGAAAGTGTCTGCCAAAAACACTGCAGACCAAGGTTATTCACACAGACACAGTAGCTTCTGTACAAATATTGCATTTGACTTGAACAGTTTTGAAGAAATATTCATTTGTTGACCATCTGAAAAATGCAGCATAATTTAATAATATTAAAAACACTCTAAAAAATGCTGGGTTACTCAAGTTAGGTTGAAAATGGACAAATCCAGCGGTTAGGTTAAATGTTTGCACAACCTCCTGGGTAGTTTTATTTAACTCAACTATTGTTTAACAATTACTGTATTGCTTGCTTAAAATGAACCCAAAATATGTTTGAAATGAATAAGTTTAATGAATAATAATTAAACAATAAACATATTAAATTGCTTATTAATAAATGTTCACTGTTCAATGTTTTGATTATTATTGTTGCCTCTAGTAATTATGTGTCTGATTTTTTAATTTCCAACATACTTTAGGTTCATTTTAAGACAGCCATATAGTCATCTTTAAACAATAGTTGGGTTAAATAAAACTGCCCAGCACGTTGGGCAAACATTTAACCCAAATGCTGGGTTAAAACAACCCAATCACTGGGTTTGTTCATTTCCAACCCAACTTGAGTATCAGATTTGCTCTCCAATCAGATAAAGCTGATTTGTTTTAGAAAGCTCTGAGTATCTATTAAAAAGTTTGCCTACCTGAATATGTACAAGCCAAGATGACAGATGGCAAGAAATATTGAATTCTGTGGGGGATTTTCTGAGAAAGGACTAAAATAACCAAAGAATTAGACTCGGGGTATCTGGCAGAACATTTACTTTGATTGAATCTAATTACTAAGGAGGAAACAGGCACAGCAGCTTGCCGAACATGTGTTTGTGCGACTGATTCAGAATCGCAGGGTTGAATGAATAAACTCCAACCTTTTCTCCACCTCCCTCCATCTGTGTTCATGTTATCATTCCTTTCTCCGTCACCCCTCGCTTCATTCCCCCATTGATCCCATTGGTGCGCCGCAGTGACATGCTTTGCCTCTATTTCTTGCCGACACTTGGTAATTTGGTACAGTTCTATGGGGGTGGCAACAGGAATAGCTCCAGAGTTGTAGTGCAGCATGTGTGGGAGCGTTTTCCAGAGTGGAAGCTCCTTAAGGAAGGTGCCTTCTTCAAGCTGACTGCCAAGATGCATTTTTAGACCTGGCTGGAGAACACAATACTACTAATATTGATGTCACGAGATGTATTTATAGATATTTACTTGAAAGATTTCATGTATTGACGAAGGAATTGTGTCATTTTGAGCCAGAAAGGGGCCGTCTCTGAGCTTCATCATGCTGAGAATATGTATTAGCTGTTTTCACGCAAAGTTGTACTATAAATGAAGAGAGCGTTTGGGAGTCATTGCCTATGAACAACAACAACAATATGGGTAAAATGTCAACTCTTTTGGGTGTGAGTGCATCACACACTGACTAATGCGTCACTCAAACTGCATTTGACTGTTTGCCTCCACACTGAGTACTTTGTTAAATGTTCACTTTTACGTCAACTCATTAAGGGCTGACGCATTAATGAAACTGGGGTGAACTTGATACATTTTATGCATGTTTTAAAAATACATACTGATAAATTGGCTGGATGGTGTAGGTATTTGTGTGCCCACTGCAGTGAGGTTGCATATGCAGGAGGAAAAGAGTAAAATGGTATCAAAGTAATACGCTGATAATCAGCAGGTACATTTCTTCTCTCAGCCCTGTTCTAATTGCTAACTTACATCTGTATTTATTGAATTACAACTACGATAATTGCTCGTAATTGCACTGTTAAAGGTGCGTTAATGCTATATAATTACAGACTGAAGTGCTTTTAGTTCAGTATAATGACAAAAGTGCAGTCTTGCCTAAATTGCTCAATTATTTAGGCTACATGCATATGCCCAACTACATTTCATGCAGACAAATTTGAATACTTTTGTGAACCATGCACTCAAAGAAGCTTCAAATCTCTGAGGAATGAATCTTCTTGCATAAATGTCAACCTTCTACAACCATAATGCCATGGGCCATTAGTAAACATCTCCCAGGCTTGAGTCTTAGCACTAAAGAAACTGAAAACTGCGCAGTCTGTGAAATTTGAAATTAACATTTATTAATATGTTTAATAAATTAACATTTATTAATAAGTTGAATGGATAATAATTAAACAATAACATTTATTAAATTGCTTATTAATAAATGTTCAACTTTTGATTATTATTGTTGCCTCTAGTAATTATGTGTCTGATTTTTAATTTCCAACCTATTTTGGGTTCATTATAGTCATTTTTAAACAATAGTTGAGTTAAATAAAACTTGGGCAACATTTAACCCAACTGCTGGGTTAAAACAACCCATTTGCAGGGTTTGTCCATTTTCAACCCAACTTTTTTTTTTAACCCAGCATTTTTTAGAGTGTACGGAGCTATTTGTATCCATCACACGCTTAAAATTTAATCTCAACCTAAATTTGTGTTTTACACAGCTGTCATCTCCAAAATGTATAACTCTTGCCTGATTAAAATATGGGATTATGTGATCTCTTTCCATGAGCTAAAAACAGTTCGGGACATTTACTGTAGCTATACAGTATTTGGTTCCAGAACATTTTATTTAAAGGGATAGTCCACGCAAAAATGAAAATCCTGTCATTATTTACTCACCCTCATGTCATTCCAAAACTGTATGTTTCTTCTGCGGAAAACAAAAGAAGATATTTTGAAGAACATTTGGAACCAAACAACATTAGATCCCCTTGACCTTAAAGGATTAGTTCACCCAAAAATGAAAATAATGTCATTTATTACTCACCCTCATGTCGTTCTACACCCGTAAGACCTTCATTAATCTTCGGAACACAAATTAAGATATTTTGATTAAATCCGATGGCTCAGCGAGGCCTGCATCGCCAGTAATGACATTTCCTCTCTCAAGATCCAGAAAGCTACTAAAAACATATTTAAAACAGTTCATGTGAGTTCAGTGGTTCTATGTTAATATTATAAAGCGACGAGAATACTTTGTGTGCCAAAAAAACTAAATAACGACTTTTCAACAATATAGTGATGGGCCGATTTCAAAACACTGCTTCGAAGCTTTACGAATCGAATCAGTGACTCGGAGCGCCAAAGTCACGTGATTTCAGTAGTTTAGCCGTTTGATAGGAGATCCGAATCACTGATTCGATTCGTAAAGCTTCGAAGCAGTGTTTTGAAATCGCCTATCACTATATTGTTGAAAAGTCGTTATTTAGTTTTTTTGGAGCACAAAAAGTATTCTCGTCGCTTTATAATATTAACATAGAACCACTGAACTCACATGAACTGTTTTAAATATGTTTTTAGTAGCTTTCTGGATCTTGAGAGAGGAAATGTCATTACTGGCTATGCCTCACTGAGCCATCGGATTTTATCAAAATATCTTAATTTGTGTTCCGAAGATGAATGAAGGTCTTATGGGTGTAGAACAACATGAGGATGAGTAATAAATTACATTATTTTCATTTTTGGGTGAACTAACCCTTTAATTGTATTTCTGTCATGACAACTATAGGAGTGTTTGGCATGGTAATGGATCTGACAATGTTGATGTGTTTGGTCTTGGTGGAATAGATCTGCTACGCTGCTGCTGCAGAGCAAGTACGGGACACAATACATACACAACACACTGCTGTGAGCAAGTAAGACATGTGCTGTACAATATACCTAGCATACATGAATTACCCGTAGCAGATCTATACAGGTGGAACTGGGGAAGGTGGAGGGTTTCTGAAAGCGTGCTGCAACTGAATGCTGACCAAGTATTTAAAGGTTGAGCAGCGAGCTCATTGGCTACTGATACAGCAGGAACCAATCAGCTGTGCCCTATAGAATGATGTGATTGCAAGTAATTGAGTTAAGGACCTCAGCCTGCGCCATCTAGTGTTTCATGACAGAACTTTGTATAGACAAAAGACACAGATAAATTCTTTTATGTTCCACAGAAGAAAAATTTTGTTTCTGTTTAAAGAGTTTTATTTTACATAGCAAACAACTGTCAGTCCAGTCTATCACAATGAATATGCTTCATTTTTTTTGTAGTACACATATTCTGGCTCCCTTTAATGAGTTTAATAATTTAAGAAAAAATGGTACATTAAGGTCTGGTTTCACAGACAGGGCTTAGATTAAGCCAGGATCAGGCCTTAGTTAAATTGGGATATTTAAGTAGCATTTATAAACGTGCCTTAAAAAAAAACATTACTGGTGTACATCTTAAGACAAAACAATAGCACTGACATATTTTAAGATATGTCAGTGTAAGTTGCCTCAGTTAAGACAGCTCAAGCATGCATTTTAGTCTAGACTAGGCTTAAGATGTGAAACTGGGATTCAAATGCCCCCGTTATCCCACACAATATTTTAAGTTGGTATTTCTGCTGTAATTATGACAATAATGCATGTTTTCAAACTTTTTTTTATTGCTGTATTGATTCATTAACACAGTTAATCAAATATATTAGAGTAATTCATCATGATTCACTTTGTGATTCATGTGCTGTATTCCAGAACTTTGTTCTTCAATAAAAACAATAGTTATTGAGGGAAAATGAAATGAAAAAGGGTTTCAGTGCACATCTTGATGTGATGTGTATTTTTAGCATTTTAATTAAGATTAGAATTAGATTATTTTAATATATCAATTTCTTAATCTAAAAAATTTGCTGAGGCCTCCTTAGCCCTCTGATTGAGAACTGCTCTAGTCAGAGACAGGCACTGTCACAGGCAAAATTCACCTGCACGATGCCAAATCCACCTGAATAGCCAGGATTCAGCTCTCAGAGGCACATTTCACTACTCTATGGACCTTTGTTAGAGTGAAGGCCATGGTTAACCTGATGCAAATCAAAACAGGGCTGTAAGGGACAAACGTTCAGTTTGTTTTCATATTGTGTCGTGTGCCTCACAACCTTGTTTTCATTTGTGTCAAATGAAAGGGGTCATACATACTATGCTTTTTTTTTTTTTTTTTTTACATTTTAGTTCCTTTAGTATGTAAAGTTGCAGTTTGAGCATGAAAAAGGTCTGCAAATCCCTCCAGTGGGAGTTATTCTCTATATCAGTGTGCACCGTTTCTGAACTCCCTGAAACACCTCCATTGTAGTCTTGAGTTTTCTTCCGGTAACGTACACGTTACGATATTTCTGCCCAAGGCATACTCAAAAAAGGGGCGGGGCCTGGTTGAGTTAGTTAGTAGTGTGTTGAAACTCACGTTTATGGTAAGGGGCGTGACATTTCCCAAACAAGCTCGAAGTGATTGACCAATCACAACACATTGGTCCAGCCGACCAATCAGAGCACATTGCGCTTTTCGGAAGGAGGGGCTTCATAGATGTAGGAACTAAACAGAGCATTACTGACAGACTGCAAGTCAGAACTCGCAATTTAAAAAAAGGTAATTTACTTTTTTCTAGCAGTTGCAAGTTTATATTTCACAATTCTGACTTTTAAAATCGCAATTCCAAGTTTATATCACACAAGTAAAAGTCAACATATCCTTATACAGATTTACTGACAAACTGTTGGGCCCAGTCCCCCTAATACAAGAAGTTCCCCTTATGTTAAATTTGATTCAGTCATAATAAATTTAATTAAATAATAAAATTATTTTTAACATATTTTTAATATAAATCATAGATCAAGGTTCTTGGCAAGATTTTGATTTTGCTATTAGTACATAAACCTATAAAACAGAAATATTTGACATATATACTGTATAAAGATGCCTGAGACTGATTTCTGCACAGTGCTGTTCACTCATTTCACTCACACCCCTCTCGTCTTCACGCTCTTTTCTTCTCCCAGCACGTCTGAGCCAATCAGAGCACAGAAACCAAAATTAAATGCAGTTCTAAAATAACAAACACAGATTTTTGCATCAAAATGCACAGGAGATGCAAACACAAACTCTGCAGTAATGAAATAATACATTAACAAATGAGGGTGTGTTTCACTTCTTGGGGACATTTGTGATGATACTAAGCTTACTGAAGAGCGTTTCTTAGATGCGATAGAGAAACAAGCTCAGGTGGTTCTTCAAAGGAGAGGAAGCTACTTGCTTAAAGGAAAAGTTTATCCAAAAATGAAAATCCTGTCATTTACTCATCCTCATATCATTCCGAACAGGTACAACATTCTATTGTAGGTATTTAAAAAAACACCCAAGACATGCAGGTTTAGATTAAATAAATTTAATTTTGGGGTAAACTATCCTTTTAAAGTGGACACATCATGAAAATCTGTTTTTTTCTGTGTTTAAATGTTATGATCGGGTCCCTGGTGCATCTACCAAGCCATAAAATGTGATTTTGTTTTGGTAAGCCTTTTCCCTGCAAGCATGTGAAAAAACGAGCTGTTCAGATTTCACTCCCCTTGCGACATAGGAAGGAGATCTTATTATAATATTACCGCCCCTTAATCTGTATGTTTCCACCCACAGCTCCGCCATTTTTTTTTCGCAAGCGACAACGGTGTACCAGTAACTCTGGTGCTGGAGTGCAGCTGTCCTGCACAATTTAGCTACAACCCTGACCACACTTGTTTTCGTGATGTTTGCAAATTGCCTTTCTGAGTGTGTTTCGTTAACACACAGCTAATGTACTGTTAAATGTGGCTAAAGTTACCATTGTTTCTTACTGTATTCACGGAGACCAGAGCCATGTCGTTATTTTCATTTTTAACCCAAAAACGCTTGCAGTCTGTATAATTCATAAACGCGTCTTCATTCTTATTGAGTCTCTCTAACAGTGTGTAGCTTTAGCCATGTTAGCTGTGCAGCACACTATCAAACGCATTCAGAACCGAATGCTAGCAAACATCCACAAAATACATGCCATACTGACGTGATCTGATATGCTGCATCACAAACAGTTTGTAATGATCCATTTTAAGAGTTATATTTGCTGTGTGAGCTTCTCCAGTATTATTTATGTCTCAGTGTATTGGGATCGCGAGCTAAACTGGAGAATTTTTGCATTTAAAGGTACACACACCAAATAAGCGCATTTTTTCTCCCACCCAAAAATAGGCAGTTAAAACATGGTATAATAAATTATCTGTGGGGTATTTTGAGCTGAAACTTCACAGACACATTCTGGGGACACCTGAGACTTATATTACATCTTGTAAAAAGGGTCATAATAGATCACCTTTAAAGGTGTAGTCACATTAGCGAAATGTCACGGGCAAAAAATGTCCATTGACAATAGTCTAGCACTTTTCACACCAAAGTCACTTTGTCTCAAACCAATCAGCTTTTTGTTTGTCGACATGGCCAGCTCTACCATGAGCGAAATTTTCCCCCCTCACGCGAAACTCCTGATTGGAATGACTGGATTTCGCCCATGAAATTTCACAGAGCAACGGTAAATGTGACACTTAAAACTGAATAATTTTCCCTTCCAGTTTTGCTAAGCATATAAGTGACATCCAGTATAATATGAGTTCTAAGTAACCTTTTTATTTGGAATCCCACAGCAATACCTCATTTGCAATAAACACCAATTGGAGAACAAGGTTTGTCTAGTCTCGACTGTGGGTGAGCAGTGGGGGGTGGAGGTAATGACGGAGAAGAAGAGTGGCACACGGGGGGGTAGGGGGAGTCAGAAAGGGACAGTTTGTCTTTCACCTGACGTGTGCAGTGTGCTCAGACAGCACTCCTGGACCCCCCTTCCTCCTATCTCCATCATTCCCTCCCACCTGCTCTTTCAATCTCGCTTCCCTCACAACCTCCCCCATAAAAATAGGGCAACTGTTGCATAAGCATTGGAGGAGTGGGGGAGATGGATGCGAAGAGCAGGAGAGAATGTGGGGGTTGAGAGAAAGAATTGCTGGAGACTGATGGATATGCAGAGAGGTGGTAGAGAAAGAGTACAAGCTCTCTCTCTAAACCAGCGCTGTTCCTTTCTGTCTGGCATGCGGCCTGCTGAAAGTAGGCTACGTTTGACGCGCTTGAGGTTTACGCTGTCTGAGTCACACTACGCTGCTGAATACTAAACCCACTGATTGCATTTCAGTAATGCTTGAGCCTGCCGGATTGCACAGTCTTGCATGGAACAAAATGGCAATTCATGTTCTTCTACACAATGAAGTGCCAGTAATAGCTGGATTAAGACAGACAATTGCAATGTTGAATTGAAATTATAGCGTGACGTTCTCGTCAGATGTAACTTGGTCCTGTTCAGGCACTTATCAGTGTTTGTTTCCTCAAACACATTCCAGAGGTCTGATTTTGTTCTGAATGCGGAAAATTTTTCCGTCATGTTATCAAAGACAGCACGCAGTTTCCTTTTCCTTTGCAGTTTCCTCGAACACTCAGAGACTGCAATCCTGACAGGAAGTTATGAATGTAATGGAGAATCGCATAACTCCCGTCACTGGTCTGCGGTTTAATATTGGGCAATGTACTCATCAAAAATACTCAACTATGTAGGTCAGGGTCACCCAGACCAGACCGCTGTTACCTTTAGGATGTTTATGAAGAACCGTAGACTCTTAAAGTCCCCCTGTAGTCAATCATTTTATCCCTTAAAACTCATCTTTGGCCACCAAAATGTTTTTTCCTTGAAAAAAATTCTTCATGCCTTCAACAGCTTGAATGTAACTCTACACCCTTGCCTCATTTTGTATACGTAGTTCTATGAATATGCAAATTAGCCCCGCCTCCACTCCCATCCTGTCTTTAGATCACTGCAGTTTTAAAGAGAAAATACTCAGCAATGGTGTTGACTTATGAATTTGCACATGGTTTGCCTTAAAGCATAAAAACACCACATATAAACAACATTAAAAGTTTAATTTACACCACAGGGGGAGTTTAAGGTTCCAAACTGGGGTTTTCATGGAGATGCTATAGAAGAACCATTTTGTGTTTCCTAAAGAACCTTTCAGAGAACAGTTCCTACCATTGTTTTCTTAAAACATTTTAATAATCTAGAGAACTCTTTTACACTATAAAGACCTTTTGTGCAATTTAAAGTGGATGTGAAAAGTTTTTCATGGAACCACAGATGTCAATACAGAAGATTACGTATATTTTGAATTTTGATCCTTATTTTGTTGCCCTCAACCACATGGGATTTGTTAAAGCAGCAACTTGAAATTCAGTTTGTCTAAACAAGTCATCAGGAAAAAGAACATAGATGCAGGGGAGACAATCACATGGTATAAAAATGTAAATTCCGAAGCTTCTCTCTCAGATTCTTTCAGGGCAGACAGACGTACATGCGTGGCGATCCCGGATGATGAGAACTCTGGGGAGGCAGAGCAATGACCTCATGCTGTCTGCCCTTCCAGATGTTTCCAGACACGACGGAGAGTTTCCCCATTTACGAGACAGAAGCAAAGGGAGAATAAAGGAGACTCGTTTCTTTATGAGGTGTGATGGTTAAAGATAATATATCTATATTATAATTTACAGATATCCAAAAGAATCAAACCTAAAATCATACTACAAGGAAGACGTGACAAAGGTGTAGATCACTAGTTCATACATGTTAAGGTACAACTTGCTGAAAAAACCCCACTTAAACCGGCCTAAGTTTAGCTGGTTTAGATCAGATGAAAAGTGTCCAAACCCCTCTCAACACACTTGGTGGCCTCAGAAAAAAAAGGGGGCACAAAAATCACATAAAATCATTTACAATAAGACAAAATACAATTAAAAATCAAGATCCAATTCACACCCTAAACAGGGTTTTTTTATTTTTATTTGAAGAAGCAGGATTATATACATTTTTCTAGTTATTTTAATTATGATTATTTAGCTAGTTTAATCTATGGACACTTCTAGTGTCTGTAAATTAAAAAAAGGAAAACAAAACTATTATTAAGTATTATTGTAGATAGTTTCACAGACTGTGATGACACAATTATCAACATCGCAAATCTAGCAAATTTTATTTTTTTAAAAATTAGTACACTGTAAAAAAGAATTGTTGTTTTAACTTAAAAAAGTAAGTTACCTGGTTGCCATTAAAATTCATTAAAATTAAAAATTTGAGTTAATACAATGAAGACGATTGATTTAATCAACAAAAACTCAATGTTATATTCCACATGAATTATCCAAGTTGATTTGACAAAAGAAAAAATGTGAAAAATCATGAAAATAATTTTTTAGTGTATACATTTATTTATTTACACGCTATATTTGTGTTATATTCACTATTTCATTTATAGATCAGTGGTTATATTACTTTTTTACAGTTAACTCTAAAAAAAACAAAAACAAAATAACGCTGCTGCAAGGTTGTTTATAATGCAGTAGTTAATGGAGTGATGGCACGTCTCTCATTCACCACTACGTTTATCCGACTACAACAACTTCAACTTCTGAGAACCCCGGAAATGTGAAAAGAGTCATGGGGGTCAAAAAGGTTGAGAACCACTGCTCTAAAACCAGCCAGCCCTGTCCAGCAAACCAACCTATAGCGTGGTTTAAAAGGTTTTTCAGTAGGGTAATTTTAAAGATTTAAACTCATCTTCTAAACAGAGACTATTACCTTACACATTAGCATTGTACTCACTGTACTTTATGCTTTTAATGCAAATATTGTTTTCTTAAACAACTTAAGAACATGTCTGCAGGGAAGCCAAAGTCTGTGTAAACAACCCCCACTTTGATGGAGGATACAGCCACAGACAGTCAGTTTCAGTTCAACTGCAGATGTTCCGGTTCTCTGCAACTCCATGCGTCTGTGCAAACACAGTAATCCAAGCCCAAAAAGTAAACGAAGCTCATGCGGTGAAGGTCCAGGGGAATAACACAGAAGCAATACATGTTGTGCAGTTTTCTTCGAGAATTATTAGACTGTTTCGGCTAATTTTGATTTGTGGTGCTGGGATGTTAGAGAAAGAAGTTATGCAACGCCGTTAGGGTAAGCAAGCGTGCCAAGAGGGGTGTCAACAACACAGAGCTATTGTGGGATGGGCCTTGCTGTTGCCTGGTTACAAATATTTTGGGCAGGGAACCAGGCAAACATGTCCCGCCTCTCCAGGAAACAAGACACTCTCGTGATTGCTGCAGGGGTTCAAGATGTACAAAGACCACAGAGACGAAAACAGAGAGAGTCGGGTAAACAAAACACACGGCCCTCCCCTGCATTATGGGACTTTTTGTAGCAAGATGGCAAGGGTTATTTTAAAATAAAAAAACAATATGGCTCTGAAGTAGTGGCAAAACAGGAAAACTTAGCTTTATTTTTGCATAAAGCCAAATGAATGCATGAGAACACCCATGACCCGTGAGTGCAGTTGGGCAGTTTGAACTGAAATGCAAATAAACATATTTTCCTATTCATTGTTCTGCTAGTAACACACGAACTACAGCAACTGCAGTCACCTAAGAAACACAAAACATGTGACGATTATCTGAGTAAACTCTTTGTGCATGTGATTACAGGACAAATCAGCATGCCAAATGATTTTCTCTTGGGTTAACTTACTTAGCTAAGGAGGAGAAATACATTTTATTTTTACGGTATGTTTAAAACAGCTAATATAGCATAGGTGCACAAACTATTTAAATATTAAAATTATTATTTTTATTAATAAAATTAACATTCACACTTTAGATTAGGGTCCAATTCTCACTATTAACTAACTGTTAACTATGACTTTTGCCTCAATAAACTCCTAATTACTGCTTATTTTAATAGTTAGTAAAGTGGTTGTTAAGTTTAGGTATTTGGTAAGATTAGGGAATGTAGAATATGGGCATGCAAAATAAGGCATTAATATGTGCTTCATAAGTACTAATAAACAGCCGATATCCTAGTAATATGCATACTAATAAGCAACTTGTTAATAGTGATAATGAGAACTGGACCCTAAACTAAAGTGTTACCAAATTAACAAGTTAAAACATAAAAAAATAAAGTAAAAATAACGTTATACACATATGAATAGAAAACACTAAGTGTTAGGCTGCCTCATAACTTTGGCCTGTTTTAGTCCTGTAATGCTCTCCTGCTTAACATGTTCCCGAGATCTAGAGATCAGGCTTTTTTACATTTCCATATCATTGCAGCCTTTTGGAGCTTTAATGACTTGCCGTGTCAATCAATTCTGAGTCATTTTTGTACTTCATAGCACACAGATTCACATCACAGCTTCTGTCTTTGGAACAGCTAGACTGTCAATGGATTAACAGAATTTTTTATTAATATTCGGTTGTAGATCCTGCACTTTCTGTGTTTTGTCAGTCTTTTCAGTTCATTTACTGCACAGTCTGCACCTCTTAAATCAGTGATTTTCAATCCTAGTGCCGGGGATCCACAGCACTGACATGCTCGGTTCAGTTCTTAACAAGCTGATGATCTCAAGTGTGTTAAATAAGTAAGACATACAAAATGAGCAGTGCCGCGATGGATCCCACCAGGATTGAAAACCACTTTCCTAAATGTTCAGAGTTTTACGTATTTAAAAGACACAACGGTATTGTAGCACACGTCAGTAAAGACAAAAAAAGACTACTGTAAACATTATACACAATATACAACAGTTAAGTGGGAATCTCATTACTTGATGTATTATTAATGATCATTACCTTTTAGAAATTAAAGAAAATAGTGTTTAATTTCCTAATTAATTGCACTATTTCTTTGACATTGTTTGTAGATAACTAGATGCAATTAGTTATCCTCTATAACATGAATCAATTTGCTTGTACAATACGATGAAAAACAAACTGAAATTTAATGATGACCTGACCTTGGCAGTTGGTTTTTTTGTACACAACTACATGATCATGAGACTTCATTAGCGCCGCAGTTCACTCTGACTCGCCCAGAAAAAGCACAAAAGTTGTGAGAAATCAAGGTTAATAAAACAAAACATGAAATACAATGCTAAAGAAGTATTTGTGTACTTTCTTCACTGAGTTAAATATCTCCGGACCGGAGCTCCATTTGTCTGATGACAGTCAGAATGACAGCTGACAGATGTGAACGCGATAACTTCTTGTTACAGCTATATTAACCTCAGAGAAGAAGGTACATAGATTGTATTTCATGTCACGTTTTTGTTAATCTTGATTTCTCACCACTTGTTTGCCTTTTTTGGTCGGAGTGAACTGCGGCGCTGATAAGTGTCTCACGAATGCACAGTCGTGCACAGAAGGCCAACGGCCAAGGTCAAGAATTTCATTAAATAATACATTACATTTCAGCTTGTTTTTCACCAAACCCTATTGTATACACCCATAATATACAGCATGGGATCATTCTGTGATACTTTTGTCTTTTTAAAAAAAGCTTGATGCTGGTCGCAATTTGTATAATATGTTAATTACAGTAGCTAAATAATTAAGAGGAAATTAATAATGTCTTAATCAAAAATATGCCACTGTTCAAGTTGTCCACATTCAGCCAATAGTTTGTGCATTAAATTAAACTAGTTATACCTGGATTTCCTGCTGTGTAAGCAACATGTTTCAATTATTAAAAAGTTTAGTACGTGCAGAAAAGAGTTTTAGTTTTAACTGCAGAGTTTCAGTGAGATTTGTTAGATCTATAAACCTTAAACTTGATTTAATATTGGGGGCTTGTTGTTTTAGAGAATATAAACTACTTGAAAGAAGCCTGATCCAGTTCCACAACCAAGTTAAATGGTCACCAGCCAGTCTTTTGTGTTTATGCAAACCTAAAGTTGTGTAAAAGATAAAGTACTATTTTATTGTGGACTATAACAGGTAACTAACTATCCGACAGATTATACACATTTCGAGTAGTCTATCCCTTTAATCGAGCGTGGTTTTGATACAGTACAGAGCTATCATTTATTTTAGTACTAACATGACAGATACTATCCTTTTGCAACGTTGCACGTTTATGTAGACGGGACGATTAGCACGATGGCTACCATAGCTAAAGGGACTAACTGCAAAAATAAACGACGACTGAAGTAAACCTGCGTGTGGTCTGCTCATAATAAACTAAAACGTGTAACTATGCACCTCTTAAGATCTCGTAAAAGTCAAAAGAATGTAAACATACACACACAACCGAAAGCGCGCTTTCCCACAGGCAAAAATCTCACAGGCAACGTTCAACCACTGCGCCGCCCCTTTAAGGGTTACCACGGAAACCGGTTGCTACGCAGCAAAAACAAAAAAAGTACCAATCGTCGTGACGTCCTTGCGTCAGACGTGCGGGAACGGCGTTTCCTCGGCGACGAGACGTTGTATACATACGCAGGTTTGGTTGTAAAGGTTGCGGGTTGTTTGCTTTAAGAATCCGTTCGGTTTGTTTTGCATTAAACCACAGAATGTGAGATGGTTAACAGACGTTTGTTTATTATGGTATTGTTTCCCTTGCTCTATGCATTGCTTGACTGGAATGGAAATGTTATGGTGCAGATCAACGGAACTTAAAGAGATGAAAAGTCACAGTTTACTCATCCCGATGCTGCATGAAGTTCTTTCGACTGTTAAACAAAAAGACGTTACGCAGTCTCAGTCACCATTTACTTTCACTACAATGAATGTGGATGGTGACCGAAACAGTCTAACAACACATTTTGTGGTCCACGGAAGAACAAAAGTGCAGGTATGATGACTTTTCATCTCAGTCTCAGTCTTTTTCTGAGTTAAATGAGATAAACTAGGCCTAACACATAACATTTGCATTATAAAGCACCGTCACACTGTTTTAAAGGTAACTGTAGACACATCTCCCTATCTAGTTTATCTTTAAGCATCCCACATATAATTTCTCTGACGTTTTAATGCGAATCTGGGGTGTTCTGACTGGCGGATATTGGTGAAATGTTTGTCTCACATTGAAGTATCCAACTCCGCATTAGTCATTCTTGTTCAGTCGTTATAACGTCTACCTCTGGACACGGCGTTCTCCGCCGGTGACGTTCACGCGCTGCTGACTAATTGCTTTCCCCCACCCTTCCTTCCCCACCGTCCCCACCGTCGAGCTATAAGGTGTTGATACACATCGGGGTACTTGTCTATTCTTCTTCCCGCGTTTATTTGAGTGTTACCCTCTTAACAAGCCACGCTCGTTTCCTTGCACACAGAGCAATGAATCACTTTTTTTCCTACATGATTTGAAAAGTGACAGTGTGTGACACTCACTATGACTTCCGTCACTACAGCCCACTGCCCGACTTGGAACTTGTACACGCTTCTTGTAAATGGCGAGGGTATCAGGCATAATAATGAGCGCTTTGTTTGCTGAACAATCGCTAGTGACAGATCCCGCTGATCGCCGTACATTGCATTTCAATCATTTTAATTGCATATAAAAGATTGCTAAAAAATGTTTTTCATTGAATATAACAGTGCTTTTTTGACGTTTATGGTCAGCAGATTTATATAACATAATAATAAAGAATTAAATGCATATAGTTCCCAAACTTACCCCAAAACAGAAAACAGGCGATGTAAATCTCTGCTCCGACCGGCTCTCAAGACTGTTAGAGACGAAGGAAGCTCCAGTGTATCGGGGATTCCGTGGGGCGTGTCGGTGAGAAAGTTTACAAGTGGTGTCAAAACACAGGGTTTCCCTCCTGCTTAGCAAAATACATATTCTTCTTTAAATTAGCTTTACGATTGCTAAGGTGTTTTCTCTTGCTCTGTAATGTGCCACATATACATACAGGGGTGAATTCAGGTTGATTGGGACGGTTTTTCCCCACAGTCATCTCAATGGCAAATTGTGTCCGTCCTGAATTCACCCTATAAATTCAACTGTTGCCTTACATTTTCAGCTGGTTAAACTTAGAAATGAAAGTTCACCTGCTGCCTTAAAAATGTGAGTGAACTCAACTAAACATAAGTTAACTCAATTTGAAGATAACCTTTGTTTTATAGTCAAGACAATGGATTACTTTGTTTAATTTTTAAAAACTTGAGTTCATTAGTAATCCATTGTCTTGACTATTTGTAAATTATAATATTATATTAAGACTATTAATATATTAATATGTATAAATTATTATATTATATTAAGACTATTAATAAAAGACTGTTATATTTACTCACTACAGTGAGTAAACGTTGTGCCAAAGATAAAACATGCAATTTATCGACCACTTTTAATTTAATTTTTTTGGAAAATAAAATCAAAAGAACTGATTAAAATCGAGTAGACATGGAAAATTATTGTGACTATTAAATGGATTATGATATTACACTATGCAATGACATAATGATTTTTGTACAGCGTATCCCTTTCGAAAATTAAGTTTTTTTTTTTTAATAGCAAAAGTGTAGTAACCATGTTTTTTTTTTTTTTTTTTGACGGATTGATTGACATTTAGTTAAATACCATGGTTAAACTATGGTTAGTGTAGCCAAAAACCGGTTAGTGTTTTTTAAATTTTTGTATAGGGATAGTTTTTATAGCTCTCAACAGAAACAATGCAGTATCGTGAGTCTTGTCTTTAATATTTCAATAAATAATATTTCTTTCTAAGTGTATTCATTTAAATACACAGTGTATTGTAAAATAATGGTTTATTTAAACCTGATAGTGACTGAATATAAATAACATTAAGCTACAGTTGTTGCATTTTTGACGTAGCATAGGCAAAATATGCACAAATCGTGTCGTTTCTAAATATTGTCAGTTAAAACCATGTAACACTTAAAAATATCTAGTGGAAGTAATAGTAAACGTACCTATTCTTGACCGCGAGCGCGCTGTCTCTTTCTGTGGGTGAGGGAATCCCTTACACGTCATATTGCTTAGATACCGAAAACAAAAACACTGCTTTTGGACCATATATGGGCACCTACGTCAGCGGAACACCAGTAAGAGGAGGAGCCAGGACTCCCTACTTTACAATGCGTTCTCAGGCTTCATTCACAAGAAGAAGCGCTGCTGCCGAAACACCGAACACTTTCTACTGCCGTTTGTAATAAACACATTCCGGATTATTTTTTATGGATTTATAAATGCACATTTCACGCATTTCACGGATTGTACCACGGCCTGGGAAGTGTTATCCAAGGAGAGATTGGAATTTAGAAGTTTCCTCCAGCAGGGAACTGGATTGATGTCTTAATGCAACTATTTTGGAAAGAGACTAAGGGCATCTTGACGAAGACTCCAAGTAAAACTTGTTACGGTAGGTGACTTTAATATAAACACATATTTAAATATAATGCGCTTGGTTTTCTTTTTTATAGTGCATTACGGTTTACAAAAGCGAATAGTTGATGCCCTGACAATACGCTTCAGTGTGACTTGTGTTGGGTGACAGGTGACATCTCGTTCTCGCCGGGCACAGTAGGTGTTTCGGCTTCTCTCGGCTCCACCGGGGAGATGTATCAGGGGTTCCCCGGAGACCCCGACACCGGCTCCCGTGGAAGCTCATCTCCTTCTCTTGAATCACAGTACCTTTCGTCCGTGGAATCCTTCGGGAGTCCGCCCACCACCAGCGCACCGCAAGTAAGTAAAAGCATTTAAACATCGCGTTTGTCCGTACAAAGAATTGTTTTGGTAAACAGCACGATAGCTGCGAGATTTGCTCGTTTCTGAGCGACGCTGCTAAGGGTGTGCATTTGCATTCTTTTGAGTGTGTTTAGATGTCGGAATAGAATTCAGTAGAATACTAACAAGTCGGCATGCGTGCGGAATCAGGCCGGTAGCAACGTGGTAGGTTTACAGCACGCCGCGAAACAGATGACAGAGCTGTGGAACTCTCCGACGCTCGCACACGAAGCTCCGCCTCGCGCTCAGTGCTACTGCTCTCGCTTCTCAGACTTCAACTTGACGTCAATGCGTTCTATTTTGGAGTGTTACGTTGTGTTGCTAAGGGGAACACCGGGGGTGTGACGGGGGCGGAGGAACAGGGACGGGAGGAGCGACTCTAGGACGGTGATTGGCTGCGGCATACTGCGTACGCTTTGGTAACACGCTTTCATATGAATATTAATTGAACGTGGACTCGCACTGGCATCGGTGGGCTTGTTTTTCTAAAAAAAAAAAAAAAAAAAAAAAGAGAAAGAAAGCGTGAACTAATATAGCTCTGTCTCCTACATATGTTTTATTGGTTGTGCACAGATAATTTTATTAAATGAGAAAATATTCGCGAATATTGTGCCTAGTTGTATTTAAACACATCCTTGTCATTTTCACGTTTGTTTGTTTGTTTGTATTTTCATAATGTTTAGTCTGTTATCTTTACACGAAGGCACTGGAATATCCAGTGTGAATATTTTCATATCATTGATATTCTATTATAGTTTTTGTAAATATTTTGAATTAGACTTCATTTTTATATTTTCTGTTTCCACTTCAATTTTAAAGTTTTAGTAATTTTGCTGTTTTTTATTTTTAATATGTCTATATAGCCTAGTTTTTATTAATTTTAGCTTAGTTTATTTAATTTTATTAGCATTTCAAGTTATAAAGTGTAAGATTACCCTTTTTTTTTCAGTTAATATTTAATTTGTTTCAATTTTTAGTTAATGATAATCCTGTTGAAAGCAAGTTGGTGAGGCCCATAGTTTTATGCTGCTTATGTTTTTCGGATTCCAGGAGTGTGTATCTGCCACTGGCGGGGTAGGGGTGGGTGGAGGTTCAACTGGCACCGGGGCAGGGGTGGACATGCCCAGCTCATTTGTACCCACAGTGACGGCCATCACCACCAGCCAGGATCTGCAGTGGATGGTGCAGCCCACTCTCATCTCCTCCGTGGCACCAGGGCAAAGCGCCTCAGGCTCCAGCACCATGACGCAGCCTGTTGCCCTGGATCCTTACGACATGCCAGGCCCAAGCTTTTCATCCCCTGGAAGCTTCACCCCACCAAGCTCTGATACTCCTGGCCCAGTGCGACAGTCTCGGAGCCGCCGTCGTGCACGGGATGAAACGGTGAGTGGGGGACCATGACGGCATGGTTAGTCATTTGATTCGAAAAGTCTAAAACAATGTTCAACACACAAGGTTTAATAAGATACTAAATGTGTTCTGTTCCCAGCTGACCCCTGAGGAGGAGGAGAAGAGACGTGTGAGACGAGAGAGAAATAAACTGGCTGCCGCTAAGTGTAGGAACCGACGGCGTGAGCTCACAGACAGGTTACAGTCGGTGAGCGATGCTGTACTCGCATATAATTACACGTTACATTATATCCTATACGATATTTTATTCATGATAACAGATGAATGCAAAGGCTTCATAATTACTGGATTCATAACATGCCAACCTGCTTTTTACAATGATAGTTTGTAAATGATACACTCTAAAAAATGGAGGGTTAAAATGGATTGAAATGGGTTGAAAATGGACAAACCTATCAACTGGGTTGTTTTAGTTTTATTTAACTTAACTATTGTTTAAAAATTACTAAAATGAACCCATAGTATGTTGGAAATTAACATTTATTAATATGTTTAATAATTAACAATTAAACAATAAACATTTATTAAATTGCTTATTAACAAAGGCCCTTTAAGACAAGTCATTTCACTTGGCGGACATCTCTGAAACGCCTCTCGGACATTCAAGTGCAGCTCCTATCTCTTTGAATGGGGAAACATAAAATTCTCCAAAGCTGTTCAAGCTTTCGTTAAAATTTCATATTTGAAATCACCAATGAAATCTGACAACAACTGTCTCATAAATTTTGTTTTTAAACGCTCAAATCATGACAAAAAACAGCATTTTTCAGGCTGGATCAAGCTAATGCGCATGCACAGTCCTAAGTGCGCGTCTCTATAGGAAGCGTACGTCCAACTGTTTCTATAGAAACCAGAGCTTCTAACGGCTGCTGCAGTGACTTTACCAATTGGCGATTGGCTCTTATTTAGAAGGCGGGACTTATTCCGCCATATTGCACGTTGCACTTTCTCCCATTCATAATAATACGAGTGCACCGTCTTTCTATAGTATATATATAAAGTCTTCGTTATTTGTAAGTGTTCACCTTTTGATTATTATTGTTGCCCCTAGCAATTATGTCTGATTTTTAATTTACAACCTATTTTGGGTTCATTTTAAGCCAACAATATACTAATGTTTAAACAATAGTTGGGTTAAATAAAACCCAATCGCTGAGTTTGTCCAGTTTCCAACTTGGGTTGTTTTTAACGCAGCATTTTTTAGAGTGTACCAATGCACATCTGCATTGTAATTAGAAATGGCTAGTTTAAGCAAAGATTAAATAAACCCACCGTAATTATAATGTGTGAACAAAGTTTAGCAATTTCGCAACTAAGAAAATTACGTTTATTTGGTTTTTGCTCTCTAAAGCTATAGCAACATATATTTCTGAAGTAGTTCTGAATGCTAAAGAGAAACCCTTGTTTTTGTCCTAATTTCATGCGATCATATAATCTCTGTCCCCTTGTGTCCTCCTCTTGTCTCTCCAACATAAGGAGACAGACATATTGGAGGAGGAGAAGGCCGAGCTAGAGGCCGAAATATCCGAGCTGCAAAAGGAGAAGGAGCGTCTTGAGTTCGTCCTGGTCGCCCACCAACCCGGCTGCAAAATTCCCTACCAGGACCAGCCCCCCCCGCCGCTGCCGCAGACGTCCCCACAGGCGCCTTCCGTCTCCGTGGTGGGTTTGACTGTGAAGGAGGACTCTTTCTACCTGCCGCCCGCCTACTCGTCCCACCACCACCACCACCACCACGTCCCGGTTTCACAGCCCACGCAGACACAGCCGGCCCCAGCACAACAGCAGCAAGGGATGATGCAGGAGGTAGCCTTTTCTAGTTCTTTCTATGGGCAGGGCCAGCCGGCGCCGGAAGGCCCGTGCCTTGTTGCCGACGGTGGCGGTAACCCTGACGCCGGCAGCTACATCCCCTCATACACATCTTCATTTGTGTTCACCTACCCAGAGGGAGCCTGCGGGGCCAGCGCTAACCAGCGAACCAGCAGCAGCGATCAGTCCTCTGATTCCCTGAACTCACCCTCGCTTCTTGCACTTTGAGAGCTCTGCATCTCTCTGCTTCTGCTTGCCTATCGACAGCACCACATACGTACATACAAATTCAGTTATGCCTCTCAGACACTGTATCGATCGTTTACATTTAAGCCCTGCGATTTAAGGCCCAGATGCGTTAGTGTCTGAGTGACTTCATCAGATGATGTAAGTGTATATTAATTCACAATGAATTCAGGCTTAATATCAAGATGAGTCAGTAGCCCACACACACACTTAAATTGTCATAGACATTTAAATTCGTTTGACACAAACAATGCAAGCACATCAGCACACTCCCCCTTTTATCTTTCTCGCTCCAGCTTACATTGGTGTACCATCTCCCTCCTTCTCTCTCTATCCACGCCAGGTGCCTGCTGTGTATTTGTCTAAGCAAAAAAAAAGGGGGCACGGATCTGCTTTGTGGGTTTTGTTTCATTTTTTTATTGTTTTGGCCTACCTTGCAACCCTTTCTCTCTCCATCCAGTTCATCCACACCTCTTCTGACGTCTTCCTATGAAAAAAAGGACATGACCACACACTCTCTACCTATCTCTCTTTGTTTCTCCCTCCGTTGTCCATCTCCACATCTGTTTCTCCTCTCTCCTGTCTTTATGTACCTCGGGTTCTCTCTGAAGCCTTCGGCCCCTGAGAGTCCGTTGGACCCTGAAAGCCCATGGAACCTTGACTGAGTGCCAGCCCACACCCCAACACATCAAATACCCTCGCACGGACCGGCCCACAGTGAGCAGACATCTAAACGAACCAGCCACAGCGCGCAGATCAAACGCCATCTCAGATGCCACCGCACAGGCTAAAGGAATGGGACTCTTTATTCCTCCTCAGCGCTGAGGATTTGATTTCGGATGAGAGGAGGAAATACATCGCTAGACTTTGGCAAGGCCAGCGGAGGAGCTTTGGCAAGCTTTTGGAATCTGGAGGTATGAGAGGATGAGAGTATTCGCATCTCCCGCTGGTCCTCTGAGAGCTTTCACACCCTGTTACGCCCTTTCCCCTCTCTTGAGGGGTATGTTTGCTTGTTTCATTCTATGTTTCAAAGATAGTATTAACTCAAAAGTGGCTTATCTGATGATCCCATATGAGAGTGGATCTACTCCCATATGAGAGTGGTTTGAAGAGCATTATTATGAGTGACCAAAAAAGAAAAAAAAAGGACAACCTCTTGGTTTTGGATGAGTAGCCTCTGTGCTTCCTGACATAGTCCTTGAGTTGAGACCTCTAGGCTTTGTTTGTGAATGGAAGCCACAGAGGACTACATGTCCAGTTTATTTCTTTCTTTAAGGGGGTTGTTGATTTTAAAATGGAAAAAGCACAAATGGCGGATGGAAGGAACACGTAACGGTGGCCTACCTAAAGGACGGGATGTGCTTTCGAATATGAACCGTTTACTTTCCTGTGAATGTTTTTTGATGTTTTGAGTTACTGATTTTTCATTATGCTTTTTTGCTCTTGATTGTGCCGTTGCTGCCAAATGGAAGAATTTTGTGGGGCTTTTAGCTGCTCCTTCTATCTGTTACTGTTGTCTTACTGCAGTTATCACGAATATTGTTATTATGGTTATTATTATTATTTCATAGTTATCTCATGTTGGCAACTAAAAAGGCATGTTGTGCACTATGAACCTTTTTATGTCTAAAACTATATATATATATATATATATAAATATATATATATTACGTATGCATATATATACATATTCAGTGTATATATATATACAATGATTGTAATGTAATATATGAATGTTCAGAAAATGTTATTTTTGTCAATGAAGACAGATAGGGAGAGCTTGATGCACTTGGTTTTGATTTAAACATAGATATTTTTCTAAAAGAACAAAAAATATATTATAATAAACAATAACAGCCCGCTTTCCCTTATGATATGAGGAGCATTGTCACTGCCTTTCATTGGAAACGTGTAATATGTACGATGACTGTATTGAAACTGTGGTGCACATATATGTATCACAGGTTTGTGCTGTGCTTGATTTGTCAATGAGGTTGGTCCCACAGCCCTTGTTCATCAACCCCTGTGGACAAAACACACTGGACGCCAAAATATCTATATATGCGTAAAAAAATCAATAAATATGCTAAAGAAAAAAGAAGAAATTATTTGAGTGTCTCAATGTATTCTAGATGAGCATATGATACTCAGCTGTGTTGTCCAGTGTGTGCTGTCTGCCCTTTGACTGTGTGTGTGTGTGTGTGTGTGTGTGTGTGTGAGATAGTCAGGGCTTGATGGACAACTTTTAACCAGCCCTAATTAATTCATGTTACGGACATGATCAGAATTAGTGTTGTTAAAAGTACTGAAATGCTAAAAATGTGACACTTTGAGCGCTGTTGAGCGGATTCGTAAACACCTCTGATTGGCCTTTGTGTTTACACGCTCATCAGATATGTCTGTGATTGGCTACAATGATCAACGCTTCAAAAACATGTAAATCAAAGACGCTCTTCACCGAGCACTTACACAGATAAACACAGGCATCTATCAGCGGACAGCTCCCGCTTTCAAATTCAAATGCTCCCCTGCGTTGATCATTGTAGCCAATGACAGACATATATGTTGAGCATGTGAACACAAAGGCCAATCAGAGGTGTTTACGAATCCGCTCAACAGCGCTCAAAGCGTCACATTTTTAAAATGTCAGTACCGACTTGGTATCGAAATCGGAACACAGATTGGAAGTATTTTTTAAAAACAGTCGAGGTCCATTGTTCTTATTGACTTTGGCTTCTTTATCTGGAGTATTTTATGGGTTGGAAACAAGTATATTTGTACAGTTGTTTAAATTGAAATGCCTTTTCGTGCTACATTTATACACACAAGTGCACCATTGTCTTGTTGGTCGAATTTAGACCCAGAGTTTCAAATATAAGCCGAGAGAGCTCTTTCCAACAGAGCCATTTGATGAAATTACGTTGAATTATGGCATCTCAAAGAGTGACGTAATGAAGGCAGAGCTTTGATTTCACAAAGTGGGACATGATATGATATCAGAAAGCACATTGTCAAACAGCTCCATGTTTAACTTTTCTTCAAAATACTTTATTGTGTGTTACAACAGTTTTATGTTGTTTGGATCTTTCAGCTGTTGGTGCTTTTGTTACTCCTACACCAAAACATATTGTTACTGTATCTTTACAAATATGATCTGACTCTGATATTATAGCAGAAGGAGATGTTGGTTAAATGATACAGTATCAGTGACTCTGTGGTCTTCCACTTTGCAGAAACTCCTTGTTTAGATTCAGCTGCACAATCATGTTTTAGATCATCCTAGGTATTTTCAAATTCACAGTGCTTTGGTGCAATGCAATATTTCAGATACTCCATGTAGCAAATCAACTGAACTGTATGATAAAAGTCATTTCTGATGCTACAGTGTCACAGTGAAGATTTGAGACAATTGGTTTTGTCTTTCCAGTTTACCTTGTGTATCATTTACTCTGCTGAGACCTCAGTGATGGGAGGGTTATGCATTATGAGGATGTAAAATGTCAGTGCCATGTTACGCTTTTAGTGGGCATTAATTGAATAGTGAACTGTTTCACTTTCTAATGCACATTTTAAGATTGCCTTCAGTATGAAAAGAGTGAAATCTAAGAGATCATAGTCTAATGTTACACAATTTAAAAGAAAGAGGGCTGACCTATTTCTCATACATCATCTTTTTGAAGGGAAATGAAAGTTAGATGTAATAAGAATCATCACGAAACATTTTAAACTGAAGATGATATGGTGCTTTTTCAATACTGTTTGTCTTTGTATATTCTTGACCAAGAAAAAGTGTCGTTGGAGATTTGAGGTTGTGAGTGCTTTACAGAGTGTTTTCAGAGTTCTCATATTGAACAGCATATTTAATACATACTGAACAACCCTTGTGAATTATATAATCCGCCGTTCTACATTCTCTCTTTTCACCCTTTCTCCGTTATGCTATATTTCTAGCCCTTTAATGAATGGAGAAGGACATTTCATATTGTTAGACTGTGAAATCTTGGTGTATTGTCCTATCTTAATATCTTTGTATGACGTCCAATTTTTCTTGTAAAGGAAATGTCTACAAAATAAATATATTCACAAAGACTTTCTATCTGTGCTTGTTAAAAACATATTATAATATTAATTTCTCACAGTATAAATTGAATCGTTGTATATACAAATATATAGCTGCCTTTGGATGGGGTCACTCGCACGAGGATGTTTATATTTGGGGGCTGTGGCATCTAAATACTGAAAACCCCTAGCTCAGACTCACAAACAAGGTCAAGGATATGATATTAAAGGGTTAGTTCACCCAAAAATGAAATTTCTGTCATTAATTACTCACCCTCATGTCGTCCCGAACCTATAAAACCTTCATTCATCTTCGGAAAACAAATTATGATATTTTTTTTATGAAAACCGAGGGTTTTTGAACCACACATAGGCACCTTAAAGTCCATGTGACTACAGTGGTTCAACCTTAATGTTATAAAGCGACGAGAATACTTTTTATGCGCAAAAACAAGACAAAAACAACGACTTTATTTAAACAATTTGAACTGTTGTCATACGCAGTTGACGTAGTGAAGTGCAGGCTTCCGTGTTTACGTTCGAACGCGGCTCACTATTGGCCGACACTGTTCACGTGTGCATACAAAAGTATGATAACAGTTGAAAAAATTGTTAAATAAAGTCGTTATTTTTGTTTTGTTTTTGCGCACTAAAAGTATTCACATCACTTCATAACATTAAGGTTGAACCACTGTAGTCACGTTGACTATTTTAACGATGTCTTTAATACCTTTCTGGACCTCAAAAGGTGAAATGACTTTGCTGCCTATGTGTGGCTCAGAAACCCTCGAATTTGATCAAAAATATCTGTGTTCCGAAGATGAACGAAGGTCTTACGGGTTTGGGACGACATGAGGGTGAGTACATATGACAGAAATTTCATTTTTGGGTGAACTAACCCTTTAACGAGCTTTTAACGCCATCTAGTGGATATGATAGAAACAGCATATTGAGTTATAAAATCAGAGGAATCGTTCATCCAAAAATTATCATCATTTATTAACCCTTATGTTGTTTATAAACCCGTAAGACTTTAAATCACAGGTGAAAATGAAAAATAGATGAGTAAGACAGAATGACACCATTAACATTTGCATTGCATCTCTTTTCCATATAATGAATGGCGACTAAGGTTGTCATGGAAAATTCCGTTTAATAACAGCCTTCCAGTTGTAACAGTAATTACACACAAATTGACCCACTGGAGCAACAAAATTTTAAATAAAACATGTTTTGGAGCCAGTGATTGCTCAGTTCATTCGGAACATTCGGGTCAGCCGATTTGTTCCGAAGACGGAGAGGATGTTACGTCACAAGATTTCCGCAACGCGTCGGTTTTTCCCTGGGAAGATGGCGACCGTCACAACAGGTAAGATAAAAAGATGACCCTTATGTTTGGAATGTGGTCACTGTACAGGTCCATAAAGTGGCTTAAATCAATATTTAGCTTTCTGTGGTGAGACGTGAAGAGGAGAATGACTTGTGGAGGTTTACTTTTGGTCTTCACGAAGGGCTAAAGCGCCAAACAGCGGCTGGGTTCAATGAATCAGGCCCCGCGTTGCATTACTATTGTCTCGTTTTTACATGACAACATTGTTATTAATATGCTGTTTTTATCCGACACACTTGCTTCAATATGTCTTATTGGC
This sequence comes from Hypophthalmichthys nobilis, assembly GCA_037950665.1. NCBI lineage: Eukaryota > Metazoa > Chordata > Actinopteri > Cypriniformes > Xenocyprididae > Hypophthalmichthys > Hypophthalmichthys nobilis. The sequence goes on from CM075484.1 coordinate 29,648,055, forward strand.
GAATAGAGTGAAATATGTTTGTGTTTTATTATTCTAAAGTCATTTTAAGTGGTATTACTGTATGTGAACATGTTTATCGAGCAATCCCCTTAAAATAATTGTTTTTCTGTATGTGTAAGTAAGAATTATTTGATACTCCGCTAAAAAATAAGAACAACAAACCAGTTTATTATTATCTAGTCTCCCTGCCTAGTGAGGTGGGCTGATTTATGAAGGATTTTGGCACCTTTTCAGTTGTTAGGCCAGTTTGCTGACCAGCTAAACATCAACTTGGCCAGTCTTTGAGATCAACTAAGACCAACAAACCATTTTAGGCATTTTGAAGCAGTTTTTTAGCTGGGTTTAGATTTATTAGAATATACTCTAGTGTGGACCAGTGATACGACTGACATACTAAACACTGAAAACTTTACACTTCTTATAGTTTATTTTTATATAAATTAATTTGACTATATCAATGCAGCTAGTTTTGTTAAAGGGATAATTCACCCAAAAATGAAAACTGTCATTATTTGCTCACCCTCAAGTTGTTCTAAACCTGTATGAATTTCTTTATTCTGCTGAAAACAAAATAAGAAGAATATAAGTTTAAATGAACATATTTTGAAGAATATGGTAAACCAAACAGTTGATGGACCCCATTGACTTCCATAATACGGGGAAAAAAAATACTATGGAAGTCAATGAGGTCCCATCAATTGTCTAGTTACCAACATTCTTCAAAATATCATCTCTTGTGTTTGGCAGAACAACGAAATTCATACAGGTTTGGAACAACTTGAGGGTGAGTAAATAATGACTGAATTTTCATTTTTGGGTGAACTATCCCTTTAAGCTTGTGAACGGCCTTGAGCAGGAGAATTCAGTTACTGACACAAGTCTCACAACTTTAAAAATAACACCCATGCAGCTGCTCTGGCTGACCATGTGTTCTGTCTTTGTCATGCATGTCCCATATGCTGCTGACCTCTTTTCCATGTTGAGTTTGGTCTGCACTAATTTTCTGTCTGCCTCATAGAATTGATTTTCTGGGCCTCTTTTTACCTTTATGATGGTGTTTTTCCATAACCATATGAAAACAGTGTGTCATCAATTAATTCCAAATATGCATATTTAAAATAAATTCTCAATCTATGGAATTATAGTTATTAACGTTGCTGGAAAAAAAAACTGAATATCAAAATTGCTATTTTAGCTTCTTTTTTTAAAATCAAAAAACACTTAATTTTATCTGTACATTCAACAACACTTTCCTCTGAGACATTAAACATATCTGACAGCTAACCGGCCAGATCTAAAAGCTAACAGAGACTAATCCATGTTAAACAAATAAGATAATGTAACATTGCTGATTGCTTAAATTTTATAGTCATTTGTAACATAAAAAGAATGCACACATTTCTCATTAGATGCATCCCGGTTTACATACTTATGCACTTTTTTTATGCCGTTTTGTAGTATAAATAGTGCGAGTAGTGTGTTAACATTAAAAATTCAAAAAAATAAAAGTGCACTTAAACTAAAAACCAAGTGTGGAACGTTAGACTGTAGTCAGATTGTATATTATATACAATAAAATATACGTTTTCATATAATATGTTTTCAGTGGTGTATAAAAACCTTACATAATGAACCATTATGTTTTTATTACTTTAGAATGAGCCATTTCTATCTACATACACCGCGTCATCAAAGTCGCCATTTTGTGCCGGTGTGTTTCTACAGTAGCCCTAAATGGACAAACTGTTTGCTTGACTGGCTACTCTCTGCTGTCTCAGACAACGACATCTTTGTCCTGTGTTGGCCACTGTAGCTTCTCTATATTGTGATTTGCTAGATGCTGCTAAAATTTGCACACTGCACCTTTAACTGTTGCAGTTTTCCTTGCGTAGCTGAGGGTGCTATATCAGACTCAGATTTTGAATGATAAAATAACCTTATAAAATTCCTTCACTACACAGTAAAGTGCATAGTGTGTTATTTGAGACGACTTTTCAATTCATAATGTTAGATATTCTTCATAATGCATATGATAACTGTTTTCTTTGGTACTTTAGCCACCTCAGAATGGATCCAGTTCTTCAAAGATGCTGGGATCCCTCCTGGACTGGCTGTCAACTATGCTGTGTCATTTGTTGATAACAGGTAAAAACAAATTTTAATGTAGTGATCGTGTGCAAATAAACATGAACTGTTCATCTGTACTGTTTCTGTTGGGGAAAGTAATGTTACAATATTGCGTTAGCCCCCTAAAAAGTAACTGTTACTTAGTTACTTTTTATGGAAAGTAATGCGTTACGTTACATTTGCATTAGTTTTTCTCCGGTGCTGGGTTTACTTGTTGTTGTTGTTTTTTATAACAACAACAGAAAAGTTGTATTTTTGGCAAATTTAAAAGCCCTTTCACACCAAAAGTGACATTAATAATCTTCAGGCTGAAGGTAATGCAAATTCACGCCTGTACAGTAGAGGGCGCAGCTTACCTAGGATTGTCAGAAAAGGAAAAAATTGGCCCAAAATCAGCCCGATTACCCAGCATTACTTCAGTAATAAAAATTAAAAATGTGACGCAAACATGTTTAATTAGTCATTTTTGCTTATTAGTATGGTTGAATTGGACATTAACATATTGTTCATTGAACATTAACATATTTAGTTATTGCAGGTTTGCATAATATTCTGAGTTTGCATTTCATTTTTCTTATTCATGTTGAGGAATACTGAATCTGTTTTTGTGCGATGAGAGGAGTAAACGCACACTCACATTTAGTCTAGATCTACAATAACCATCATGTTCACACACAACGCCTCTGCACTTCTGATTTATCTCAACATGAGGACAGGAGAGGTGAGCAAATGGGAATACAAAGTAACTTGCATTACTTATTTTAAAAAAGTTAAGTTTAAAAGTCAAATTTAAAAGTAATGTTACTTTACTAGTTACTTGAAAAAGTAATCTGATTACGTAACTTGCATTACTTGTAATGCATTAGCCCCAAACTGCCTGTTATTAAGAGAATATTCAGCAAAGGATCGATCTTAGCCTGCTTGTGTATGCTTTGTTTGCTGGATGTTTTTCACCATTTTGAGCTGTCAGGATTTTCTCTGAAATGTGAACAAACAGCATTCTGAACAACAGGTAGCACAATTGGATGCTGTGAATGTCTCGAAAAAGTAACTTCAACTGCTTTTTTTCTGTCCAGGATTCAGAAAAACATGCTCATGGACCTCAGTAAAGAAATAATGATGGACTTGGGAATCACAGTCATCGGGGACATAATAGCTATTCTCAAACATGCAAAGCATGTGTATAGACAGGTGGGTGAAATTGTTGGATTTTGAAGTATTTGGGTCTAAAGTTTTCAAAAAGTGAAATGTCTATTAGTGAAACCCTAATTAATTTGCCAATATATTGCCAATTTTATTATTGACGTTGATTGCTTTGCAGGTTAACTTAAGTGTTCCAATAATATAGAGGAATATTTATAAATTGAAAATTTTCAAATAAATGTGAATTTTGAAAAATTGTGAATAAAATAAAGTAATATGAAATCAGCAACCCTTGTCTCTAGATATTGGTATCAGTATTTGTTGACCACTGAAGGTTGGCATGCTTCATTATTCTAAAATGTGAACTACTCTTCCTTCCTCTTAATACAGGATATGTGTAAAATGACAACCGAGGCCCTTTCATCTGGACAAACTAGTGTACAGGCTGAACTGAGACGTACTGCTAACACTCGTAAGTATTTAAAGTATAAATGCTGTTTTCAAACACTTGTTCCTCATGTCCTTAATTTACAGTTTCCCTGCAGTTCTTTACTGGTTGCTCATACAGGGAGTGATTTATCTTTGTCTGAGTGGGCTGAAGCTGTAGCTCTGGTAATGTTCATGTTGCTCTGACAGCTGCCACACGCATGATCGCCAATGCTCTGAGTCGGGACTCCCCACCAAGCACTCCTGCTCGGCGTCCTGACAACCGAATATCAGTGACGGTCTCCAACGCCAGTGCCAAAACAGGTACCTGTGATTGAACTTTATGGTAGATAAGTAGAGATGTCAGTAAATACACACTGCTAGTCTTTAACTGCTCAGATTATTACAGGACACAAAATAGTATATATTATTTATATATTTATTATATACACTATTGTTCAAAAAATTGGGGTTGCTAAGAATTTTTTTTAATAGAAGTCTATTATGTTCACCGAAGATGCATTTATTTGATCAAAATACAGTACAAACAGTAATATTGTGGAAATATTAGTATAATTTAAAATAACTGTTTTCTATTTTAATATTTTATGAAGTAATTTATTCCTGTGATCAAAGCTGAATTTTCAGCATCATTACTCCAGTCTTCAGTGTCACATGATTCTTCAGAAATTATTTTAATATGCTGATTTGATGCTCAAGAAACATTTCTAATTATTATAAATGTTAAAAACCGCTGTTTTTTTTTTGTTGTTGTTGATGAATCCTGAAAATTAAAGTTGAAACAGCATTTATTTGAAAACTTGAAATAGAAACATTTTGTATTGTAAAAGTTTTACTGTCACTTGACAATTTAATGCATCCTGCTGAATAAAAGTCTTTCTTTTGTTCTTTTGTTCTCCCCCCCCCCCAAAAAACAAACAAAAACGTACTGACCCCAAGACCTTTGAACAGTAGAGTACATGAGTTCAGAATTTGAATCTCTTTAAATGAAACGGGATGATTTAAAACTTTCCCAGTTTTAGTTCCCAGCAAGCCAGCAGAAGAAAATGGGTTGCAAGTGAAGCGCCGGCGAGTCACTAGAGAAATGGAGGGGAAATATATCATAAACATGCCAAAAGGCACTACAGATCGCACTCGACGCATCCTGGCACAGCAGGCCAAGAAAGGTGCCCTGACATAGTGTATTTGTTGAGGCTTCAAGCTTGCATGATATTGCTGTAATTTGAAGTATTGAGAATAGACATGCCTAACAGAAAATTTGCAGTTGATACAGATGAGATTGATTAAATCTTGTCATCTCTCCTTTCATTGCCACAGCCAAGGTTTTAAAACGTACTTCAGTGTTTGACAGACTTGGGGCAGAGTCCAAGCCTGACACCATCTCAGCCAATAAGGTGAGAAATTGTATTGTTTATGCCCATCAGATAAACAAGACTTGCTAGGTTGTCTATGAAAGCCTGTAGACTGATTTTTATGTGAAAGACTTGGGTCGTTTTTGTCGGGAAAATCAAAAGCATGCTTCCGAGAGCCTCTCTTCCGTTCAATGACACATTAAACGAATGCTTATACAATGTTCAGGATTATGCCGAAAGAGCCATTCTGTACTGTAATATCAATGTGTCATGCAAAGAAAAGGGATTCATTTAAACTACAGTCTTTAAACTAACTAGATCTATAGTCTATGGTCTCAAATATACTTTATAATCAAACTATCATAACAGTAAAATTTTAAGCATGCAGCACATACATATTCATCTAAACGTTGCTCAGCAGCATGGACTGCATCCCAGAAAGAAAATAATCCCCGTACTTTGTGTACAGAGTTATATCACGACCTCAACCTCAAAAGGACTCTGTATAAAATAGATGATTATACAAAATGGAACTTGAAAGAAAATAATCAGTGTTTGAAAATGGATAACTTTCACTATGTGTATGAATGCAAATCTGAACAAATTATAAAGAATATATAAATGCTTGCCAGCTCCAGGAGAGAGTGAGACAGAGAAGCGTGTTGTGTATCATATCGCACAAAGTTTACAACATTTAAATAGACATATCGAATAGTAGGGCTGGGACAATACATAGATTATCGATACAATGAATCTAAAATTACTGATATATTCTGAATGTTTTGCAATTTTTAGCTTAGTTTTAACAGCAGATGGCACTACGTGCTTTAGAAACGCACATAATGTTACTTTGCTTGCTTCCAGTTCCTAACGCACCACTTAAACCTAAAATAATCATTCATAAAGTGCGAAAAGGTTGAAGCGAATTACAAGGGTGTTTGCAGTGGGCTGTGTTTACATTAGTCTTGTGTCATAAAAGCATTCTGAGCCAAGGTGAAAGTATATTTAACCACTTACATGACTCAGCCGAACACACAAGTGCTCTCCAGCACTCTTCTTCGTGTGCATTTGAATGTGCGGTTTAAAAACTAGCCTAGAGTGCCATCTGCTGTTAAAACTAAGCTCACAATTGATTAGAGAGAGAAAATATCAGGATCAATCCAGATTCATTGAATCGAGAATCGATGTATTGTCCCAGCCCTATTGAATAGTAGAACATGTGTATGATTCAATATCTTATCTGATATTACTCTTTGACAAAGGTCTGATTTCCGAGAGACTCACAGAGAAGGCAATGCAACTATATATTTGCGCTCATTTCATTTATGTAGTTTATACTTCATACACTCGTTATTATAGCGTAGTGATTTTAGAGGTTTATGTATAATGTCATGCTATCCCCTGGTTCACCTGCTATCCAGCAAACACAAGGAATGACTGTGTCTCCTGAATATTTTCAGTAGAATTCGTGAAGCCATTATCTGTGCCTTTCCGAATAAGGTAGTCAGAAAAGTGTTATTTGTTGTTTGTGATTCCTAATGCATTAACTGATGTGAACTGATTATAAAGTGTGGCAAATAATAACTCTTCTTTTGCATCCTTGTCTTCCTGTCTTTTTTTGTCGTGCAGCAGCCAACAGGTGTGTTTAGCCGACTGGGTGAAGCAGAGGAGGAAGAAGAGGGTGGAGGGAAGACCAATGATGTCACTGACTCCTTAGAGGACAATGACAGCGACGATGAAGGCTCAGTGCTGCAGTATGCCGGCGTCCTCAAACGACCCCCACCTTTTTCTAAAAAAGAGACTGTAACTACCAAATCTAAGCCCTTCACTCTGCGTCGACTTGGCGCCAAGTACAAACTCCCCCCATCTGAAGGTCCACCACCTATCTCCTCTACCTCCTCCTCCAGCCAGGAGGGGACACCCAAACTGGGTGTACTGCAGAGACTGGGAAAGGCCCCCTCAGTCAAACCTACCTCCTCTACCCCTCTAGTTAGTCAGCCCGCAGACACTCAGGACAGTCGAGTCACGAGCAGCAGAAGCAAAGCCCAGGGCAGCTTTGCTCTGGCCAGCCCTAAGGTCAGTAGCAGCACAGGTGACACTCACGGGGCTCAGATGGACGCTGGGGCAGTCAGTGTATTCAAGAGACTAGGCACTCGGAAAACCTAATGCTCAGAAAACTGAAAAGGGCACCCCTTTTATCCAGCTTGCCTCTTTTATAACCTAAAACCCACCTGAATTTTTATTTTAGAGAGTGGAGGAACTCTAGGACCACCCTTGATGGATTGGGAAGTCAATATGCTGTACCTCATGAAGTGTTATGATTATGATATTAGGGGACAAAAAAGGGACGGCTGCAATATCTGTTAAATGTCAGTGTGTGGACATACTGTTGTCCTTATGTTTGGTTATAGGAATCTAGCTCTCCTACTTTGATAGCTACTCTCCTGCGCCCCTGTGAGTGAAACATTTTTCCACATTAAATGGGTTTGTAATGAAGATTTTATAATGCATGACGCCCAGCATCAGATGCTCGAAATACCCATTTTTCCCACTACAGTAGCCAAGAGACGTAAGTGAAAGCATGTGCTGTTTACCACAAACACCTCAGCTTGCCGATTCCTCTGTGAAGTAAGCTCATGTTCAACCATCCTCTTACCTCCTCCTGTTTTTAAAGATAGTTCACCTAAAAATGAGTATTGTCATCATTTACTCACCCTCATGTTGTGACTTGCTTTCTTCTGTGGAACACAGATGTTTTGAGAAATGTCCAATAGTGGACATTATAATGATTTGGTTTACCAACATTCCTCAAAATATTTTCTTTTGTGTTCTGCAGAAGAAAGTAAGTCATACAGGTTTGGACATGAGGGTGAGCAAATGACACGATTATCCTTTTTTGGTGACCTCTTCCCTTAACTTAAAGGATCGGAAAAGCCTTTTAATGGCTTAAAACTGCACACGTGAGCATTGCCATTAATGCGCCTTAAGCTGTGGTCACACTAGACTTTAAAAAATGAATAAAATTCAACAATTAACAAGTAATATATATATATAAATATTAGTGCTGTCAAACAATTAATCGCGATTATTCGCAACCAAAATAAATGTTTGTGTTTACATAATGTGTATTGTGTATATTTATTATGTATGTATAAATACACACACATGCATGTATATATTAAACAAAAATATATTAATTTATAAAATATTTACACATGTAAATATTTCTTAAATATATACATGTGTATTTTGATATGTACATAATAAATATACATATTTATGGATGCGATTAATCGCAATTAATCTTTTGACACCACTAAAATATACTTTCCTGCAGTGCTGCAAAGTTTGTATTTTATTGCAATCAACTAAGAGGTCATGCCGTGACGTATCATTCTTCTATCGGTAGCATGTCTTCACGATACAAATTCGCAGGTTAGTGTTCACCGAAATTGGGCATTTGAATGCCACAAAATGCAAAACTTCTCCAACATTCGCATGCATATGAATAGAATTTAAGTGTCATGTGACCCCCCTTATGACCACAATTGTTACTTTGCTTGAAGACCCAAAATCAAGATCAATGTGTAAAAAGAGTCTCTGCTATCAAATTTCCGCATTTGAAACGCCATACTTGTTCAGGCAGAGCAAATATAACATTGGTACTAGCATGCTGTTGCCAAGCAACACACGTGGAGGTGGACCCCTGTGTATTGTGTTTGTTTTCATCCCTTTATACTGTTGACTACAGTATCCAATAATCATCCTGTTGTAACAGGTATTCACCTTCACTTTCTGTGTTTTACATCATGTTTCTTCTGTTTTTATAAATGTTTTAATTTGATGCATCTCAAATGCAGAATTTCTAAGTTAGGTTATGTTTAAGGAATAATAACTGAGAAAACATTTTAACTGGGTAAGTTTATGAAATACTGATGAAGATTATTTGTCTTGGGAATGGATTGAATATAAAAAGATGAAACGGAAAAACCTTGAATTGCTTTTTATTTTTCAAATGCTACATGAAGTGGATTAACTTGAACTGGGTTTTAGAGCGTATTCTAGTTATATTTTATCATGTTTATTATTGTCTCAGTGGTTTAAAGGGCCGTCATTATAATCCTATCTGAATTTGAGTGCATTTCACAAATGGATGAAACTGATCTGCGCAATATATGTTTGAAAGCGGTTAAGCTGAAAGAGATTTATTTCCATTTTTGTGGTTGTGTAGCAGAACAAAAGCAAGTTGATGAATAAAGGTCTGCAATAGTATAATTTATCTTCTGTGAACCAGCATCAATATCCTGCAGTTTTACATTTAAGACTTTTACAGCATTAGTTTGATAAAGCAGGTCACTTTACAGAGATAATGACAATTATTTTTATTAGTCCTAGTTTCTCCTAAATGATAGATGAGTAGAAACTGATGAGCTTGCAACAAAACATTGCGCTGAACTGCGTTTAATGCATGTGCTAGTAAATGACAGATGGTGAGGACTACACAAGCTCTTGTGTGTCTAGTATTGCAGCACGCCGTTGTAAGAGGACTTCAGCAGTTCAACATTTGGCTCTTAATGCTGACTGTTTTCAATTAGGCTGTTATTAATTAATTATAATGTAAATACACCAAAAAGATTTACTTGTATATTTGTTGTTATTAAAAGATGAAAGCAAAGTAATAGTATCTTGTTAATGCTTCTGGATACGCCATCAGTAACTGATGTAATGGTAAAATGGTGCTGTGACCCGGATGGGAGTGAGGTTTAGGGGGATGAGTGTAACGGACATAGGCTGGTAAGAGCTGTGTGTGTAAACCTCATTCCCCTGAACTCAAGAGGTGCTCTAGTGACTGACGCTGGAAACTGCAGTCTTTAACCTCCTTGTCAGAGTACCCGACTCCAATGCCAGCGGACCCGGGTTCAAGTCCCGCTTAGAGCAGGTGGTTCGAACACGGGTTACATATACATTCAGAAGTTCTTCCAGGTTTGTGGAATTGCACACACTAGTCATGTGACTATCACTGAAAACTGAGACCCACAGCATTTGATCACTGGATTTACTGAAATCATTTCACTTTTAAGAAGTGATTTCTCTACAATCAGCTCCTGACGAACATATTAATTATTATTTGAATTATCACAGTGGCCCGGTTTTACAGACAGGGCTTAGACTAAGCCAGGATTAGGCCTTAGTTCAATTAGGGAATTTAAGTAGCTTTTATTAACGTACCCTAGAAAAAAAAACCCATTACTGCTGTGCATCTTGAGACAAAACAATGGAACTGACATATTTTAAGAGATGTCAGTGCAAGCTGACTAGCTTAAGACATGCATGTGAAACCGAGGGAGTGAGTCATCAAACCTTATTAGGCTACTGTCTCTGGAAGGATTTTGTCTATCAAACACATTAAAATTTACAAATTCATGTCATTTCATATTTGCATGCAATGCAGGGATTCCCCAACTTTTTTGTCAGCTGAAACTCTTTGCCCTAATATATTTATTTGAGGTAAACCCTTAGATTAAGTTAAGTTAGGTCAATAATAAAATTAAGTCAACAATAATAATAATAATAAAATGAAGTTCACGGTTTTCTGATGGCAGTTAATAGTAACAAGACATGTAGACAAACAAATTTTTCCCCATTTATTTTATTTTTCATTGAACTCTCAAACCCCAGTCTAAGAAACCCTGACTTAATGTAATATTTAATGCACTTCATGTTGTTAATAACAAAGAATGGAATATTTTTTTTCTCTTTGTATTTTTATATCAAGATTATCCTATTCAAATTAATGTGATAAACAAGTTAGATCAAAAGTCATCAAAAAGTAGTCAATACATTAAAGTGGGTAATCTAGATTACATTACTAACTTCAATTTTTGTCATGTAATTTGGAATCAGTAACTGACTACAATCTACCCAGCGCTGCCTTTATCTATATAACAAACCTGCCTGGTCAGCGTTTAGATGTAGATTTGGGTGTTTTGCCAGGAAAATTAATTATTCAAGCTCCCAGGGAGACCATTTCCACTTTGATCTGGAAGATAATTTAAGTGCACATTTTACATGCTTCATGAACTGTTTTTTGCATGTCTCTTTGTCCTGTCTGGTCTTATAGCGGACCATCAAGAACCAGCAACAAACCAGCTCGTCATACACTAAAATATTGGGTTAAAAATGGATAAACCCAGAAGCTGGGTTTTATTTAACCCAACTATTGTTTAAAAATGATTATATGAGTGGCTTAAAATGAACCCAAAATAAGTTGGAAATTAAAAATCAGACACACAATTACTAAAGGCAACAATAATAATCAAAAGGTGAACATTTATTAATAAGCAATTTAATAAATGTTTATTGTTTAATTATTATTCATTAAACTTATTAATAAATGTTAATTTCCAACATATTTTGGGTTCATTTTAAACAAGCAATACAGTAATTTTTAAACGATAGTTGAGTTAAAACTACCCAGCAAGTTGGGAAAACATTTAACCCAACATTTTTTAGTGTGTACCATCTTAAGATGGTAGAGCTGATTTTTTTGAACATGTTAGCTGATCAACCAGCTACTATATATTCCAAAACACAGTTACCAGATAAGCTGGATTTCACTACGGGGATTCCACACAGTGTGGCGGTAATTGCATCGCCCCTTCATGCTAACGATAATGACGTAAAGATGGGCAGCCTTTGCATTTTTAATTCATACTTGGCTTTAAGACGTTTGGAGATTTACCGCTCCTCTTTAATGGAATCGTGATCCCCCAGCAGCAGCATCATCTCACGATTAACTCCTTCCCATAATGCCTCGCGATAGTGCTCGTTGGCGCTGTCTGTGGTGCTGAAGCTGCTCTCGCCGGCGGCAAAGAGTCCTCCTGCTCCAGCATCACCTCCACGCGCTGCTCAACCAGAGGCAACCGCGATTCGTTTGTGTTCTTTGTCTCTTCTAACGCGTTTTTATAGCCGGGAATCTTTAGTGTTGTATTTACCTCCTCCCGGGGAGATACTATCCGGTCGCGCCTGTGTTTTTCGACTCTCGTTTGGCTCGCATCCTTTATGCACAGCACGCTGCTCCAGCCCTTAAAGAGAACACAGGCATCCGTGTCGGAACAGCATGGCTTCCTGAGCGAGATGGAAGCGAAGCAGCACTCGATCAAGAGCCTGAAGAGCTATCCGGAGGCTGGGGGCCGGAGTCTGGCGGCGGCGGCGGCGGGTGGGGACGTCGGCGGCGGAGGTGGAGGGTATCGCGTCGGCGGCGCGGAGATGGAGATGGAGGCGAAAATACAGAAAGCGATCGACTTCAAACTGGAGGGTCACCGATGCTACAAGGAGAAGAAATTCCGGGAAGCTATTGGGAAATATCACAGGGCGCTGCTGCAACTGAAAGGGGTCCATGTCGTCGACGGGACCACCGGATCCGAGGTGAACCTCCTGAATCAAGCCTCTGCCAAGCTGACAGAAGAGCAGCAGAGAGCGGTGGAGAGCACCGAGATCGAATGCTACGACAGCCTGACAGGTGAGACTCGGAAACAGCCGCTGCCATTGTTCTGAACCGCTCGCTGGAGGTTGCGTGAGCCACTGTGAGATGCTGTTGATCAGGTGAAGGTGTTTGAGACTACAGTGGCTAATAAAGGGCATTAATATAAATATAGACGTATACAGAGTAATTCCACAGCAAGAAAACAGTTGTGTTTTTACACAGACAAGACTGAAAACAATCACTCAAGCCATTGTTTGCGCTTAACGGCCAGTTTGGCCTTCATTGTTCCCTCAGCCAGTGTCATAATAATTCAAGTTCATTTAATGTCAAATTGCGATTATCTGAGAGCGCAAGAGGATTAAACGTACCGCGCGAGCTGCTGTTTTGATACGTAGCATAGTAAGTATGCTAATCACTTTTCTTTCAAGTTCTTGGTGATGTGAGGTAAAAAGAAAAAGTTATCGGTTCTATAAGATTCAGTATCCAATCACGGGAAACGACAACAATATAACTAGTTTAGTTTGTGGTAAACCCGGAAGAAAATTAACGTTAGCTTGTACGAGACGGATTCTGTCGGGGATTTCTCTGTTGTTTTTTAATAGCGGTTTTCACTTCTTTGAGAAAAAAATAAAGTCAGCTGTTAGCATTACCTTAAGAGACTTACACGCTTTGTTCTACAACATAAATTACTCACTGGCTTACAAACTATATCAACGTGCTTTTGTTTGTTTTGTGGCTAGCCCTGCTGAAAAACAACAACAACAACAACAACAACAAAAAAAACAGGTCTTAGCTGGTTTAAGCTGGTCTCCAAGGCTGGTCAAGCTGGTGTTCAGCTGGTTTTAACTGGTCTTTTAACAGCTTGACCAGCTAAAAATGTGGCCAAAACCCCTTTAAAACCAGCATTGGAGACCAAATAAAACTAGCCAGCTTAGGCTGGTTTTGGCTGTTTTTTCAGCAGGGTGGAAAATGTTGAAATTCCCCCTAATTCTATAACAAATGTTCAATTTTCAAGCACATGAATTCATATCCTTGTGGTAGTTTTAGTCTTTTTGTTGAAACTTGCAATATCAGCTTCAAAATTTAAGCTTATGGAGAATTTGAACATTTTTCATCTAGAAAACAATCAAAACCATATTGATATGGCTTCTAAATCATAGTCTAATAAGTATTTATTTATTATAAAGGCTTTGTGTAACAGCTAATACACTCTCCAATCATCTACAATCTGTAAATTACAGCCCATTATAATAAATACACCCTCTTTATGTGATAACATCGACACATATTGTTTCCCAAAGGTCTTTTCATGTAAATTTTAGCAGTTGTCGATAAACAGGAGATAACATAAAAAGGATCACAGATGCCAACTGTGTTTGCTTATTGAGAGAATATTGGTTAATACTCATGCACATCTGCTTGATCTGGATGGGTGTGATGCCTGGTGTTTGTGGCCCTTGATGTCTATAGTGGTCTCGCATGGTGGTCGATTTGAGGTGAGGCTTGAATGTCACAAATGTGGCGAACACTTCAGGCCCTCTGGGGGAAGCATTAAGGCGTGAAAGAGAAACACCACTGCAAAATTTCCATTTGTGTGAATTCATTTTCTTTTGTTTGTCATCCTGCAGTCATGATGAGGGTGAGCAGGAAATACATAGAAAGAACTTATATAAATGCTTATAATAAGATGCATTTTATAGTTTCATACTGTATTTAGGGCCTTTGAGGGTTGAGGTGCACGTAGGATGCAAACAGAGTTTTGTGTCTCGTCTTGTTTTGGCCAACTAAATTTGTATCTCTTGAATTCAGTTTGGATGATATTAAGTCCCTGATATATGGCCGGTGGCTTAAGAAAATTTACCAGCCATAAATATTTTTTACTGGCCATTAAACTGATTTTGCAAAAAGCCAGTTATGACACCAACATTTTAGATACCAGTGAAAATTAACAATTCTCTATTCCAATTTCGATACCACAGCTAAAACTACTAGCCTAACTAATATAAATTTAAAACATTATTAAAGACAAGTAACAGTAGTTTTCAGTTAGAGACAATGAATAAAGTAATCAAATGTAAAATAACACTGGATAGTCTTCACTGTATAAATTCAGCATAGATTAATCCTTACTAAAGTATTTTGTTTGATTGTTTGTTGTTTGAAACAAACAGCAGCAGAAATATTAGGCTGCTGTCACTTTAAGAGCTAATGCACGAATCCTTTTTACATTCACTCAAGACATAACCGACTGTGTTTTCTAGGATACTCGCCGAGACGGGCATTTTTTGACACAATTTTTTTGTGAATATGTCCGTTCAAGAACATGAAACAGAGCTCATTTCAGAGTTTGCATGCTGTCTGAGATGCAGCTTTCTGGGTGCGCGTTTCGGATGTTTGCGCACTCTAAACTTTGCGAGTAACGAATTGAGTTCCCTTTTGCGTCTTCTTGCCCTTGAATATTTAAATTTGTAAGGCTTAAACTTTTGTGACGATGCAGCACTGGCCCGTCAACTGTCCCGAGCATTGTTTAAGTTCATGTTCTCACAACTTTGCATTGTTAGAATACATAAAAATGTTACCAGTCAACTGGTGATTGACACTGTAATTTTAGGCCCTGCTTAGACGTAAAAAGAAGTTCAAAATACGTGACCATCCCGATGCTGCCCACACTGCTGGGATCAGTGTTTAGATGAATATGTAAATCTGTGCTGCATGCTTTTCTTTCAACAACAAAATAAACACAACAAAAATGACCAGTGAGAAAACAGCAGTTAAGAAAGCATCTGATCATAGCGATGTGGATATGTTTGCATTAGCTTTGTAATTCAGCACTCCAATCAAATCATGTCACGTTTATTTATATGCACATTTAGATAGCTTTACAGTATTAAACATGAAAAAATTCTCCGCTTTCAGTTAGAAGTACAACTTTAATTTCTACTAAAAAGCAGCTCTTCAATGTGTTCATGTTTTTACTAGTGGACGTCTGACCTCGATGGGCTGAACAGAAGAAATTAACCGAAAAACATTTCCACGTCAAAGAAGGCAGAGCAATGGACCAACAGTAGTTCAAAGGTGTTTACCAAAGGGATTAAACATTTCTGGAAAATTCACTTTGGCTGTTTCGAACTCCTTGTTTTTGCCCGATTTTGCTTTTAAAATGACACCAGTTCGTTCTTCGATTTCTCTTGAAGCCTTAGACGCTATCTGTAAAGTCTCCCATGCTAGTTTTAACAGATCATTATAAAGTTCTCAGAATGACCTTGTATGTATGTTTTGTCTGTACAATCGTTGATCCATAATATAGCTGGTTTTAAATGCAAAAAAAAGTGAAGCTTGCTGTATGGTGTTCTGTTTTCAACAGTCACGTGACAAATAGCCCATTGCTGTCGCTGGCCTCAGCGATTGTACTCGGGTGGTGTTGGTTGCCAAGTAAGGGGTGATGAGGGAGGGAGAGAGCGAGCTGAATAGCCTACTGTGTGATCTGCAAATCTGAACGATGCTGTTGTGTGTTTGTGTGAGGTAAAGGGCCTTCTAAACTCGGTTTGTTGTGGAAAGGCCAGGCCTTCCATCTGTATTGTTCAACTTCAGCCAGCCACAGCAACTTCTGCACCACTCTTTTACAAAGCCTGCTGAGTCGCCTCTCGCTAACACAGCAAGTTTTGGCTCAGCAAGGTGTCATAAGTCAGTCTTGACAGCACCAAGAGACCATACAGAATGCTACATTTGAAACTAAACTGGAAGAGGAAGATATCAAACCATGGGAGATGTTATGAGAGAGAGAAAGGAGATATTGCAAGAAAGTATAGGCAAAAAACTTTTGCATTATATAAGTGATAAACAAAAATAAAGAAATGCATGTGCCAAGTACAGTTACCTAAATCTGTCTGAACATCAAGAAGATGAATGGTTTATTTGCCATCCTTATTCAAAACACAATGTCTAAGCCGTGAATTCCCAAGAGGACAGAACAGGATTTCTAACTGGGTTATGCCTACATTTGGTCGTAACTTTTTTTTGGCAGTGCAGTTATGCAAGATACACAGAAACTCTGAATTTCTTTTTCAGCTCACACCCAGACAATCTTCTAGGTAGCTTTTCACTAAAGCCAGAAATTATGAATAATAATGTATTATATGTATGCTTTTGCAATAACCACAAAAATAACCACAGCCAAACAATATTCATTAGACTAACATGTTCTTCAATAGTGTTTGGTGGGAAGAGTGGACGTTTGGTAATGTGTAGTGATTTATATTGCATTCTGTCAAAGCACTGTTCATTTCAAGGCAGTGCCAGATATAAGTGCTAAAACTGAGCTTGTCACTGCAGCATAAAATCAACACTATGTAATTTTAGCACATTTCAAGCTGTATTATTAGAGATGGCTAAAACAGTAATACTAATATAAATAGAATTGGATAAGCTTTTATTTTAATAAAATAGTAGACTGTTAGATATCGTTTGGAGGGGGAGGAGAGGTTAACGTTTTTGATTTAAAGATTGAGTGCACATGAATCAAAAAAAAAAATGATTTGCATGGATCATTAATTTATAAACACTGCATTCTGTAAAAAAAAAAAAATTTTGATTTCATGGTGACTTAAAAAAATAGAATTGCAAAAGATAAAAGAAACAGTTCAAAAGAACTTGAGATATATATATATATATAATATAAGATAGAGATATTTAAAAGATATTTCAGTTATTTAATTTTGAGGTTATGTATTATTTCTTGTTTTAGGTTGTTTTGAATTGAACAACATTTTGTGAGGGTTATGCTTGATACTTGGTACTTGAATGTTTTGAAAAAATAAAAAATTATTGATTAATTTTAAAATAAAAATGCCAGTATTCTTTTCATCACATAAGGCTTGGGAAAATCATGTGTCTATATAACTCTCACTGACCTTTTGTTCTCTCATTACAACAGACAGCGACAGTCAATGAACTTCTCAACCCTGATGTCCAATTAGAAGAGGCTGTATTAAATTGAAATCAAGACTTTCTCTCTGTATTCCTCTCTTTCTATGCTTGGAGAGTCCAGATAGTGTTTGTGTTGCATTCATCAACTCAAGGATACGGTCTTATCGCGGTCCCGAGAGCCAAACGCTTAAAAAGGAAAGAAATATTAAACACGCTTTTTTCATCTGCCAGATCTCTCTGTCTGGAACACTGTCTGATGTGCATCAGGGACAAACACAAGGTGAAGAGTACAAGAACTGTGACGGGGCGAGGTGTCTGTTAATTATCATGGTGGTTGGCGAACAGGCAGCTGGTGCCAGGTCCGCAGATGGCATGGCATCGCCATAGGGTTTCTCTGGGCACAGGCTTTACTTACTGTACAGTACACTATATTATGTTATAGCGCTCTGCCACGGCCTGGGGGGATGGAGGAGAAAATAAGAGAGATCACAAAGTACTGGATGAGAGGAGGTTTGGCAGTGTGTATGTGTGTGTGTTCGTAGAGAGACTAAATGCCTGCTTACCTTTTCTGGGTCTGTAGAACCTGAACATGTTGTTATAGGTCCCTCTGCACTCTACTCAAGTTTTGGGTCATTTTTCATTGTAAGAAGATGCAGGGGAATAGTCACCAAAACCAAGAATGCTTGCAAGGCATCCATAAGAACTGCTGTAACTGCATTAAAGTTGGTTGAAAGAACAAGTGGTATGAAGAAATAAAGGGAAGGAATATGAGTGCTTTCGTCAACCAGAGTTACTAAATATTAGGGGTGTATTAATATTCAAACCGAACCGAAAAAACGTGATACTCTCATGGTGTACCAAAGTGTTGGATCTACACGATGAATACAGCATTATAGCCTAACCACCATTAATTGCAATAAGCTCTGTGTTTTGTTGACACTTTTGCTTTCGATAATAAACAAATCAAATCCTGTCCATTTTATCACGAAATTCAAACAAAAAATGCAGTTTTGATGCTTTTTTATGTGGCGCGACAGATCACTGGGGCCTCATTTTAAGCGACAGCGTGGAGTGCGAGTGAACGCAATCATCTCTTCCTTTTTAACACTAGTTACAGAATAAACATGAATGAACATCTGAAGGTATGTTGAAAGATACAGTACAACTTAATGAAACGTATAATATACCGTGTAATCGCTCAATCAGAGTTTCAACAGCGAAAAGACGTCAATAAAACACTTTGTAAACACTGTCAGGTAGTTTAACAACGGGAATTTAACAACGGCTTCGAATGCGGCTCAACCAATCAGAATCGAGGGCCGGAACTATCCATTTTATAAACATAATTTTATAATTAGATTAAGAAATTAATGCAAAAACTGCTTTATGTGCATTTTACATGTTTGCATACAATTTGTTATTTGAGTGTTGATTATTATAGCTATCTAAAAATAAATAGCAACTGAACTTAGGCTAATAGTTTGGGCTCTGAACCTTTAATATTATAGTAAGGTGCAAGTAAGGGCTCCCTATATAGTTTACAGCATTAGCAGAGATACATTTTTTTTTTATCCTAAAGAAACTTTGAATTATAAAAGACAGAAACACAATTTGTTCAGAAAACTACTGTTTAATAAAAAAAAAAAAAAGTTGTTTCTCTCCTGCTGTACTTCAGAACCAAGGTAACGAGGTATGTGTGTCGTTACACCCCTACTAAATATATATAATATTTCTGATTGATATATTCACTTTTCCACACAAAGATACTAGAGAGAGAAGATATTGATTTCAGGAGAGCAAACTTGCATTTATGTAGACATTTAGCCTATATAGACAAATAAGCAATCAGTGTGCTATTGGCAACTTTAATTCTTTAAATGATTTTAAATATTTTAATTGTAATCTGTTCTTGATGTTAAACAGCTGACATTTCAGTTTTAATCTAATCTCAGAGATGAGCTCAATCTCTGGATTAATTATTATTAGTATTAAAAGATCATAAATATCTGGGTAAATGTAAAACTGTAAATCTAAATGCCAAATCAGTGTGGAACATTTTGACTGTACAGTCTAGTAAGTTTACATCAGCATAAGCTAACTGACCCCAGTAGATATTTTAATAGTCTTAGATATTTTAGTAACATATGTTAGCTCTTACATACTGCTGCAGTTTTATATCCTGCAGTGCAGTAGTGTTAGTGTTGAAACCTATTGTAAGCATGTCATAAAAACAGAAACCTCTCCCGCAAGGACTCCAGCAACTCCCGGCAATGTCTTGTGATGCTGAGTCATGTACTGATGGGTGTTTGCGAGAGGGAGAGAGGGAGCACACCCCTGTGCATCAACACAACACTAAGATAAACTCTCTAAGGGCCACTTAAGATTCATCCTGACCTGAAACACTGCTGTGTAAACAGGTTAGTGGAGTGATGTAGTGTCTCGGAATTAAAGGGATAGTTCAAGCAAAAATTACATTTCTGTCATGATTTACTCACCCTTAATGATAGTTTCTCTCTGTGATATTATGTTTTAATCTGGTTTTGGGTACCGTTGCCTTGGGGAAGCTCTGCACCTAGAAACCTTATGTGTGAGCTTGCATGTTTATGTGTGAATGTGTTTTAGATAAAGTACTGTAGGTTTCAGCTGTCTGTAATGATGCTGACAGCAGCACACAGCTCCAGATGCAGCCTTTGTGTGCAGGGTTTAAAATGAAAACCCTGGAAAAGTTTGGTTTCGCATTATTATTTCAGACAGAAAGGATTTTCCTAACAAATTGAAGTTGAAGTAAAAATCATTTGCTTTACAAACTTTACAATACAATAGAGATACTTAAATGTTTTGTTTATTGTGATAATCTTGAAATGAACACAACATGAATTTTAAAGCGTAAATACAATCGGCAGAGGTCAAAAGCTAAACAAAGGCTATAAACGAACTACACCACGGTCACATGACTTTCGCTAAGCTTCGGACAACTCTTTCAGTCTTTGTTTAAAACATTTTCCCTGAAAGTTTGAGTTATAATAGTTTGTAAGAGCGTGATTATAAACACAACGGACGAGGCTGCGAAAGCGAACTAGTTGAGTAGATGAGTTCATCTGTTCGGCTGATGATGTTTAATGTCCCCGACAACCTCTGTAGTATTTTATATCGTAGAATAATACGTGAAAATGTTTTACTGGTTGCTCTTTTCCATGCAATTACATTGAATTGTGGACTGCTTCACCATAAAAATGCTTCAAAACAAAACAAATTAAAACATAAATCTATAATGAAAGTAATCCAAAAAAGTAATTCAAAAGGTTTGGGTAGAATTATCGGTAAAATGACTTCAATTTTGGTCTGTTTGCTTCCGCCAGACCACTTTCCGTATTTTTCAAAAAGCTTACGCTATACGTCCTACGCCTTTATTAACCCTCTGGAGCTGCGTGGAGTATGTTTATGATGGATGGATGTGGATGGAGACACTTTCTTCAGCTCATACTCATTTGGTAGCGCATTACTGCCGTTATAAAGCTCAGATGCGTCAGGATATTTATTAATATTTCTCTGATTGTCTTCGTCATATACATCTAGGATGGCTTGAGGGTGAGTAAAGCTTGGGGTAATTTTCATTTGAAAATGAACTAATCCTTTAACTTAGCATTTTTTAGAGTGGAGTTGTATGAAAACGCACAATATTTAGAAAAAAGACTAAGCATGAACCTAACTCTCAGTGGGGCGTAAGTAGATTGTACCGAAATGTATGAATGAGATTGTATGAATTCATCTACAATTTGCCAAAACGTAAAATACTGGAGTTGAGAATTGCCATGATAGTGTGATGATAGGGAAAACTGCATCCAGTACAACCTTAAGAATATCTTATTTTGTATTCTATGAAAGTCTTAAGGGTGAGGACCAGTAGGAGTAAATAATGGCAAAATTTATAAAATTTGCTGTGGCCCATAGCTGTTTTTTGATGTACCTGACGAGATGTCACTCCAAACTGCCAAGCACATTGTTGCACCAAGAATATTTTAAGATCATTGAAAGCTCGCCAGTATGATGCTCCTGAGAACTTAGATTTATCACTATAGCAAAACAAAAAAACAGGGTATTTATTTCTAGAAGTCTACTTGAGTCTACATAACCATGAACAAACAGGATGATTATAGTTCCTGCTGCGTGAGCTGTTAATGAAAGTGTAATGATGCTGTCTTTAGTGGAGGTTCTAATATTGCCCTGCCTAGTCATGGCAAAAAGCTGTTGTCGTCTGGTGGTGTTCGTCCTCTGAATGTGAGCTGTGTGCGATTGCTGTAGGGGGCTGTACCGCTGATTCACCGTTAGCCATTTCTAGTACACGGAGTCATTCAGGGACATTCGGCAGCCCTCTTCATTAAATTCAACACTGCGGGTCAGCGACACAATACGTTTCCGCCTGGAGATGTTGAAGTGAAAACCTCCCTGTGTTGCGGTCTTGAAATTCTCAAATTTCTTATTATTGCACTCTCAGAAAAAAAAGGTACAATAGCTGTCAGTGGGGCACCACCCTTTCAATGTGCACGCTTTTGTACCGTATTCTAAAGGGTCCATATTATTACCTTAAGTATAGTCCTACATATTAGTACCTATATGGTACTTTTTGAAAGGGTACCACCGCAGTGACAGCTTATGTACCATTTTTTTTCTCCACTGTAAAAAAGAATTGTTGGTTTAACTTAAAAAAAGTAAGTTACCTGGTTGCCTTAAAATTTTGAGTTCATTAAAATTAAAAATTTGAGTTAATACAATGAAGGCGATTTGTTTAAATGAACAGAAACTCAAAATATTATGTTATCTGAACTACATTAATGATCTAAGTTGATTTGACAAAAGAAAAATGTTATAATAACAAATCATGAAAATATATGTTTTTACAGTGTGATAGTAGTAAAAAGCTCATTTGTCCCATGTTTTCTGATGCCATAGAAAATACACTGCAAAAAATTGTTTTCTTAATCAGTATTTTGCTTTTCTTGTTTTCTGGTAAAAAAAATATCGGCTAAACTGATTTGTTTAATTTAAGTTTGTCCTACTCAAACCAATTAATTATTGTGAGCGTTAGGGTTTACAGTGATGTTTTGGTAACACTTTACAATAAGGTTTCATTTCAGTACATTAGTTAACATTACCTTACTATGAGAAATATATTTTACAGCATTTATTAACCTTTGTTAATGTTAGTTAATAAAAATACAATTGCTCAATATTTGTTCTGTAATGTTAACAGATACAACTTTTTATTTTAATAATATATTAGTAAATGTTGAAATTAACATGAACTAAGAATAATAAATGCTTTAGAAGTATTGTTTAGCTTTAGTTCATTTTAACAAGTTAAACCTTATTGTAAAGTGTTACCAAAACATCACTGTAAACCCTAACACTCAAAATAATTAATTGGTTTGAGTAGGACAAACTTAAATTAAACAAATTAGTTCAGTCAAATTAACTTTTATGAGTATTTAGCACTTTCTTTTCTTTCAAGTTCACAGAACTGATATATTTTAAGTAAAATGAACTGTTTCATTGTTTTGAGTTTTATGAACATATTTCTTTTAATTTAGACAAATTTAAGTTTAATTGAAACTGGGCTGGGATTTCTATTTCCCAGCTTGTTTTGCCCTTGGCACACGAAAGGAAGAGTAAATGCTAAAATTAAGTGTTATATAATGTTTTTTTGTGCAATATTAATGTTAAGTGGGAGATTTAGTAGTGATTAATGTTTTGTTATGCTAATTTAGAAAATGAGTGTATGAGTGTACTCAAACATTTCAGTTTAAATACAATTTAAATAAACTTTGAATTTGCAACCGATTGCCTCAATTTTTTCTATCTATCTATCTTATTAAGAAAATAATTATAGAAAATAATTAATCCGTGCGCATCATGTAGTTTGCCCAAAAAAAAAAAAAATCACATAAAGTAGTATTAAGTGACCTCTCTAAGGATCTATATCATCTAGCTCTTTCCGCTATTATGCATATTCATCAAGTCTCTGTTAATGCCCTTGTCTAAGTGGAGTTACATTGGTGATGTTTCCATACAGTCATAATGGTTTACTGAAACCTCTGGTGCTAAGTGCATCGCTTAAGGGCTCCGACTGGAAATCCAGCCGGCCGCAGTCTGCTCATCATCCTCTAGCCTCAGCATCAAAATTCAATCAAGGAATATAAAAAAACTATCTCTGCACATTTTTAAATCACAGGCATACGATCAAGTGTCCATACAGGGATGTTTTGATTACAGTCAGCATGTGCATATGGTGTTTAGGGGCATGATGGGAGGGAGCTGCATTAATATTTCATCCTCTCCTCTTAAACATGCTCAACGATTCTCTCTCGGCTGAGGTGTTTTCTGGAGCTTACAAGCAGATCTCACTGTGTAATCTAGCCTTTTTCTTTCCGCAATCCATGTTGCACTTTGGGTAATCCACGCAGATAGGGGTGATGTGATGCTGTTTCCATAGACAACAATGACTGTGAGGGTTTTGTGGGATAAAGAGGGAAATATCACAGTCTTTTGCAGCATTAAATCAGTTGCAAGTGCTTTTTTATTCATAATTAAGGTGACAAGAACATTCCAGAGAGCACTTTTTCACGCCCCCAATGGACAAAGATTTGTATACACCCCTGTGGAGAAAATGAGTCATCAATATTTTTGGTCCACTTTCCAGGGAGAGAAAGACTATTTAATGCATATACTTGCAAAATGTGTATTTTGTCTGCTTGAGATGTCAAAAGTGGTGGTAATTTTCTGTACTAATGTGAAATAAGGATCTGAGATGGTTGTTTTTTCTCATTAGGTCAAAAACTGCAAAGTCATATATGCTGTCAGCTCACTCGGCGTACATGTGCATGGTGTGGTGATCAAGGCTGTCGTTCTGTGATTACAGATGGTCAGAGAGAGAAAGAAAGGCAGAGGGAAAGGACAAGAGGGGGGAAGGGGGTGGTAAGCAAAATATGGTGAGTGGGCCTCATCGAGTCCCCTGAAAGATCAGCAATGAGCTCAGTGTTCAGTGCATGACCGCAGACTTCACCATCACCCACTCAAGCAATCAGCATCGCTTCAGTCTCTTACTAAAGTGATGCAGTAGCTTTCTCCAAACCTCACCCCTTCTGCGAGTAAATATCACATTCAATTTCTCCATAGAGAAACTGGTTTTTAATGGCGTTTACACGATAATGATGTACTAAAAAATGTTTTTGAAAAGTTTCGCGCACAGACGACAATGTTGTCAAAGCGATCTCCTTTCACATGAATTCGCGAAAAGGACTAAAAACGTTGTATTATGCTGCCAGGCCAGTAGTTGGCGATGCCACTTTGTAAAGAAACACTATGCAGTAGATGGTGAAAGCATCTAGCAATTTTGTCTGGACAGATGATGTGGTTGGTTTATTACTACAAGTGACCCTGGACTATAAAGTGGCAAAATGTCAGGAAAATATGGACTAGGAGACAAGTCAATTACTCATGCATGCCGATAGACTGAACACGTAATATGCATGCGCATGATGTCACTGTTTTCACAAATTCGTTTTTTGTAGTTTACAAAGACTGTGATGGTATAGTTTCCAAAAACTTCCACTTTGAAATCCGTTTTCAAAAGTTTGCGTTTTCAGGCCCCCAAACTGCTGTTGTTGTGTAAATGAACGACCAAAACACATTAAAAAATTAGTTTTTAGTTGAAAACGGTGTTGTGTAAACGGCCCCTAATGGTACAAATTAGAGCTGCACGATTCTGTTTAAAATGAGAATCACGATTTTTTAAAATTCCAAATAGAGATCACGATTCTCCCACGATTCTGAATATAAAACTAAACAAAATAACATGTAATTTACTAGAGGTTCTGACAAAATATTAATTGCTGGAAAAATGTTTAATTAATTTAAATTATTTAAAAAAACAATGGTTTTGAATAAATTTAATGACTCATTAATAAATACTTGTTTCATTACAGGATGAATCAGTGTTTTTGAACAAATCTTTTGAATGAATGATTCAATGACAACTACATTTTTTAACAGTCACTTGTCGCCGCCTAGTGGCGTAAGATGTAATTAAATCATCCGTTATTTAAAGGGCAAAGTTAGTTTCAAAAGGTGGTTTGCTGTATTTTGATCGCTATCATAGACATCAGTGTTTATATCCTAACTTTTATCTCAGTACTTCTGTGATTAATTAGAATATTTGTAACACAGAAATGACTAATGTGTGGTTCAAAACAGCTCTCTCTGGCTCAGCGTGGCAGCACAAACACAGATTTGAATGTTCCAGTATGAGTTTGTCATGGGCGAATCTTTGTCATTAATAAAATAAGATTGTGTGGGCAATCTTTTTACGATTAATCGTGTAGCTCTACTACAAATCTTTCAAGACAGATCTGCTCTGAGATTAAGTGATTGTTAAGGTGTATGCTTCAGTTTGATTTAAAAAAGGGAAAAAATCCTGTTTACTAGCCTAATTCTTGGTGAAGAACTACACTACCCATAATCCTGAAGAGAAATCCACCAATCAGAGAAGTCACTGTTACCATGGAAATGTGAATGCAACAAAAGAGCTCAGGAGGGACTCTCATGAAGCAGTGGATATGATATATTTATATATGATAACTGAGTCTCCCTACCCTCTCAAATTATTTATTTATTTATTTGTATGTGTTCGAAGTAAATTTCAAATATATGGTATTATATATAACCAGAAGTTTATGTTGTACCATAATGCTTCATGTGCTTTTTCAATTTTCATATACTTTTTTTTGCTTCAAATCAAAGTTTTTAATATATTGTGATTCGTCTCTGAGGTCATGGCTCTTTATCATAACTCTTTATTAAGGAATCTTTTGAAATCCCTTTGGGGGAAAAATGAATTTGAAAAAACACTTACGGAACTAAGATTGCTGCAGTCTGTTCTAGTTTTGCTTTATTCTGAATGTGCATAATTATAAAAAGTGGGCATCTATTCTGCTGGCACTCTCTATAGAGTGTCAGTCAGGTTCCAGAAATAAAAATTGATTTTTAATGTTTTTTTAAACTAAGAACTACTATGAGCTCTGAGGTTGTTTATTGATGGTATATGCTTTTGTTGAATCCATCAGCCTGAATCATTTCAACATCATTTTTAAATAATTGTGCTTAACACTGGAATTCCTTGTGGAAAAACTACACGATTCTGTAAAGAAATCTCAACCAATCAGAGAACTGTGTCAAGAAAATCAAAGTTTGTAGTGTTATAATTCACCCCAAATCAGCTTCATGGCTTATAACTCTTTAATAAAGACATTTATTGGAAAAATTAATTGGGAAAATACTTCTGGAAAGTAGATGGACACTATTGTACTCTGTTGCGAATGTGCAAAATGATTCTGATTGGCTAGCTTTCTGGTTTCTTTTTTTGCTGTTTATAGAGCCTCGATGCTGTAACAGAAATGGCTGTGATTTCTCAGGACACCTGTTTCAGAGATATCTGTCAGGTAGTATGCCTGTTATGTGTGGAGATTTATTTATAGCACCTGTAAAATTGTTAGATACGTATTAGATTTGTAGTGAATGTGATTATAATAAGAACGAAGACAAAGACTGTGCAGAGAAGATGGTTTTGTAGGCGATAAGATAAATGAAGATGGGTAAAGTGACTATGCAGTTTCCAAACTCGGAGAGGAAATGAGATTCATACAATATGAATAGGTCATTTACTCCTAGTCAGAAATAGTGAGCTAAAGATGAGAAGCTGAGGAGGGGGGGAGAGATGGATGGATGGGGGGAAAGACATCCAGTGGTGGCTGCTAAGTCTCAGGGTCTCATGATTTAGGGCAGCCTTCCTCTTAGCGTCCTTCAAGCCACAGTGCACTGACTGACAAGGCCATTATCAACAGGCTTCGGTGCAGGGGAGAGGAACTAGCACTTAGCAGTAACTAATGTTTGAATTATACATGTGATCTCAGGGTCCCTCAGCCTTGTTAAATAAGACTGAAAACCAACTCAAGCGCATCCGTTGCTAAACTATTCTGAGACCTGCTATTGTTGCTTTTAAAGCAGTCTGTCAGTGTTTCCTGTTGGAGCTGATATGTTTTGTTTGCTGAGGGTTGAGCGACTGCTTTATTAAAAACTGCATGAGGAGGGAAGCTTATACTGCTGTGTTTTATATGATATTGATATCATGTTACAAATTAAGTAAACAAACAAATGCATCACGCTAAAATGGGCAAAATGAGTCATGTGTTTATCATTGTACTGTAAACTGTGAACATATTAATGTCATATGTAGCTGCTTGTGCTGACTAGATCTGACTAGATCACTAGATGAGATCAAGAGGATGAGTCGAGGTGTTTTTTAGTCCCAGCCTCAGTATATTCTTGATCTGGCAAACTCTATTCTGATTGGCTGTCTTAACGTCCAGTATATTTTTTTATGAGATATTCTGAAAATAAATTTTTTATGTTTATGTCATTCTATCTATCTATCTATCTATCTATCTATCTATCTATCTATCTGTCTGTCTGTCCATCCGCCTATTTATCCGCCTATCTATCCTATCTATCTATCTATCTATCTATCTATCCACCTGTCTGTTTGTCTGTCTATCCATCCGCCTGTCCATCTATCTATCTATCTGTCTATCTACCTATCTGCCTGTCTGTCTGTCTATCCATCTGCCTATCTATCTATCTATCTATCTATCTATCTATCCATCCACCTGTCTGTTTGTCTGTCTATCCATCCGCCTGTTCATCTATCTATCTATCTGCCTGACTGTCTGTCTATCCATCTGCCTATATATTTATCTATCTATCTATCTGTCTATCCATCCACCTGTCTGTTTGTCTGTCTATCCATCCACCTGTCCATCCATCATCTATCTATCTAGCTATCTATCTATCTGTCTGCCTGTCTGTCTGTCTGTCTGTCTATCTATCTATCTATCTATCTATCTATCTGTCCATCCACCTGTCTGTCTATCCATCCACCTGTCTATCCATCATCCATCTATCTATCCATATATCTATCTATCTATCTATCTGTCTGTCTGTCTATCCATCCACCTGTCTGTTTGTCTGTCTATCCATCCGCCTGTCCATCCATCCATCTATCTATCTATCCGCCTGACTGTCTGTCTATCCATCCACCTATCTATTTATCTATCTATCTATCTATCTATCTATCTGTTTATCTATCCATCCACCTGTCCATCCATAATCTATCTATCTGTCTATCTATCTATCCATCCACCTGTCTGTTTGTCTGTCTATCCATCCGCCTGTCTATCTATCTATCTATCTATCTATCTATCTATCTATCCATCTGCCTATCTATCTATCTATCTATCTATCTATCTGTCTGTCTGTCTATCAATCCACCTGTCCATCCATCATCTATCTATCTATTTATCTGTCTATCTATCTATCTGTCTATCCATCCACCTGTCTGTTTGTCTGTCTATCCATCCACCTGTCCATCCATCATCTATCTATCTATCTATCTGTCTGTCTGTCTGTCTGTCTGTCTGTCTATCTATCTGTCTGTCCATCCACCTGTCTGTTTGTCTGTCTATCCATCCACCTGTCCATCCATCATCTATCTATCTATCTATCTATCTATCTGTCTGTCTATCTGTTTATCCATCCACCTGTCTGTTTGTCTGTCTATCCATCCGCCTGTCCATCCATCCATCTATCTATCTATCTATCTATCTATCTATCTATCTATCTATCTATCTATCTATCTATCCACCTGTCTGTCTGTCTGTCCATCTGCCTGTCTATCTATCTATTCAACGTTTGTTCATGTTGTTTCGTGTTTAGAATAAGCTGCAGTGTGGACCAGACATTTGCTGTTTAGTAAAATCTCTGGCTACGTGAGAGCAGGTGTTAATCAGTGGCGTAGGTGAAGCAGAGGATCAGGACGAGGTCGGTATGCGGGTGAGAAAGGACACAGTGGGAGGGGAGATGTCATTCAGACTGATGGGTCCCTGCATCAACCATTAAGCATCAAGAGAACTAATTACCATCAGAGTGACAGCAGGGTAATCACCACAAACCAACAGCGCTCCACTCCCCTACCTGATACTGTCAGCCCACACCTGTCAAAAGAGCCGTGCCCCTGAGAGAGATAGAGGGACAGGGGAAACAAAGCACAGAGAGGGAGAGAAGATAATAAGAAGTGCAAAAAAGAGAGGGAGAGATCCAGTCCGCTGGAGATGGATGTTCCGGGAGGAGGGCGTTTGAAATCGATTACCCTCAAGTTCTCACTCCCTCTGTTCTGCCTCACCCTTTTGCTATTCTCTGCGCTTCACAAACCACTATCCGCTCTCTTCCTGCTTTGCTAATTTTCCTGCCTTTCTAACGTTTGTATCTGCTGACTAGCCGGTAGCTTTTCTGCTTATTTTGGTTTTTCTCCTCATGTGAAGGTGTGAATATGAGGGGAATCCTGAACATTGCTAACCAATTCTACCTACTGCACATCTTTCTCTCCCACACACAACAGCTGTCCCTGCACCTGTTCGGTTTTAGGAAAACTCGAGCCAGCGAACTCCGAAATCGTCTTAAAGGGATCGTTTACCCAAAATTAAACATTCTGCCATAATTTTTTGTCAATTTCTGTCCAAACCATTATGACTTTATTTCTTCTGTGGAACATAAAAGAAGATGTTTAGCAGAATGTTCTTCACGCTACTCTTTTCATACACTCCCTCACTCAGTCCCTTAGCAAACATTTGGGCGAGATTTGTCAAGCCAATACGTTGCTGTGGGTGCCAATGGATTGCAAAGTTTTGTACAATAGTTTTCCAGGCTTGGCAGTTGAAAGATTCACGTTTAGGCATCAGGAAGACTAAGCCTGTGGTTTTTGAGGTCAGCCTCGATCTGTTTTGCCAAGGTTTCTTGGGCACCATTAGTTGGACCTTCCATTCATTCATTTGGCATATGTGACCGAACCACTGTAGCCTGCGCTTTTGGATTACTTCTTCGACTGTTGGTTGATTTTCACACATCAGTCTGTTGGTGTAATTTCAAAATGACAAGCTGTTCATTTTTTGGGGTCATCTGAGTTCTTGGAATCAATCTTTGATTGAAAACTAACGAACTATGAAAGAGAACTGACTTGTCTCTGTCAGTACACACCGATCAGGCATAACATTATGAGCACTGACAGGTTAAGTGAATAACACTGATTATCTCTTCATCAAGGCACCTGTTAGTGGGTGGGATATATTAGGCAGCAAGTGAACATTTTGTCCTCAAAGTTGATGTGTTAGAAGCAGGAAAAATGGGCAAGTGTAAGGATTTGAGCGAGTTTGACAAGGACCAAATTGTGATGGCTAGAGGACTGGGTCAGAGCATCTCCAAAACTGCAGCTCTTGTGGGGTGTTCCCGGTCTGCAGTGGTCATTATCTATTAAAAGTGCTCCAAGGAAGGAACAGTGGTGAACCGGCGACAGGGTCATGGGCGGCCAAGGCTCATTGATGAACGTGGGGAGCGAAGGCTGGCACGTGTGGTCCGATCCAACAGACGAGCTACTGTAGCTCAAATTGCTCAAGAAGTTAATGCTGGTTCTGATAGAAAGGTGTCAGAATACACAGTGCATCGCAGTTTGTTGTGTATAGGGCTGCATAGCTGCAGACCAGTCAGGGTGCCCATGCTGACCCCTGTCCACCGCTGAAAGTGCCAACAGTGGAGACATGAGCATCAGAACTGGACCACAGAGCAATGGAAGAAGGTGGCCTGGTCTGATGAATCATGTTTTCTTTTAAATCACATGGATGGCCAGGTGTGTGTGTGTCGCTTACCTGGGGAACACATGACACCAGGATGCACTATGAGAAGAAGGCAAGCCGGCGGAGGCAGTGTGATGTTTTGGGCAATGTTCTGCTGGGAAACCTTGGGTCATGCCATCCATGTGGATGTTACTTACGTACCACCTACCTAAGCATTGTTGCAGACCATGTATACCCTTTCATGGAAACGGTATTCCCTGGTGACTGTGGCCTCTTTCAGCACGATAATGCGCCCTGCCACAAAGTAAAAAAGGTTCAGGAATGGTTTCACGAGCACAACAATGAGTTTGAGGTGTTGACTTGGCCTCCAAATTCCCCAGATCTCAATCCAATCAGGCATCTGTGGGATGTGCTGAACAAACAAGTCCGATCCATGGAGGCTCCACCTCGCAGCTTACAGGACTTAAAGGATCTGCTGCTAACATCTTGGTGCCAGATACCACAACACACCTTCAGGGGTCTAGTGGAGTCAATGCCTCGACACGTCAGGGCTGTTTTGGCAGCAAAAGGGGGACCAACACAATATTAAGAAGGTGGTCATAATGTTATGCCTGATCGGTGTATAGCAGAGCAGATTTGTGGTGCTTCATCAAGGGTGACAAATCTATCAAACCTCCTCAGTAAAGCTGGATTATTTCAAGATTGACCCTGTTAGTATCTGGCCCGCTCAGATGACCAGCTTTGGTTTTTTAGCTGTGCAGTTATGTTCTCATATAACTATGATGTAGCATAAAGTGCATCGGGTCCATTAATATGTGATGCCATCATTATTACACGCATAGAGCCACTCAGCAGACACTTAAGTGCAGTCCTCAGTATCCACAATGCCACGCCTTATCCATTTGTGTGATGAATCAGGCTGCAGGATTTGTATGTGTGTGCTTGTAGGTGTGTTGTGGAAAGAGAGAAAGGCCCAGAGAGAAAGATCATGATATCACAAGAGTTAGGAGCCATTAGACCATTATTGCCTGAAACTGAATACACTGAGAGCTCACCAGTGTTCCAGTTGCCCAGAATGAAGATGGACAGGACGCTCAATGAGCGCGATGGTGGTGTGCTGAAAGGCAGTTTCTCTCTTTCCCATCCCAGACCAAATGAGACAGGCCTGCCCAGTTAATCACTGGAGATCACAGTTAAGGTGCATGAAATGACACTTTTAAAGTGGACCTATTAAGCAAAATTCACTTTTACATGGTGTTTGAACATAAATTTGTCTCGGAAGTGTGCGTACACAACCACCCTATAATGGTAAAAATCCATCCACTCCTCATTTTTTAATCCCCATAAATCATAAGCAGTGTCTCAGAACAAGCCATTTGCAGATTTTTCCTTTTGTCACATCACAAAATGCCTAGGCCCCGCCCACGACTGCTGACAGACTCTGCCCTATTAGCATAGACCCCGCCCTCAGTGAGCTATACACGGTCCGCGATGTTTATCTCCTCGCCAGAGCATTCAACAGCAGCATTCAAGTGAGAAATGAATTCTTATTAAAGCTACTAAAGTTATTCAGTCAAGAGCAGTGAGTAATTTTCTGTTTTCCTTTTGTTTGATTCATATTAACAGCATATATAGCAGTAGGTGCTGTCTATTAAGCTGCTGTCACTTTAATACACAGATCTAATATACACATGCGATTCCTTTACTTGCTGTTTACATTCACAGACATAACCGACTGTGTTTATGTGAACTGTGTGTGTGTTTTTGACATAACCTTGTGTGTATTTGACAGTTTAAGCGCAATAACACATGAAAGAGAACTTAGTTTAATACTCACAGGACACGCCGTCTGACAGCCAGTTCTCTGTTCGCGTGCTTCAGGTTTATGCTCTGAGAAAACCATATATCAGAAGTTTAGACTGATATGGCTTTAAAAAGCATGCAGATAATAAACTTTCATGATGATGAAGAACTGCAATGTCACGTGAGCGTGATTTAATCAAAAAAAATTTCTTTTACTTTTACTTACTTGGCAGACTATTATTCTGAGGCACGAGCTGTACAGACTCCGCCCTCTTCTGAAAAGCGGGGTGGGGAGCAGCAGCTCATTTGCATTTAAAGATACATGCACGAAAACAGCATGTTTTTCCTTCCTCTAAAAAATTGGCATTTACAACATGGTATAATAAATGATCTATGGGGTATTTTGAGCTGAAACTTCACAGACACATTCTGGGGACACCAGAGACTTATATTACATCTTGTAAAAAGGGGCATTATAGTTCCCCTTTAAAGGTGCAGTAAGCAATTTTTGAGAAACACTGTTGATATTTGAAATCACACCCCATCTTGATAGCCCCGCCCCCATTTTCACAAACACGCTATGCACAGGCACCTCCCCCCTAATGAGTGGATACGCCCCTTACTGCTGATTGGCTACAAGTGTGTTGTGGTGCTCAGTCTGATCCACTTTCAACAGCGTTTCTCAGAAATTGCTTACTGCACCTTTAATCCATCAGTAAATTTCTCTATTGTCTTAGAGGGAAAGTCAATACAAACCTAACACCAAATGTTATTGTACTGCATGTGATGTTTTGTTTCCTGAAATTTGTACAGTGTTATCTTGAGAGTATTTTATTGGGAAAAGTGAAAACCAGAGACTGAGGGGAAAAAATGAAAGAGAACCCAGAGGGAAATCATAACAAATGAAAAGCTGAAAAAGATACTGGGAGAGAAAGGAAGAAAGCCTTGACAAACTCTGCAATGAAATTTCAGCTATAATGACTCATTTAGATTAGATTTTTCCCTTTCAAAGCTTTTAATTTGTCATCTAATCATGTTTATCTCACTGCTGCTCTTGTTAGTTAGTCCTTCTGTCTTTATAACCTTCATTAGGGTTCGGCAAACCATGTTTTTCTCCCCTTTTCCTCCACTGAGCATATGTGTCTGATTTAACAGCTGTTTGAGCAGTCAGCAGATGTTTGCTTTAGTTTATGTCTCTACAACAGCACACATCCTTCCTTTTATATGCAGTGTCATTTTCTGGTGTTATGTCATCATTCTCCCAGCATGCCCACAAACATGAGGGCTTTGATAATGCTATTTGAGGAATACAAAGGTTTCTGGGTACTTAATAAATCATCCTGGTCTGTCACTCATTTACTTGTGATTTTTACAGATGGCTGGGTTTGGTTCATCTACTGCCAGTTTGGCACTTTCAGTGTAGAATTTGTGTAGAGTTTGATCTTTTTCTGTCCCGTGCTCGGTCACTACTTGCGTCCTGCTTTGTGCCGATATCCCTGACTCATGACTTTCACTGTCAGCGACAGGCAAAGTGATAGTTGGAGGAACGTTACAGGGACAGAGGGAGATTGCCGGTATAAAGCAGCAGCTTTTGTCAGTGTATTTGTTGGTCAGCAGGCTCTCGGCTGCACAGACAGACATTAACCTTGGCAGGGGCCAGACCTCTGCCAGTCAGACCAGGCCAAGACTGGTGCTGCACTGATGCAGTAAACAGGTATTGAACTAGATTAAATTTATAAGATACAGCAGGATCACAGATTTTCACTGTGGTATCACTGTACTTTGAAGAATTCATGGTTAAAATTAAACCTACTAAACTACTTAAATAGCATAAATAAATACCATATAAATACAAATAACTATATAAATATATAAATAATTAAATATATAACTACTATATATATATATATATATATATATATATATATATATACTGTTCAGAAAGTTTGGCATCAATAAATTTAAATTTATTTATTTAATAAATTTAATTAAATAATTTTATTCAGCAAGGATGCATTATTATTTCATGAATTTATTCTATTTATTCTATTATTTTATTTAAAATAAATGTTGTTGTTTTAAACTTTCTATTCATCAAAGAATTCTGAAAAAAAAAAAAATCATGGTTTCCACAAAAATATTAAGCGGCACAACTGTTTTTCATGTGACACTGAAGACTGGAGTAATGATACTGAAAATTCAGCTTTGATCACAGGAATAAATTACATTTTAAAATATATTAAAATAGAAAACAGTTATGTTGAATTGTAATATTTCACAATATTAATGTTTTTATTAAATAAATGGAGCCTTGATGAGCATAAGACAGTGGTATATCAATCCTTCATTTAGCTGGTGCATAAAAATAATGTGAGAGGTGAATTCAGGTCATAATTAGAAGTGAGCTTATGCAAGAGCTTAAATGATGAATTGAATTGCAGGGTATTCTAAACTCCGGAACATATCAGACACATGCCACACACACACACACACACACACCACAACCAGTGAGCCCAAATTGAAATATGAAATTGAGTTTCCCAGCCCCTGCCATCAGTGTCCAGCCATGTCATCTGCTGTTGGAATAAATAACCCTGATTGGATGAAGGGTTGACAACACGCACCAGCTGCCTAGCAGGCACCGCAGTAATTCATTTGCCGTGCAGATGTTCTTTCAGGGCCAATGCGTCTAATTAGCTGCGTCTTTTTTTAAACCAAAGACCTCCAACATTTAATTCATTCACTGAATTATTAGAAATGGATGTGGAAAATTTTCATATAATTATCTGCTATATCTGATCTGTCATTCTGGTTAGAATAGTGGGAGTATTAAATAGTCATATGTTTCTCATAATCTAATATATATATATATATATATATATATATAAAACCTCTTTAGACATTCATCCCTGTTAGATAACGCATGTACATTTTCAGACCCATCCAACACTTTTAGGCAGCAGTTTTAGATTAGGATGTGTCTCGTTTGGTTTATTTTCTCTTTAGACAGCAGATAAAACAATTACTTCACTTGTGTCACTGAGCCTAGAGTGGCTAAAAGATGCAATTAGACCTTCACTTTGTGCTAATGTGGTTATCTGAAACCAATAGCATTAAAAACTGCTGCTCTCAGACCTTCAGTACAACTGATGACTGCAAGAAAACATACTGCCCTTTATCTCATAGAGTAGGGTTTTGTACTAGTATATTTCATGTATTCTCTTCTTTTTAGCTGTTCATATTGTTTTGTCCTTTCCTTTTCATTGTACTAATTCCCCTCTTTCTCGTTTACACTCTCTTCTTCCTTATAGCATGCTTGCTGCAGTCAGAACTGGTGAATTATGAGCGGGTTAAGGAATACTGTTTGAAGGTCCTCGGACACCAGCAGGATCACTTTAAGGCCATGTACCGTGCTGGGATTGCCTTCTACCACCTTGGAGACTATGAGTGTGCCCTGCGTTACCTGCGCGATGCCAAGTGCCGTGAACCCACAGGTGGGCTTTATGATCGCTTTAATATCATACAGTGGCGCTTCTCAAATGGTGTTGCTTGTGACTCAACACTAAATTGTGCCTCATTAAGTAGTGACTCAACACTAAATTGTGTATTAGTGATTCACAGATATTAAAATTCCAGCTGATACTGATAAGCTGCTAAATATCTTCAAGCTATGGCTGATATTTAAACAAATTTTGTTTAAATAAAAACTATTATTGATTGTTTTAAATGCCACTAGTGAATTTAGATGCAAAACTTATAACATTAAAATGGATATTTATTTTTGAGATTTGCTAAAGTTTACATTTAACTGTGTTATAAAATTATTAGTGTTTTTTGACGATTAATTTAAAGTGTGAGATGATGCAGAGGCAATGTAATTATAAAAATATGAGAAATGAGCATGCATGAATTAAAAATTCTGTCATCTCGGCTGTCTCATACTCGTATATCATATATCAGTGTTATTTTTAGTATTATTTATATACAGTTATAGTAATTATTAATATTTTGAATTAGCTTTTATTTTTATATTTTCAGTTTTCATTTTAGTTTAGATGAAGTATTTTGTTATTAAGTCTTTTTATAGTTCTATATCATTTACTTTTATTCTACTTTATTAGTTTAATTTATAACTTCAACTTGTTTTATTTCACTTAGTTTTTCATTTAATATTTATTTTTTATTTTATTTCAGTTTTATTTCAACTTTTTTTTTAACCGTTTTTGTTATCGATAACGAATCTTCCGCGACCCAACCACTGATATATAGAATATGTGCATGTCCTGTGTTATATCATGGCTGTTATGTTATAAATACAGGTAAACTATTTACCTGTATTTATGTTCTTGACATGTACTTGCCTACTGAAGCAATCAAAGATTTTAAGAAGGTTTATTCTTAAGCTGTGTTCACACTGCCAGCGACACGCAGCGACAAAGCGACATGATCCCATTCATTTCAATGGAGATCTGGCGATTTCAGGCGACACGAGCAACAGTGATGGTTGGTGATACGTGTCCAGCGACGCAACAAACTTAAAAATATGTTTAACTTATGCAAATGAAGAGCGCTCTCGCTGCAGATAAATAGCCACAATGGCAAAGACCACTTGCTGTTTCTCATTCATCTTTAATATTAAAGGGATAGTTCACCCAAAAATGAAAATTCTGCCATAATTTACTCACCCTTATGTTGTTCCAAACCCGTAAGACTTTTGTTAATCTTCGAAACACAAATGAAGATATTTTTGATGAAATTTGAGAGATTTCTGTCCCTCCATTGACAGCTACGCAGCTACCACTTTGATGCTTCAAAATGTTCATAAAGAGATCGTAAAACTAATCCATATGAATCGAGTGGTTTAATCCAAATTTCTGAAGAGAGTCAATCGCTTTATATGATGAAAAGATTGAATTTAGGCTTTTATTCACATATAAACTTTGATCAGCGGACATAAACAGAAGCTCAACCGAACCTGCTTGATGCGCGAGAACAAACCTCATTGGTTCTTGTGGAAGCTCAAACGTGCTGTGTAACACGAGAATGAACCTCATTGGTTCTTGTGGAAGCTCAAACATGCTGTGTAACACGAGAATGAACCTCATTGGTTCTCGCACGTCATGTGAACATGCTTGAGCTTCTGTTTACCTCAACTGATGTGTGAGTTGATGAATGTTTATATGTGAATAAAGCCTAAATTCAATCTGTTCATCATATAAAGCGATCGTGTCTCTTCAGAAAATTTGGACTAAACCACTCAATTCATATGGATTAGTTTTACGATCTCTTTATGAACGTTTTGAGGCGTCAAAGTGGTCGTTGTGTAACTGTCAATGGAGGGACAGAAAGCTCTCAGATTTCATCAAAAATATCTTTATTTGTGTTCTGAATATGAATGAAAATTTTACAGGTTTGGATCGATATGAGGTTGAGAAATTAATGACAGAATTTTCATTTTTGGGTGAACTAACCCTTTAAGCATTTTATGTTCTGATTTCATTTATATTTAGTCTTTTCCCTCCAAAATGTTTGCTTTTAGCGGCAAGTGACCTCTCCATCAGCCACTGGCGACACAGCAACAAAGTCGCTGACAGTGTGAACGCAGCTTTATGCTGGTGTCTTTATTGCACTTCTTATTCTCTGTACCTCATCTTCTCTCCATCCAGACACAAACGTGCTGCGATACATCCAGCTGACGGAGATGAAGATGAATAAGTGCAGTCAGCAGGTCCGTGAAAGTGGGAAAGAGTCATTGGGTTAAACTCGGCCTGACGCCCACTGCTCCACCCGCTCATCCCTCGCCCTAACCCTGATAGAAAACCTCTCCTCTTGAGTCTCTCCCCTTTTTCCCACAATGCCCCCCATCCCTTGGACAACCAGGATACATGTGCTGCGCCCCCCTCTGAAAACGGACTTGAAACGGGCACAGCTACAGCACAGCACCCCGCGACTGTCTTTTCTCGCTCTGTCCCTTTAAATCCAACTTCCCCGGTGCTTTCATTTCCCAGGAATTGAGAATCTGACTGATGAACGAAGAACAAGACGAGGAAAAAAGAGGAAATGCTCAATTATAATTATATAATCAATGGGGGTCTGACATTACAATTTAAAATTACATGATCGAATAAGGATATTAAAATGTGCATAATGTTTTAACAAAAAACATGGGTGGCTGAATTGAGTCTGTAGGTAGAGAATAGAGTGAAAGCACACGTATCAAAGCCACACTGCTACTTAAGTGCAGATGATGAAGGTCAACGATCAGGCTAGTGACCTTTGAACTCACTCTGATCCATTGAGAAATACCCTCTCTACTCGATACTGAGGAGAATCAATGTTTCACGACTAGATCTCACGCTCGCCTGCCAACGCCTGTTACTTTCTGTCTCCTTTTTCTCTCTCTTGAATTTGGGCATATCTCAACTCAATTTCTGAACTGTTTCAATTCAAGGGCTAATTCAAGTGTTTGTAATTTGTCCTTTGATATCGATTTTGTTTTTCCTCTCAGTTTGCTGTATTATAGTGGTTTGAGCAAGTTATCTTTCCCTTTCTCAAAGGTACAACATCCTCCGTACTGTGTTTTGTGAACCTCGTTGTCCATTTCCCTTGTATAGGATTGTTGCTTAGCCCCTCCCCCTTAAAGGGATAGTTCACCCAAAAATGAAAATTTTGTCATCATTTACTCCCCCTCAAGTTGTTCCAAACCTGTATGAGTTTCTTTCTTCTGTTGAACACAAAAGAAGATATTTTGAAGAATCCAGACAGCTGACGGTAACCGTTGACTTCCATAGTATTTTTTTCCTCTACTATGGAAGTCAATGGCTACCGTCAAAGTCCCTTTAAGACAAGTCATGTCACTCAGCGGCCATCTTTGAAACACCTCTCAGGCATGAAAGTACAGCTCCTATTTCTTTGAATGGGGAAACATCAAATTCTCCTAAGCTGTTAACCAGGTTTTCGATTAAATTTCATATTTGAAATCACCAATGAAATCTGACTCATAAATTTTGTTTCTAAACACTGGAATCATGACAAAAAACTGCATTTTTCAGGCTGGATCAAGCTAATGTGCATACGCAGTCCTAAGCCTGTATAGGAAGCGCGCGTCTGACTGTTTCTATGGGAACCGGAGCTTCTAACGGCCGCTGCAGTGACGCGTGACTTTACCAATCAGCGATTGGCTCTTATTTAGAAGGTGGGACTTATTCCGCCAAATTGCGCGTTGCACTTTCTCCCATTCATAATAATACGAGTGCACCGTCTTTCTTTATAAAAAAATCTTTGTTACCGTCAGCTGTCTGGTTACCAACATTCTTCAAAATATCTTCTATTGTGTTCAACAGAAGAAAGAAACTCAAGATTTGGAACAACTTGAGGGTGAGTAAATGATGACAGAATTTTCATTTTTGGGTGAACTATCCCTTTAAGAGAAGAGCGCATCCTGATGATGTCACAATGGTTATGCAGCCTGTTGGAATATCATTAACTAATGTAGCCATATTGAAAACGCTTGTGTTTCCACAAGAAACGGGATCCACAACATCTGAAGCGCTTGATAAAGGTCTGTGAATCTTAATATATCTACCCCAAACATCAGTGTTACAAAATAGCGGCTTATGACAACCATTGATGTTTTACAAAAGCATTAAGTGTTTGTCCTCCTCTTTTTTGAGCTTTGTTATGAACACTCTGATGATCTTTGGTTGGATTCATTTCAATGTGTAGATGCCTTTGATAGCACATGTCAGTCTAGTTGGGATTAATGTCTTTGAGGAGATGGGGGAAGACAGATGAAATTATCCATCTGACCTAATATAAGGCAGAGATTTAATTGTGTCAGTGGGACTCTGGGGATTCAGATGAGAAGACGCACTGATGAGATTCAAAACAGATAGCAGGCCGCACCAACCCAGTTAATCTCTTTATTGCAGTGGCACTTGAGGAAATGGTGATAAAATAAGGTGCATTCAGTTATTTTTTCTTCATTAAAAAGTTTAATACCTACACTGAGTAGAACTTTTAGTGAATATAATCAGGGCTTGACATTAACACCCGCCAACCTGCCAGATACGGGTGGATTTCAACATTGGCGTGTAACGCAGTCACTCCTACTTATGGAAGCTTGTTTACCCAACTAAATAAAAATAAAAAATAAAAAACGTATTTGCGACTTTTTATCTCACAATTCTGACTTTTTTTCTCAAAATTGCCAGGTATAAAGTCAGAATTGTGTTATAAAGTCAGAATTGCACCTTTATATCTCACAATTCTGACTTTATAACTTGCAATTCTGACTTTTTTTCTCAAAATTGTGATATAAACTCAAAATTGCAAGTTATAAAGTCAGAATTGTGAGATATAAAGGTGCAATTCTAAGAAAAAAACATCAGTCTTTTTTCCCCCTCACAGTCAGACATTGTAACATGCAATTGCAAGTTTATATCTCACAATTCTGAGGAA
Organism: Hypophthalmichthys nobilis; assembly: GCA_037950665.1. Taxonomy (NCBI): domain Eukaryota; kingdom Metazoa; phylum Chordata; class Actinopteri; order Cypriniformes; family Xenocyprididae; genus Hypophthalmichthys; species Hypophthalmichthys nobilis. The sequence goes on from CM075484.1 coordinate 29,689,532, forward strand.
AAAAAAAAAGTCAGAATTGAATTATAAACTTACAATTCTGACTTTTTTCTCGCAATTGTGAGTTTATATCACGCAATTCTGACTTTATAACTCGCAATTGTGTTTTAATCTTGCATTTCTGAGAAAAAAGTCAGAAATATGAGATATAAAGTCGCAATTACCTTTTTTTTAATTTCCATTTCTTCTCATCTCTCCGACAGCGAGTTTCATTTGCTCCGGATGAATATTGTTGGTGTTACAGAGTTGGAATTTCGGCATGGGATTGTACTCATTTTCCGCATTTTTTGTGCCCATGCCATGTCAAAATGCCGGTCTTGGCGAGTATTCATGTAAACACAGTCAGTTATGTTTTAATGCATGTCTAACAGTATAATGGATGGATTCATGTGTCAGGTCTTAAAGTGACAGCAGCCTAATATACCTGCTGCCAAATTATGAGATAAAAAAAAATATCTATATGGCAGTTTCCCCATGGTATCGATGTCAAAATTGTGGCCAGTGAAAACGCTGAGTGGCTAGTAACTTTGGAAAACCACTATCCACAGTGGCTGGTGAGCAAAAAAGTTAATGTCAAACCCTGAATATAATAAAAAATGATGAATATTCACATGCAATCAAGACTCCAGTCATATCAGTAGTCTAATAAAAGCTGATTTCTTCCACATGGAGCAGGTTGAGTTCACACAACCAGCTGCGTCTAATAGTAATAAAGACAACAATATCAATAATAATAATTTGTTCATTATTATATAGTACTTTTTCAGTGCTCAAGGCCCTTTACAAAACAATAACGAACAAATAAACAAATGTCATACATCCACACCAGTAGGTGTCAGTATATACTTCTCTGGGATGAATAAGAACTAGTTAAACACAAACAAAAACTTACAGAGTGCACCAAATCAACTCTTGATAATGTAGTCATGAGCAGATTGGCATGAGAAATCCAGTGGATGTTCCAACTCGATCTCATGAGAAAATGTAACTATTTTGCAAGGTGGCAATTTTTATGATGCGATTAGTACGGAAAAGTATGATGTTTTTAGAAAAAAGTAAGCATGAAGGTCATCCTCTAACCCCACCCTTAAACCTAACCATCAGTGGGGCGTAAGCAGATGGTACGAAAACGTATCAACGAGATTGTACAATTTCATACCAAAATGTAAAGTGGTTATGAATTGCCATGAGAGTGTTGGCTGTTCTGATGCTTTCCTGCTTTCCAGCTGTCTCTTGTCTACTCTGTTTTGTGGCAGTTCTCTCTCCACCTTACCTTTGACATGTTCTTTGGATTTCTGTACATGGTAAAGGTCCTTTCATCTATAACAGAGCAATGCTGACAATGTCCTGTATGGAATCTCGGCCATCACCTTTGCTTCTTTCAGCTGTGGTCCATATGTCCCCATGTGCTGGATCTCTTTCTGCACAGATGGAGAAACATTAAATCTGTTGTCAATAGACAACAACAAAAGCACAAACTGGTTTATGGACAAGCAAATGAACTTACTGTACTTTACTTTTTCTTGGATGTCACTTGAGGTATGTGTTTGTTGAATGTCAAAGTAGACTTTAAGACATATTAAAATGGTTGTCGAAAGCTTTACTTTATTAAATCGTTTTTATCGATATGTGAGAGAGCAAAGAAGAAGGATAAATTAAAGAGATTTATGGAAAAATATATTTAACATTGTGAGGGGAAGCTTTGTACCTGTGTATATGTTCAGTTTTCCTCTTGTATCTTGGCTTATTTGTGATGTCTTAGCCTTGTTTTTTTGTCTGATTGCCAGTACAAGGATTCAGGGTTTGCCCTTTGACCTCCAGAAAGGTTTGTCTGGAGAGAATGGCAATAGGGATTTTGAAGAAGAGGAAGAAGGGGTGAGGGTACCCTACTGTCCTGAAAGAGAGAGAAAAATCCACTGGTTTCTGTTTCTTTATTTCTTGCCTGTTCTGGAGAGAGAGACTTGGACCCTCTGGTTGTTCCGGTTACTACAATGTTAATGCATTACTGCAGTCATTCATTGCCTCTTTGGGAAGTACTGTACATACTTCCACCGGACATCAGAAGACCTGCGAACTGGTTATGTTTACCTGCAAGTCAGTCCAGGAATGCACTATTGATTGGTATTTGAAGTCTACGAATAAAGTTTAAAAAGAGAAACTTTTGTAAGTGTATTTTTGTATGCTTTTTCTAATGCAAAACCAAACATTTACAGTAGAAACACAATGACAAGGAAACTACAGATCATACACTTAAAAACAACCAAAGTTGGGTTGAAAATGGACAAACCCAGCGATTGGGTTAAATGTTTGCCCAACCTGCTGGGTAGTTTTATTTAACTCAACTATTGTTTAAAAATGACTGTACTGCTTGCTTAAAATGAACCCAAAATATGTTGGAAATTAACATTTATTAATATGTTTAATAAATAATAATTAAACAATAAACATTCATTAAATTGCTTATTAATAAATGTTCACCTTTTGATTATTATTGTTGCCTCTAGTAATTATGTGTCTGATTTTTAATTTCCAACCTATTTTTGGCCAACCATTTAGTAATTTTTAAACAATAGTTGGATTAAATAAAACTGCCCAGCATGTTGGGTCAAACATTTAACCCAGCTGCTCGGTTAAAACAACCCAATCGCTGGGTTTGTCCATTTTCAACCCAACTTGGGTTGTTTTTAACCCAGCATTTTTTAGAGTGTACAATTCCAACAAAAAGTAAGTTTTTTAATTATAAATATTAATTAGAAAGACACAAGATGTTCTCCATTGGAGTATGTCACTGTAATGTTACTGAACTATTACTGTTGAGCCACTGTCCCTGGGCCTCATTTATAAAGTGTGCGTACGCACAGATTTGATCTTAGAGTGTGCGTACGCTTAAATCCACGCCAACGCTCATATTTATAAAAACAGTTTTTGACGTGGGAAAGTGCTTAGCGCCACATCAGGGTCTGAGCAGACGTACGCACTTTTCCTGTCATATTACTGCAGGTTTTTGGAAATCTAAGCTATTCTTGCAGCTCTTTGGACGATGACTGGTGATCTTTTATATGTAAATGACATTAATTAGGTGTTGTTTACAACGCGGAGAACTGAAACCATTTAGCTGCATGATCATTTGCGATTTATAGATTTCACATCTGAAAGAGAGGCGTACACTCGTTTTCTGTCTGTATGAATCACACGTACGCACATCTGAGAAATGATCGTAAGATCAAATTTAGGACGGTTTCTGCACAACATTTTATAAATGAGGCCCCTCGTCTTTAACCTACTGTTAAGGGCCATTCACAGAACATGTTTTTCCATTAAACTGTCCTGCATCCAAACAGGAGCTAGACATCTAAAGTTAAAATAAGTTAAAAGTTGGACTTCTTTTATAGGTACACTATGTAACCTTTTTGTTCACAATTTAAATAATGAGTCAATACTTCTTCCAAAATGTGTTTTTGTCTTACCCTGATTCATTATTCTAAGCATGTTATAAGTGTTTATATTTAAGACATGACAGGGTGGTTTTAGTGGGAAATTGCGTACGTACATCACTCGCCCGAGAGTGTCTCGTCATATCCATAAATAGAGAAAATTTTGCTCCTGCTACTTTGGCGTGTGTCTGGTGTGGGAGTGGCATAGGTTAGTTGTCACAACAAGAGAGATTGACATGGAGCAGCTAAATCTCCAACCTCCAGAGAATCACCTGTTTTAAACAAAAGGCAAACAGAGGAAAGTCTGCTGGCAAAAAGAGAATGCGACAGAGCTCGTAATAAAACAAGAATCAACATGGACTTGGCTTTTCAGGGATGGCGAGTACTGGGGGAAATGGTGTTTTATTACTCAACAGGTGAGTAAAGCATTTTATTGAACAGATAAATATGCCATATGTAGCTCTCTAAGAGAATTCATTGTAAAGCATTATCTATTGTGAAGGGCCGTTTCATTATGGTTGTTGTGCTGAAATTTATTTTCAAGGAAGTATCACGTCTATTAATGGGTAAAGCTACAGTAATGTCTTCAGCTAGTCAGCTTGAGATCCTTTCCATCTAAACTGGTTATATCTCTTAAGCCTAGTAGTGAATGATTTATGAGCAGTAGGAAAATCTCTCTCTTTTTTTAGCTATGAGAAAGAACCATATTCATCCACACAGTCACACAGAGACGAAGCACAACCAAAATAATGTTCTTCCGCAAATGCATGCAGTTTTGTTTTTTAAAATGAAACTGAAAGTGAAGTGTAGCCGATTTACAAAAGTGTATTATGATTGGGGGTTAGGTGCCTTGCTCAAAGGCATCTCAGTTGTGGGTAATGAGAGTGGAAGCGAGCGCTGTTCATTCATTTCCCCCACCTACATTTCTTGCCTTGAACCCGCGACATTCAGGTAACAAGTCGACTCTCTAACATTAAGGCCACAACTGCCGCCTTAAAAGGTGTGGCTTTAAATTGAGCGCAGTATTTTTAGAACACCATGTCATACATGAGACGCCGCAGAAGACACAAGCTCAATGGTCAAACACATCTGTCTAGTGCATGTTTACATAGAAAAACTATAGAAAATACAGCAGTGATAAGACCCTAACTTTGAGAGTTGAGACCCTGCGGGGTTTTTTCATTCCACTGCCTTGCATCTTACATATTTTCATTCATTTCCATGCAACTTATTCATTGTTTATCTATGCACTAGATGAGCATCTTTGACTATTATGCTCACATCTGGTGTCTTATGCAGCATCCCGCACATGACACGACACTGAATCTAAATGAATGAGAAATGAAAGCTAAAAACACAAAACTATCAGATGGTTTCGGAAGGCTTTTAATATGGTGCATGAGTTATATTGACTACTTTTATGGTACTTTTTGGAGCTTTATAACCCCTGGTTGTCCTGACGTATGTGAAAGAGCAGCTTGGATGTTTTTCAAACAATCTTTGTGTTCATACAGGTCGACATCAGGGTGAGTAAATGATGCCAGAATATTCATTTTTTGGTGAACTATTCCTTTAATGTGCAAACAGTCGAGGTGTCGCATCCATACCCATCAGCTTTCTCTCTTCAGTGTTTGTTTGAATCCTCCACAGATTTTGTGTTGTAGCAGTGGAACCACCAGTCTCTCCCTCCACCCTGTCCTTTTATACCTTCTCTCTCTATCTCTCTCTCTCTCTCAGTGGGACGTTTTGTGTCTGTCACCCCTGACTTCCTTCCATAATGACATTCAGGGCTGTGAATATAAAAGGTGAGAGAAAAACAATGCGAACACTTGAAGAAAAGCAGGAGGAAAATAAATGATAGGAAAGGAAATCTATAAAGAAGCAATTACAGAGAAGACCATGAATTGCATAACGTTACACTGACAAAATCATTTGTAATATCAGAAAAGAGGATTCTGATCAGTTAGGGATATCCAGTTTGTATATTATCTTCGGAATTAGAGATAAAGAGTGAATAATTTATTGAATGGAATTGATATTATACTTAAAATAACATTATTAGATTAACCACAAAATAAATTATGTAGCAGACTCTATATAAAGCATGTCAAATCTAATATTAAATGAAAAGTACATATGTGGAGGTCAAAACAGGTTCTTCTGTGTGTGTAAATCTTTTGACACACTCCCTCACACATTTCTGTCATGTCCACCATCTTCCCGTTTTTTCTTTGTTGTTGCTTTTTATAGCATTGCCATGGAAGTGAAGTGTGGTTGCTAAGTAACTGGCTGGCGTCTGCTGCTGCTTTCACAGAAGAGCAAAGCTATGTCAGTGAGCCTGAGGCTCATATAGTATAAAACAACTTTGGTCAGCTTTTTATATTGAGTCAGGCCCCGTTTTCAGCATTTAAAGGGTTAGTTGACCCCAAAATGAAAATTCTGTCAATAATTACTCACCCTCATGTCGTTAAGTGAAAGCGACATGTGCCTTAAAAAATATAAATCTCAACACAACACGCATGCGCGCGTTTTCAGGAGAGCGCCACGACGCAATGGACGCATGCGTGTTGTGTTGACACGAGAGAACATGCATAAAGTGGTAAATTATGTTTGTTTTTGTTTTTTTGCGCAAACAAAGCACTCGCGTTGTTTCAAAAACTGAGGTTAAACCACTGGAGTCACATGGATTACTTTTACGATGTCTTTACGATCTTTCTGGGGCTTTAAAGTGGTAGTTGCGTGGTCTGTCAATGGAAATTTCATTAAAAGTATCATTTGTTTTCCGAAGATGAACGAATGTCTCACGGCTTTGGAACAATTTATGACATTATTTTCCTTTTTGGGTGATCGGTATTGTTATTGAGCAGTTTGGGTGTGTGGATTATAATTAATTATTTATAGTTTTAAAATGATTTTGTCTCAATGTACTTAGTTCTCTCTGCGGAGAGGAATACCTCAGTGTGGAATCTTCCCATTGTCCTCAGAGAACAATCGCTGATGTAAACAGACCAGTGTCTGTGAGCGCGATGGAGCCAGAGATGCTGCTTATGTCACGCTTTTCTATTAAAATAAATTATTTAAACTGTTTCTTTGGATTTTCTTTGAATATGTTTGACATTAACTTAATTGTATATAAAAAAAGCAAACGGAACTGATAACGAAGCTGTTGTATTTGTGCTTACATTAACAAACGAGCACAAAACAACATTCATTCTAGGAATCCGTTGCGTCATAACTTGCACTGCGGGACTTTGTCGACATCTAGTGGTCATTTTTTAGAATCTCGACCTGGCTTTATTGTTTATGGGAATAAAATTATGCATTTTTCTTGAATTCTTTTTAATTTTGAGACATGTAAGATGTGACGAAGTCTTCGCCATAACAGATCTGCAATAAGACTTGCAGTACTACAAGTGAAAAAATATCTTAAGATTTGGAGGGAATTTTTTAAATCTTAAAACCTTTTAATTCAAATCTTATGCTTTGTTAATTTTGTAAAAAAAATAAAATGTTTTTTTTTTTTTTTATGAATAAAACTAACCAAAAAGAAAATGTATAGATAGTTTCTAATAATTTTTTTTTTCAAAAAAACCTACATAACCAAATCTTCTCATGTGTTATTTCATATTTTTAATAACTTTACTATTATTTCAAATGCGAAAAAAGTTTAATAATAAAGAAATCTGCCCTGACAAATCAGCATTACATTAACTCAGCTAGAGATATCTGTAACTGAAAATTATAAAACAAATAATAATAAAAAAAATTACTGTTGCATCTTTTAACCGGATGTTATGTGTTTTGTAATCATGAAACCACACGACAAAAGATATGACAGAAAATGGCTTTCAAAACCAACATATCACTGCTTGTAACAATTATTTTAATAAATACTCTTAGTGTTCCTCACACAGGAAATAAGGTGGTGGGTTTGTTCAACCCCCCTGCACAGAGAATTACCCCATACAAATTATAACAATAACACAAAAACACATGCACACACACCCGCCCGCTCACACACACTCACATACAGACATACTCATTGGTGGACAGTCGAAAAAAAATACTGTCTACTACCAGGTTTAACGGTTCAGCACAACGAATTTGAAAACCCTCCAGTGTTTGTTTCTCAGCACCGTTCAGTCCATCAAAAGAACATCCACAAGTGTGACGTCATTAATGATCTCATCACGTGTCTCTTTGACATGACAGTGTCCTTCAGATCTGGTGTACATACATACTGTTCCTTTCTCTTCAAGTTGAATTGTTCATTTGGTGGAGGAAGAATGTCACTTAAGGAGGTAAGGAACTGTCTGTCTGGAACACAATCATAAAAATTTTTTGCTTTTTATTGCCAATTACAAAAACCCTCTCCTCAAAAGGCTCCTCAGAGGAGCTGACATTGTGTTGAGGAGAACAGAGCCTTTTCAGATGATTTTATGACTAGAGGAGAAGGAAATGTTGTTCACTGGAAACACTCTAGAAGAGAATAAATGAACAGAGAAGGGGTTTACTCATCCAGTTATAGTCAGACACAGTAGGAGGCACTTTCCAGAATACGGTACAAAAGCTTGACCTTCAAAATTTTTTGGAGGTCAAACTAATTACATCGGCTGTTTTATTCATTTTTCTGTAAGATTTGCAACTCTGTTACCAAATTTTGGGGCATATACACTACTGTTCAAAAGTTTTGGGGTCAGTAAGATTTTTGTTGTTGTTGTTATTAAAGGGACGCACTCAAATGATCAAAAGTGACAGTAAAGACTTGTATGTTGTTACAAAAAATTCTATTTAAAATAATTGTTGTTCTTTTCATAAATGCTTTTTTAATCATTAAAGAATCCTGAAACAAAAAACACAAAAAGATTAAGCAGTTTTCAGCATTCATAATAATAATAATAAATGTTTCTTGAGCAGCAAATCAGCATATTAGAATGATTTCTGAAGGATCATGTGACACTGAAGACTGGAGTAATGATGCTTTGCATCACAGGAATAAATTACCTTTATTCAAATAGAAAACAGTTAGTTCATATTTTATAGTATTTCTGATCAAACGAATGCAGCCTTGAATGAAAGAAAAATATAAAAATCTTAATGCCAAAACTTTTGAACACTAGTGTAGAATTGTTTGGGATCAATAAATACAGTTTAAAACCCTGGTTCATTTGATTTATTTATTTTCTTGCAATAAACATAAAATAAATAGACAACATTTATCAAATAAATAAGGAAAAATGGTTGCAAGTAACAGGGTTGCAAATTTACAAATTTAAAATTTGCCTTCCGTGTCGGAATTTCTGTTTTTGTTTCCACCTGTGCAAGACCACACGTTGCCAATTTACCCAATAGTATTTCGCCACTCAGGGTTGCCAGTTGGCGGAAAACACATGCAGCTAATCGCAGCCATGGAAGCCAGCGAACAAACTGGGTCATAGATCGCAGATTCTACCCGACCTAAAAAGCCTCAGCATCCATCTAAAAATCTCTATGAACGGGAGCATATAAAAACGCGATATCAACTTATCATAAATCAATAAATCAACTAATTATCTTACAGTGTGTAAGTCTCCTCGCCTTCCAATTTCAATTGAGCTCGCTCCTCTTTAGTGTCTTCAAACTGGCAACCCGCAAGAGCGTCGAGTCTGAGGAGGAGGGGGCGGGGCGAACAATATTTTGAATTTGGACTGCAGTACCCATTTCAACCACTAGCTGTCATTCTTACATAAAGCACCTTTAACAGAATTTGTATCATTATGTTTGTTGGATACCTCAAAAAGTTCAAGGCTTCTAAGGTGAGACAGGCCAAAATTCCCATTTTAAGGGGAATACAAACATTTGATGTTTTTTTAAATCGACCTGCTTTTTATGACTGGTTCAACAAAACCTCATTTATGCCTCTAAAGGCCCGTTTACACCAAGAACGATAACTATATTTGCGTTCACACCAACGAATGATAACGGTCGGTTTATCTAAGCTCACATGTTGCGGTTTCAAAGTATTTACAACATGTTTTTGCTGTTCTTGTTGCAGTTACACGGCTTTAACCAACAGATATCCTCAGCATGCTATGTTTCGAGTGAATAGTTAATGCAATCGATCTAATCTAACAGTGACTTTAACTGACGAAGTCAATATAGTGGAATAAAAACAACGCCTAGTCTTCAAAGAAAGCAAGACAATGAGGACGCAGCCTTCGAAATGAGACACAGCAAATGTTGTCAAAACTAGCGCTGGATACCTGAGGTAATTTTATATTACACTGTTTGCTAGTCTTTCATATTATGATCTCATTTTTGACTTGTCAAACAACGGTGGCTTTTTCTGGACCTTGGCGATTAACTGCTCAGCAATGTCGTCCGCCATTTTAAATGCGCGAGCCCTTAAATTAGAATGGATTCTGATTGGCTGTCGGTGTTTTATCGTTCAACGGCCGGAAAAAAAAAAAACTTTATGAAAGCGATTCCAAAGATATCGTTTCTCTATATCGTTATCGTTATATCTGTGGTGTGGACAGTGCTATTCTTTTATATTTAGAACTATTTTTAGAGCTTTATAGTTATCGTTCTTGGTGTGAACGGCCTTAATGCTTAAAAAACTAAAAATTGTACCCTATTCTTGAAAAGTGCCAAGTAACTCCACACATGGAGAGAAAGCGTCTGCTCATGTTTAATTTCACATTTGGACTGCTCTCACATTCTGATTAGGTCGTGCAGAGAGTCCAATTAGTTTTTTTCAAAAAAGAAAAATATAAAATTCTTATAGTACACCTATTTTTATATCAGTATATTACAATGTATGCAACTCGTAAAAGAGCTCCCTGTGTCACTGCAATTAATTGCATACACGACTCTCCTGATTATAATTACAGAAAGCATCACTGAACTTTACAATGTACACACTGGAGGGAACTTGTCATTTTCAGGCCAAAAAGCAGGTTGTGTCCACGGAGACCATGATGAGGAAGAGGCGCTATGATAACAGAGATATGAACAAAACAAGGAAGGTCACAGACCTACAGTAGTTAGACCGCCCTCTCCTGCTCCATTTGTGATAAAACTTCTCACAATCGGCCGCCACTTAACCAACCGACCTCGGCTGTTATGAGGCCCATTAAACTCGGAGACAATGAGTCATTGCGGACACTCTGAAATAAACCGATCGAGGTCATTTATCGCTTAACCTGTCCAGGAGGCATCTGTCTAGCTACTGCAGAGGGCAGCTTTTCCATTAGAGCTGCCAGAGAGTGTGGTCTGATGGGATCACAGGGCAAACTGTAGGAAAACCTCTTAGGACGGCCACAGAGTGCTGTTTGAGGGTGCATCGGCCCCGGGCGGTGGGGCTTCTGTCTTTCTATGAGAAATTTTGACCGCAGAGAGTGTCTTGCGGGTGTTCACACAGGGGAATGGTGCTGTCCTGGCTCTGGCCCTCCATGTCCATGTCGAGAAGGCTTTGATGGGCGGCACTCACCCCGGCGCTCACTCCGCTGTCACCCGAGCCCAGCGGACTGTCACAGCTGCTACCTGGAGATGAACTGAGCGTCTGTGACAGAGATGATAGTTTCCACGGGTCTGGACGTGCCCGAGCTGGGGTGGGGCGGGGGCGGGGTGCGAACTCGAGGGTTTTGGGACGCTCAAGAGTGCCCGTATGGCTGTCCGGCTCTGGCACGGGAATTGGAGGAGGGGGTTTGCGCCGATGGACTGAGGGGAAGACCGTAGACGGGTCAGGTAGGCGTGGAATGTCAAGAGTTTCACGAGAACCTGGAGGAGAACATATGAACAACATGAAAGACTCTGTAAATGACAATAAAGAGATAGTTTAACCAAAATGAAAATTTTGTCATCATTTTCTCACCCTCAAGTTGTTCCAAACCTGTATGAGTTTCTTTCTTCTGTTGAACACAAAAGAAGATATTTTAAAGAATGTTGGTAATCAAACAGTTGATGGTAGCGATTGACTTCCATAGTAGGAAAAAAAAAAATACTATGGAAGTCAATGGCTACTGTCAACTGTCTGGTTATTGACATTCTTTAAAATATCTTCTTTTGTGTTTAACAGAAAAAAGAAACACACACAGGTTTTGAACAACTTGAGGGTGAGTAAATGATGATAGAATTTTATTTTTTTGGGTGAACTCTCCCTTTAAAGATATTTTTTAAAAAATATCTTATTTATATAAATTTTATCCCAAAATCTTAAATCTTATTTAATGATGCTTATTTTTAGGACCATTTACATTTTTTGCATTGTGATAATTATTTTCAAAAAGCACATTTCCCCCTCAAGTTCTCATTACCATACAGCAAAAAATAAATAAATAAATAAAATCTCAATGGTCATTACTGTGATATTAACAAAAATTATACATGATTTAAAAAATGAGTTATATTTCTATATATATATATATATATATATATATATATATATATATATATATACATATATATTTACATAGATCTTAGCGTTCAATCGTGTTGTTGAGTAAAATTTTAGGTTTATGAAATCTATTTTATGACCATTGCAAAATTTGTATACAATATTAAATAAATGTATGAGAATCTTATTGATCTTAATGAAAAACACTTTTGAGATAAATGGGAATTACAAATTTTTTTACAAATTACAAATTTTAGTGGTTCTGAAATGCTGTCTTTATGTTGTAGTGACATTTACTAAAGAACCATTACCAAATCTCATTACTAGGGCTAGGACAAAACATCAATTCTCGATTTGCGACAGTTATTCTGGATCGATTGTGATATTTTCAGAATGTTTCGCAAATCGATTCTGAGCTTAGTTTTTAACAGCACTGTGTTTTAGAAACAGCCGTACTCTGCCTACTTCCGATTTCTTTACACACACCACTTAAACCTAAAATAATCATTCATAAAGTTCGAAAAGGTTGAAGTGAATTACAAGAGTGTTCACAGTGGGCTGTGTTTACATTAATCTCATGTCATAAAAGCATTCTGAGCTGAGGTGAAAGTATATTTAACCACTTACATGGCTCAGCCGAACGCATGAGCTCTCCAGCACTCTTCTTCATGAGCATTTAAGTGTGCGGTTAAAAACTAGCCAAGAGCGCCATCTGCTGTTAAAACTAAGCTCAGAATCGATTCGAGAGAAAATCGCAATACATTCGGAAAATATCAGAATTGATCGAGAATAATTGTATCATGAATCGAGAATCAATGTATTGTCCCAGCCCTACTGTAAAGCAAAGAAAATATCTGAAATATTTTAAAGTACTTAAACATCATGGAAGCACTTTAGTTATACAATATAAAACGTCATTTTGCGATGCAAGCCAAAAGATGATTTGACAAAGATTCACCACATAATAAATAGCATTCAAAATCTTATCATGTAAAATGTCTCCATTCAAGTGACCAAAACGCTGTACCTGTATATGATGTGATGGTCGGGGCTGGTGCGGGGGGGAAGGGCATACTCCCATCAGAAGGGGTGCGGCGATGCCCCACGACCGTCTGTGCTCGTGGACGAATGGCTCCATCAGAGGGTGTGCGGCGGTGCCCACGGTTTAATGCCATTGCTGCAGAGACGTGGGTGGGTGTGAGGGACTGATTGGGCTCTCGTTTGAAGCTCTCTGCCCTCAGGTCCAGCAGAGGGTTTAATGACGGCGCAGGAGAGACCACCGGATGAGCACTACTAGGGGTCGGGGCAAAGTCATCAGGATCAGACGGCAACAGGGACTTGGTGGAGTTGCAGTCGGAGAGAGAGGAAAGGGAGAGGAGCGTAACAGAGGGAGACGGGTCCATGCTGGGCAGGGTGGAGTCGTGATGCCGGTTGTGGGACAGGGAGAGTGACAGTGTACGGCTGGGTGGAGAAGTGCTGCGTCTGAATCGACCCGTGCGCTGGAACAGGCCCTCTTTCTTCTTCCTCTGCTCCTCTCGCGGGTCCTGCTCGTCTTGACTCATCTGTACACATATGAATGAATAATGTCACATGAGTTCAACACAATAAAACTGCATATAAATTGCATATGCTGGATTAATTATTTGCATATATCAGTATATACCAATTATCAACATCTATTAATATTTATCAGTATCTATGCAATTTAAAAAATTGCATTCTCATTACAGTAAAGAAAAAAAGCGATATTAAATAATATTTGTAAAATATTTATACATCATAGAAGTATTTGTGTTGTACTTTATGCAAAAAAAAATCTAATTTTGCAATGAAATGTATATATATATAATATATATATACTGTATATTTAAAATTATTATATATGTATATATTATTTACTTTAATGTAAATTTAGAAATCATTCTAATATGTTGATTTGCTGCTAAAAACACATTTCTTATTATTATTAATGTTGAAAACAGTTGTGCTCTCTCTCACTCTTATATATACTTATATATATATATAAATATATAATAATTACTTTTTTGTGTAAATTAAAATAAATTAAAACACATTTCAAACACATAAACCACATAAAACAAACTAAAAACACATTTCTTATTATTATTTCTTATTAAAACAGTCATGTTCTCTCTCTCTTTTTATATATATATACATATATATATATTTTTTTGTGTAAATTAAAATAAATTAAACATTTCAAACACAAACCACATAAAAACATAAAACACATTTTTTATTATTATTAATGTTGAAAAGAGTTCTCTCTTTCTATATATATATATATATACACTGTATATATATATATAATTATTATTTTTTGTGTAAATTAAAATAAATTATAATATATTTATTTAAATATCAAATAAAAATATTAAATATTAAAAAATATATTAAAAAATAAATATAATAAATATTAAAAATAATTTGCATATATATTACAATTAAATGTAGAATAATTATTCATAATTAAAGTATTACTCAATATTTGCAATCTTGTTATAATAATATACAAATTAAAAATCGACTGAAAAAACAACAGCTATGTTCAGCTATAATCAGTCCTCCTATTTTACCTCTTTTCTTTCATTACTTACTTTCTTTCCCATTTTCTCACTCTTTAACAACGTGTACCTGTTGTCGTCCCAGCTGGAGGATGTCAGAACCGAGACCCACAGCGGCCAGTATGGAGGCACAGCCCAGCAGCAGCAGGTCACTCTTCTTCCTCTGGCTGCAGCGTCGAACTGTGTCCTGTGAACCTGTTCCCGGCCCTGTACCCGCTGATCCTGAGCCCACCTCCTCTATCGCTCCATTACTGCCCAGGTCAGAAGCCAGACGTCCTGGTGAACTGTCATCAAACTCACAATGCTCCTCTACACAGAAGATAAGGGCGATGAATAAATAACAAATAAGGAGAAACAGGCCATAAAATTACTTTAATTTCAGTTCATATCAGTTATTAATTTGTTTGTTGGGTCATGATGGTCTTGATTGGTCCTGAGTGTCTATAAGCAGAACATAATTCAGACTCACCCATTTCATTTAGACTTGAGAATCCAGCTGTTATAGGAGCATGTTTTGGAGACTTCCCCAGATTTGGGGCGCTAGTGGACCAGACCTTGCCCTCCCCGAGTGATTTTAACCTAAAAAAAAAACAAAAAAACACTATTAATAAACTTATGCTGTCAAATGGTATTTATGGTATTTTATGGTAATTCCTATCATGACAACTCTCGGAAGAGTTGTGGCGGAATAGATCTGCTAAGGTTGTGTAGTGTATTCCAGCCTTAAGCTAAAAAATGTTATATTTTCATACATTTTAAACTATGTAGTCATGGTGAGGTGATTAAAAAACATTTTTTCATACTAAAATTTGCACAAAAACGTTACTAACATTATAAATAGACTTTTGGAGAAAGAAAATAATAAAATGAAATATAACTCCTTTAAATGCATATTCTTTTGGTGTACCTATCCTCGCCCCCGACTCTCTCACGCTGATGTGTGGAGCTGGGCCCCCATGTTCGGCCCTTCTTCTTGGTCCCTAGGTCCTCTTTCTTACACACAGCCGTCCGGCCCCACGTCCTCCTCCCATCGCTGGGTGTCACTAGATCATACATACATAAGTGATAGCAGCAATATGAACACATTTCAGAAAATATTCAATATCATGTTTGTTTTAGCATACTACAAAACTCTATATGGAGTATGGCTTAAATAGAAACACAAGTATGTAAGCTAAGCACTTCACAGACACAATAAACTCTTTTAAGTGTCCAGGTATTGATTCTTGGCACATGGCAGTGCAGGCGTACATCAATATGTACTAAGCTGTCCAGCAATGTACTCTGGTTCTTATTTATTCCACTATATAAAACCAAAACAATGTGCTGGATTCCTCTCGTCTTCACTTACGGCGTATCGCTCTGAGGCGAGGAATGACCCCTGGGCTGGCTGGAGGAGTGGTGCTTTCGCTACCCTGACTTTTCCTCTTGTCCACGCTGGGTGACGCTTGCACTGTGATCTTATGCTCGAAACCTGAAACAGACACATGCTGTCAGAGACTTAAAGGACATTCACACAAAAAACGATAACTATAACGGTAATTATAAAGTGCTAATAATCGCTTTAATTCCATGAGAATAGGAAAGTGAACACCACAGCTACATTGATAACGACACTGAATAACAATATCGTTGGAAACACTTTTTAGAGTGATATTTTTCCAGCTGATGAATGATAAAAACATTGACAGTCAGTGAACAGAATCCACATGACTTTAAAGAGCTTTCAATTCAGATAACATAACTGCAGTGCACTTATAATAGGTGAAAAGTTGCAAAAAAAGCCAGGAACACTCATAGATGCAAACTCCTCACCTTTCAGTGAGAACTCACCTTTTTGAGATCAAAATAGGTCACCAATGGGATTTGCATAGATCCAATGAGAAAGTGTTTTTATGAGGAGGGGGGGTCTTACAAGGGTACTTGTGAACTTACAAGAGTAAATAAAGAACTGGTTGTTTCAGTAAGTACTGTACAGTGTTTCCTTTACTCTTTACTTTAAAATTACTATGTCTATAATGGGTAATATTTTATGTATTTGAGGTCTGAGATGTGGCAAACAGTATTGCTGTCTAATCAGCCAATATTGTCTTAAATATCCTGCATAGCACTTTGTCTTTTATAACATGAGATTTTAACCAAATGTTGATTTTGGTAAAATGTTGCAACAATATGTTAATTTTTTTCATGAAAAATTACAGTTTTGGACATATTGGGTAATAAAAAATAACTACAAATGAGCATGTAAAGCAAATAACTTAAAAAAAAAAAAATCTGTGCCCCGCGCAATGTTCTCACCTTTTTCCCCCTTACCTGTTTGCATCCCTGACACTTCAACGGCTACAAATGGGTTGCCGTGACCTTTGCAACATGATTACGTAATACGTGGCGCATTGCAGAGCAGTGCAAGACGAGAATATGTGGTTAAAAAGTATATTTTTTAAGACCCTTATTCCTCGTCTGGGATCATGTAGAGCCCTTTGAAGCTGCACTGAAACTGAAATTTGGACCTTCAACCTGTTGAACCCCAGTGAAGTCCACTATATGGAGAAAAATCCTGGAATGTTTTCCTCAAAAACCTTAATTTTTTTTCGACTGACGAAGGAAAGACATAAACATCTTGGATGACATGGGGGTGAATAAATTATCAAGAAATTTTAATTCTGAAGTGAACTAATCCTTTAAGGATATACTGATTTGGAAGTAATTATCTGTAAATTATCTTATGGCTTCATTTTAAATTTCAGATTATTTTGATTTGCATTGTATGGTAAAAACATACCATGTTTTAATGAAAAATATCAATAATTTGATTAAAAATAACAGACACCTTGAACATTTCATTCATTAATACAGTTTATTCACTATAGTTTAAAAATGGTAATAAAATATGACAAGTTAAACTGTGTCAGAAAAAAATGATCTTAATTATGTCAGATAACACTTAAGATAAACATGGTCAGGTCAAAGTGTCTGAATAATTTTTGGTTCCAAATTGTTATCAGTTTTACTGGTAGTCCACTGTATGAAGAATTTTTGGGTATAATATGTCACAGTTTATTTTATTTTGCTATTCTCACTTACATAAATGAACTATAGTGTCCTGCAGCTACTAGTAAAAATATATCAAAAATGTCTGAATAATTTTTGGTTTGACTGTATATAGATAGAGAGAGAGAGAGAGAGAGAGAGAGAGAGAGATTCCCATTCCACCCACCAGATGGCAGACTGATGCAGTTGCTGTCCCTGCCGAGTTTGAGAAGTCTGCTCTTTTTGAAGTGGCCTTTGCGTTTTTTAACATGTGGTTTCTCTTGATACATCTGATGGATGATGATGTTGAGCTCTCTCTCCACAATGTCAATCTCCCGCTCGGCTAACTCCTGCTCGCGCCTCCTCAGATGCTCCTCTTGTTCCCTCTGCTCCTCAGCTGCCCGTGCCAGAGCTTCCTCCCAGGATCGCAACTCCTAATGAACAGGCAGTTGTTTAGACCACTAATCCACAAAGCCTACAAGTTATTGCTTATAATATAGTTAGTGTACTTTCTTTAAGGGATAGATGATTAGATTTTTCTACACATAAGGCTCTTTTTGGTCCCCATTGTAAATTGGTTCACAATACTTGTGTGTAAACATACATGGGTCTCTTAATCACCCATAATCTCTACTGTATCTTTATTAGATCCTAAATATCCACCTGTTAATGTACACTACCTTTCAATGGTTTGGGGTCTATAAGATTTTTGTTTTTCCACAGTATTGTTTTTTGATCCGATACATGCAGTCTTGGGAGCACAAGAAAGTTATTTCAAAAACATTAACAAATTAATACTTTAAGTGACAGTGAAGACTTTTACATTGTTATAAAAAATGTCTATATGATAAATGCTGTTCTTTTGAACTTTCTATTCTACAGATAATCTTGTGTACGGTTTCCACAAAATATTAAACAGCACAACTGTTTTCAACATTGATAATAATAAGAAATATTTCTTTAACACCAAATCAGCATTTTAGAATGATTTCTGAAGGAACATGTTATTTTTAAATATTATTATAATTACTATTTAAACAGTTATTTTAAATTGTAATAATATATCACAATATTACTGTTTTTATAATGTATTTTTGATCAAATAAATGCCTTGATGAACAAAAATTGTATTGACCCCAAACCTTTCAATGATACTATACTTTCTAAAATACCTATTTTAATTATTTTGTAATTATTGTATTATTCATTTTAAATTTAAAAAATAATAATTTACAACTTTGCAACTTTGATGTGACCTGGTTTTTAACAAATAATATATTAATATAAATTATAATATAAATATTATTGTATTGTTTGGTAACTGATAGTAAATAAAGCAAAGATTGTTACTGTATTTTTGTAGATATTTTATTGGAAAGTGAAAAAGAAACTTTGATGTGACTTATAGTATGTTAATATAAATTATACTAATAATAATATTATAATATTAATTATTATATAATTAAACGAGTAAATTATGTGGTATGATAGTATTGATCAATGGTATAAGGTAAAAAAAAAAAAAAAGCTACTGGTTGGCTACTATATTCTTGAGATGTACCAAACATGAGACATCTCTTTATGGTCCTCACCTTCTCCTTTGCTCGTAGTTCATCAAACATCTGCTGGATCTCCAGCCTCCAGTCTTCCTGTAGGGAATGGAAAGACTCCAAGGGCATCTGGAACATGGCTGATTGCTCAATGTCCACCAGTCTCTTCAGGATACTCCCAAAAGATGGACGCCCATGTGGGTTAGGACACCAACACTCTACAGGGAGAGAGAAACGTGATGATGTAATGTAAATCAGTGTTTCTCAACTCTGGCCTTCGAGGTCCATTGTCCTGCAGAGTTTAGCTCCAGGTTAGCTTGTTCAGGTGTGTTTGATTAGGGTTGGAGCAAAACTCTGCAGGAAGGTGGACCTCGAGGACCAGAGTTGAGAACTTTTTCATGGGGTTCAACTGAAACTTCTTACCTCCCAGCAGCTGTGCAAAGGCCTCTGGGCAGGTGGAGGGGATGGGAAGGGTCAGCTTGTTCATGGCAACTCCATAGGCCACAGCCAAAGCATCAATTTCACGGTACGGCACCTCACCAGTCAGCAGCTCCCAGAGTAACACTCCAAAACTAACACGAAAAAGACCATAATCAGCCGCAAAACCTCTAGTTAGGCTGCAAAACATAGTCCAGAGAAGGATGGCAGCTCACCTCCATACATCGCTGCTTTTTGAGAACAGGGACAGCTTAATGACCTCCGGAGCCATCCAGGCATACGTGCCCGCCGCGCTCATCTTTGTGGTGCGATGCCATTCCCGAGCAAGCCCAAAGTCTGTGATCTTCAGAGTCTTTCCACTCAGGTCGTCTCTCTCCACGGGCTCCAGAATTAGAACTGTAATGAAGAACAGAGAAATATGAAGCCAAAGTGGATTCAGTTTTTGCTCACCGTTTATATTTATGAATAATGAATAGTGGAAACAATAATAACTTTTCCATGTAATATCCATTAAGGAGGAGTCTTGGTGGTGCTAATCAGAAGTCAAACCAGATCATCTGGCAAGCAGTAGCTTTACACAAAAATAGCAAACAACATCCTTGATTTGCACTTAAGATAAAACTGAAGTGCAAACATATGTAGCGCATATTTGAGTCATATGATGATGATGTACACAGTGACACCTCAAGAAAACAAAACTAGACATAAATGTATTTACAGATCACGTTAGGTCTCTATAGACCTTATACGCCCGAGAAACAAGCGAGCAGCCATCTTTAGAAATTTGTGTTTGAACTTTTGTTTTTGCGGTAGCTCTGTATATTTCTATGGCATCGCTGTCGAAGAATAATTAGCTGGTGAAGTGGATTTACTTATTGTAGAGTTAACAAAAGAGTTATCATGTTTGAAGAGGATGTCATAATAAATGTCAGAAGACCGGAAAGATTTTAAAAGGAGCTGGTCATTCATAAATCATTCATAAAAACGGAATACAGAACAGAATGAGCGCAGCACTGACAGCAATTCTCATAATGTTTCAAAGGGATAGTTCACCCAAAAATGAAAATTCTGTCATCATTTACTCCCGCTCAAGTTGTTCCAAACCTGTATAAATTTCTTTGTTTTGCTGTACACAAAGGAGGATATTTGGAAGAATGTTTGTAACCAAGCAGATCTCACCCTCCATTGACTCCCATATTTTTTTTTCTGACTATGGTAGTCATCGGGGTTTTTCAAGATGAACTAGCATTACTAACCCATTTTAACTTCTGCGTGTTACGTATTTCTGAGTGAAACTGGATGTTCGGCGGAAAAAAAATTTAGGGCGGGATGTAATTATATCCATCAGGAATCAATTGAATCATGAAAAGTGACAGTTACCATACTGTACCATAATGGAGCTAAATCTGAATGTTCTCCTCCTGAAACACCACTGGTATCTACTTATAAAGGGGCTTTGAGATAAACCAAAAAAAAAAAAAAACAATTCACTTTCCAGTGCATCTTGATGTTAAAGGGGACCTATAATGCCCCTTTTTACAAGCTGTAACATAAGTCTCTGGTGTCCCCAGAATGTGTCTGTGAAGTTTAAGCTCAATATACCCCACAGATCATTTATTATACTATGTTGTAAATGCAATTTTGAGTCGAAGGAAAAACTGTTTTCGTGCATGTATCTTTAAATGCAAATAAGCTGCTGCTCCCCACCCCACTTTCCAGAAGTGGGCGGAGCCTATACAGCTCGTGCCTCGGATACTCTGCTAAAATCTAACAAAATCTGTTTGGTTTTGATTATCATTTCTACCATGGTCACGCTCACATGACATTGCAGTTCTTCATCATCATGAAAGTTTTTTATTTGCATGCATTTTAAAGCCATATCAGTTAAACTTCTGATATTTGGTTTTCTGAGCGCACACGCCCGAAGCACATGCACAGAAAGCTGGCTGTCAGACGGCGCGTCCTGTGAGTATTAAACTAAGTTCTCTTTCACGTCTTATTGCACTTAAACTGTCAAGTACACACAACAAGGTTGTCAACACAAAGTTCACAAACAGTCGGTTATGTCTATGGACATCAACAGCAGGGAATTTAATCGCATGTGTATATTAGATCTGTATATTAAAGTGAAAGCAGCATAATAGACAGCACCTACTGCTGTATATGCTGTTAATATTAATCAAACAACAAAAGGAAAACAGAAAATCACTCACTGCTCTTGACTGAATAACTTTAGTAGCTTTAATAAGAATACATTTCTTGCTTGAATGCTGCTGTTGAATGCTCTGGCGAGGAGAGAAACATCGTGGACCGTGTACAGCTCACTCAGGGGAGGAGCTAAGCTAATAGGGCAGAGTCCGTCAGCAGTTGTGGGCGGGGCCTAGGCATTTTGTGACATCACATTGCAAAAAAACTGCAAATGGCTCATTCTGAGACACTGCTTAGATTTATGGGGATTAAAAAAAAAAAGGAGTGGGTGGATTTTTACCATTATAAGGTGGTTGTGTACACACACTGCCGACACACATTGTTCAAACACCATGTAAATGTGAATTTTGCATAATAGGTCCCCTTTAAAGGCCATTATCAAACTCCAATCAAACAAAAATTCATTTGTAGATTGTGGTAGAAACTAGACAAATTAGGCAGAGGCCGGCATGGACAGGTTGTTTGACATTTCCTAGTCCTTGAAAACCTGGAATAAAACAACTAAACGTAAAACTACATTAAATACATGTTACGTTTAGTACTGGGTTGGCTTGCCACTTAATGTCCAAAGTAAAATTTGGATTCTGAAACAAAGACAAATAAGAATCTGGCCTAAAATTCCATACCAACATCGAGCGCAGCACTGATAAGGGGTGGGGCTCATTCTCATAATGTTTTAAAGGGATAGTTCACCCAAAAATTAAAATTTTGTCATCATTTACTTCCACTATAAGAATCTGGCCTAAAATGTCATACAAAAAATCATACTGATCCCATACTTTTAAACAGTAGTGTACATAATGAAAATATAAAATAAATGCAATGTATTCCGGAATGGAATAATGTAATATGAAACGTTCATAATAAGATAACTCAGCAAAATGACTTCTAGACTTAAGGAGGGAGTTGAGTTGAAGCTCTATACTCTATCAAATATTTATTAGCCATAGCATGTGTGCAAGCAACACAGAGAAACAAGATCTCTTAAACACACACACATGCTCTCTCTTTCACGTAGCTAAGGTAAAGTGCACACTCATCTAAACACAACACAAGCTTAGTTTTACATCACATGCGAGGCACATGACAAGCTTTAAACTACACACACATACACAACAGGCGCCAGTAAATAGCATGTGGAGCACAATGTCAATATTTCACAGAAGTGGCATTAGAGGAGAGACCAATCCTGGCATTGTTATCCATGAATTCAGATCTGTTTACTGAAACTACTAAGACCCACACACTTAGTTTATTAGAACAAGAATTATATAAGTCAATAGGTACACAAGACAAAAACAGATGGGAAACACTGGTCAAAGCCATATAAATCATATAAATGGAATAAATAAAACACTTATAAATATAACCAAAAAAGACCTCATATATACATTACATTTATATATAAATATGTGAGTGTGTATGAGAGTGATGCTAGTTTGTGGTGCCCTGCTCTTTCTCTCCTCCCTGTATTTCCTCCTGTGTTTCCGTGTGCGGGCAGGCTATGGAAATGTTTGGAGTGTCAATAGTCAGCTGGACTGGTTTGAGTGAGGTGGGGAAGGGTGGAGTGCAGCCTGCTGTTCCATTATCACCACACATATGCAAACGGGAGCAGAGAGAGACAGGAAGGGAACACAGCTGAGTTTCTGTTTGACCAGCACATCACAAGCTCAGGTTGAACAGGTGGAACCTTTCTCTCTTTCCCTGCAGAGTATCACATCCATTAACATGCTCGTTACTAGGGGTGTAAGAAAATATTTGTGAATATCGCAATATTATTCTTGCCGATAATAGCCGGGTTTCCATTACAGATTTGCACAAAACTTTTGCAATATTTTCTAAATGTTGATAAAAAACGATTGCGAAATGACGGCGTTTCCATTAACTGGTGTTATGCGACTAAAATGTCATTTTTTCCTCTTGCGAGAAGTCATTCCAAAAATCATAGCAATGGATGTTAGTAGGTTCAAGTATATCGCAGTCACTGCACTAGCCATTATCTTTAATCGAAGGAGACGTACGCGTGTTATCCAAGCATTAATGACAAGGAAAGCCTCTTATATTTGGGAGCGGCCATGTATGAGGTGTTTCTGTGTGTTTCTCCCTCCTGCTTCGAGGTCTTGATAAATTGTAGCATTTCTTTGTTGTTTAGAATCCAGTATTCCCGTAATTCTTTTATCTTTTATGAGTATAATAACGTCTTATTTTCTGTCCCAACATACCGGGCCATCTTTAAAGAATGATCGACTTTTATGTATACACCAGGTGACCTGTAAATGCGAAAAAAAAAGCTGTTTCCATATCAATTTTGCAAAATATTCCTTTTTCGATTTGCCTGGAAAACCACCTTATGCAAGCGTAAAAATGTTTTGCGACATTTGGGAGTTTTTGCGAAATTTCCGTGTTTCCATTGGGTGTATTTGAATTTGAAACGCCCCTACTGTATTGATTCTCAAAAACGCTATCGATATTTATTTGTTTACATCCACGATTCGTGGCAGTGGCTTTGTTTTCAGTTTAAACCCCGACCGCTAGATGGCAGTGTTGTTATCGCTGAGCATGAACTGTGATGAGTTTGAATCCTGTAACAAAGATGACTTTATAAGCGTTTTTTGTTAAACGTACTTCTGCCGTTACAGGTGATTACATCACTTATGTTTTATCTTTACAATGATACCAACATAATGCAGTAAGAAAGCTCGTAATGAACATTGCACAAGTTTTTCGGAATTGGCAGAATTGGTGGAATTGTGCGGAACTGGGCAATCGTTCACATCTGGCATAAAGTCACTACTTAACAGGCTACTTAGCCGAAAAAAGCATAACGCCTGCTAACACTGCAGTATGCAGGCTGTTTTTTTTAAATGGATGTCAATGGAGGAGAGGCTTCACTACGCTGAATAAACCGCTTTTGTGAGGAAATAGTTTATCATTTAATGAATCGACAGCCCATTGGCTAATCTTCAACATGTTTGCTCTTAAACATTCTTTTTGGATTGATCTATTTTTAGAGTTTACACCAAAAAAAATGCTGTTTTATAAAAGAAGTCACAGACAATTGCGCAACAGGCACTTCTCATTCATTTCTATGGTATCCAGTAAGGCCCTGTCCCAAATGGCACCCTAAACACTCGTGGTCTTCCTACGAGTCCGCACTTTAATGGCGTAATGCCACTTTGACTGTTGGGAAGTAGTCTGCTGTGGAGCTCGCACCAGTGCGGCTCTGCAAAAGTGTGCATCAAGTCGACTGCAAAAGGGGCGCTCGCGAGCACCCTTCTGAATCCTAAAATTAACAAATGGGACAACCTACGGTCTCATGGACAGACACGCGGCAACCATTGTAAGTCCACAAGACCGAAAAGTGCATATGAAGTGTGCCATTTGGGACAGGGCCAAACAGTATATGGAGCATTTTCATTCGGATTGGACTTTTAAACCAATTACAATGCTCCATGTAAACGTGGCTAGTGATTGACTGTCGCACAACTCTGAACGAAATTCAAAGATGTCAAGGCTGTAATGTGATTGGTTATCAAGGCCAATCACATTTTTAGCCATTACACTTTTTCCAATGGTAGAGCCACGGACCCTCTATAATATAATATAATATAATATAATATAATAAATGCTATTTTTTTTAAGTATAAGTATCTATTTATTTTGTCAATGAAAAATATATTCTAATGGTTTATTTGTCCTGCATATGGAAGCCAGGGGTATTAATAAAAACAAACTCCTTTTTTAATATAAAAATAGAAAAACTAAAAGTGAAAACAATTAGTTCACATGATCAAAGATTCCTGAAATATTAGATGAAAATACCACAAAATATAGCAAAAACACTGAATGTAAATGAACACTATTATTCCTTACTAAAAGATGTTCTATTTTTGTCTGAACATGTTTTTCATATATTTCATGTGTTCAAACAAGGACATGCTTTCTGCTCAAAATATCTTCTTAGAAGTTTGACAGCTGCCGAGGCAAAGCAGTGAGTCAAGTGACAAGACAAATAAAAAAATCTGTCAGTGGAACTAACTAAAAAAAAACACATTCAAGACACATTGTTGAAAAACAAGTTCTAATATTGGCAGCTTTTGCTTCTTAAGAAAATTATTTTGTTTTAAGAATGGTCATATATTAGTACAGAACACAAAAGTACTGATTAAGACAGATTTTTTTTTTCAGTGTGTGATTTGAGAATCTTATTTCTGAAGTCATTTATATGCTCAAGACACTTTAAAATAAGGTTCAGATTGTTACCGTTAGTTACTTACACTAGCTAACAAGAACTAACAATGAAAAATACTTCTTAAGCATTTATTAATCTCAGTTAATGTTAATTTCAACATTTACTAATGCAATATTAACATTTTAAATTGAGTGGAGCTGAGCTAACAATGATCAGTTGTATTTTTTATTAACTATTGTTAACAAAGATGAATAAATACTGCAAATGTATTGCTCATTGTTGATTAATGTTATGTTATGTGGTCCATGGGTTACTAATATTTCTTAGTGAATTTGTAAAGTATGAATTTGTTAAGATCTTTCGCTGCTCCCTCTCTGAATGTGTGTGTGTGTGTGTGTGTGTGTGAGTGTGTGTTTCTGGCTCTGGTGTGAGGGGCGATTAGGAGAATAGGAGATGGCTGCTCACAATGTTAATAAGTCATTGTTAAGTCCCTGTCTTCACTGCCATGTCACGCTGAGGGACGGACGGCTGCCACCGGAGGGTTATGAGGGGGTGAATGTGTATGTGCACGTCCCAGAGAAAGAATATATAGGATTGTGTGAATATATGTGAGGAGAGAGAGGGTGTTCATGGGAGTGAACAAAGAGGCACAAAACACATTGGTTGAACATGTTTGAGGTTGAACAAGCGAGGGTGTGTCAATGTTAAATGTGTGTGTGTACACTGCATATACGTGCATTTTGTTCCAATTAAGTTCTGTTGTGGCTCGTCACTAAGGGCTATTGCTGGCCATTCACAGCATATGTGTAAGTGTGTGTTTATGTATTAGGATGATATATGAGAGGATAGTCACACAGGTTTTACCACTCGCAACTGTCTAACATCAAACACTCGCAGACCAACCACCATATGCACTGGACATCAACCATAACTACCATTTATTACATTGATACTCAGACTTTATTTACAGTCTGTGTATTTATATGTTTACATGTATATATAAAAACTTGATTCTGATTGATCAATCCCAGCATTCCACAGTCAAGTATATATATGGGTCAATGACAGTGTCCAAAGGCCTTAATAATAATAAAAAACAAAGATATGACATCCAAAGTATGTAAGGTAGTACAACTAGATCTCTTTTATTGAATCTCTTTTTATTGAAGTGGTAGCACTTTATTTTAGGGTCTTTTAACTAGTTGCTTATTAGCATGCATATTACTAGAATAATGGCTATTTATTAGTACTTATAAAGCACATATTAATACCTTATTCTGCATGACCATATTCTTAATCCTACCCAATACCTAAACTTAACAACTATCTTACTAACTATTAATAAGCAGTAAATTAGGAGTTTATTGAGGGAAAAGCCATAGTTAATAGTTTATATGTGTTCCCTATACTAAAGTGTTCCCTATTTTCCTACATATAAAAGGTATTTTAAAGATTTTGAAGTGTCAAAAGGTCATTCGGTTTAACCGTCCAAAGGCCAATACAGCCATTTCATTTGTGATTAAAACATCTTAAAATGTAATAAATGTATATATTTTTTATATTTTTCTGGCATGATTTTATAACATCATATAACATCATAGTGCAAAATGATATTAAAAATATGTGTAGAAGTCGTTGCTTTGTTATGAGAAAGAATGTCCGGAAAAATTAATTTCATTGATGTCAATCAGAGTAACCAATATAAAGGGACCATTTTGGATCAAGTCATGCGGTCAGTATCATGTGACAGGATGTGACATCATTCAGACACCTGCAAAAGACCACATGGTCGTGAAGCAAAGTAACTCTCTTTTAACTATTGGAAAAATTCATGTTATATGCATGTCCCGCAACATCAGGTCATTCGGTACAACCGCTATAAAACAAGGAAAATGTTATAATATTTTAAAAACTTGTACTAAATATAAAATGTTTGATTATCCTAGCTAGCTAGCAAGCTAGATATCAGTCTGTTAGCACTGTTTGAAAATATCGTCATTCAGACCAAAAATGTAATTCGGTAAAACCAAAATTTTGGTTAAACCGAATGACTTTTTTGGTGACAAATTTTGTCCATCTTGTAAAAAAAAATGACAAAAGCAGTGTTAATTGATTATAAAAACCATATAATCTCATTGTTAACACTTAATACAACTTCAGAATGAATTATATCTCCATTATGTTTTTTTTACACTTTTAAAAACCTTATTTGTCAATGACCCATATATATATATATATATATATATAGTTTTACAGAATGTATAAATGACTTTTAATATTATTAATATTTATTTTTTAAGTGTCAATACTAAGTTTTCACTATGAATTCAAATTAAATGCTTTCACTCAATTAGCCTATAGGTTTTACTGGAAGATATCTGTACTGTACATATAATAATGAAAACACCTTGAATTACAATAAGTATTAAAAAAACAACAATACCAGTAACAATATGTCTCTCTGGGCCATCTGTGCCAATTCTGTGGGGCCTAAAGGTCTAATTTTATCTTCTCACTTTTAAATAAATAGTTTTTTATAATTATTTAATTACTTTTTATTATTATTATTACTATAATTTTTACTCCACAAATCTCCATCAAAATGTTAATGTGTCCACAAATCCTTCAGTAACAGATAACAAAAAGCTTTAATATTCAACTAAATACAGTGTCACAAATCATTATTTTCAAGAGACATTAAATTAGATCAATTAACCTTAAAATTGTTTCAACTAACAAATTTTGATATTTAGATGAAAAAAATAGTGTAGCCATTCATTAAAATGATATACTATGGAATGTTTTTTGAGATAACTGTCAAATTTAGTGGTTTAACAAAAATACACAGATATAATTAAAATGACAATATAATATAAAAATATAATATAATATACAATAAACATATATTTATTTGTTTGTTTGGTATGTAGTCTGGTATCTGCTTCTATTCGCAATAATGTCCAGCTGACTGTAAAATATCTCAGTTATCATAAATCAAACATTCATAAATCAGTTATCACTTAAGTTGATGGAAATATTTCTGTTTTTCCATATAATTATACACTCTGGCACCCAATTGGTATAAAATATAACTTAATTAGCATTTCCTTTATCTACGTCTCCATCTGCAGCTACTTTAACCTAAGCCTGATGATGATAAAGTGCAGTGTGTTTGGTGTCATGGCACACACATCTGTCACACTGCGACCCTTGTTTAACTGTTTGTCATTACAACAAGCAATTTGACCCTTGACCCTTCATGATCTGATTGGAGACTAGACCATTTGTCTCTTCGACAATTCATGAGAACGGCACATCATCCAGTCTTCACCCCGCAGTTTAAAGTCAAGAGGGTGATAAAAATATTTGAACAGTCACTGATTTATAATTAAGCAATAAAGAGGTTGTGTTATTGTGCTAATCGCTTTTACTATAGCCTGTTTAGCATCCAGGACAGGAAATAAGCATTTTACAATATCTGGCACAGGCGTGTCGCAGTCCTAAACGTTGCCTGATTTGTCAGGCTTACAATCCAACAGAGAGACAAGCTGTCTGTGAAACATATTCTCTCACCCACTCGATGTTCTTTGTCTCCCTGAAAAGGTCTGTGTCTCAATCAATAGCAGAGTCGCCCACTCTTCCATATCTTCTAATCTGAAGGCACAAATTCTCCCCTCAGTGCCATATAGAGTGCACACTCAGTAGGGTGAAATGAAATGGTCCCCTGAAGGCAAGAACAGCTGGTACTGTTGCTGAATCAGGTCCCTTGTTCCCCCCGCCTCCCATTCTCATTCTACCTGCAGCTTCAGCCCAGGGTAACTACATTACACTGCTGAGAGAGAGAGATTTTTTACAGCCTCACATGCTGACAAAGCAGTGTGAATCCTTCACTTTGTGTTTAGGGGTTCCTATTTTTGGGTCTGCATCTATAGAGAGATGGTGTAGGCAATATATCAGACATTCCCAATGAATTTGCTGGTGATACAAGATAAATCACATTGATTTTATTTGGCCATACATTTTCTTAAAAGACTAATTTTGAGATTCAAAGCTGATCTAATTCATTTCTGTAAATTCAGACTGTCCGTTCCAATGAATTGGTTCACAACTTATTCAATAATTTATTTTAATCATCACTCAAAAATGTTCATGGAGGCCTCTATGTGGCATTTTTTTTTTTTTTTCATAATGTTTAAAGGATTAGTTCACTTCAGAATTAAAATTTCCTGATAATTTACTCACCCCCATGTCATCCAAGATGTTTATGTCTTTCTTTCTTCAGTCGAAAAAAAATTAAGGTTTTGAGGAAAACATTCCAGGATTTTTCTCCATATAGTGGACTTCACTGGGGTTCAGTGGGTTGAAGGTCCAAATTGCAGTTTCAGTGCAGCTTCAAAGGGCTCTACATGATCCCTTATGAGGAATAAGGGTCTTGTGTATCGAAACCATTGGACGTTTTCTAAAATAACATTTTTTTTAATCACAAATGCTCGTCTTGCACTGCTCTGCAATGCACCATGCATTACGTAATCATGTTGGAAAGGTCACGAGTGACATAGGCGGAAGTACTGATCCAGTGTCTACAAAGCAAACGTGCAAAGACTGGCCTTAACAAAAAAAGGTAAAACAACGATATCTGACGATTGTGGCCTTTCCAACGTGATTACGTAATGCGTGGCGCATCACAGAGCAGTGCAAGACGAGCATTAAAAAATTAGTTAAAAAGTATATAAATTTTTTTTTTTTTTAGAAAATGACCAATCATTTCAGTAGATAAGACCCTTATTCCTCGGCTGGGATCATGTAGAGCCCTTTGAAGCTGCACTGAAACTGCAATTTGAACCTTCAACCCGTTGAACCCTGTTAAAGTCCATATAAATGAAAATTATTAAATATTCTTCCTTGTGTTTATTAAGAGTTTGGAAAATACTAATAATTTTTTAACTAGTTTCCTCCCAGTCTTTTACTCTTTAAAGGGTTAGTTCACCCAAAAATGTAAATTCTGTCATTAATTACTCACCCTCATGTCGTTCCACACCCGTAAGACCTTCGTTCATCTTCAGAACACAATTTAAGATATTTTTTATGAAATCCGAGAGATTTATGACTCATCCATAGACAGCAATTTAACCATCACTTTCAAGGTCCAGAAAGGTAGTAAAGACATCGTTAAAACAGTCGACATGACTGCAGTGGTTCAACCTTAAAGGGGTGATGAACTGAGAAATCAAATTTTCCTTGAGCTTTTGACATATAAGAGGTCATCATACTATAAGAATATCCTGTAAGTTTCAGAGCTGAAAACTTCCTTGTTAGTCCAATAAAAGATTTTATTGACACCAGACCCAGCAAACGATAGGATTTTCAAAGTGGGGATCTATGACATCAAAGGGCAGCAAGCACCGCCTCCGCAGAAGAAGATCAACGCCTACTTCATCACTGCCTGTTTAGCCCCGCCCACCGATTCACGCATGATATGCAATAGAATAGGTAGCCTAAGTAACATAGGCCTACGTGGTGCTAAACCGGATCGAGCTACCAAGCAATAAACATACCGTTGAGGATTACAAAATATTGTGCAGTGCCTGGACTCAACAGTAATGCAACATGTAAGTAACTGTGTTAATTCTAATGCCTGATCTGATATTAATGATTCATGTACAGTCAGATGTTCTTTGTCTGTGTGTCAGTAAATCAAACCAGTGACTAAACGTCAACTTGCATTGTTTCTCTTAGTAGGATGAAAATAATCTGTTATTTAACGGTGATTAAATTATATAAAGAAAGCAATCAAAGAAAGCTCCCTTTGCAATCGATGGAGCAGCGCGCGCTGAAGCTGTCAATCAAAAAAGCGCGAGTTTTTTCCCGTTTTATTCAACGAATCTCTTAGTTATATTGTGTTTGCAATGTTAGTGAAGATGAAAGCATTTGTTAGTGTACAGAAATTGAGCTGCAATGACGAGATCAGTGCTTTCATGCGCTCAACATGTCTGTGATCAGCTACAATGTTCATCTCTGCAACTTTTCATGCCACAATCTAAATATAATGCCGTAGATCTAAATGTAATGCAACACTTTAGATTAGACACTTTAGACACAAGATTAGTTAACCTGGAGAGCTGTAATAGTAAAAACGCACTAAAAGAGAGAGTAATACTTGGCTTTCAAATGGAAAGAAGTTAGCCAATCACAGCAGTGGGTGTTTACACTGAGGTCACACAGCAGACACGCCCCTTAAAACAGAGCATTCAAACCAGAGGGCTAAAATCAGGGTAGGAAAAATGCCTTTTATTTATAAATTATGACAATTTTGGATGTAAAAAGCATACTAACATAATAAGTGCACCCCAGGAAACATAAAACAACACAGTTCATGACCCCTTTGATTTTACAACATGGTTTCCTGTAGCTCAGTGGTTAGAGCATGGCACTAGCAATGCCAAGGTCATGGGTTCAATCCCAGGGATTGCACATACTCAGATACAAATGTATAGTATAATGCAATGTAAGTCGCTTTGGATAAAAGCGTCTGCCAAATGCATAAATGTAAATGTACATGAGGGTGAGTAATTAATGACAGAATTTAATTTTTGGGTGAACTAACCCTTTAAATTAAAATTTAAATCAATGGCTGTTTAGTTGAAATTATGGCTTTTATGATAAAAAAAAAAAAAATCTACACCATTTCAGAGCAAATACATAACTATCAAGGCATCAAATTTCATTAAAATGCATACAAAATATT
Source organism: Hypophthalmichthys nobilis (assembly GCA_037950665.1). Classification (NCBI taxonomy): domain Eukaryota; kingdom Metazoa; phylum Chordata; class Actinopteri; order Cypriniformes; family Xenocyprididae; genus Hypophthalmichthys; species Hypophthalmichthys nobilis. The sequence goes on from CM075484.1 coordinate 29,722,088, forward strand.
GAGATATAATATTTAGCTACATCACCAACCCTAATACAGAAGGTCTTTATATTCAGCTTTGAAAATATATCTCCTGAAAACATAAGTGCATGTATATATATTTATGGACTGATAGAATTCTTATCTAGTTGATTTCAGCACAGTGACATAAACAGCCATCAAAGCAGAATTCCACTGAAAAGGTTATTGACTAAGAGCGCTGGTGGCAAGCATGGCTGTGGACCAATCAGTAGAGGCATGACTAAGCTGGGCGGGGCTTGTTTGGACCAATCATTGAGTGCGGCCCCCTTCTCCTCCCTATCCTCAGCAGTCTCTGGGAGACTGCATTTCCTCTTTATTACTGTGCCCTACAGACAAGCCCTCTCATCCCCCTCATTCTCTCTGTCTTTCTCTCACCCTGCCTACCTCTCTCCATTCCCGAATGAATCAGATTCCAGCTGTCGCCTGCCGAGACATCCATTCTTACACTCAACCAAAGGGGAAAAGAGAAAGAGAGAGGGATGATGATGGGAATGGGTGAAAGCAAGGAGAATAAAGAAATGAAGCAAGGGCAAGAGGAAATGGGGCATTTCATCAGTGTGTGTGTGTGTGTGTGTGCGTGTTTGCATAAGTATGTATTTGTATTCTTGTGCTGTGGCTTTGTGTGCTTTATATGTAGGAGTGCTAAACACAGGGAGTGACGTGGATATTTCAGACAGCATGCAGCATAAGAAAAAGGCAGCAAAAGAAAGAAAATGAGAGAGAGGTGGAAATATATAAATATGAAAAGGACTGAAGAGGAGCTATATATGGCAGTCTGTCTGGGCTTTACAGTGTCTAATGAGAGACTCATCATACTGATGTCCCATTCATTTCATAAAGTCATGTTTAAAGTGCACCTTTGCAGTAGCCTCAGTATATTGTATGTGGTTATTTTGCCAAGAATACAGTACAAGACTACAAGATCTGACAGAAAAAGGCCCAGATTATAGCCAAATCGTAAATACAGTCAGGGTTTAGAATGAACTCTAGTGTGAATCAGCACAATCAGTGTAGTCTGATTGTCAGGATTGTTTGGTTTGATTGTCTTTTTGTTCATGTGTCTGTGTTTCTTGTGTTTCCTTTCCATTTAGCCAATTTCTTTGGTTACTGATTTGTTTCACCTGTGTCTCGTTTAGTTCCCTTGTTTGCGCCCCTGTTTAGCTCAGTCGGTTGTTGGTCCTCGAATTTGTTTTATGTGTGGCAAGTGTGCGATTATTCCTGCGATTCTCCTTGGTGTTCTTTGTGTTCATTAAAGACTTTGTATTATTATTCTGCATCAAGCGTGTTGGATTACCACCATAAGCGTGACACTGGATCCCAGACTAATGATTCTAATGAGTCGGTTCATTTTGTGAATCAAAAACATACAGAGCAACTAGTTTAGTCTGATTACCGAACAAGTGATTCGAATGGGTCTGTTTTTTTTTTTTTTAAATGAATCAAAAACGTGCACAGTGCAGCTAGTGCGTCCAAATGTGCATGCATACTATCCATCCTAAATAGTATGTGAGATTAGAATAAGTGTGTCCCAAAGCATTTTATGTTGAAAAGAGTATGCCAAAAGTGCCTGGATGGTCTACTATTTCCGGTGCGGATCTGTTCACACTTTAACAGCTAATTTTGCACACAACCCAATGCACTTTGGAGGAGGATTTGTTTCAGAACTACAAACACCAATAAAAAGTGTTAAAAAAAACTACAAACATGGCAGATGTGCGCAACCGACTATGCGACAAAGCGTCCGTTAAAGACAATTTAATGATATGATAGTATGTCCCAAAGCTTGTCTACTCTTCTGCTACACACTCAGAAGTATGTACTTTTTCTTCATAAAAAGAGTACATGTAAGGGTCGTAGGCCGGTAAGAGCTGAGTGGTAAAGACTGAGGTCTTTAGCCTCCTTGTTAGAGCACCCGACTCCCATGCCAGCGGACCCGGGTTCGAGTCCCACTTAAAGCGGTTGGTTCGAACAGGAGGGATTACATTGGTACAGTGACCCAGATGGGAGTGAGGCTTGGGGGGTGAGTATAACGTACCTAGGCTAGTAAGAGCTGTGTGTGTAAACCTCATTCCTCTGATCTCAAGAGGTGCTCTAGCGACTGACAGTAAAGTCTTTAGCCTCCTTGTTAGAGCACCCAACTCCCATGCTGGCGGATATAAGTATATACAGTATAAGTACACGAATTGGAATGAAGCATGTGATTCCTGAATGAATGTCTGGAATGAGTCTGTTATTATTAATGAATCAAAAACATATAACACAACCAGTGTAGTCTGATTCCCAAACAAATGACTCATATGAGTCGGTTCTTTTGGTGAATCAGAAACACAGAGCAACCAGTGTAGTCTGATTTCTGAAGGAATTACCCTAATGAGTTGTTTTCTTTTTACTGAATTTTAAGCATACAGTGCAACCAGTGTAGTCTGATTCCCAAAGAATGACTCCAATGAGTTGGTTCTTTTTAGTGAATCAAACATCCCAAATAAAATGTTCATTAACACATTTGAAAGCAAGAAACTGTTCATTTAAATGAGCACAGGCTTTCAGTCTAATAGCGTGCGCTTGGTTTTACATTGGAAGACCTTGTGTTACCGATACCTTTGGTTGGCTGCAGTAGCAACACCAACGGCTCACTGAGCTTTAATCAGTTCCAGCACGGCACAATGTTGCCCTCCAGGAGAGATATTATTATGGCTTTGTACTCATATGATCTTCTGCATGGTGACTTTCAGACATTAGATGCTGCTGCTTTGTTTTCAGTGCTTTTAAAAAGTCCTTGAGTTTCCGCATTCTTGATTAGAGTCAAATTTCTGTCCCGACTCTGTTCGAATGTCAATATTAGACTACCGGTAATGTCAATAGATAACAGTGTAATTAGAAGCTGTGCAGTACTGATGAGGGCCTTGTTCTCTAGACATACATTGAGTCTCTTTTAGGGACATTTGGAATGCAAACCACCAACCAGGAACTGCATGGAAATTTGCCTGAATAGGGACGAGAGAACTGCAAATGAACTCCAGAACTTTTCATTCCTTTAGTCCTCTCCAAACGCTAGTGTTCATCTTTGTTTTATCTTCACATGTGAATAGTTTATTTAAAGTAAAAAAAAATGTTACTGACATTCTATTGAGTTGTTGTAGTGTTTAATGAGTTGTAGTAATAAGACACCAGTGGTGGTAACAGCATGGCCTCCATCTCCCACAGGGTTAAATGTACCTGCGGACGGACAGCTTTTCTCTGTGTCAGCTGTGCTGCTGTCAGGCCTCTTTGAGGTAAATGTCACCTGAGGCACATGCAAAGAGACACTCCATGACACAAGCAGCACCTGACAGTCACCAAAGCACCTGCCTGCCAGAGCTACTCCGCTTATCTGTATGTTGTCACACTTGCCAGGCACGCTTTTTCTTTCTTGGCTGTTCTTAAATAATTAAAGCATAGTTTTAAACACAAAAAAACTCAAACACCATCTAAAGTTTTTGTATTACTGTGAATATGAATATAACATATTTACCCTAAAGGTTAAAGTCACCATAAAAAAAATCAAAATAGACTATTCTTGTTTTTATGGAATATTGCAGTATTTATTATAAATAACTGATCTGTGCACATCATTATTTTTTCAAATTCATGTCCCCTCATAATTTTACTCAAAATAACTTCCCCTCCCTCTTGACAAATCAAGTCCCGCCTTACATTTTATTCTTGTTTGAGAAGCCGAATTTAAGTAAGCAATTGCTGCATCAAACATGACTAAGCGTAATTACAAAAATAATCGCTATGTACGAAATCGAATACTTCTCTACTATAACAGTACAACAAGAGAGTAGTAGGGCCGGGACAATACATTGATTCACGATTCGCGATACAACGAATCTGGATCGATCCTGATATTTTCTCTCTCTAATCGATTCTGAGCTTAGTTTTAACAGCAGATGGCGCTCTAGGCTAGTTTTTAACCGTACACTCAAATGCTCATGAAGAAGACTGCTGGAGAGCACTCATGCGTTTGGCTGAGTCATGTAAGTGGTTAAATATACTTAAAATATACTTATATATGCGAGATTAATGTAAACACATCTCACTGCAAACACCCTTGTAATTCGCTTCAACCTTTTCGAACTTTATGAATGATTATTTTAGGTTCAAATGGCGTGTGTAAAGGAACTGGAAGCAAGTAGAGTAACGTTACGTGTGTTTCCAAAGCATGTAGCGACATCTGCTGTTAAAAACTAAGCTCAGAATCGTTTCGAGAGAGAATCGCGATATATATTCTGAAAATATCAGAATTGTTCCAGATTCATTGTATCGCAAATCGATAATCGATGTATACACAGTTATTTTAAGGGTAGGTTTATTCCTGAAAATTATATCATACTTTATTGACTCTTTAAACAGCATTATGATAAAAATGGAACACTATGGCAAAAGCTTTCTTACCTGAACGTGACGGCATTTTGATTCGAGCAGTTGGGCGGTATTGACAGTTTCTTTCAGTTTTTCCCCTCCTTTTGGTCTAAAACACTGTATTCATAATCATCCCATTTGAAATGCTGACTACAAACACAGAGGTTTTTCAGATTTTCCATTGCGGTGTTCTCTCCGTATTTACGATTCTTTGCAGCTTTTAGCCACTGCCTACAACTCTCTGGATTCTTCACTGGAAACTGAAAGTAACTCACTCACACTAAATGTTTACTCTTTGAAATCTTGCACCCGGGAACAATACAAGTCAACACAATTATGACTAAAAGTTTGCTAAGAAGTATTTCCTACTAAAACAAGGCGGTATTTGACTCTGGTAAGCGTATCCATAGCAGACTGGTGGGAGTGGCCTTGGATGGCAACATGCCCAGTGCATTATGCGTGTATAACTATTTGGCAAAAGGAAAGAAAACAGCCTTTTTTTCAGTTTTCTCTAGTCAGGTAGCACAGATTTAAAAATTGCCTTCTACTACATAGGCACACTGTAAAACTCAAAACATTTGAGGAAAATTATTAGCTCAAAACATTTAAATAAACTAACTCATTTTTTAAGTAAGTAGAAGTGGCAAATGGGGTGGGGCCGAGAGCCGTGGAAGCGGAGCAAGGCCAGTGTGGCTCCCACAGTTCTCAGCCTCGCCCAACTCATCATAATGTTAATTACATACAATTAATTTACATAAACATCACATTCAGATCTTGGTTAAGTGTTTGATAGCATATAGCACATGCTCTTATAACTATCAAAGAGACTGTCGTTATATACTTGCATGTATATAATCAAACCACATACAGTATATATGGTCTTAAAAGTTTTGCAGCCCATCCTCAACCTAACCACAGGCTACTCTTCACCACAATGGAGAACCTACAAAACTACCATAACATAACAGAAATCCCAACATAACACAACATTAAACACTAACTTATGTCTCCCTATGTTAATCTTGTGAAAAACACACAAAATAACACTTAATTTCAACATTTATTTATACAGTCTGACGCAAAGCATGCTGGGAATTAGAAATCTGCTGCAACTCAACTCAATCATATTAAGTTCAGCTTACTACAATGAAAACTTTTTTCTATTGAGTACAATGAACATTATTATTTGACTTATTTCATGTAATAAATTTCACTGTTCGGTTTTACAGTTCAGCCAAGTTTTATTAAAAGCCCATTTTGCCAGTAGTAAAATACCTTTTAATTCACCCAAGTTACAAAGATGATTTCACCTTACATTCTCTGTGATAATAAACCATCTGACCTCAAGGGACCGGTTAATGAAAACATGGCTGCTGTGTAATGATCTGTTTACAGGACACTCTAATACAACCTGTTCTAGTCCAGGGGAGGCTCTGCCTTGCTCTCCCTGCTCCCGTCTGCCTTGCTTTCAGTGATCCAACAATACTCCTCTGACCTCTATGGCACTGTAAGATGGCAGAAAAGCAGGCCACCCATGGGCATTGTGCCCAAGATCTGAGGCACTCGACCATGCCAGTGTGTTCTGTGTACAGAGCTACAGTACAGTGGCTGTCTGTGTTGTCACATTTGCATGTATTGTTCAGTGTGCATTACAAGGATATGCAGACTACAACACTATACACTCTGTGTCTTTCCCACAATATCCACAACATGCTCTATGCTTTGTGTCACTTGATGTGTGGTACTGTCCGTGCCATAAAACCTGTAGACACTTCTGTAAGTGTAAATGTGTGTATATTAGCTGTGTGGGCAGGTCTTGCTTTGATAATTGATTCTGTGATGTTGCAGTCCATAGTAAATGTCTGTGTGTGATGCATTATAGTGTATGCTCAGTTTGGGTGTGGATAAGCACTTTGTGTATCTTCTTTGCTTTGTGTCACGTGAGTTCTGAGGCAAACCTTGGACTCTTTAAATAGAAAACAACTATGAAATTCTCATGCCTGCAAAAAAATGTGTCTGGTTATGTATTAACTAGAACACTTTTACTCTGTCACATGAGGCCTACGGTCTTCAGTTCATTAACCAAGACCGCCAGGCCTACTTTTTATTGTCTCTTTATTGATTTCTGTGGCAGATACTGTGTGTATTTGCTATCTGTCTTGCATTTAAACTGTGTCAAAGTTTAAACTAAGAAAGACACTGACCTACATTAGTTCTTCACTCTCACTCACACATACAATGATGACCAATGCACAGTCTTTAAACACACCTGTATTACAGATGCTTAAGTTCCCACCAAAATGGAGACGTTTCAAATATGAGCCTATCCTGCTCTTGCAAAGAGTATCGCAGCTTGCTTTTATTGGATAAAGCCTATATTAAAGAGTAAATCAATCGTAAATAGTCTGAAATTACATATTATTTCGACAAAAACTAATTTATTTCCCAAAACTTTCAGTGAACAACATAAATATATATTCCGAATCATGCATGGCACCCTATAGATCACAATGTTTAAAGTCACAATGTAACAGAAGTAGCGACAGATATTTTCCTCTGATTGTGATGCACTTTCAAGTGAAATGGATTATTGAAAACAAAAAATATATAGGACAGGTCTTGGAGGCAGATTGGTTTACTTGGACTTCAATACGATTGGAGAAGTCTGGCATATGTCACCAGAGACATCTGATCAGAAGCGACACAAATTTAAAAAATGAAACACGCATGGATTAATCATTCACAATGAGATCAATAACATGGATTTAGAAAATTGATTTTCGACATTAATATGGCTTCATTGACACCATGCAGTGTAAGTGCAATGTTTGTTGCAAACAAAAACACCAGAAGCTGAACAAAATGTCAGCAGATTGGACATATTTCACAATTAACAACGTGTATGACATAAATTCATTACCAATATTCACGCCTGCATAGAGCTGCTTTTGAGTGCAGTGAGTGCTTGCAGAGACAGAGACGAGGAGTGAATGTATCGAGCACACTTTCCTAGAATGTCCTGTCTCTCAAGTAATGCTGGGAAATTCAATTAATTGGACTGAATTGCTTCATTGGATGTTACAATAAAAAAGAAAAATGATGTACAGACTTCCCAACACTACTTGAGAGTGAGGACACATAGGAAAAAGCACTCTGCCGCACACAATCGATTGATGTCTACTTGCTCATCCTCTATATGACAGGGGGTGCAATCAAAACTAAGCTGTATGTGAAATATAATGCAAATAATAAAAGAACAGTTACTGTAACAGAATTAAAAAGTAATACTCTACATAGAGCCACACAATTCAGGGAAAATTATAAAAATTGCTATGTGTGTTGCACAATTTGGCCAAAAAGTTTATTATAAATTATCAATATGACTACAAAATAATTGTTATTATAATGTGATGTTTCATTGTAAAATAAAAATCAATTAAAAAATATATCATTATATTCGAGCCATCAAGCTTTTATTTTGGTGGAAAACTGCAGGAAGGGATAGTTCAACCAAAAATGAAAATTCTGTCATCATTTAGTTGTTCCAAACCTGTATGAATTTCTTTCTTCTGCTGAACACAAAAGAAGAATATGGGTAACCAAACAGTTGATGGGACCCACTGACTTCCATAGTATGGAAAAAAATACTATGGAAGTCAATGGGTCCCATCAACCTTTAAAGCTTCTGATAACCCAAGGGCAGTAAAAATAACAAGCTCTTACCCAATACTTTGTAATACATATAAATCATTTAAAAAAGCAACATACTACGCCTAAATCATCAGTCCCAATGTACTGTACTTGAAAATGATGGCTTTACTATAAATACAGGTATCACTTCTTGAACTCAACCTCTAAAAATGGTATTGGTGCATAGTGTCTAACACATAAAGGGCCGGAAAAATGACTCATGGTCACTAACAGGAGTGCAAACAATGCAAAAAGTCCATGGCCCCACTTTTACCACCATCCCTGTCTGACTCATTCTAATCTGTGGGAAAGGAATGTATCCTATTACTTATTAATGGAACACCTAAAATTGTGGGTGACATTTGTGTGTCGCATGAATGCAGGGTATTGTCGTGAAGGCAGGAGAGTGGCGTTGTGAAACTGTCAGGCCTCTTTTGTAAAAGCTTTTTGTAGCCCAAAAAGCAAAACTTCTGAATACTGAGTCTGTGTGAGAGAAGTAGTAAAAACAGTAACCTTGTAACCAGTGTTGGGGGTAACGCATTACAAGTAATGTGGGTTACGTAATCCAATTACTTTTTCAAGTAACTAGTAAAGTAATGCATTACGTTTAAATTTACAACAAAATATCTGAGTTACTTTTTCAAATAAGTACTGAACGTTTCACATTTATTGACTGACAGTTCTCCTGTCCCCATGTTGAGAGCAATTGTGAGAAAATGTAGAGGCATTGTGTGCGCTGTGTGAACATGATGGTTATTGTAGTTCTAGACTAAATGTTAGCATGCGCTTACTCATCTCACTTTCATCTCATTCAGTATTCCTCAAAATGAGTAAAACGGTAAAATACAAACTCAAAATATTTATAAAAATATGTTAAATAATACATATACTTTATGTATTTAATCTCACTTTATTAACCAATCCCTTTGCTGCTGACCTTCGATAATCCAATTCAACTATACTGATAAACAAAAATAATTTTAGATAAACATCACATTTGTTAATTTTTTTTATTGCCGAAATTTCTTTCTTCTCCTGCGTCCTATTCTTCTGCAATCTAGAATGGCCGCACAGCGAAAGGTTTGTTTGAGCTGCGCCCTCTACTGTACAGGCATAAATTTGTGTTTCCTTCTGTCTGAGGATTATTCATTTCACTTTTGGTGTGAAAGGGCCTTTACATTTGCCAAAACTTTTTTTGTTATTAAAAAACAAGCAAGAAAGCCCAGCCCAAGTGAGAAAAAGTAATGCAGAAGTAATGTAACTTTCCATAAAATGTAACTTAGTAGCGCAATTAGTTACTTTTTTTTTTTTTTTAGAAAGTAACAATGTTGTAACGCATTACTTTTAAAAGTATCTTTCCCCAACACTACTTGTGACACACTAAAATACCAGTATAACACATTTGGTTGCACTTTTTTTCAGTACGTGCACTTACGTGTACTTACAGTGTACTTACCAAAGAAAGTACTGGGTAATATAAGGTAACTACATGGGTTAGTGTTTACATTGGTTACTCTCAGGTTTAGGGGTAGGTTTAGGGTTAGTACCTGGTTATTACCCAGTTATTGCAATTGCTATAATAAGTACACAGTATGTACATGGGGAACAGGACTGTAAAATAAAGTGCTACCACACATTTTTGTTACAGTTAGATAAGTACATTTGTGATGTAATGTCATGCGCAAGTGCATTTAGGCTATGCATTTGGCAGATGTTCCAAAGAGACTTAAAATGGTGTATTTTTTATGTGTGTTCTCTAAGAATTAACCCCATGACCTTGTGCCATACTCTACAAATTGAGCAACAGGAAAATTAGAAAGACATATAACTACAGCAATTCATCTGTCATTTGTGACAAATGAGTCACCCTGTACCCCGCTGACCCCGGTGCTTATAACCCACCACTGACCCTCCAAGACCCTGGGGCTTTTCCAGAACATACAAACATGTAGCCACAAATATATTCATACACATCCTTTAGTCTTTCCCCCTGTCCCCTGTATCCATCTGAACTCTCGTGCAAGGTCCAGACGCTCATTTTCTCATATCCACCCTCCCCTTCTCTAGCCAGGCGAGCGACTCCTGTTATTGTCGAGCCATCTCTGTCTTGGGCGTGCGATAAAGGGGTCATTGTTGCTATTTTGCTGTGTTCTCAGCCGTTCTCTTGCCCTGACATATCTCCCTGATTCATTTTCTCTACAACTGCTAGTAAAACACTATTTGATAAGTCTTCCTTTACACCTTTACTAGCAATTCACCTGCTAAGATGGTATAGACATCACATGGCCAATAACTGAAATGTAGTCATCAAGTACAAAGCCCAGCCTCACTGAGGTGAATATTACAAAATAGCCAAGTCAGGAAATCAGAAGTCCAAAACAACCACAACCCAAGTAGCCTGTATATAAATTTTAAATGTGCATATGTACAACTGTTGTTAAGGGATGGGTTAGGGCCGTAAAAATGCAGTACTGCACTTTTACATCCACGGTTGAGTATGTAAACGTATCCTGTATTTGAAGAGACATGGTAAACTAGTAACCTTAACTAGTTACAAGTAATCTGTAACTAGTAGTCAATCTATATGGGTTTTAATGCCCAATAATGATAGTGACATCTAGAAAGCATGATGGTCACTATCCAAAATACAGTAAAAACATAAAAAAAATGTTTTCTATTTTAATATAGTTTAAAATGTAGTCTATTCATGTGGTGGCAAAGCTGAATCAGCATCATTACTCCAGTCTTCAGTGTCACATGATCCTTCAGAAATCATTCAAAAATGCTGATTTTGTATTAATTTCTTTCAAATAATTATATAAAATACAATTTAATGATGACAAATAAGATTTGCCTCAATTTGTGAATCCAAACACAAAAAATCTAAAAGCTATCAGCTGACATTGCATTTTTAAAGTGACACTATAGCTCCTTTCACACAGAGATTCTGGAAAATACACTGATAGTGTGTCCCAGGATTTGTCCTGGGATCATTTGATTTTGGTTTATTCCCACTGCAAGGGATTTTCTGGAATCTGTGTGTGTGTTCACACACATCCGGTAAAGATCCTGTAAAGACACATGACATCGGGATGTGACGTGTAATGTCTTCGAGGCGTCTTAAGTTTGCTTACTTGTGCATTTTTTTTCTGTTTTGATCATAAACTAGCGCATCGCATACCGTTCCACTAAGCTGGCGAACGATCTCAGCTTCAGTGTCATCACTACGAAACACCCCTTACGGGACTGGTCTTGCAGGGTGCATTCGGGGGCTGATCCCGGCAATATTACTAGGTCCCCATCCCGGATCAATCCAGGGATGTGTTTGCATTCACACAGAAGGCACTCTAGCAATTTTATGGCAATTGTCTAGGATCAACGCTCTGTGTGAAAGGGGCTTAGGTTGGAATGACCAGCTACTGGCTGATGCTGATAATCTCAAAATTGTCAAATATAATCTGATTAAAGTGTCTGAGTAATATATCAGTCTATCACAGCCTTTAATATTAGTATATCTTTATTTTATTAACATAATATTAAAGTTGAGTGTAAGAATATAAATTGGCTTTATTAAGAGTGGAAAAATGTGTGCCACGACTATTTGATTGCACTAGAATGGTGTGTATTAGCCATTAGCCATTCCTGTATTCCAGGAAAGACCTGCCTGAGGAGTGTGTCAGGGGAAGGTGATCAGGAGTTTAGCATTACTCTCAGCTGAGTCACCCTTCTAATTGATCCCTATTTCTCTTTTGTTTTCCCAGAGTGTGGGCCATTCTTTGCTAAAGGAAACTTAAGTCCAGCGTGAGCTCAGTTAACAACATGAACTGACCAATGACTCCAGCCTATCAACTCAAACACAGAGTGACATCACTTTAAAGGAGGTCACAGTAATCAGATTATCCTAGTTATTCAGAGGCACTAGCAACCAGCAAACCAAGTATGTTCAAATTAGCCTTCCAGGCAACGTGAGAGAGAGGCAGCTATTACAGTCATTTTGGTATGCTAATATAAAAGTCTTTGTCCCTGACCTCTTGTATCATTGTTCTAATATAATATATTTACAAAGCCAAATGATTTATACACCAATTATGAGGGTTACTACATTTTGTGACAAACACCAATGCTAGTAAAGGAATGCAATTACCGGTGCACTAAAGGGGACACTATACCATGCACACAATCCCACTGTACTGTGTTGTTGAGCGGGGACTGTACTATGGGGGAGGGGGATGTCTAGGGTGCAATAGAGGGAAGCTGGGAAGAGGCTGGAGGGCTTGGAATCCGCCTCTGTTGCCACAGCAGCTGTGCCAATCTCCAAGTACGCCTACAGTTTGAAGAGGATACCTGAGCTCAGAGCCCCTGGATAATGAGAACTAGTGAAACTTTAAACTCTGACAGCTAATGCTTTTACCCCTCCTGTGTCTACAGGGGCACGGTAAACAAGCATCCCATTGCTGAGAGAGGGAGCAGCACTGGGATGACTGTTTTTGTGGATTTGACAAGGACAGGGATTAGCAGACTTTGCTAAATCTTCTCTAGAGTGTCTGTCAAGCTACTGCAAAAACTGCAAAAGCCAAACCCTTAGTATCGGGTGTGCAGTGTTTATTTTCCAAAATGCATCCATATACTCATTCATTCAGCTACTCTCTTCTTTCTGCCCACAATAACTCTAACTGCGCTTAGCAGCAAATAGCACAAAGGACCAAAAATAGCCCAGCGTTTTCCAGAGCAGAGCAGCTTGCCTTAAGAAGAGAAAGCAATGCAACGTCAAGAGGCTATACGCAAAAACAAAACAATGTTTCCAAGTCCATACACAACATCTATTCCTTTTGTCCTTTCACTACAGTCACTCCACCATTGCCAAACCCATGATTTTTGGGCTATTCCAATTAAGGATAAATTTGAGGATAATTTGAGGATCAGTTTTGGGTACTGTATCTGACATATCAGAAGTCACCCAGAGGCATTTACTCCTTATCAATATGTTATTGCATCAGAACACATGCAAAATTTGTACCTTTAGGGGTACAACAGCTTGTCACAAGGATAGTACCCTCAAAGGGACATCTTTATACCTTATTTACCCCTAAATTGTTCATAGTAGTAACATTAGGGTTGGGCCGATAGACGATGCCGATGGCTGACAGACATCACGATGCTGAGCAATGGACCGCAGTCCGCATCTGGACCCTGGGATGTTTCTATCTGGCCTGCGAGACAGAACGGTAGCACCATTTTATTGCTTTTAGTTGAAGCACTCGTTTGTGGTAATGATATTTCAGCGCAATATCCTCTAGTAGTTTTATCTAAAGCCAAACAAGCTTCATTCAAGCCCTTTCAACTCTGTGCACGTTCTCTGGCACGGAGCAGAGGAAGCGTTTTTAATTCATTCCAATAGACGTTGAGTGAACATGAAGCCCCCCTCGTCCCAATATCATTGTCCATCATGATGTTTCACTGTAGGCATCATCTGATGCCAATTTGGTAGACATCACCCAACCCTAAGTAACATAAGGGTAACATAAGTTGTCCCTTTAAGGGTACCCAGTGACAAGGTACAATTTAGCACATTTATTTTGACAGAGAACAATAAAGAAACGTGACTCACTGTTACTGGATTTGAGGTCTCGATGGATGATTGGCACAAAAGTCTGGTTGTGCAAGTAGTCCATTCCAGTCGCAACCTGCACTGCCCAGTTCACCAGTACCCGAGGAGGCACCTTTTTCCCAGCAAGTGCCCGGTTAAGTGCTCCACCACGGGCATATTCCATAACCAGGCAAAGATTTGGCTCCCGCAGGCAAACACCTCGGAGAGCGATGATGTTGCGGTGTCGGAGCATCCAGAAGAGTCTGGCCTCCTGCCTCACATTCTCTGCTGTGGCACTGATGTCCTCATCTGGGTCCTGACGAGCCGCTTTAACAGCCACTTCCTCTTCTCGCCACACACCCCTATACACCTTTCCAAAGCCGCCAGCACCGATCACTTCCTCCAAACACAGCTCTGAGAAATCAATCTCTAGTGGCGACTCCCCACCGACCAGACCTCCCGGAGGCAACGCTGGATAGCTGGCGTCCCGTCGGGTCACATAATTACTAGGGAATATGCCCACCTTGTCTTGGATCTTTCCAGTCCACCAGCCCTCATCTCCAGACACTTTGGAGTCCTTGGAGAGCACCTCCAATAGGTCGCCACGTCGCAAGGTCAGCTCCTCATCCGCTGTAGCCTCATAATCAAAGACAGCTGTCCAGTAAGTGTTAATGCCTTCGTGATGATGGGGAAGATGGGAATCTGGGGATCCCACTGAGGATGGAAGAGTAGAGGAGTTCCGGCTGCTGCTGTTGTGTGTCAAGCAGGGTATTGAATTTGCACTTGCTGGGAGGACAGGGGGAACTGGGGGTCCACAGGAACCTCCAATGTTGGTGCAAGGTAGTGGGGCAGCACTGCCACCACCTCCAGCTCCTACTCCACTCAGTCTTGTATATGGGTCCATCACTGAGTGCGCAGATCAGCGATGAGGTCTCAAAAGCTGGAGGAGACCCTCTGTCAACTTGCGCACAATATCCATGCAGAGCCCATCTACTGAGTGCAGGCCTTCTTGATGAGGGAAGAAATCAATGAGTAAAGCTTCTGCTGGGCTGCCCCTTCAATGTCCTCAACGGTTACTTGGATTGTCCACAGCACACTTTGCGTGTGTCTTAACATTTATAGAGCCATTGTAGTCAGTCAGTGTGTGCTTACAGCTCTAATATGACTAGGATGAAGATTCTGAATAAGAGCAATACAAGTTTTTCCTAGAGAAACATGAGATCCAAAGTCCTTGAGATTAGGTGAGAATACCCAGTCCATCAAGATGTGAGAATGTTTTCTTTTTGGTTCCTTGATAGACAGCATTGGGCTTTTCAATTAGAAGAATCATTGAAGGCCTTGGAGACTCTCCTTGTAACAGCAGAATCCTAAACTAAAAGAATATTAGCTACTAGAGGATAAAACAGGAACTAGATGGGTCTTCTGATAATTTGCCCTACATCACATATCATGATCTAGTAGGGGTTAAATTCCCTCTAAATAGCTTGCACTGGAATGTTGTCCTAACCTCTAATCTATGTAAATCCGATCCATGTAAAACTCTCATATTTGTAAATGTACATCGATGTTGCTCTTTGCAATGGATGTTAATGAATATTCATAGCCTTAAACACATGCATGCGCAGGCTTAAGGCATCTTCGGACATTCAGCTCTGATAGGCTCACAGGGATGCGCCAGCTCGCGATCTCAAAACATCCACAATTATTTGCA